>CM052663.1:81661294-81800425 GCA_028533165.1 Leontopithecus rosalia
GGAGTTTCGCTCTTGTTACCCAGGCTGGAGTGCAATGGCGCGATCTCGGCTCACCGCAACCTCCGCCTCCTGGGTTCAGGCAATTCTCCCGCCTCAGCCTCCCGAGTAGCTGGGATTACAGGCACGCACCACCGGGCCCAGCTAATTTTTTGTATCTTTAGTAGAGACGGGGTTTCACTATGTTGACCAGGATGGTCTCAATCTGTTGACCTCGTGATCCAACCACCTCAGCCTCCCAAAGTGCTGGGATTACAGGCTTGAGCCACCGCGCCCGGCCGGAGTGATATTCTTAAGAGATTTCATTTTAGGATGAAGTGTATCTGTGTAGAAAAAAATATGTTTTTTTCAAGTTTCAGATTCAAATGTTCTTTGAGACCTATTGGAAATAAAATGGAAAAACGAGGTGAGAGTATATTGGTTTTCTGTGGCTGCCATAGCATGTCAAATTGCCACAAATTTGGTGGCTTTATGACCATAGGGTCCTGGACCTCAGAAGTCCGCATGGTTCCCATCGTCTCACGTAAAGGTGTGGGCCCTGCTGCCACCTTTCTGGCCTCCTGAGGGGAGAGTCTGTGCCCGAGCTTTTCCAGCTCTGGATGCTGCTCACATTCCTCAGCTTGTGGCCCCTTCCTCCAACTCTACAGCCAGCAACTCCAGGCTGAATCTTTTCACTCTGCCATCTCTTCTCTCCTCTCTGTTCCACCTTTCTTTTCCATTGTAAGGTCCTTCGTGGTGACATTGGGCCTGCCTAGATAATCCTGGATAGTCTCCCCATCTTAATGCTAGGTGGTTACCAACCTTAGTTCCATCTGCAGCCCAAATTCTCCTTTGCCATGCGACTTAACATTTATAGGTTCTGGAGGTTAGTGTATGGATGTCTTTGGGGAGCCATTGTTCTCCCTACCACAGAGGGATGACTGGGTGTGGCAAAAAACTGATGTTTATCAAGTGCCTAGTGTATCTTCAGCAGGTTTTTTTTTTTTTGAGATGGAGTTTCAATCTTTTGCCCAGGCTGAAGTATAGTTGTATGATCTCAGCTTACTGCAACCTCTCCTCCCCGAGTTCAAGTGATTCTCTTACCTCAACCTCCTGAGTAGCTGGAATTACAGGAGCCTGCCACCATGCCTGGCTAATTTTTGTATTTTTAGTAGACACAAGGCTTCGCCTTCTTGGCCCTGCTGGTCTCAATCTCCTGACCTCAGGTGATCTACCCGCCTTGGCCTCCCAAAGTACCAGGATTGTAGGTGTGAGCCACCATGCCTGGCCTTCAACCTGGTTTTAAATCTCAAATTATACATCAGGGTCCTAGAGACATTAAATGACTTGTCAGTGTCACATAATTATTAATAATAATAAGCTGTGATTTGTTGAGTTCTTGCTGAGTGTAAGATCCCATGTCAGGAGATTTACAGGCCATATTTTTCCCAAGCCTCAATATACCCCTCTGACATGCATAACATAAATTACATTTTACAAGTGAGAATGCAGGCTCTTCTGGAAATTGTAACTGATGCAATGTCACATGGCTAGCTGATAGCTGAATGCTTTGGACTTCATCAGTCTGACTCCCAAACCCATGCTGTTTCTACTAAATTACAGTGGATTAAAATGGAAGGGGCTTGTGGAGTTACTTTGTCTTGCCGCCCACATCACAGTGCAGTCTTATCTGGAGATCTGGGTAGTGTTCAGGGTGCCTCTCAGGGTATTTGTCAGGTTATTTGGTATCATGTCAAAATGACCAGGTCGTTAATCAATTGACTTGACAAATTTTCTTTGTTTTCCTTCTATCTTCCCATTTTTATTAATAAGAATGCATTGTGCCCCTTTAACTACTGCATTTGATTTTTGTCAGTGTTTCTCATTCTAATATGCTGCCGTCTGGGAAGTGGAAATCAGTGTCCTTGCACTTACTTTCCCTTCTGCCTTTTCTGTGCTAGGTGCCTTGTGTTATGTGATGCTTCTTTTAGCTAATAACACTATTACCATCGAGTAGATGGGGAAACTGAGCGTCAGGAAGTCTAACTAATGCTCAAGGTTACATAGTATGTGGTGGAGCAAGAACTTCAATTTGTGTCTATTTGTTTTCAGGGGTCTATGGCTCATGGCCTCAAAAACTTTTCATGTTTGGTGGGTAAAAAAGTTATAAAAATACAGAGTAAGTGTTAAAGGTAAATGACATTGAAAGATAGGAGTAGAGGAAATGTTGAAAGGCAGTAACTGTTTTTAAGTAAATGATACCAGCCATTGATAGAGTAGGAGTTCAGAAGAGAAAGATTATTTTAGGTTGTGGTCATTGGTGATGGCTTATGAAAGAGAAGAGATTATTATTTAATTTCCATATAATTTGTTCTGGGATATTTATAATCAGAAAAAAGTATGTAATAATGACAATGATAACTACTATTTATTGCACAAAAAATTCCAGGATCTATTTTTGAGATCTTTTCATACGTTATATAATCTTTGCAATAATGCATATAGATTATATACAGATACATATAGATAGATACAGCCATATAGATAGATAAAAATATCTGTCTTATAGACACTGAAACTAAGCCTGAGAAATTAAACTTAAGTTTAATTAAACTAAGCCTGAATGAAACCTAACCTAAATTAAACTACGCCTGAGAAATTAAATTTGCTAATATGTAGCAGGGCTTGCTACATAAAACTGAGCTCTGCTTTGACTTCAAAACCTGTGCCTTTTTTGCTGTGCTGTAACAGCTGTATCTTTTTCACTTTCACAGATTTGTGCTTCAGTTCTGCATATTGATTCAACATGGTTGAATAATTTCATAAACTTGAAACAATTTCAATAATTGTTGGAAAATAATTTCCAATATTTCCAACTTGAAATAATTTCATAAAATATTGGAAAGATACAGAGAAGGAAACTAAAAGTTTCTGACATAATAAATAAGCAAATGTAAAGAATGCTCAGAGAGCACAAATATACATATTTAAAAGTAAGGCTAAAATGTGCTTGACTTATATTGACCCTGATGAGCTCCGTGTCATGAAACAATCTAGGAGTTGATTGAGTTATTTTTTCCCATTGATATCTGCAGTAGGTTGAATTGTGGCCCCTAAACATGTCCTTATCCTATTCTTCACAGTTTGTGAATGTTACCTCATATGGTAAAAGGTGCTTTGCAGAAATGGTGAGAAGTCTTGAGATCAAGAGATTATCCTGGATCATTTGGGTGGACCTGTTATTACAGTGGTCTTTATAAGAAGGATGTGCAGGAGTCAGAGTCAGATAGAATGCAGTATCACAACAGAAACAGATTGGAGTGATGTGGCCATAAGCTATGGATGCTGTAGTTTCCGGAACAGGGGTACCCTGTTCAGATGTGGCCCCAGTGCCTATCCATGGCTTGTAAGGAACCGGGTGCACAGCAGGAGGTGAGTGGCCAGTGAGTGATCATTACCACCTGAGTACCTCCTCCTGTCAGATCAGATCGGCATTAGAATCTCACAGGAGTGTGAACCCTGTTGTGCACTGTGCATGTGAGGGATCTAGGTTACATGCTCCTTATGAGAATCTAATCCCCCTGCACTCCCATAGGTGGGAAAATTGTCTTCCATAAAACTGGTCCCTGACACCAAAAAGGTTGAGGACTGCTATTCTAAAGATAGGAAGGACAAGGAAAAGGATCAGAGCCTCTAGAAGGAATGCTACCTTACTGTTCTGGAGGCTGTTTCAGATTTCTGGCCTCCAGAACAGTAAGATAATACATTTTTGTTATTGTATTAAACCACTAAGTTTGTAATAATTTGTTACAGTGACAACAGGAAACTAATAGAATGGCCTTAAATAATTATGAACTTTTTAACAATAATAGTTGGAGACTTTAATACTCCACTTTCAATAATGTATACAACAACTAGGTAGAAAATTAGTAGGGAAATAGTAGATTTGAGCAACACTGTGAGCCAACTAGACTCAGCAGACATCTGTGGAATCTGCCCTCCAGTAACCACAGGAAATGCATTTTTCTCAAGTGCACATGAGAAAAAGGTCACTTGAGAACACAGGAGATATTCTCCAGAATAGACTATATGCTAGTTCACGGAACAAGCCTCAGTGAATTTTAAAGGATTGAAATTATGCAAAAGATGTTTTCCAACCACAGTGGAATGGGATTAAGAATCAATAACAGAAAGAAACTTGGGACATTCAA
Organism: Leontopithecus rosalia; assembly: GCA_028533165.1. Taxonomy (NCBI): domain Eukaryota; kingdom Metazoa; phylum Chordata; class Mammalia; order Primates; family Cebidae; genus Leontopithecus; species Leontopithecus rosalia. The sequence continues at coordinate 81,665,482 of CM052663.1, forward strand.
AAATATGTGGAAATTAACAGACTCCAGAATATCCAGTGAGCCAAAGAAGAACTTACAAGTGAAATTAGAAAATGTTTTGACATAAATGAAAATAAAGACACTGTATATCAAAACTTAAAAGATGCAGCAAAGCAGTACTTAGAGGAATAGCCCTATATTAAAAATAGAGGGAAGTCTCCCATCACTTACCGAACCTTCCATCTTAAGACACTGGAGAGCAAATCTAAAAGAGCAGATGAAGGAAGCAACACAGGTTACAATAGAAATTAATCAAATAGAGAATAGAAAATTAATAGAGAAAGTCAACAAACCGAAAGTTGGTTCTTTGAAAAGATCAACAAAATTAACAAAACTGTAGCTACACTGACTGAAGAGCAAAGAGAGAAGACTTACGTTCTGTAGATGTCTGTTAAGTGCAAAATTAGGAATGAAAAGAGAGGACATTGCTATTAACCTTATAGATATAGAAAGGATTCTCGGGAATACCATGAACAATTATATGCTAATAAATTAGGTAAGTTAGATGAAATGGACAAATTTCTTGAAGGACACAAATAACTGAAACTTGAAAATCTGAATATACTGGTTTATAAATTGAATTGGTAAACAACAGCAGCAAAACCTACTCCCTAAGAAAATCCCAGATCCAGATGGCTTCACAGGTAAATCCTAGCAAATATTTAAGGAATAATCCTTAATTCTTCACAAACTTTTTCAAAAAACAGAAGAGGAGGGATTGCTTCTATCTTAGTCCTTTGGCATGCTATAACCAAATTTCTTAGACTGAGTGATTCATAAGCAACAAAAATTCATTGCTCAGAGTTGTGCAGGGTGGAAAGTCCAAGATTAAGGTGCTGAGAAATTCCATGTCTGGAGAGCACCTGTTCCTCATGAATAGCACCTTCTACGTGTTTTCACATGGTAGAAGGGTGAAAGGGCAAACAGGCTCTCCCAAGCCTCTGTTGACACTAATCCCATTAATGAGGGCAGAACTCTTCTGACTTAATCACCTCTCAGAGGCCCGACTTCTTTGTAAACTTGACCGTGCGAGTCAAGTTTCAACATACGAATTTTGGTGGGGCGCAAACATTTAGACCATCGAAGCTTCCCAACTCATTCTTTGAGGCCATTATAACCTGCATCCCAAGTCAGAAAAAGATGGCACAAGAAAACTCATCAGTATCTCTTATGAATTTAGATGAAATTATCTTCAACAAAATATGAGCAAACCAAATCTAAGAACGTATAAAAAGGGAAGATTATGCACCATGACCACGTGGGATTTATCCTAGGAATGCAAGATTGGGTTAGTATTCAAAAATCAATTAATAGAATACTTCATGTCAAAAGCATAAAAGACAGAAACCTCATAATCATTTCAGTGGATAAAGAAAAAAGCATCTAACAAATTCTGACCTCTTTCATGATAAAACAAAAACACCTAACAAATTAGTAATAGAAAGGAACTTCTAAAGGCAATAAACTGCAATATATAAAAACCCACAGGAAACATTACGTCTGTGGAAGGCTTTCCCACTAAGATCAGGAAGAAAGCAAAGATGTTGTCTTCATCACTTCTATTCACCATTGTCTTGGAGATTGTCAGGGCAGCTGGGGAAGAAAATGAAAGGCATGCACATTGGAAAGGAAGAGGTACACCTAAGTCTTTGTAGGTGGTTATCTTGTGTGCAGAAAGCAAGGAATCCACTAAAAAACTGTTAAAACTAATTAACTTTAGGACCATCCCCTTTTAATTTAAAGTTGAATATTTCTTCTGATAATAACTGTAGTGTATACTTTACTGGATTATAAATTTCCAAGGTTCTTGTCTGTTTTGCAGAACCCTATATAACTACCACCTATACAAATGCCTAGTACATATAAGGCACTCTTTACATACTTGAATGAATGCTTATTACAGAAAAAAAACTGGAAGATGTAAAAAAGTAGAAAAGAGAAAGTGCTCCCCATAAAGCAATCAATTTAAGATAACTATTGGTTATATTTTAGACAATTTTCATCAATTACATTCTTCATCTGAAATTTTATATTCTTTATAGTTTAATATTCTGTCATAGTGATTTTCTAAGTCATCAGAAAGTGGTGAATACTGTTTTTCATAGCTGTGTAGTAGTTTATGTTGTATATGTCATCATATTGTTAACTGACTCTTCACTACTGAGCATTAATCTAAATGATTAATAATCTCAGTTTGTCTGTTATCTTTACACACTGTCCATCTCTGTTCTTACCTTGAACACATTAAAAGCCCGAATTGACCTCCTAACCACCAGCATTATTGTTCTCCCTTTTTAGATTTGCAATTTAGAAGGTAGCAGTGCAATAAGCAAATCCATTGAAGTTATTCCTTTGTTTAAAAATTTTTCATTGGCTATCAGATCAGATCTTCAAGATAATTGCCTTAGGACGGTATTCACTGCCCTGCCTACCTGTCCAGTCTTATTTCTGCCATTCCATTCTTTGACCCTGAGTTTACAATCATGTTGGATTTCTTGTGTGATTCATGAAAGCCATGATTTTTTTTTTTAATTTAACGCTTCTGTGTGCTGTGTGTGTGTGTGTTTGTGTTTAATAACAAGTGCTTTATCTTATGTGCTTATCAACTTGTATTCTTAGGGACTCAGTTCAGGTATCATCACCTACAGGAGACTACTTTGTCACCCACTTTACATTATGGCCTCGATACCCACTCTGATATGTTAGCCACTCTACATACCTCTGTCATTAGCCTCTGCCACACTGGATTGGAATCTTCTTTATGTCTCTCCTGTAGAGGATATGCTTGGTGGAGGCAGGGATTGTGTATCCACGGTGCTTGAAACAAAATAGGTCTTCTATAAACATCTATTTAGTAAATGCTGCAGTGAAGCTCTTTGTATACAAGTCTACTGGCCAGTCAGATAATTTCTTTAGGAGAGCTTCCTAGAAGTTGAATAACTAGGTCAGAGTTAATCAACATTTTAAAGGTTCTTGACTTACACTGTCGACTAATGTAGTTAAATTGATTTATAGATGAGTCATACTAGTTACGCTCTGCTGTCATTGCATTTCAGCACTTAAGTGGGGCCTTCTAAATCATATTTTGTGGTAAGATCTGTTAAGGTAATTGGTACTGTCACTGCTTGGGCCATGACTGTTTAGGAAGAAGTAGAAAGCGTTTATTTGGCAGGCTTGCAGCCTGTCACCGTTTATGAGCACTTGAAAATGGGAACAAAATATGCCAAACCAGAAAACTGAAAGTTTGGTTTTCCATTTCCCATCCTGGTGTTTGGTTGCCTTTCAAATATAATTTGTTGTTCCTTGATACCGTTAAATGGGCAGAGAGCTTTCTTTGGCACTCTGCATAGTGCTCACAACAGTAATAGGCACACTGCCAGAATAAATGCTTTTCAGAATTTGGAAGAGCTGTTGGAGAAGCACTTCTTTCTGGGATTTGCAAAGTTAATAAAAGATGTCATTAACGTCACTGGACATTATGTTTAATGTATAACCTCAGAATTGCTGATTGGGCTGATTAAGTTATAGTGGCTAAAGTTTTCTGTAGGCAAAAAAGAAAAACAATTAACAATGGTGTATACAGTCTTTGGATTTGTATTTAATAAAACCTGCAGTAGGTTTCAAAGCATTTCCCAGTGTTGCCCTGGGAAATGGGAAATGGTCAGAATTTTTTTTTTTTTTTTTAAATAAGCCTTAGTACTAGAAAAGAGGGAAGGTAGAATGAGCTATTGGTTACCAGACTGGAGTCTGGAAGAAACCTTGTGTCCTCTGAAATAATTCTTTACCAGCTACATGCTCAGATTGTCATTATGCTTCTATAGACCCAAATGTACCTATGAGCCAGTTTATTTTTCCCCAATCTCCGTTTACTTTTTTGAGTTTTTGGACATGTGTGTATGTTGGGGTGGGTGAGAGCTGGCATGAGAGACTGAAAGCTTGCTGCTTGAGATTATGATTTCATTGTTTGGACAAGGGGTCTGACAGAGTGGATGTAAAAATGGGCCCTGCAGCTGATAGCTGTGAGGACTTGGGCAAGTTAGGCTACCTCTGCAGCACTTTGTGCCTCTGATAATTTGGCTAACACCACCTAGTAGGTAGTAGGGATGTTGGGAGGTGCATGTGAATGTCAGTAGCAATAAATGAAATTTGTGAAGCACTTTATTTGCTAATGCCTGGCAAGTAGTAGGTGCCCACAAATGTTAATTCCTTTCTTTTTCGTAAGGCTATTTCCATCAGAACATCTGGGAAAGAATTATGTTCTTTGTTGTTCTCATGCTTATTCCTGGAGACAGTATCATATTTTTGTTCCTCCCTTAGCATTTCTAGACATCAGGTATCTTTCTTTTCTCCTCTCTTCCTCTCTATCTCTTTTGCATTAGAAAGAAAAGTCAAAACTGAAGGGTTTTCTCTATTGAATTGTATTTATTAATTAAATACTCTTTCCAACTAGCAGATGTTTGAAACTTGCTAATTGTATTTATGGACATGTGGTACAGTGGTCTGACCTGTCTGAAAATATCTTCTCAAACTAGTAATTATTACAGTTGCATTGTTGTGCAGCACTGAACCCAAAGCATGATGGATTGCAGCAAGTAAACACATTCTGCTGCTGTTAGTAGCTTGTTGTGGTTTGTAACTGCCCACACTGGCTGTCATTGCCATCAGATTGGGGTGTAGTAAGATGTCATGGTGGCTGTGGGAGAAAATGGAGGGAGTTTTCTGCACTTTGGAATCTGAAGTTCATTAGTCTTTGGAACTAAACAGTAGAAAGTATAGACATCAGATTGGTACTCTGAATTTGCATTATTCTTTTCTTTTCCTTTGTGAACGGAGGAGGATATTCATGTCATGAAGTATCATATCCTTTTGATAGAGGATATTCGTGTGATGAGGGCATCAGGCTTAGGTGCCTGGTTCTGTCCCCTGTCTGGCTTCCTGCTGCCTATCTGCTGTCTCTTGCAGGGCTGAGCTTACTCTTCCAGATTTGGAGACTTTGGAGTATCTGATGCTTGAATCCTGTCATGACCTGCTCATTCTCCCTTTATAGGGCTGTTGGGACTGTCTGTTTCTGGGCCTGGACAGGAGATTTTTAGATATGCGTGGAGCGTAAACCAAGAGTTCCCATGGCTTTGATGTAAGATGACTTTGAATGTTCTATTTTTGGAAGACAGGATTGCATGGCGATGAAGATGAGACCTCTGGAATTGGACTGCTTAGCTTCGGGTCAGTCTCATCCCTGTGGCTTACTAGCTGTATGTCCTGGGGCAAGTAATTTAACCCTAAATTTCCTCGATAAAGTAGAGGTAAAATGTGGAATGGTAAAAGTGACCACCACAAAGAGTTAATGTGAAGTAATATGCTAACATATGTAAAGCATTGTGAAATAAAAATAAAATTCTAAGCCACCCAGTTGACTGGCCAAGAATACCCTAGAAAAACTTTAAAAACTAAGTTTCCCAGCCATAATAATATGGGAGGCCGATCATGCCTTAATACACTCCCTTTCTCACCATCACTAGACCTTCTTCCCTAAGAGTTAAACAGGAACCAGCCCAGGAAGATGAAGACTAGAAGACTTCGGCTGACCCACTGACTGACACCTGGGCTCGCCCCTCCTCTCCACCTGCTGGACCTGGCAGCCACTTGACTATGGTTACAGAGCTTCTCTCCTGAGACCTGACGGTTGCCATGAACTGGCTCTGGCTGGTTTCCAGAGGTTTGCACACAATGCGCCTCTGTGTCTAAAATTTCACCTTTGGACATTTAGAGCCTGATTTGACTTCATTTTAATGTTAAGTCTCCACCACAAAGTGAACGTGGCTTTTATGTAACATGGATGTTTGCTCATTACATATATGTGATTCCCCTTTCATGAATATTCACAGCTCCTCCTATAAGCTGTTAAGTATGTGTGTTTGACCAACTTGCTTAGCATAAAACTTCTCTTCTCCCCTCTCTCCCTCAAAGTCCTGCTTTAGATTTCAGCCAGAGGCTCAGCCTGCAGGTTGCAACCCTTAGGAAGTTCTCCTTTCCAAATTTATGTATTTTAAATTGACAATATTAATTGCCTGGGAGGTAGTAACATTTTAAAAACGCTAGCCGTCATTATTATTTTACAGATGTTATTTGTCAAGTGCAGTGCTAACTGTGGAGCCCATGAAGATGAATAAGAAATAGTTCCTGACATAAGAAACTGCCGTTGACTAGAATGTGTACAGTGACACTGTATACAGTGTGATAAATGCTGTGTACAGAAAAAATTCTCTCTCTTCATCTCAATTATTCTCCTTACTCAGTTCAGTTTTCTTCAGCACACTCCTCTGCCATCTGGCACATGATCCACTTATCATGTCTCTCCCCACTAGAATATCAACTCTGTGTAAACAGCACTTTGTTTATTGCTATATCCTAGTCAGCAGTGACTGACATGGAAGAGACATTCGGTACAAGGTACTGAATGAATGAATGTTGAAAGTGCTTTGGGAGGAGAAAACAATACATTAACTTGAAGGAGACAAGAAAAACTACAGAGAATGGTAGTTTTTAAGTTGGGCCTTAAAGGATGAGTAAGAGTTTGCTAGGTATCTATACGGTAGAGAAGGACATTTCCGCCAGAAGAGCCAAGGTTTAGGGATAAAGTATGACAGTCTATGGCATGAGTGAGGGAAATGGGTCACACATGTTGTCACATCAGATCATTTGAGGCCTAGTTTTCCTGGAGATTCATTTTTCTCCTTGGTTACTTCTTTGTCAATTCCGTGTTCTTATCTAAGTTCTTGCTTATTGCAGGACTTTTTTTTTCAATGTAAGGTTTCATATGATAGCTTTATTTTTCTGAGTGAAGTTAATTTCCAGAATACCAGCTATTCCTCAGTGATATAATCAAGCACAAATAGGACCAAATAATGATGATAAAGATAATGGTGATGATGGTGACATTTACAAAGCTCTTTACAGTGCTGTCACCGAAGCATTTTCACCTCCTATTTCATTTTAGCCTCCTAGTGACGCTGAGGTATGCAGGATTGATTGGCATCCCAATACACACACACACACACACACACACACACACACGTGCACGTGCGTGCACACACATGCGCATATATATGTATATATATATATATTTTTTAGGCCCTCAAAATTTAATGTTTATAAAGATACACCAGGCAAGAATCCTTTTATCACTACCAAGGGCCTTAACTCCTGTCTGGTTTCTTTGTTGTTGACTTGTGTTAGGCAGTAAAGCAGTCTGGACCAGCCGGCACAGAGCAGCATGCTGGAGACGCCTGTTCTGTGCATTCCATTTGGGTTCCCACTCGGCTTTCTGAGAGTGGGAAAGTCACAAGACACTCCTGGACTCATCATCTTCATGTGGGTCTGATGGTTTGAGAAGCAAAGTAGAAGAGGTCAGTGAGATGGGGTGATGAGTGAGTCTCTCTCCAGTACATTTCTAGTCATTTATTTTTCTCTTTAAAGGTACCATTTTTCCTTAGAATGGAAGCTCTGTGAAGGAAAGGTTTTTGTATTACTCACTTTTGATTCCAAACAGTCAATACAGTACTTGACATTTAGAAAATAGCAAACATTTGGATGAATTGATGGTATATAGGTGGTAGCTCAGTTTGCCTGCAAGTAGTAGTGTATTTTGGCTTAGGCTCTCATCTGAGCTCCAGTTCATGGATAAAGGGGAGGTAAGGGAAATTCGCACACAGCCCACAGATTAGAGGTTTGCTAGTAGAAGGGCAGATGCTATCTTCATTTTCTAAGTGAAAAGACTGAGGCTCAGAGAGGTTAAATAACTTACCAGGGTTATGTGGCAGGTGAAGTGGAAGAACTGTTTTCAATCCCAGGTGTCTGATATCCAGTTGAATGGCTTCCTCAGTTTCATTGGAAAGGATTACTAATATTTGTTTATATGGAATGGATGCATATTTAGATATGTATGTTTTGTGTTTTGTCTCCCATATGTTTTCAGTATAGTAACAGTTTGAATAATATTCCTTGGTGTTGTGTACATTCATTATAAATTGACATGCTTAATTGCGACAGAAATTGATTTGGAGAAATATTGTATCAGATAAGATCAAACATGAATCATACTGCACACAAGTACTTACTTTAAAAAATATAGCTGATGAAAGATACATGTTTAAAAGACTCATTTTCTTAAAGAGGATGGTCTGAGCTAATGTTTGGACAAAATGATTTTTATTTTCTAATTTTAATTTTAAAATAAAATGATTTTATTTTAATTTCACATATTTTGACCCTAAACCGTTAGACATATTTAAAACAATTTTTCCTTTATTCTTTTCTTTATATTTCTTTAATTTTTCTCAACATTTTATATCTTTTAAATGTCTTATATTCAGTATCTAAGTATATTTGTTATTTGACATCATTTGTATTTAACATTACAGAATACACACTTCTTATGTTTGCTAGGCTGTAGTATCTGTTCACAAAAAGAAAGGTATTTTAACAGCTCAATAAGTGAAAGAAATGTGGATCCTCCTGCAACCTATCATGTATGCCTGATAATGCTACTTACTTAGTAAGAAGCTTAGAGGTGCTGCTGGTTCCCAGAAGGGCCATTCTGGTGTCTGTTTCTGCTCATTGTTGGTTTTCTAGCACATGGTGGCCTTTAAATGTCTGTGGAGTAAGTGAGTTTATTTAATACCTCCTGTAGTAGATACTGTTCTGAGCTAGATAGAGGAGAGGAGGGGAATAAAGATGATGTTCTGCTTTCAAGATGTACATAGACATGAAAAAATATGTTAAGAGAATAAAGTGTTACCACTGCGATCCTGTCATGGTGGAAGCGTGGCCCAAGTGTGGGAGAGCCTTGAAGAGAGCCCTTGGAGAGCACAGCTAACTCATGGGTATGTTTGGAGGGAGTTGTCACAGGAATGGTGCATATGAGATTGTGTTTAAAGTATACATGGGATGGAAAGGGAAAAGGGAGACAGGATAATAGCATGTACACAGTCATGGAGCCCTGATAGTCCATGGTGGATTTTGGAATCATGAAGAGTTATAACTGGATGGCTGCTGTAAGGAAGGGAGAGAGGATGAGCGAGAATGTTCAACTTGACTAATTCCACCTGGGTATCTGTACTGATTAATGGAATGTGGACATTGCTGTGAAAGCAAGTGGGGTAATCTTCGTAACTGTCAGAGTTAAGAGATAGTTATAAAATGATTAGGTCTTCTTACACAGAGGTGCTTCAAAAATTATATCTTTTAAAAAATCGTTGTTAAAAATTTTAGTTTTAATGTTTTCCCAAATTGATACTGTGTGTGCATGTGCATATTTACATATGTATGTATGTATGTATATGTGTATGTATAAGTGTATATGTGGGACATCAGTATTCCGAAAACATCTCTGCATAATATATAAATATGTTTATATATAAAATTGCATATATAGTTCTATATAAAATTATATATTTTATATAGTTAGATATATTTTATTTTAACTGGTACATGTGCTGATAGTGATACTCATCATACTTTGCTTAAAGGAAGATTAACATGATATTGATTTCAGAAGCAGAACTAAGCGGGGAATGAATTTTTTAGAATGTTGGATTGTTATTGCCAAATTATTGAATAAGTAGCATTGTCAGGTATGCATGATAAGTTCCAGGAGGAACCATATTTATTTCATTTACTGGGTTGTTAAAATAACTGTCTTATTCTGAGTAGATACTGCAGCCTGGAGAGACAAGAAGTTTGCAGACCTACTTCTTGAATTTGCTTATTACGAGAAAAAATTTTCTTAAAAAAATGTATGCTCTTATGTGTACTCCTGTTTGGATTCATCATCTAGAGATGAGAGAAAGTTAAGGATAGCAATTCTCAGTCGAGTTCCAGTAATCCTTTTGAAAAATTACGCCATCCTTAACAATAGATTGGTTGAGAAATAGACCAAGATGAGGAAGCAAGCCTACTGATAGTTATAGTATGGATTTCATAGTTGATGGGGAGTCGGGCTATTACCGGAAGCATAGAAAGAGTAGATGTTCAATTTGCAGCTGCTAAACAGCATCCATGATATGAATGTTGTATGACATGATAACTTAAGGAAAAGGGGCTTGATTTTTACTATAGTCTACATCAGGGTAGTTCCTGCCTTGCTTATGATGCTTAATAAACATTTTCTGAGTGGCTGTTAAGTGTTTGTTCCTGGCTAGGCCTTGGTTCTTAACCCAATACTGCTAATTATTGGCTGTGAAATGTTAGATTAGTTACTTTTTTGAGCCTTCTGATTTTTCTGAAAAATAAAGGAAATACTGTGTGTAAAAGCCCAATAATGTACCTGCTGATAGTGAATGACCATCCAGTAAATGGTAGCAGCTATTAGTATGATTATATTTAAAAATAATTATCAAATGTTAGTTAGTAATATATTTAGAGGATTTTTTCTTTTTTGGTAATTCTGCCCAATCCCTCCCCCAACTCCTTTCAAAGTTTGCCTTACTAGCTACACTCTGAACCCCGAGGGGATAGGGGCCGTTTTTTTGTTTTGTTTTAAAATTTCCACCATATCTGTCATAGTGCCGGACAGATAATGTGTGTATGGTAAGATAATGTGTGTCTGGCTAGACTTAAATGTGTGTATTTATACTAGTTTTTAACAAAAATAGTTTAAAAACTAAAAGTAAAAAACAGAAAAAAAGCTTACAAAAATTTTTGTACAGATGTACAACTTGTGTTTTAAGCTAAGTGCCACTACAAGAGTCAAAAAGTTAAAAAAAGTTTATAAAATAAAGTTATAGTAAACTAATATGAATTATTTATTGAAGAAAGAAAACTATTTGTTAATAACTTTATTGTAGCCTAGTATCCAGTGTTTTCTAAGGGCTACAGTAGGTGATGTCCTTCACATTCACTCACTCTCAGAGCAACTTCCACTCCTGCAAGCCCCGTTCATGATAAGTGCCTTATACAGATGTTCCATTTTTTATCTTTCATACCATATTTTTACTGTACCTTTTCTGTGTTTGGCTGGATTTAGATTCACAAATACCATTGTGTTACTGTTGTCTGCAGCATTCAGTACAGTAACATGCCGTACGGGTTTGTAGTTTAGGAATAAGAACCTACACCATATAGCTTAGGTGTGTAGTGGACTGTACCACTAGGTGTGTGTAAGTGCAAGCCATGATGTTCCCGCAGAAATGAAATTGCCTAATGATGCATTTCTCAGGACAGATCCCCATCATGAAGTGACACATGACTGTTTATGTTACCAGTATGGACTTTACCTTGCCTGATTTTCTAGATCTTTTTGTCTGTGAATAAAGACAGTTTGTTTCTCCTCCCCCCAAAAAATCTGAATTACTTTTACATTTCTTTTTCTTCTGTTATCGTACTGGCTAGGACTCCACTACGTTGTGGAGTAGATATGGTAAAAGAGGACATCCTTTCCCTGTTTCTGATCATGGGGAAAAATCATCCAATCTTTCATCATTAATTGTGATATGCGTGGGATTTTCAGAGATATTCTTTATTAGGTTTAAGAAGTTTGTTTTTCCATTTTGCTGTGAGTTTTTATTATAATAGTTGTTTAATATTTTAAAATACTTCTGCATCTCTTTAGTTGATAAGGTTTTATTTGTCTGTTAATGTGGTAAATTACATTGAATATTTTCTAATGTTAAGCCAGTCACCTACTAGCGGTGACCCGCACTAGATGATCATGTGTTATCCTGTTTAAGTATTGCTAGATTCAATTTGTGAAAAACAGTGAGAAATTTTTCATCTTTCTTTATGAGAAATGTTGGTATGTAGTTTTCCTTTTCTTGTAAAACTTTGTGATTTTGGTATTAGGCTAATAAAATGAGTTGAGAAGTATTCACTCTTTATTCTGGAAGAGATTGTGTAGATTGTTAATCATTCTACCTTACATGTGTGACAGTTCACCAGTGAAGCCACTGGTCTTAGAGTTTTCTTTGAGAAAAACTTTTAAACTATGAATTCAGTTTCTTTCATATATAGAAGGCTATTCTTGCTATCTTTTCCTTTTTGAGTGAGCTTTGGTATTTGTTTCTTTTAAGGAAATAATCTCATTTGAATGATCAAATGTATGGCTGTATAACTGATAATATTCTCTTTAGTGAATATAGAATCTGTGGCGGTGTCACTCTTATTCCTGGTACTATTAATTCTTTAGTCTCTTTTTTTCTTAATCAATCTGGCCAGAGGCTTTTATTTTCCTGAGCTTTCCAAAGCATCCACTTCTGGTTTTATTATTTCTTCCCAATATTTTCTATTTGTAATTTCATTCATATCCACTCCTTAAGTTTTCCTTCTTCTGTTTCTGGAGCTTGATTTACTAGTATCTTCAATTGTCAGCTTAGATTATTGAGTTGAACCTTTTTTATGAATGCAGAATCTTCAGCAAGCTGGTTTTCTACCCTTCCTCTGGAGGCAGATGCCTTTAGTGTTGGTGCTGTATGTGTGTGTAGGGTAAGTTTTTAAATCTTCCACAGTAGGTTCAAGAGAATGTCTTCTCGTCCCCTCCACCACCACCACCACTCTCTCTCCCAGGTTACCTTTGGCTTTGGTTCCAACCCCTTGGCTGGAACCTGGAGAGGTAGAGGAAGCCATTGATTGTGAGGGCTACTTATGTTGCCCTCGGGGCAAATGGTTTTTGCTTTGATTGAGAGAGGGTCTGTGATAATGCAAGCAGAGGTTTTTTTTGTTTTTTATTTTTTCTTCTCTGGCTCCCAGTGGCCTCTAATCCCCATTGTGCTCCTCTCCTGGTCTTGCCTGTGAGCACCTAAGTTGAAGCCTGTGGAATATGTTGGAGAGTGAGTGTTTTCTCCCAGGTGTTTTAAACTATTACAGGAGCCCACATTGAGCCTCTGAGGATTTGGTAAAATTTTGATTGTTTTCTTCCTGCTTTCTTTTGTAGCTGCCACTTCTGTGCTCTGCCAAAGGTGAAGCATTTCTTGGGTCCTGTCTCTCTTTGGCGGGGCTTTAGAATTCAACCCACCTGTTTTTGTGACTTAGCTTTCTGATGAGCTCAAAATTATTTTGTCAATTATCCAACTTTTTGTCATTATTATGGGGCAGGCTGTGTTCTCTTTCTGCTTTCTGAATCCTAAGCAGAAGTTGAATCTCAGCTTGGTAAGCCTTTAAATGCAAGTCCACCTTTAGGGCTCCCAGGAATAGCTGAATTAGAGGTAGAGGAAATATATCAAGACAAGAATTAGTTATATCAGGCAGAACATGATATCAGTCAGAAGATGATACTTTCTCCTTCCTGAATTTGTGCCAGTAAACAGCACTTTTACTCCCACTTCCTCTTAGTGTCTGTTGGTCCTTTGCAACTTCTTATTTCACTTATCATATTCCATCAGGATTTTTTTCTTTAAAAGTTTGTTTAAGCTACCCAAATCTGAATTCCTAAAGGTTAGGGGCTTATTTTAATCATTGTTTTTCTAGCTGCAGTTCAGTGCCAGGTCCATGGGCCATCACTGGATGGATACGTAGATAATTGGAGTGAGAAGAGTGGTGAAGAGTAAAGGAGGGTGGTGTAGGAAGAGATCTTTGCCTCTCTGGAAGTGGTTAAAGAATTTGAGGAAGGAATGTCTGAGATGGAAGTAAGTTACTTGGTTTTAAGTATAGCTATGTGGCATTTTTAATATTTTAGAAATTGTAGTTTAAGCGAGTAAATATTCCTTTTGAAATGTAAATATGTGCTACAGAGATACGTGTTTCCTTCCAGGGAAGTAAAAGTAGGCTCTGCAGATGAGCCAAGGGCTATGTTGGAGATAGAGCACAGTGAACCCTTGAGCTGAGGTACACATTTAACTACAGCTGTGGAGATATGGGGGTACGGATCTAGTTTGAGAAAGCAGAAGTAGGAAGGAAAACTTAGAGAAAGGGAAAGGTCATGCAAAAAAAAAATAGCAAAAGGATAGATCAGTGACTTGAAGAAAACACTTCAGAAGCAATTTTTTTTAGATGGAGTCTCACTCTGACACCCACACTGGAGTGCAGTGGTGTGATCTCAGCTCACTGCAGCCACTGCCTTCCAGGTTCAAGCAATTCTTCTGCCGCAGCCTCCCAAGTACCTGGGATCACAGGCATATGCCATCACACTTGGCTAATTTTTGTGTTTTCAGTAGAAATGGGGTTTTGCCATGTTGGCCAGGATGGTCTCGAACTCCAGACTTCAGGTGATCCACCCGCCTCGGCCACCCAAAGTGCTGGGATTACAGGTGTGAGCCACCATGCCTGGCAGAAGCATTTTTAAAAACAAGTATAGGGGTTTGAAAAAAAAATCTGTAAGTATCCACAGGGTTGAACATGAAGGAGGCTACTTAGTACTGAGGCACATGGCTGCCTTGGCAATTTCCTAACTTAAATCTCCGTATCCTGAGGTATATATATCTGTGTGTGTATATATATACATATACATATATTACATATATATACACACACAGATATATATATGTATACGCGTATACATATATAAATATATATGTATACGCGTATACATATATAAATTTATTGCTATGTGATCATCTACCTCAAACAAAGTGGTTTAAAACAGTGTTGTATTAACCCACCTGGGCTGGACACTCAGCATGGGTCCTCCCATGGCTGCTTGTGGGCTGGTAGTCAGTGGATGGGAACTCAGCTGGGAACTTAGCTGGAGTTCCTGGCCAACTACCTTGCCCGTTGCTTGCCCATAGCACTGTTCCAAGAGTGAGCAATTAAGAGGCTATGACAGGATCGAAATGCATCTTATGACCTAAACAAGGAAGTTTCAGAATGCTACTTCTGCCACATTCTATTGGTTCAGTCACTAAAGTGAGCCCGAACTGAAGGGGAAGTGAATTAGACACCTCTCTCCTTGGGAGGAGTAACAGAGGGAAGTTGGGACCGTCGTCATCATTTGAATGATGATGAGCACAAACAAGGTTTCACTGTTTTACAAGGCATACTGGCCTTTAGAGCACAGTGGTATTGTCCAGTCTGAATATCCCCACTTCATTCCTGGACATCTCTGAATGCCAATTGAGTCAGAAAATCAACTATTAACAGTGGATATGTCAGAAACACTCCATAGGTACTAAAGGCCAGTTTAAAAAAGTATTTCTGAAAAGGAGATTTTTGTCTCATACTTCAGCGGCCCCTGCTTATGTGTTTTTTGCTTCTTTATTGCTACATTTTAGTGGCTGTTTTCAAGGCCTTTAGGGTTTGTAAATGTTTCTTTTCTGCATGAATTCAAACTTAACGCCTTTTATTACAAGCATCACAAGCATCTCTTGAGATCTCTTACTGATAGGAAGTGTCACACCAGAAAACTCTTTTCTTGGGCATGAGGGTGGAGTCACAGGCACAATTTGTAAGGTTATTAGGACAAAAAAGGTAATATATCAAAAGATATTGATAATATGTTTTACTATAAATACCTGAAACAGCAGGCATTTATTATTGTCTGCCGTATGTCAAGCATTGTGCTTAGTAGGTGCTCTTTAAGCACTGAAGTTATTTAAGTTTTTCAGTAACCATGGTATGTAGATAATATTTTCCTTCCCTTTGCAAATGAATAAAGTGTTAACCAAGTGAATAAGTTACCTATTTTAGATCACAAAAAAGCTAGAAGTTGGACAGTCTATTTGTATTATTCCATTTGACTTCTCAAAAATATATTCTTATTCTCTTAATAATTGGATCACTGTCAGATTTATATGAATAGGAAGCAGAGCTGTCCTTTTGCAGTAAATTACCATGGCATGATTGTGCCTTCCTTCCTAGTGGTTTGATTCTCAAGCTAATGTGTTCATTAAAGGATAATGCCTGCCTCTATATGATCGGTATGAATGGGCCAGAAGACATTCTCAATCTCAGAGATGAAAACAAATCCAGTTATGTTCTCTCTATGTTGCACTGCTCCAAGGGATTGAAGCTTTAGTACATAAAACACACTTTCCTTGGAGATTCTTTTGTGGATGACAATGAGAGAGCTTTTTAGTTTAATTAAGGAATGCCTCAGCAGCAGTCTCCTAAGTGGTTCACCCACCATACTGCATTGCTTCTCACGAGGCAAGCCTTCCTCCCTAGGGTGGCCAGAATGATCTTTTATCAACCAGACCCTGTCACATAATTCTTGTGTTGAAAACTTTTCAAGACATCTTAGTTTACATATCTGAAGAGGACTGAATTGAGCCCTTCTGCTGATAGATTTCGTAGCCCTGTGTATTCACCTGTCAGAACATTCATTAACCTTTGCTGTAATTATCTTCCTGATGGCTTCTTTCCTTGCCTGCTTTGTTTCTTGAGCATCAGACTTTTTTCTTGTTTCTGGAAGAATTCTGCAGCCATCGTATAGTCTTCAAAGTATTAGAGGCATTCAATAAATCAGTGAATGAAAATGATTTCAAGTAATGGCAAAAAGTGTTTTTTTCTTCTTTTTAAAAATATCATTAAGTATTCATAGATTAATCATTCATTTAGTCATCTAAATTATATTAAATAGTTACTCTGAAATACAAAGGATGCAGAATTAAGAAAGTCATTGATCTGGCTTCCATACGTACAATCAAGTGTGAAGACTGCACTAATACCTGTGGTAAGTGCTATGGAAGCATTGCACAAACATACCCGTCCTGGTCAAAACTGGGTATTGTTTAAAAAAAAAAACTACATTACTATAAATCTGAGTTAGATCCATTTCAGAGTGGTTTTGCTCATTTTATATACTCTTAGAATTGACTGACTTAATATTTCTCATACCTTAAACAAACAAAGGTCAGTTTGGGTGCCTATTCTAGGGGGCAGGCACCTGTTTATACAGGTAAACGAAGTGGAATATGGCGGAAGGAAACATGAGAGAGTGCAGTTGTGGTTGTGAAGGGTAGATATTTTCAGTGTCTTTTTTGTGTGTGTGTGTGTCATTTCGATGTGCATACGTGCAATATAATGACAGTACATAGGGGTAATACCAGTATCTGCTGACTATCAGGCATTGTTTATATTTGTTTTCTGTTTTAGTTCCTTACAACATTCCTGTACATTAGCATATTATTGTGTATATTGCCAATAAAGAAACAAAATGTCAGAAATTAATTTTGCTAAAGTCATGCAGCTGCTAAGTGGTGGAACTGCAATTTCAATCCACTTCTGCCTATTCTCGAGTCATTCTTTCTGCTAATCCACCTTAATGCTATTAAAACTCTTGGTAGACTTGGCTACATGTGTGTATGTTGTTTTATCTATACAAAATGCAAATTGCAACTCTTATATGGAACTTGGTCTTTCCTTTTAACTTCCTCTTTTTGGAGATGTAAAATCTTAGATGTGGGATATAGCCAGCAGGCAGCATTTTTGTATGACACATTATCTGCATGTCTCAGTTTGTTCTTTCATTGCATTTTTAAAGTTATTCATTCTCACTCTAGAAACATCAGAATGTTTTAAAGGCATTTATCTTATTTACTTTCTCTTCCTGAGTTTTTAACCCTGCCAGCAAAGAGGAGATTGCTTTGACTTTATTTTTGATCAAAGATACTTTTTATGTCAGGTGAAAATGAAAACTATTTTTAAGCAATCTCATTTTTCCTTTATCTGATCATTTCCATGCCGGAGTTCTTACTCCCTTTTAGCACCACAAAACTAAAAATAAAACATAAAATTTTTTTGTGACGTGTAAAATAAAGTTTCAAGTTGTTAGCCTATAACAGTTACAGTTACAGTTTACAGTTGCTAGTTTACAGGAGTTAAAACTATATAATGGCCACAGTTACCTTCAGGACTTTAAAATAGAAAATCACATTCTCCTATTTAGTGATTTTTCATCTCAATTAATTAAAGAAACTATGTCACTGATCCCAGACAATCACTACACCTGCTGATAGACTTAGCCCCCAAAACATGGATTTCAAGAGGAGATAAAAGTTTAGTACAGAGGTCAGAGGTCAGTGAAAGAAAATTCAGTTCATTGTGAGGTGTCATAAGCCAGGATCTGGGTAGTTGTTTTTTTTGTTTTTGTTTGTTTGTTTGTTTTAAACTAAAGGGGTTAGAAGTAATCATGGAGCACATAGTTTGCTTCGTATTGTGCCTCTTAAAGTCTTTTGTTTCCAAAGAGTAGAAACTGACTTTGGCCAAACAACAAAACAGATTTATCAGAAGGATTTGAGGAGCTCCAAGGGCTGATGGAAGATAAAGGAATAGGTTTTTAAATAGGGGAGAACAGAGACCACTCTAAAGAGGAATTATCTGGAAAGGAAGCAGAAGGCCACCTTACTCTCTTTACAGAAGGCAGTTTGCTCTTAATTACAGGTCTTGGCTGGGCTGGGTAGGGTGAGGTATGGAGCTCGAAGATACTTCCTAGGAGAAATGAAAAAGCTCAGAACTTGTGGTTTAGTTAAGATCATTCAACTAGTTTATGCCAGAAACCAAAAGGGATCTCATACCTTCTGATGGTTTAAGATTCTTTTTTGTATTCATTTCTTCATGCAGTACTTGGCATGCTCAAGGTGCTCTGCTGAGGGCTGGCATTTAGCCACGAGTAAGACAGATCTAAACAATTTATGGTAAATGCTCCAAAGTCATATGGGGGAATGCTTGTGAAAGATGAGTAAAATGATTAAGTACGAATTAGTGGAAACATATTCAGTATATCCTGCTTGAATTAAATATTCTCACTGAAGAATGTGGTGACCATTGCTTTCACCAAAAACATGGACTTTTAATCAGATACGGATTCAGTACCTACTTGTTTCACCTAACTTGATAGGGAAAGATAAGACCATCCTGCATTTGTCTCCCTCCCTTGAAGGTTAATTAAGGTGTTATATTGAAAAGTGCCTCAATTGTTTGTCTGCTCTTTCGTAGGCTCTCAATAAATGCTGGTTCCCATCTTCCCCTGTCTTTAAACTATAGCTAGAACAGTTTATGGTTGAAAGAAGGTTAATTTATAAAACAAACAGAAACAAAATAGCTGAATTCTGAGCTCCTTTTCTTGATTCTGTTATGTTTTCTTAGAATTGAAGGTCTTGGAACATACCCAGTGGTGATGCTTCAGCACACATAAAGGTGTGATGCTTTGGCATTCAGACTTCTCAAGGGCTTCAGAAAATACCAGTCATGATATGTTATGTTTTGGACAAAGTTTTTTTTTCTTTTAGCATATTGTTTCTATGAGTTGCAAAAATTATTTCCTGAAGAATCATGTGTCTGACAAACGAGAAACTTAAAAGGTATCAAAGAATGCTTAAGATATCTGAATGCATTTGAAAGAAAACAAATTCAACAGATTTGAGATGGAAGTGAGATTAGAGGAAAAGAAACATAAAGTCATAAACTTTTACCCATTCTTTAGTAAGATTGATAGCTTTTACCAGTTATCCAAAGATGTAGGTTACTAATTTTTTTCTTCTATTTTACAGAAAAGTTTGAGTGCAGGGATTTTTTATTCTTATTCTTTCATAGATCTCATATAGTAGAATTTTCCTCAATGTCTTACATTTAGTCTTAAGAGAAGTCTTGTCCTTGCCAAATGACCTTGTAATCACAAGAAGACATTTTCAGATGCTGTTGTATAGTAATTCTCACTTTTTCACTCTTTAGTCCTTGGCCTTACAATGTGTGAATTCTTTCACTGAATTCATACTATCACATCTTGCACTTTTAGCACACATTATTTGAAGGTTTTTAATTTGCTTTACTCCACTGACATAGGTAGTTGCAAGACTTGTAGAGGATTTTATAACACTTTAAAATATATACATAAATACATATATTTTTATTTCTGAACAGTCTCGTGATGATGTTTTTTGATAAAGTTAGTTTAACCTTAATAATATCAATAGCATTTGACACGAAATCATCAGGACAGAACAGCCACAGGGCATTGCCGTGAGGTGCAATTTTGTCTCTGAGTTATGAATCTTCCTGCTACCGCCCTATATGAATGTCTCCCTAGACTTCCCAGTCCTGTCATTAAGGAACTTAGCATAGCATTAAAAGCCCTCCCCAATCTGTCTACCTTTTCAACTTTGTCACCTGATACTCTCCTCTTGTACCTTATACTTTTGTCACACTGCTGTTCTGTATTCTTTGAGAACATGGATATGTCTCTGAAGTTTTGCCAATGCCGTTCCCTATGCATATGATGCGCCCTCCACATATCCAAGCCCATTTGTTTAGGCCCAGCTAAAATATTACTCATTCTGAAGATTCCCTGGCTTTTTTGTCCTAGAATTGTTTATCTTATACATATATTGTAGTACTTTATTTGTACTTTTCATAAAATGCTTGCAATTTATACTTTACATTGTGAGTATCCTCTTGTAGTCTTTATTAAATATATGTTTCTTGAGAATATAGGGCTGGCATCATATTATACGGTAACATAACTGCCATTTATTTAGCTCAGGGATGCCTGTCTCCAAAGTCCATGTGTGGTTTTTCCATCCCCTTGAGCTGCTGCTTAGAATCATTGTGTGTTATGAGATATGAGAGCACATTGTAGGCACTCGTAAATTCTTGCTCAATGAAAGAATAAATGTCTCAGTTTCAGTGGCGTCTCTTTCTGCTGGTCATATCTTTTCACTTCCTTTTTGTTTTTCATGTGTGTTCTAGATGTATTCTGTAGTAACCTCTAGCCACATGAGGCAATTTAAATTTAAATTAATCAAAATGAAATGAAACTAAAAATTCCTATCTTTGGTTACCTACCACCTTTCAAGTTGTCAGTAGCTACACATGTAGCTAGTGGCTGCCATATTGGACTGCACAGACATAGAGCATTTGTGATCATTGAAAAGTTATTTTGGACAGTGCTGTCTTCATGTTTTGATTACCGTCAAGGCAATCACTGCACATGTGTGGTAAGACTCTATGATGTACTTTTAGGATGGAAATAACAGTGGACAAACAGTGTCATACAGATTTCCAGAAGTACATTTTTCTATAGACCTTGGGCACATGCACGGCTCTTAACTGCTTTATGGAAACTGCTTTGTCTACCTGCTGCCGTAACTGTATTATGGAGGGAAGCCAACATATTTTTTCCCTGAAGCTCTGAGCTTTAGAGAGCTAGCCAGGCTGCAGAGGCCTAACCCTGTAGCCCTGGTTTAGTTGGAAGGATTCCCTGTAATGACCCTTGTACTTACATCTGTGAATTAGACATGGCCTCCTGGGTTGAAATTGCCTTGGGACCCTTGATATGGTCACACTGATGTAGGAGTAGCTCTTTCAGGTTCTGAAAGTATTTTTTTTTAAACCATGATCTCATTTAGTTTCACCTCAGCTAGTGAGGTAATAGGTGATCTTCATGTTACAGATGTTACAGATGCAGAACTGAGTCTCAGAGAAGTTAAGTAACTCACCTAAATAAACTCAAAGTATAAGTTATGACAGAAGAGTTCCAGAACCTCCAACTTCATGTTCAAAATTCTTGTAATTTTACCATGCCCATACCCCTCTCAATGGTAGGACTGCCACAGTTGATCAGTTTTCTGAGTCAAGAGAGTTTGGAGTTACTGTAATGATACTTTAATCTTTTTTGTTTAATTCGAGTTATATTCATATTTAAGTTTTATTAGCCTTTTATTAGCTCTCATAAATATGCAGAAGTGTAGGCTGTAGTAAGCATTGTTAATCACGACTGCAGAGGTAGACCTCAATCTGCTAAGTGATAGTCAAGAGGACAGAGAGGCTTCTGACTTGCATCTTTTTTTCTCAGTGTCGTACTGTAAGTGCTGGCCTATTATTTGAACTCATGTTTTTATTAGTTTTTATTATTTCAAGTCTCACTAAATTATGCTCCTGTTTCCATATCATTATTAATTTTGACTCTCTTACCGAAGGTGTCAAAAAAGCTAGACGGTTTTGTTTGTCTGGTGGCTGTAGGTTAATATGCTGTTCTGGGAGTGCCATCAGCAAAAACAGGTGACAAAATAGCTCGATTAAGCATTCACTTAGGGCTATTTTTGCATTTTCCTCTAAGCAACTTAATTTTACATTCATCTTATGCCTCCGGTTTTGGCTTCATTTGTTCCCAAGCTTGAAATCATGGAATTTAAAGAACTTGGCTGGTTGTAGCATTTGTATGTAAAACCTGTAATACAGTTTCTTTGTCAGAGGCATAATTAACAATATGATTTGTACATCTACTGCCTTCTGGTATTCACAACACAGTTTGTAAACTTAATTAGTTCTTGGAATAGCAAATGTTTTGAAGATGATAAACACTTTCCCTCTGAATAATGTGTTGAACGGTTATATATTCATAGAAATTTACTCTATGTTACTCAAATTAGAATGCTGATAGGTGTGCTTCTCAAGGTAAATGTTACCTGCAGTTGCATATTCCCAGATTATATTGTCTTCCTGTGCTTTTCACAGGGGAAATCAGACATTTAGTTCAGATAATTTAGCCTCCAGGAATATTCATTATGGTTTCATTGTATAGAGAACATCTATGCTAATGTCATTACATAGCTGCCATTTTCCCAAACTTTGATGTCGATCATGATGATATATACAGGGGAAGGAGTGGGTAACAAGCAGACACACCACTATAGCAGTACTTCACTTATCCTCTGCTCTCAGCTGTTCAAGATGTAGTCGAGACCAAAGAAGAAAGCAAGTAAGCCTTCTCAGCAGCTCAAAGAGATGCTGCAAAAAAATATGCCGATGTCCAGGAAAACTTGTCTTGCCTTTTCTTTTTTTTATTGAGACGGAGTTTTGCTCTTGTTACCCAGGCTGGAGTGCAATGGCGCGATCTCGGCTCACCGCAACCTCCGCCTCCTGGGTTCAGGCAATTGTCCTGCCTCAGCTTCCCAAGTAGCTGGGATTACAGGCGTGCACCACCATGCCCAGCTAGTTTTTTTTTTTTGTATTTTGAGTAGAGATGGGGTTTCACCATGTTGACCAGGATGGTCTCCATCTCTGTACCTCGTGATCCACCCGCCTCAGCCTCCCAAAGTGCTGGGATTACAGGCTTGAGCCACTGCGCCCGGCCTTGCCTTTTCTTTAGGGCGTTATCTCCATTAGTGAATCACAATCCTAAAAAAGTTTAGCTATTTGGTTTTCCAAAAGCAATATTGAAGTAGAGGGAACAAATTAGAAAGACCTCAATGCCATTAGATTTGTGATTTTTAACCCTAGGAGTCAAGGATGGGTCACACATGCCTGTGTCATGCCTACATTTTCACCCATTTTTATGCATGGAAAAACTAGAGCTCAGTGAGGCCAAGTGATTTGCCAGAGCATCTCCAGTGCTGAGTGTTGGTCTTTCCACCAAAACTTTGGCCTGTCTACCATTTCTTTGACCTGCCTGTGGTCCCTTGGGCCCCTTGAGAGCACTCCTTCAGGCCTAGCTTGGTACCTGGCACACTATACTTAAGACTTCCTGCCTGCTGATTCCCAGGTACTTTCCACTATACTTCATGAATTTACCAAGAGGGTATATCAATCAGGTAAACTGAAATCATGCCAGATATTTTAGTAGAGAGGATCGAATAGCAGGAATTCAGTATGAATAAAATTGGAGAACTCATCTAATCTGTGAGCATATGGACAGCATTCAGCATATAAGTAACTGAGGCCCAGAGAAGCACTTTCCAAGGTCTTGAAGTTCAGTTGTGGCAAAGTTTAGACTAATGACAACACTTTTGAGAGTCAGATTACGTACGAGGTTCTGCTTGACCCAAAAAGCAAATGGGGAATACTGAAGCGACACAGAAACAGTAACGTAGAGTTAGCAGCAAGCTATCACCCTCGAGGGCGGAGAAAAAAAAGAAGTAATTTGGAGGAAGTCGGACCAAGACCCCTTTAGTATTGTTACCTCGGGAGCTTGAACGGGGCCTCCCAGGACTGGGACTCAGACCTCTGAGGAATGGGTCCTGGCTTGATGAGGAGGTGTGGTGAGCGTGGTTCTGGGAATGTAAGGTAAAATATTGCTGTAACTGCTAGTATTTAGAACCATCACTCTGGTCTGCTGCCAGGAACTGGAAACACAATGGGAAACAACAGGCCCCCGACCTCACATTCCTGATTGGCAGAACCTCACGGGGAGCCACTGGCAGAGGAGAAATGAGGTTTTCAGAATCTCTGCCAAGCATTCCAGGACAGCATAGAGGGCTAGGTGTGGAGCTAAGAGAGCATCATAGCTTAATAACTGGCATAGATGGTTTGTTTGTGGAAATGAAAGATAACGTCCACTTTTGTTAATTCAAACCTGTATTCTTAAGTGTTCATTACGTCTCATGCTTTTTCATAAAACATATTATTTATTCACTTATATTCACTGAAATACACAAAAATTTCTGAAGGTGTTCTATTTAAGGTGCAAAACTAGTGCCTGGGGATTAGATGATGAATAACACAGTCTTACCTGTCTAAGATAGTCAGTGGGACAAATGATAAAATGTGTGTAAATTTCAGGGTTGAAAGGAACCTCCAAGTCCAATCTGCCATCAAATGATTTGATCCTTTCTTCTGTAACAATCCTGTCAGACTGTGCTGGACGGGGCTCTGTTGTTGAACATACATCTATATCTATATCTATATCTATATCTATATCTATATCTATATCTATATATATATGTATTTTTTTTTTTTTGAGATGGAGTCTCACTCTGTCTCCCAGACATGAATGCAGTGGTGCTATCTGGGCTCACTGCAACCTCCACCTCCCAGGTTCAAGCGATTCTCCTGCCTTAGCCTCCTGAGTAGCTGGGACTGCAGGTGCCTGCCACCACACCTAGCTGATTCTTGTATTTTTAGTAGAGATACGGTTTCACCATATTGGCCAGACTGATCTCAAACTCCTTACCTTGTAATCTACCCTTCTTGGCCTCCCAAAGTGCTGGGTGTAATTTACAGGTGTGAGCAACCATGCCCAGCTGAACTTAAAAATATTTTAAAGATGGTTAGTTCCATCTTTGGTCAAATTTATTGTTAGAATCTTCAAGTCCATAGTTTGTACTGGACCTCTTTTCTCTATAATTTCTGTCTTTGGTCCTGATTGTACTGTTGGTTTTACTACTGACCAAATCTACATCCTCCCCCACCCTTTTTTTAACATAATATATAAAACTTTTTGTATTATAAGTTTTATTCTCTCCTAAATAATTTATACCAGATAAACATTTTCATTTATTTCAGCTGGCTTTTCTAGGCAGTGCTTTTCAACTTTTTTCTATTATTGCCTCTTTTATGGAGCCTTTGTAGACATCTTTTTTCTTGATTATTTGCCCACCCCAAATAGTGAGACTGCAGATATATTATATATTTCTTTATGTATCATGGCCCTTTGGTGAGCTGGCGGCCATAGTTCTGTAATTATTGGCAAATTCTTCAAACGGATCTAGTGGAATACTTTTCTAGATTCTAGTGGAATACTTTTCTAGATTCCATGTTACTTGTCTTAGTGTTACTATCTTAGTTAGCCAACCATGTGGAATATAGATCATCAAATTATTCTCCTGTTTTTAAGATGAGAATAGAAGATAGTCAGACATCCACCTAAGGTACCTATTGTTAGTTTTAGTTAAATAAAGCTCTGTGTTTATTACTGATTCTGTCTCGTTTGCCCAGACAGGCCATGCGAAATGACAGGCCATGTGAAATGAATATTCAGCCTTCAAGTAGATCAGTCTGTTTTCAGTAGATTTGGCAAGTGGAACACCTGAGAATGCGTAATTTCTTAACTAAACATTTTATGGTTGAAGGACAAAATGAAAACAAATGCCACTGAGTGGCCCTGATATAGTTATTTATTTATTTATTTTTAACAAAATTCCTACATATTTTTAATGTGTAACTTGTTTCAGAATGTGAAGGTCTATATTTAACTTGACAACATCCCTTAGAGGAAAGCCCCAGTGGGAATGTCCACTGTGAAGAGATAGCATCTGACTCCTAGGCAGAGCAACTTATAAATGTGACTGGAGAGTGACCGAGTATGTATAACGCTCCCTGTCTTTAAATTGACATGAGAAGATAGGTCTCATTTTCAATAATTCTATAGATCTATGCCAAGATATTTCATTTTCACAAAGGCTGTGACCATTAAAATCTGTGCAATTTGATTTTTCATCAGAGTCTTAATTTTCTATCATGATTAAATCTGAGTAACAGGATGAGAGTTTCTGCTGTAATTGTATTTTGCTTTTAAAAAGTGTTTTCTGCCTGTTTGGCCATTTTCACGTGGCTTAGAAGAACGTTGAGTATGAGTAGAATTCTTTATAGAAAAGTGACCCCTTTTAATATCATCATACAAAAAATATGATTTAATGTCCGAAGGTTCTTTCCTCACCCTCAATTTACTCTGAGCCTTTTCTGTGTAAATAGGGACTGATTAGGAAACTGATGTAAAAATGTATGGACATAGAATGATAAATCCTACTTTGAATTTCTTTTAAATAGTGTCAATGTATTCGTGTACATCTAACCAATATAAAAATATTCATTTGTACTTCTATTAGATATGAAAGTAATCGAGAATAAAATGCTTGTATTATATGGTTTTTATTGAATATCATTAGTACAGTCATATTTCTATCTCAAAATGTGATAATGCCAGCGGGATAAATGAGAAAGACATTGAATCTTCACACAAAGGAAATGGGCGTTATAAGGAGTGCAGTCTGAACAAAACTAATCTCTTTCTTGGATCATTACTTCACCTAATCATAAAACCTTTTTTAATTCAAATCTTTGCAGGATTCTAATTGGTGACCTCTGGAGCCTGATAATTGTTTAAGGTAGCTGGTCTTTTGCAGTATACTTAATGATGTTTGCAATTATAAGTGAGAAATGTGGGGTGTAACTAAAAATGTAGATTTTCCTCTTTCAACCTTTAATAGTTATTCCCATCCCCTCATCCGAAAAGTTAGTGACTTAAGTCATTACTAACTTGAATTAGTCCAGTGCACCGGTTACCTCATTTAGTCTCTGGGTTTCCTGAATATTTATTTGATAAATGCATTGGGTTATATTAAGAATAATTCTCAGTTATTTAGAATAGCTAAGAGACTGGTCTGTTTGGGAAGACAGGAACTCCTAAACTCTCTTTTTCTGTTATTTAGGTATACCTTCCTCCCTGTCATTTTTGATTTAAGTTAAAACTTAGCCAATCTTTCTAGCCAGTTTCAGTAAATATTTATTTCCAGACTTTCCTCACTACTAGATAAAAATGAGTCATTAGAAGAGAATTCACCAAAATTCCCCATTGGGACCAACAATACTGTAGGTGAACCTCAATCTCAATCATTTGTCATCCTCACCACTATGCATAATAGCATGATATAACTTAGTTTGCACTTTTGTACATTTATCACATTTTTGAGTTCCTCTGTTGTTTCTGTTATGTATCTTAGTAAATGGGAGTCATTCAATGAATATAGTTAACTATCCCTATAAAATTACATATATTTTTTGGAGGTCAAACAATCTATTTCATTCAATTGTTTCTTGAAAGGGTTCATTTTGTTTTGAAGCCAGCATTTTGTAATGTGATATTTGGGGAAACAAGCTAAACCTTTGAGAGTCAGACAGTGCTGGAACTGAACTTTAGTTCTGCCATTAATTAGGTGTAGGAAAAAGGGAGTGATAGTTTCTTTCCCAGCACTCTGAGAAGTTAGGAGGACTGAATGTTGAGAAAGCCTCCTGTGTAATGTCTAGAATCTGATAATTATTCAACTTGTTAGATTCCTTCTACCAGTTTTAGGGAAGTAATTTCTACTCTTTGATCTTTATCATTTTAAAATTGTAGCAAGCCTTTGAAATTTATGAACTTATTTAAAATTGTTAGAATATAGTACCAAAATCCGGTAACCTACTCATTTGCGAAGACCTCTGAGTACTTCCCCTTGTTTATGGGATAAATTTTTATCTCATTGAGGCATTGAATGACCATGTCTTATCTTTGGGTTTTTCTTTCCTGTCATAATGTCTTTCATTTTGTAAAGACTGCATGTAATTAAGGAGATATTAATGTGATAAATGCTACACTGGTAGCATTTGTTTTCTTAAAAATAATTTTACGGCCAGGCGCGGTGGCTCAAGCCTGTAATCCCAGCACTTTGGGAGGCCGAGGCGGGTGGATCACGAGGTCAACAGATCGAGACCATCCTGATCAACATGGTGAAACCCCGCCTCTACTAAAGTTACAAAAAATTAGCTGGGCCTGGTGGCGTGCGCCTGTAATCCCAGCTACTCGGGAGGCTGAGGCAGGAGAATTGCCTGAACCCAGGAGGCAGAGGTTGCGGTGAGCCGAGATTGCCATTGCACTCCAGCCTGGGTAACGAGAGCGAAACTCTGTCTCAAAAAAAAATAATAATAATTTTACAAGACTTTAATAATAATTCTGAGTAGTGTTAGAAATTTGGAAATGTATCTGGACTTGGTTCTCTGCAATCATTTTGGGGTCACAAATTCTTCTTGAAATCCATTCTATAAGAGCTGTTTAAAGATAAACTTAGGTACATTGAGATTTTCTTTTCCCCCCCTTTTTTCAAAGACCTGGGTCTCTCTCTGTTGTCCATGCTGGAGAGCAGTAGTGCAGGCATTGGTCACTACAACCTTGATCTCATGGGCTCAAGTGATTCTCCTGCCTCATCATCCAGAGTAACTGGGACTGCAGGCGTACACTACCAGGCCTGACTAATTATTTTTATATTTTGTGGAAACATTGCCCAGGCTGTCTTGAACTCTTGGGACCAAGTGATTCTCTTTGCTTTGCCTCTCGAAGTACCATAATTACAGGTGTTAGCCACAGTGCCTGGCTAGGCACATTGAAATTATAATGTCTTTATTTGAGCAGACCAGGATACATGAATTGGGTAGCATCAGAGCTCAGGTGGTTCAGGGTTTCATCAAAGGAGAGTGAGGACAGAACTTTGATAAAATGTTTTTAGAAGCAAGATAAAGAAAATATTTGATTGGTTTAAGTAGAAAGTCCCTAGTTAGAGGATAGTTGATGTTTGTTTTTTTCTGTTTTGATTTTTTGAGATGGAGACTTGCTCTGTCGCCCAGGCCGGATTGCAGTGGCATGATCTTGGCTCACTGCAACCTCTGCCTCCCGGGTTCAAGTGATTCTCCTGCCTCAGTCTCCTGAGTACTGGGACCACAGGTACACAGCATCACGCCTGGCTAATTTTTTTATTTTTTAGTAGAGACTGGGTTTCACCATGTTGGCCAGGATGGTCTCGATCTCCTGACTTCATGATCCACCCACCTTGGTCCCCCAAAGTGCTTGGATTACAGGTGTGAGCCACTGCACCTGGCCAGTTGATAGTTTTTGATTGTCTCTACTTCTGGGTTAGTTGGTGCCTTCTCATTGGTTAAGCTTAAGTTTTCTCTTCCTAAGCTGTGGCCATTCACTCTGAGCTGGGTTTCAGTTTGCTTCTGTATGAGCCGAAGGCTCTGGAGCCATCTCCGTGTACTGGCCTTTTTTTTTTCTCCTTAGCAGTATAAGTAAACCATCAGAAATTAGGAATTGTATTTTAAGTAAACCATAATAACCTATATTTGCTTTGTGTGTTGTGGTTTCAAAGCACGTTCATGGACATTTCTTTTGATACTTGTAACAACTTGGTGAGTTTCCCCAAAATGTAATAATCCAAAACATTTTTTCTCATCCCAAATCAAGATCTCTTTGCTACAGTAATACTAAGAAAATAGAAGCAGCATGAACATAGTAATCAGACAACCTAGGCTGGAATCCTAAATCTCTGTTGGATGTGGGTCTCTATCTAAAAGTCACTGGATGTCTATAAAAAGGCATTTCCTTTCTGTGAATGAACATTGTATCTACTTTGCAGCAGTGTTACAGAGATTAACTACTTGGAATATAGTCATTAAATAAATTTCAGCTGCTGATATCATTGTAATATTTTTGTTAATTAGCCATGATGGGTGGAATTAATTAGTGAATTCCTCCCCCTCTCCATCTACCTCCTTGTGATTTTTCCATTCTTTTCTTCCTGTCTTCCTTTTTGGAAATTTGACTGTCATTTTCTTGTGTGTGTATTTCAATGTTAGGTGTTGTATGTATATTTAAGAACATTTCATGTACAAATATTTGCTCTGTGTTTATAAAAATCGTTTTTTCTAAGCATTTGTAATATTTAGAGTATCAACTGTTTCTTTCTAGATGGTATATTTATGTGTATTTATGATGAGCTTATTTGTCCTTATTAGACAGTAATATGTATCTCTATTCTGCTGTGCCGTTTGTTCATGGAATATTATTTGCAAGATTAGGTGCTGTATGAATCAATCTAGTTGGGTAGTTATAGTGTATTCAACTCTGGTTTGAATGTAATGAGTATTCAGTTAAGTTTGGATTTCTTAAGTAAAACAATTCTTTGTTGAAAACATTTGTCATGTTGGAGTTTAAAAAAATTCCTTTTCAGACAAGTAGCTACAATAACATTTTAGTAATTTGTCCAGTAGAGTTTACAGTGGCTGCAAATACTCTTTATATTTCTTTTAAAAACAATTTAAATACTCCGGCTGGACTGTTCTGTTTTGAAATAGATTTCTGAGTGTTGAGCATCTTATCTGAGCTTTCTATTTTATTATAGATTCAGGCCAAGGCCTGTCCTTTAATTAAAGTTTACACAAGAGTTAAGGTGTTTGGAAAGGGGATTGGGGTAACACTATTGACTTTATTAATTTCACACTAGTACGTCATTGTGCAGACCGATTTGAATTATTCAGTTACACTTTTCTGACCTTTTTCTGAACCTTTATTAATAGCGCTTAAAAACAAGTTACAGTTTTTAAAAGAGTACTTTTCAGCAGTGACTGCTTGCTAGCTCTTTACAAACTCACTATATCCCTTCCAATCGTTTTAAACATTCATTCTTTCATTTGTTCAACCATTTAATAACCATTTATGCAGCCCTTATCCTAAATCACTACGCTAAGTGTTAGAATACAGCAAAGATGAATAAGTAGATGTTCTTACCTTCCATGAGCTTACCATCTTGTTGGGCACAGAAGTGTGAACAGTGAGTATATGAAAATACACTCTGTTACGGTACAAGTTTTATGCAGCAAAAGAGGTCATTGTGAAGGCTATTATCAGTTCATCTGTGGGGCGAAGGGAAAGTCAATGTTTTAACTGAGAACTGGACACAGACTTGCAATTTCTAGATTGCTCAAGAGATAGAAAGTTAGATAAAATCTCAAGACTCAAGAACTTACTGTCTAGTATAGGTACATACAGTATTTGGCAAATTTCTAGATAGAACTTTCCTGGACCAGGTATTGTTATTCTTTGCAAATAGTAAATTATGTAATCCTCATAAAAACCCTATGAGGCAGATGCTGTTATTTCTGCATTTCTTTGATGAGGAATTTGTGACTTAGATTAAGTTACTTTCTGACCACTGTATAATTAATTACCATTGCAGGGATTCAAACTCCAGCAGTTGGGGTGTGGCCAAATTATTTCCAAGTCTCTTACTCTCTGAGGTTTTATGTTTTAGTTTCTTTACTGAGAAAGTTCTTACTACTTAGCAGTTAAGAATTCAGTAATCAGCAGTGTTCAAAGGTGTCTTGGATTGCAGAAAGTGGATCTTTTTGCCATTATTTTTGTCTCGTTAATTTTTGGGACTAGAGTATCAATTTTTACCTTAAAACCATGGAAGTTGGCCAGTTGCACTGGGGGATAACCATGCAAGACCTTAGAATATTTTTTGATTTAATCATCTTAGGATTTAGCAATTAAAGAGCCATAGTCATGTTTCCTCCACCCCTCTTGCTTTTTGTTTTTCCTTCATCTACTTTATGCAAAGATTGCTTCTCTTTGACTCCTTTATACTCACTTACTCTGTAATTTGCTTATTTTGACATTAGTGGAATTTACATTTTCATTTGGATTTGGGCCTAGAACTGCCCCGATGCCACACAAAATTTCTGCAACTGTTCCTTTAAGTCCACTTTCGGAGCTCAGTAAAGTTTGCCAGTGATCTTTAAAGTTATCCCTTCACTTTGTGAATAGCTTCACAAAGTTATTCTCACAGAATAACTTTGCTGTAGGAGAATAAAGTGAAGGGATAAGCAGATGTGGCTACATTAAGAACATCCATTACTTGTGATTTACAGCTTTTAGAACATTTTCACATCTCGCTTCAGGAAAGAAGGAAAAAAGAGATTAAAGGGTGTAGTCTTTAATTATTCACAGTAGCTAAGAGGAGGAAACACTCCAAATGTCTGTCAACCAATGAATGAATAAACAAAATGTGTTATGTACCTATAGTGGAATATTATTCCGCCTTAAAAAGTAGGAAAATACTGCCACATGCTGCCACATGCTGCCCCGTGGATGAACCTTGAGGGCATTATGCTAAGTGAAATAAGCCAAGCAAGACAAATACTGCGTGATTCCTCTTATATGACACAGCTAAGTAGTCACATTCATATAAACAAAATAGAATGGTGGTTACCAAGGGCTGGGCAGAGAGAAAAGTGGGGAGTAGTTTAATGTGCATAGGTTTTCCGTTATATGACATGGAAACGTTCTGGAGATCTGTTGTTCAGCGGTGTGGATGGACTGAGCAGTACACTTAAAAATGGTTAAGACTTCACCTTTTGTGTTTTTTTTAATAACAATTTTAAAAAAGGTATGAGCTTGAAGTCAGATATATTTAGATTTGAATTCTGATTTTTCTATCGATTGGCTCTCTAACTTTTACAAACTTCTTAACCATTTCAGTCCTCAGGATCTCACTCTGTCAATGCAGGTGGCAGATCATATATTTGTTAGGAGAAAGAAATAATTTAAGTCAAACACACAGCCCTGTGTTTGGCGAGTCATCATCAACAAAGTAATAATTATTATTTAATTACTACTGGTATAAGTGACTTCTAAAATAATTTTCTTTATTTTTCAATATTTTGCTGTGTAAATTTGTGTGTGGTGAGCTTAGATGGATACTTTTGTATGTAAAGGAGGTACTAAAAGGTTCCTTGTGTTTGCTGAAGATGTTTGTTTTGTTTTTTGCCGCATCAGGTCCTCTTTCTACCCTTCCCTACTTTGCTGTGTGCCCAAAGGCTGATATGCATGGTAGAAGGCCTGTTTCATTGATATATTTACCCTCTGGCTTTGAGATGGGTAAGAGCTATCCACTGGTGGTCACCAGCAGAAGCTTGGCATGAGGGAGAAGTGAGCTCCGAATGGATATTTGCTTTGGCCCTTCCAATTGTGTCACCACAAATTTGCTGCTTTCCTGTGTGCAGTCTGTAGCCCCATTGGGCCACCCTCTCCATATAGCCTCTTTTTCTTTTCCTTTGCTGGTTCCTGCGTGCCTTTTTAGATGGGTAAAATATTCACATCCTTCAGAAATTAAAAGCAATGCAAAAAAGAGATACAGTGAAAAGTATTTCTATATCTTATCCACTTTATTCCTTCCATGACAAATAGATAACTAGTTTCTTACACAGTCTTTTGTTGCTTAACCACAGGGATGTGTGTTCTGAGAAATGCATCCTTAGATAATTTTGTTGTTGTGGACCATCACAGAGTGCACTTAAACACACCTAGAAGGTGCAGCCTGTTGTACACCTAGGCTATAAACCTAGACAGCATGTTGCAAAGTCAAAGTACATGTTGCCATGCTGAATACTGTAGGCATTTGTAACACAATAGGAAGTATTTTGTGTTATCTAAACATAGAAAAAGCACAATAAAAATACAGTACAAAAGATAAAAAATGGTATTCTTGCATAGGACACTATCATGACTGTAGCTTATGAAACTGGAAGTTGCCTTTGGGTGAGTCAGTGGGTGAGTGGTGAGTGAGTATGAAGGTCTGGGTCATTATTACACTCTTTTACACATCTGGTAGCACGGAAGGTTTGTTTACACTATCATTGCCACAAACATGTAACGCCCTGTACTGCGAGGTTACCACAGCTAAGCCATTATTAGACAATAGAAGTTTTTCAGCTTCATTATACCCTTACAGGACCATTGTCATATATGTTGACTGTAATGTTGTTACATGGTATATAACTGTATATCAATAGAGAGATTTTTTTCTGTGTGTATATAAGTAAATTAAACATTTTTTATTACATATTATGTGTGTGTGTAATGTTGTTACATGGTATATAACTGTATATCAATAGGGAGATTTTTCTGTGTGTATGTAAGTAAATTAAACATTTTTTATTACGTATTATGTGTGTGTGTAAACAGTGCATTTGATAGTGATCTTTCACTGTGAGACAATGAAGTTTCCTCACGGTGTGCAGTAGCCTCATGCCATTTTATTCTATGGGTATACATGAGCTTATTTACCCAGTCTCCTGTTGTTAGACATTTAGGTGGTTCCCAGTATTTTACTATTAAAGACAATGGTGTAGTGGATAATTCTGTGTATAAAATTTTACATCTAAGTATATATGTAGATTGAATTTCTAGAAATGAAGTTGGTAGAATGAAGGAAAAAAAGCAATCTATGTATGTTTAATTCTGTGAGAGAAATGAAGCTCCTTTAAACATTTTACATTACTAAAACGTTCATATTGGAAACTTAACTCATTTAAATCCAAAGATGGTTTAGCTATTTTCAGAAGATTAGTGGACTTTAGTATGTCTGGTACATTTAAAAGGAAAGAGGCCATTGCTTAGGAAATTCTGTCCTAGACCAAAGTAAAACAAATAACAAACAAAAAAACAATAGAGATGTTATTACTGAAAACAAGATTTCTGCACTGAGAGAAGTTTGGTTATATGATTTGAAAAGATAGCATTTTAATCTCTTATATTATCTAAAACCTTAATCACACATTTGCTTATTATTTCTAAGCTAGGAGATGGTATTGGTACATTAAGCTGTTTGGTACCAATTGTAATCTGGGGATTAGTGAAAGTCAAATCCCCTATGCATTCGTCCTTGAAAATCTGATTGGGTTTTCTCTATTGGTGGCCTCACTTTGCTATGGTTAACTAAAGGGTCACATCTATCTTGGTAGATGTCAAGCATCTTTCCTCCCTTGGGAAAGATGAGCAGGGGTTTTTTAATATGCAATTCTCAGGTAGGGACAAGTGTAAATCCTTGAGACAGCTGTCTCAAGATTTCATAGGTCATTTTGTACAGTTCTCCACTTTTGTGCCTTGTATATTTCTGGATTTCAAAAAAAAAAACATTAAGCTAGTAATAATCCTCATTCAAGTAGAAAATGCAAATTGTTGATTGAATAGCATCTACTAAAAACAACAAAAGTTTTACCAGTTTTGAATTTTATATTGGCAGGCACAAGGACCTGAGAAAGTATAGCAGCCGTGATTTAAACCAGGTGTATTTGGCTCCAGCAGAGGGCTCAAGGCTTTTTGCATTGTCCTGTGGTGCTTTAGGCCCCAAAACTGCAAACCTCCATGCTTCTGATACGGCATCAGGCTTAAAAAAATTTTTTTTTAAATCTTAAATGTAAAATATTCCAACATCATCAAAGTTTAAGATAGCAACAGTACATTCCAGCGACTTAAGATTTGTAGGATGCTGTGTATATGTAGAGAGGAAATCAGGTATTTTATATAGATTTTCTTTCATTTTCCTTTTTAAAATCATAGATGATCTTCAAGTGTAATATATGATAAAATAATTCCTGATTTTTAAAAGCTTACCTATATAATTTTATTTGTTATTTCAAAATGTTAAATATGTTATTAAACATAATGTTAAATATGTTGTTAATGTTATTAATAACATTAAATATGTTATTAAATTTGTTATTTCAAAATGTTAAATATAACAAATTTTATTTGTCATTTCAAAATGTTAAGAACAGTGGAATTCTGAATTTATGGAATAAAATATTGTGCATCTGATGTGAGTTTTTAACAATTCCTAAACTTCTTTCTTATTTGAAAAGAAAGAAGACAGTTGAATCTATTTTGACACACATACACATAGAAACAAAAAATTTTTAGGATGTTTCAGTGTACCTGATTTTGTTGACTTTTCTAACTATGCCAAAGATATTTCCAATTATTGCATAAATAGATAATGAAAGACAGGATTTATTTTCTTCTAATAATTAAAGCTGAAATCATGAATTGTTATTCTTGGAGCAGCTGATGTGAGACTTATTGCTCTTAAGAAAGCAAAACCAGTGTAGCTTATTTATACCATTGGTACTATGGTTTTTAAACTCTGTGTGTGTCTCTTCTATTCATGGAAAATTTCTGAAAGCGCATGTAAAGATAGTTGATTCTAGTTATTTCTTGAGTTGAGGTACAGAAGCCTTAACAAAATTTTATATCCTGTCATATTTTTTTAAATTTTTACCATGTGCATGTATTATTTTTATAGAAAAAAAATCAAGAAAAATTGAAGGTGCTTTTCTATTTTTGTATGTTTTTCCAGTACAGACTCCACTTGGAATTAATTTTCCAGGTTCAAAACATAGTGTAGTACAAGAACGCAGACAAAATGACTAATTCATTTATTTGGTGACTTAGTGTTTATGTCTTCTTGGAAGCTTTGATTAGAAGCTGAAGATATAATTTGCCATCCTTTCTTATCTTCAGTTTCTACCCTGCTTCCTTCCATCTCCCCCACCTCATCACTGTTAATTCCTATTTTATAGTGCTGTCAGACACTAACCAATTCTCTGATGCCAACTGTGTATCCCATAATTCAATTCTGAAGCTAACTCAGGAGTTAGCATCAGGCCTCCTCCCCTCCCCACAGATCCAGGGCTTAATCTCACAAGACTGCCCCCATTTCAGATGCTACCCTCAAT
The DNA here is from genome assembly GCA_028533165.1 of Leontopithecus rosalia. Taxonomy (NCBI): domain Eukaryota; kingdom Metazoa; phylum Chordata; class Mammalia; order Primates; family Cebidae; genus Leontopithecus; species Leontopithecus rosalia. The sequence goes on from CM052663.1 coordinate 81,702,244, forward strand.
ATCATGCCCAGGCTACCCAGATTTCTACCTGACTACAAATTCGGAGGTTCGAGGATCCTTCCTTGCATTTGATAATTTGCTGTAATGACTCACAGAACTCAGGAATGCACCTTACTTGCTATTAGTGACTAAACTTTATCAAGGAGTGAGCAGCTTTGTCAGCATTTGTAAGTCACACAAGATCCTATGGTTTTAGAACCACATCATTGGATATTTTACCCTTTTCTCACTTTAAATATGAAGAACCTGCATCCTAACTGATGTACTTTTTTTCTGATTGCAAATACAATTATTAGCAGATCTGAGACGAGAATCTTAGAATTTTTATGTCCCACTCAATGTCCTTTACATTGTAATAATTTTTCATTGCTCATTCAGAATCTTTGTTTAATGGACAATGATCTAGTTAGAAATGGGAGGCCACATAGTATCATGGAGTGAAAGCTCCTCAGTGGTATTTTGAAGCCCGTTGGCTGTTTCAGTAGTGACAGAAGCCCCAGGCCTGAAGCCTCCAGCTTTAAATAAGTCCTTCATTTATCCCAAGATGCTGTAAAAATCTTTCTTACCCTTTTTCCTGATATAGCATAAAAAATGGTGGGAAAGACTGCACCGGCACCTTATCTTTGGAGTCAAACAAACCTGAGGGTACATCTTACCTTTGCCACTTATTGTGAAGTCACCTCTTCGAACCTCCTCTTTGTCATCTGTTTTGAGGATTGAATTAGGTCATGAATGTGAGGTATCTTGTCTAGGCATGGCACATATTAAATTCTTAAATGTTCCTAGCTCGACAAGCAAAATCGATAAATATGTTTATTCCTTTGTCCAGCTGATGCTGTTTTTGCTACCTTTGCCAGGCTGCTATTTATCCTTCTCTGAACCTAGGTGTCTGTTGGTTGGTCTTTGGAAGTACAGTTCATGGACTCATTCATTCAGCAGTCACACAGGCACCTTATTTTGTATCTCTTGTACATCCAAATACTATAGGCCATAAAGTGAATGAAACTTTATGCTAAAATTTTCTAATATCTGGAACTTGCTTAGTTCAAGATGTTTATTAGTGAATAGATTTTACCTAAGAGAAATTTATGTTCTCATGGGAGACATAGCACATTTTTTTTTCCATCTAAGGGTGGTAGTAGAGTTGCATTTAAAATGCTTTGGGAGTATCAAGGTGAGAGTGATTGATTCTTCCATTCTTGCCACCTCATTGAGGAAAGAAACACTTGCACAGAAAAAGAGATTTAATGTGGTTAAGTCTCGAAAGGAGATGAAGATGAAATCATCAAAACAAGTAGAGCGAAGAGCCTTAGTAAAGACATTCGCATAGCATATAGTTGTTACATATCATATGCAAGGAGGGAAGATTTGACTGGGAGGTGGGCTGCTGGAAGGTTGTCTAGGGTTCAGTGCCACCATAGAATCAGCTTTTGGTTTTATAAGCCTTGAAACGCCAGGCAAGATTGATAAATAGGGAGGTTTCAGTGCTTTGTAACACTGAACTGCGAATGCGTTTATGGCTTTTCTTCTTCATTTCAGCCTTTTATCTAGGAAACCAGAAGACCCGAAGTAACTCGTTTTTGTTATCTGGTCTGTTGTTCTCCTTTGTTAGTATGAGCAATTGAGGTTTGACTTTATAGAGCCATGATACATGCATTTTTTCCATTTATGCAGAATCATTGATGAAACAAGAAATGTACTTGAAAACAATTGCCACGATAGTCCTTACTTCAGTAGTAGCTGATTTCATTGCCACAATAGAGCTGATCAGAACACCCAGCTGCTGTATTTCTGAGTCATACACTTCATGGTTATCTTTTTGCCTCCACAGAAATAGAAAAGTTTCAAAAAGGAGAAGGCAAGGATGAAGAAAAGTACATTGATGTGGTGATTAATAAGAACATGAAGCTGGGACAGAAAGTGTTAATTCCTGTAAAACAGTTCCCTAAGGTAAGACAGTGAGGTCTACACTGCAGGTATTTTAACCTGAATCGAAGGGGAGCAGATGTTTAATTTATATTCTGTTTGATATTTTCTAGAGATGTTTTCTCTTAGCATCCCCCCACACACTTCTACAGTTAATTAAAAACTTAGTAAATTTAGTCATTCTGTATTTTCCCTTTAACTTTAGTACGAGTTCAGATTCCTGAAATATATCCTTTTGAGTCAAACTAGCAATGTGACTTTGGGAAACCTATTCAACTTCTTTTCACCTCAGTTTCCTCATTTGTAGTATGATATTGAATGGTATAAAATTAAATGAGATAATCCATGTTAAATGCTTGGCACATAAATGTTCAAAAATATCACTGTTTATATTTTACCATTTTTCCTTTCTTCTGAACATTCATATTCATGATTCTTGCATACTCTTTAAATATTAGTAGTTCATTTCTTTTTATTGATGAATAATAATTTGTTACCTGATTATACCATTGTTGTTTATTCATGTATGTGGCCACTTTAAATTTTTTGGTTATTATAAATTACATTTCTGTGAGCAGTTTTGTACGAGTTGTTTCTTTTCTTTTTTAAAAATTTTGTTTTAAGTTCCGGGTTACACGTGCAGAATGTGTAGGTTTGTTACATAGGTAAACATGTGCCATGGTGGTTTGTCCATTACCTAGGTATTAAGCCCCACATGCATTACCTATTTATCCTGATGTTCTCCCTCCCCCGCCCCCACGATAAGCCCCAGTGTATGTAGTTTGCTCCCAGTGTCCGTGTGTTCTCATTCTTCAGCTCCTACTTACAAGTGAGAACATGTGGTGTTTGCTTTCCTGTTCCTGTGTTAGTTTGCTGAAGATAATGGCTTCCAGCTCCATCCATGTCCCTGCAAAGGACATGATCTCATTCCTGTTTATGGCTGCATAATATTCCATAGTGTATATGTACCACATATTCTTTATCCAGTCTGTCATTGATAGATATTTGGGTTGATTCCATATCTTTGCTATTTGTACAAGTTGTTTCATAACCAGATATGTGTGTTTCTCTTTATTAAAGACCTAGTATTGAAAATTGTTGTGTATTTAGTATTATAAGAAGTTGCCATACTTTTTTCCAAAGTGCTTGTACCTTGTAACATTTCCACAAACAATGTGTGTCTGTTGTAGTTGCTCCGTACTCTCATCAGTATTTAGTGCTGTCAGCCTTCTTTATTTTAGCCATTTTCATGGTATATTGGTATCTTCCTGTGGTACGAAGTTGCATTTTCCTTATGATAAATGATTTTGTGCAGTTTTTAATATCCTTATTGGCTCTTCATGTATCTTCTATTGTGTCTTTTCAGACCTTTTCCTGTTTCTAAATGGGCTGCATGTCTTTTTATCATTCAGTTGTGAGAGCTTTATATATCCTGACTATGCATATATTGTTAGATACGTGGTTTGCAAATATTTGGCTCAGTCTGTTATTTTTTCTAATACAATCTTGTGATAAGCAGAAGTGTTTAATTTTGATGACAACGGATTTTTCTTTTATGGTCATTGCCTTCTATGAACTAAGAAATCTTTGCCAATCTCAAGGAAATGTTAGAGTTCTTTGTAAGTTATAAAGATATTCTGAATTTTCTCTAAGAGTGTTACTTTAGCTTTTACTTTTAGGTCTATGATACATCTCAAATGAATTTTTGTATATGGTATGAGGTAGAGGTACAAGTTCATCTTTTTTCCCATATGGTTATCTGGTTTTTCTTGCACTATTTGTTGAAAGATGTTTCCTTCCACTGATTGTTTTGGTGCCTTTGTTGAGAAAATCAGGTGAGCATGTAGGTGGGGATATATTTCCAAGCTTTCAGTTCACTACTTTTATTCTATTTATGGGTCCTTATGCCAGTACCACACTGTCTCAATTACTGTAGGTTTTTACATAGTGAAAGATGAATTTAGGTAATGTAGTTCCTCTGCCTTTTTCCTCCATTTTCAGGATTGCTTAGATATTTTAGATCCTTTGCAATTACATATAAATTAAAGAATTTCTTTGTTAATTACTACAAAACCATCTGCTGTGATTAGAATTGCAGTTGCATTGCATCTGCTGAGCAATTTGTGGGAGATTTGACATCTTAACAATATTGAGTCTTCATTTAATTTCTATCAACAGTATTTTGTACTTTTCAAGATAGGAGTTTTGTACATCTTTTGTTAAACTTATTCCTAAATATTTTGTGTTTTGACACTATCGTAAATTGAGTATTTTAAAATTTGTATTTTCTAGTATTTTTTTTCTAAAATTTTGAATAGCAACCTTTTCTTCTGCTACCTTGCTAAATTTAAATTCACCTATTCTAGTAAGTTGTTTTGTAGATTTCTTAGGATTTGTCATGCATATAATTATATCGTTTGCTTAAACAGTTTACTTCTCCCTTACCAGCTTCTATCCATCTTATTATTTTACTGTCAATATTTTGGCTAATATCTCCAGTATAATGCTGAAGACAAGTGAGGAGAATAGGAGTTTTTCCTGTTTCTAGTCAAGGAGCAAAGCATGCAGTTATTTTAGCATTAAGAACTATATTAGTTATAGATTTTTTGGGGGTAGTTTGTTATTTGCTAGGTAGAGGAAGTTCTCTTCTACTTTAGTTTTACAGGAAGTTCTGATCCTGAATTCCTAGTAAATTTTTTTGACTGCTCTTTCTACATCTATTGAAATAAATGTAAAGTGTTTCTCTATACTGTTTATATGGTAGATTTTTTTTTTTTTTTTACATTTTAGGTTTTGGGGTACATGTGCAGAACATGCAAGATAGTTGTGTAGGTACACACGTGGCAGTGTGTTTTGATACCTTCTTCCCCTTCACCCACATTTGGTAGATTTTAATGATTGATTTTTAAAACTAAAACCTTCTTTGCATTCCTGGGTTAAACCCTACTTGATAGTGACATATTATCTGGTTTACATATTGCTGGATTCAGTCACATCTTATGTTAATGAGTGATACCGACCTGTACCTTTTTTTTTTTTTTTGAGACAGAATCTCACTCTGTTGCCCAGACTGGAGTGCATTCATGCGATCTTGACTCACTGCAACCTCTGCCTCCTGGGTTCAAGTGATTCTCATACCTCAGCCTCCCTTCCAAGTAGCTGGGATTATAGACATGCACCATCATACCTGGCTCATATTTGTATTTTTAGTAGACATGAGGTTTCTCCATGTTGGCCAGGCTGGCCTCATGTGTTTTGCCCACCTCTGCCTCCCAAAATGCTGGAATTACAGGCATGAGCCACCACACCAGGCCTGACCTGTATATTTAAAATAATTAATATTTTTGTCATATTTTAGTGTCAGTGTTATGCTGGTTTCATAAGATGACTGGGGAAGTATTTCTTTCCTTTTGGTCAGACAGCATATATCAGATTTGAGTTATTTATTCCTAAATATTTGATAGAATTCACCAGTGAAGCAATCTGGGCCTGGAGTTTGATAATGAATTCAATATCTTTGATATGACACTAGACAGATTTTCTAGATATCTTTTGTGAAACTTTGTTTTTAAAAGGATTTGTACATTTTATAATATTTTAGTTACTACTTCAATTATTTTTCTGATCCTTTCTCCTCATTCTTTTTAGATTTCAGTTACACGTATGTTCAGCCTTTTGTCTCTCTCACAAAGTTTTCTGCAGCTCTGTTTTTTATTTCCTGACCTTCAGATTTCATAACTTTTACTGCTGTATCTTAAACTCATTGATTCCTATCTATCTTCATTTTGCTATTAACCCCACCAGGTAAATTTTTTTTATGTCAAGAATCATAATTATCTGTTTCAGAATTTACATTTGAATCATAGATACATGTATGTATGTAAAAATATTTTCTTCTCTGTTGGGATTTTCTATTTTTTAATTCATTGCAAGTATTATTTTCCTCTGTGTTACTTGGTACAGTTAAATAGGTCCTTGAACATCTCTGTTTTCTAATTTCTAAGTCTTCTAAGTTTTGGCCATCAGATTTATTCTGCATTGGGGGTCTTATCTTGATGAAGAGTCGTATTGCTTCAGTCCTTTGCAATTTAAGTAATTTTGGATTGTATGCTGTCTATTGTGAATGTACATTCTGGAAACCTTGGATTCTGTTACATTCTTCAGAAGAATGTTGATATTTTTGTTTTAGTAGCTAATTAACTTGGTTGGATTCAGGGCATAAACTGTGTCTATTGGGTAGGTGTTCAAGTCTCAGTTCATTTCTTACCTTAGTTTGGTTTTGTTTTTAATTTTTGGCATGCAATTCAGGGGCAAGCCAGACATTTTGGAAAATTTCATACATAATATTTGGTTATCTGCAACTCTGTCTTTTCTAGTATTCCTCCCTCACATTTCAACACTATGGTTTTCTCAATCTCTGCCACGAAGGCCAAACAATATTTGAGATTTTATTAGTAAATTCACTTCGGGGTATTTCCTTTTCTGAAGTCATAACTTCCTTTCAGAATCTGCCTGTTTTCAATCATTCTTCAGGGCTTTGGATAGTTAACTTTTACATTTTGCTCTGAGTTTAGGAGTTTACAATTGATATTTATAGATGGGCAGCCTGTTAGAAATTTACTTATCCATACCTGCAGAACTCAGAGGAATATATGTGTCTTATAAACAGAAAATTATGTTATGAACATTTCATAGACTCATTACTCAAACAAAACATGATTGGTAGAAACCTTTGTATATTGATTCTTTATGCTCAATATGCTCTGTATACTTGATATTGCAATAAATGGGAGGATGACCAGGTTATAGATGCTGTCTTTAAGTAATCCATAGTCTAGTTGATAGTGATTAACTTGAAATTAATGCTTGGTTGTCTCTAAGTTTGTACATGGAATAAAATAAAGTGCAGTCATGCGCTGCATAGTGGCATTTCAGTCAATGATGGACTGCATATATAATGGTGGTCCCATAAGATTATAATACTGTATTTTTGCTGCATCTTTTCCACATATAGATACACAAATATTTACCATTGTGTGACGATTGCTTATAGTACTTAGTGCAGTAGCATGAGATACAGGTTTGTAGCCTAGGAGCAATATGCTATACCATGTAGCCTAGGTATACAGTACTATATGCCATCTAGGTTTTTGTAAGTGTACTCTTTGATGTTTGCACAATGAGGAGATCACCTGACAATGCATTTCTTAGAATGTGTTCATGTAATTATTGACTCATAACATCAATAAAGTATATGAAATAAAATCTCAAATATTGTTTTTCATTGTCAGCTTTGAGTTAAGGGAAGAAAAATTATAATTTCTGTGTTTGAGATTAGAGCCCATTTCAAATTCTTACAATATCTGAGGTAGACTATTTAGAAATCTGCTTTCAAATTACCAAAAAAGGCTATTTCTGCTTAGCATAATGGAGCATGCAAGTTTCAAGTCAGCCCTGTATAAAGCTAATACAGCACTGCGATCAGTCCTAAGAAGAAGCTTTCATGCTGGTGTCAGTTAATGGAATGAACTGGAGGAAACTAACAGGACTTACCCCTCTGGAATAGCTGTGAGTAGAGAACAGCATAGTGTGGAATTAATGGTGATGGTACACTTCCAGCTTCTGGGGCAAGAGAAAACTACTGTTTGTGAAACTCCATCTAATAAAGTGATTTCCATTAATTGAATGATTTCTCTTAATGAACCATTTTCAACCCATTTCAATGGCACAGCATTGGGCACATGAATCCTTTTGTGTTCAGAGCTTAATGTATATTCACTCTCCTGAGTTATGTATCTAAGCTGGTAAAGGATGAACTTCTAAATGGTATTTATGATTTCTTAAAAAAGTTTTTAAGAAGCTATGGCAATTGTTCTCCATGGGTTTTTTGCAGATAAACCTCAATGTCTGGTGCTGAGCAGCACCTGCTTGGAACATGGTCAATTTAAATGACAAATCAACGTTGGAACAAGGTACTCTGTCTTTGAGGACCTACAGATGCATTATGGTTTAAGGGTTTACATTTATTTTTTTGTTCACTGGTTCATCTGTCAGTGCATCCATCTCTGTCTATACCTAGCATTTATTGAGGATCTTCTCTGAGCCAGACATTGTTTTGGGAAAATTTAAGTGATTAAGTCATGGTCTTTGGTTTCAAAAAACTGCCAGTTTTTTGGTGAACGTAGATGAATAAGTTAATATTAATTAAAAAGGGTGCCCTGGAAGGATAGAGAAGAGGATCCTTGTAATAGCCTCAGAGAAGGCTGCTCTAAGGAGTTGTCTCTAAAGAGGCTGGCTGGCTGGGGTCAGAAGTGAGATGATGGAATTGAAGGGTGGTGACAGAGGAACAGTATATTGTAGTACAGAAGGCATTTCCGAAATTACAGGCTATTTTGTTTGATTAGACAGATTTTTATAGAAGACATAAATGAACTGGTAAGGGAGCAGTGTGGGTGGCATTGGCCGAAGGTCCTGCAAAGTTAAAGTAGAGAATGACGTTCGAACTGTTTTAAAGGATGAGGCTTTCCAGGTGCTTAATGATGGGACACTGTTTTAGGAGAGAGAATGCATGTACATAGTCATGCTGGGGTGAAGGAATGATTATGGACCATTTGAAAAAGTGAATTATAATATGACATTAAATAAATCTCTACGCATAATTATCTGTTTTAAGTGCCTATGCTGTATTATTAAGTGAAAAAAGAGAAGTCAAGATACAGAAAATATAGGATCCAAGTTGGAGAATTATTTGAAAATGTGAACTAGAATCTTAATAACAATTATTTTATGAAGAGTAGCTTTTTATATTTTTCTACTTTACGTGATTCTGTATGTGAATGTTTTAATAACTTAGTGTAACATTTATTAAGATAATTTTTTAAAAATTTTGGGATAAATGTTCCTGAGGTTTTTACTCAGGAGTTACTAAATCACAGTACAAAAACAATGACATGAACACGTTCTGGGGGTTTAGTGTGCAATGTTAAGTAATCTGTGTACATACTATTTGCAGTAGCTTTGTCTTAACCAGGAAAGTTTCATATATATATATTATTTTTTTTTTTTGAGATGGAATTTCGCTCTTGTTACCCAGGCTGGAGTGCAATGGCGCGATTTCGGCTCACTGCAACCTCAGCCTACTGAGTAGCTGGGATTACAGGCTTGAGCCACCGCGCCCGGCCCTGAAAGTTTCTTATATTAAAAGTTTTTCTATAATCTGAATGTTGGGAATGTGATGTATTTGTTCTCTTTACATAAATGGTTAGGCTAAGGATCTTTGAGAGATAAAACATGTCTATTCCTGGAGTTTCTGGGAAACTTTCTTTTTTGAAGTGAGTTGCATTTTTTCCTTGTGGTGTGTCATAGACAATTTAAAACCCCTGAAATTACTACTTGGTAGAAACCTATTCCATGAAAGTCATCATGGATTTACAGATTTCCTGGGATAGTAAATATTTTACAGTCATAGAGATATGTTAAATGTTGCCATTTTTGTTGCTCCTGATTGATTTTCAGAGACAACAGTTTTGCAGAGAATTTATGTGAAAATGATGATGTTTGATGTTCACTTGGTGATTTACCTCTAGAAATAAAGTGATAATGTACACGTATGCTAGTTTTTTGTATCTAAAGTGCCAAAACTAATTTGGTTTTCTTAGACCATTGTGCTGCTATAGTAAAATACTGAGACTGGGTCATTTATAAAGAATAGAAATTACGCCTGTAATCCCAGCACTTTGGGAGGCCGAGACAGGTGGATCATTAGGTCAAGAGATCAAGACCATCCTGGTCAACATGGTGAAACCCCGTCTCTACTAAAAATATGAAAAATTAGCTGGGCATGGTGGCGCACACCTATAAGCCCAGCTACTCGAGATGCTGAGGCAGGAGAATTGCCTGAACCCAGGAGGCAGAGGTTGCGGTGAGCCGAGATCGCCCCATTGCACTCCAGCCTGGGTAACAAGGGCGAAACTCCGTCTCAAAAAAAAAAAAAGAATAGAAATTGATTTCTTACTTTTCTGGAGGCTGGGAAATCTAAGATCAAGCCACTGCTTGATCTTAGGTGTGTGGTTTGGGCCCTCTTGCTGCATTCTCACATGGTAGAAGGTGGAAGAGCAAAAAGAGCCTCAGCTAATTACCTCTAGCCCTTTTATAAGGCATTAATCCATTCATGGGGGCAGAGCCCTCATGACTTCACCACTTCCCAAAAGGCCCCACTCTTAATACCTCCACAATGGCGATTTTCAACGGGAACTGGGGGGGGAAACATTCAAACCATTGCAGCTGGCTAGTTAGGATTTTGAATCTTGTTGACATCAAAGCAGCCTGATAGTAAAAATAATCACTTAAGGATACATTTATTTACTGTCAGTCACTCCTAGTATTCATTAAACTTTGGGCCTATGATGAAGTAGAAGGTCACTATGGATTGTATAAATTTAGCGAAACTGATCGGCCCATAGTGGCCATTGTTTTATGATGTACATTTCCCTTCCACTTTGTTATGTTGCCAACCCACATCTTATAGTGGGAACTGTAAGGGAGAACTGACTAGTAGCAGCAGGAGGAGTTGCTATATTTGTCCTGTTCTCAGAGGCTCTGGACTCGGTTCTTATGACACAGCCCCTGCCTGTGAGAATTGGAAAGTTATTTAGGTTAATATTTACAAATATGTCAGCATTGCAGACATATTGTGGAGGGAATTTAAATCTTAACTTTTACCCTCCTTACAGTGCTTGATTATTGAGGCAGAAAGCAACACTTGAACTTAAATTTGTTAAGTGAATCCAAAAACAGCCAGGCATGTATCAAGGGGTTCCTGAAATAATCTAGAGATATTGTTTGGCGGCATATTATTATCATTGGTGTTATTTTCCTGAGTCAATGAAAAATTAAAAATTTGATTATAATCCTTATATATAGGCCCCCTAAAATTTGTATTACATTTAAAATACTAGAAACAGTTGTTACATGCACTTTGGTAACAAAGCATTAAATTTAGAAATTAAAGTATGTGTTAATTTTGTTATATTTAACTCTTCGATTACATCTCTGCTTACTTTGAGGGTACATCATAGAGGATACATCTTTATGTCTGTTGCTGAGCCAAAAAGTAAAAATATTTTTAGTGCTTTAGCAATATACTGCTGGGCTTATATATTTTGGATATTACTATACTGATTATTTTGACTCTGAGCCCCATAAGGATCACCAAATTGGACCAACTGAAAATTGCATGACTATACTGGTATTGTAGATAGGAAATATGAACAGAACCTATCCCTCTTTTCTAGGATGCAGTCTTTTAGGGGGCAAAAATTCATGCCATAGACTGAACTATAAATTTTTGTTAAAAGAAATAATATGTAATTACTTGAAAAATGGACACCTAATACAAAGGAAGACTGAGAATCATGGTTATAGAGAAAGAAGTCAGGCTTATGAGCCAGCCCAACCCGTGGTTTTTGGCACTGAGTATGTCACCTGTCTCTGTTCTGTCAGACCAAATGGTCACTGAACACTTCCACTTGGATATCCCACAGACATTTTAGAGATTCGCTATGTTCATATCTGAACTTCAAACCTCCTCTTCTTGGCCAACCTTGACTTTTTCCTTCAGGTTCTTTACTTCAGTAAATGACAAACAGCTCAGTGTATTTGAGTGCCCGTGCCTGATATCACAAATAATTTTTGTCTGCACAGTTCTCCCTCATTGACTTGCTTGCCTCCATCCTTCAGATATCATTCATTTACTTTCTAAATTAATTACCATCTACTTCTCTTTACATTTCATGTTCATCCCTTAATTTAGAGCACTGTCACCTCTTACCCTGTCTATTGCGATAGCCTCTTTTCTGTATCAGTTTCTTGCCTTTAATTTTAAATCTTCTATTTCATTCTCTCCACTTGTAGCCTGACTTTTGTAGTCTGTAATTTTCTGCGTTAATGATTTCATATTTATTGGCTGCATAGCTTGTCTGCACATACCTCCTCCCAGAATATCTAATCTTGAGCAAATACAGATAGCAAGAGTGTAAGATAGCTTATTTCGGATTGTATATTACTAGTATGTTCCTTTGTACGTGTATGTCTGTGTTTATTTTGCTCATATTCTATCCTGGAAAAGCTACTTGTACACTTCATTGATCTTTAGAATTACGTCTAAATAAGTTGCGCTGTTTACCATTTAGAAATAGATATTAGGTTAAAATTACAGTCAGTAAAACAACATCAAAGAATCTCAACCACTACTACTAATACCTAGTGATCTGTGGCTGGAAAATTAATATACTTAAATAATAGTATTTATCTATAGCTTTAATATATTGTAGTAATCTCTGCAACAAAAAAATCAATAAAAACTTTATTGAATAGTGCCATTTGATTTGGAGAAAAATAAGCTTTAATTCCACAAGTATTTATTGAGAAACCATTGTATAGGAAAAATGGTTCATTAAATGTGGGTCGTACTTATTTTCAAGTAATTTATAATCTAATGGGGAAATCATAAATTTTACTAAATAATGTTGGATAAAGATTGAATTAATATAACAGAGGTAGAGGCTCAGCATAGGGTTTAAAGGAGTGATGGAGAGTTATTTCTAGAGAAATAATTATGGATAGAATTAAATTTCGTCTTTAAGAATAAATTCAGGACATTAACAGAGATCAGGGAGAAAGGTAGAATAACTATTGGGCTAGAATTACTTAATTACAGGAAATAGTGGATTATAACATTCATTTAAATTGTAAGGAATATATTCTGGAATGCCTTCAGTGCTTTACTTGAGCGTGGAATTTTATATATCTAGAAGAGAACCTGAAATATTTGTGATATTGAAATAAACAAACACCTAAATACAAGTTCGGAATGACTTACTCTTAGGAGATTAAAATGCCCATGTAAAAAATGATTGCTGTTTTCAGGGGTGATTATCAGAATCTTGGCAATTATGCAAAGCTTGACTCAGTTAGCTACTATGCTAAGAAACAAGTGTTTTGTTTCTGAGGAGGCTGCTCTATTTCACGTGAATGCCTTGGTCCCAAGTCTATTGTTAGGTTTACTATTGTTTAGAGTTTGGCATTTACTACACTGATACAAGTCAAATGAGATCAGAATCCTGAATACCAAGAACGGGTATTTATTTAAGTAATCATTGTGTTAGTGGTCAAGTTATTGAACTTAAAATGTCCCATTGAACTAATAAAAGAATTGATCTGTTCTTTTATTTCAAGAGAATAAAGGGAAAAAAAACCTTGTTTGTTCTCCCTTTGTATTTTTGTCCTTGGGCAGGAAATAGGTAAGTGTAGATTATAAAGGAAAGATATTCCTTGACAGTTTTGTTCTCCCCAGTAAAGTATAGAAAACAAGTGCTTGCGTGGTGTTCTCCAAAGAGGGATGCATGCTTTGTAATACATTTGGGTGCTGGGAAAATATATTAGAACTTCTGTTTACGTATAGACTTCTGTTTATGTCTGTGTACACACATGGAATGATTTTCCATGTGCTAGGCATTATTCTAAGCACTTTACTGTTAACTCGTTTAATCTTTATAACTTGGGATAGACATTATTATTCCTGATGACAGATGAAAAAAATGAAAGAACAAAGAAGTTGAGTAACTCAATAAAATTTACTAAGTAGAAGGCGCTTGATCCTAGAAGTCTGACTCGAGAGCCTATGCTCTTAAGAAATTAAACTTTATTAATAGTTAGCACGTGGATTAATATAGTACCCTTACATGATTCGTCTAAGTCCAGTTATGTGCACTTTGAGACAGTATTCTGAAGTGAAAGCGGTATCACACAATGCAAGTCTGACAAGGATATTAGTATTAGATAAACAATGTAAATTTATTTCTCTAGAGGTGGATCTAAGGTCAAATGTGAAAAGGAGGATATAAAGAATTTTTAAAAAAATGTTTTGATACAGTACAAGATACAAATAGTTCTCACCATACAATGATTTAACTTTGGATTATTTGACTTTATGGTGGTATGAAAGCAAAACACCATTTAGTAACTCATTTGCTTTCAGTGTACTGGGGCATGCAGCTGTTTATATGTACCTGGTTGCAGATTTATGGATTGTATAAACTACTTTTAATTAAACATGTCCTCCAGTGGGCAAATATTACTTCAAAAGACACTGTTAATTAAAGGTTGTGGATAAATACAATCTAAATTAGTGAGAAAACCATGGAGCTGATCCTTTTGTGCCTAGTAGAACTCAGCTTTTTAAAAAGATTAGAAACAACTATGATCCAGTTGGATATGACAATAACTCTTCTCAATTGGAACTGTTTCTCTACCTATAGTAGTGTTAATGATGAATCTCTTCTCCGGGGTAAGTATTGCAGTATTAACCAGTGATAGAACAAGTGTACGATTTTTAGATGGATAAATATGTGTTTGTATACACACACAGTACCTATTGAAGGCATGAAGGTGTAAATGTGGGGAGATAGTTCTTACATTGCCTATCTTAAGACTGTGGAACATTTGAGGTGATAACGTATAAACTACCGTGTTTATATTTGCTGTCACCATGGAATGTACTGACGGACCTGCTTCCTGGCCTTCTTTCTTTCTGTTTCTTAGCTCTTAAATTGATCTGAGATATATACCAATCCTCAGTTAAAATGGGTTTTGTCCAATAAGCCCCTTGTAGGTTAAAAATATTGTAAGTAAGAAATGTATTTGACACACCTAAGCTACTGAACATCAAAGCTTAGCCTAGCCTACCTTCAATATGCTCAGAATACTTAACATTGGCCTGTAGTTGGGCAAAATCATTTAACACAAAGCCTGTTTTATAATAAAGTCTTGAATATCTCATGTAATTTATCAAATATTGAACTGAAATTGGATACTGGAGATAAAGTTTCCTACTGCGTGTGTTTTGCTTTCACACCATCATAAAGTCAAAAATTACTAAGTTAAACCATTGGAAGTCGAGTACTGTCTGTATCGTGTACTATATCCAAACATCTTTTAAAAAATTCTTTACATCCTCCTTTTTACATTCTACTTTAGACCCACCTCTAGAAAAATAAATTTACATTGTTTATGTTTATCTAGTACTAATATCCCTTATTTTACAATTTTTCTCGGGTGTCTTTTTTAACATTTTAAAATAAACACTTAGAACTTAAGCTCAATTACAAGTCCTTGTTGGCCAGTTAGCCTCCATATACCAAAAATGTGCTTCCTTTTGTCTCTTCCTGTGTGGTATATTCTAAGTTTTGTTTTAATTAACATCTTGTGTAGTGATTAATACGTTTTAGACATTACTTTCAGTTGGCATTTGTCATTCACTTTTGTATGCATCAAATATTGCTTGCCTGTCACAAGTTACATGCTGTTCTAAACAGTCATTGAAGTACAAAGATGAGTAAGACAAGGTTTCTGTCCTCAGAGAAATCACTACCTTGCTTCTCAACTTAGGAAAAAGAAGGCAGGCAGTTAGTCTTTGCCAGGTCTTAGCAAAGACCATAATGTTTGAGGGTATTACAATTTAACTTTTTAATCAATGACAGCTTTGTCATTTTTATCAGTGGTGTAGTATATTATATTGTGCTCTGCCCCTATGACCACACATGCATGCCTTCAGGCCCTTCATGCATGCCAAGAGTTTGCACGACTCTGTGTCTCGCTTACCTGATTGCTTGCAGCAGAGCTGACACAATGCCAGTTCCAAGCCTGAGCTTTAAGAAAGACTGAAAGCTTCTGCTTTTCTGACCTTGGAAGTCACACACCATGCACAAGCCTGTCACACTGAGGCCACCATGGTAAGTGGACACTTAAGATACTCAAATGGAGAAGAGGCAGGCAAACCAGCAGGACCTGGAGTCCCCACTGACAGCCACCACTAACTCATGAACCAGCAGTGCTGAAGTTGCTGAATTGTGAGCAAATAAATAAGGTGGTTATTGTTAAAGACCATTCAGTTTGAAAGTAGTTTGTTATGTAATAGTAGATAGCCAAGATAGCTTAAAGTGGAACTTTCTATCCCTAGTTTTCTCATTGCCAAGTCAGTTAAGTTTGTGTGAAAATCATGCAGTTTACTACAAATAGGGACTCATAATTTCTGTAGAATACAGTTTGTTTTGAAAAAGTTTTGATGTCCTTAATTGAATATGATATGATGGTCTTTATGGGGTATAATAGTCATTATATATTATGTCTGTGTTGGGTCAAGAAGTTTAACTCAATTGCAAAATGCTGTATTAGAAATTTTCTTTTTTTGGCTAAGCGTGGCGGCTGATGCCTATAATCCCAGCACTTTGGGAGGCTGAGGTGGGTGGATCACCTAGGTCCAGAGTTTAAACCTGATGAACATAGTAAAACCCCATCTCTACTTAAAAAAAAAATTAATAAATAAATACAAATCTTTTTTTTATCTTATGGGTTACTTAACCTTACAGAATGTGACTTTTATTTTCTTTTTAAATGCCAGAAGGTATCACAGTCCATTTGTGCTACTGCCATAAAATACTTGAGACTAGGGAGTGTATAAACACAGAAACTTAGGTTCTCACAGTTTTGGAAGATGGGAAGTCCAAGATCAAGGTCCCAGCAGGGTTATTGTCTGGTGAGGGGATGGTCTCTGCTTCTAAAATGGTGCCTTGAACACTGATTCCTCCTGAAGATTAGGTTTCTGTTCAGGAGGAGGACATAGGGTAGCTGGGTCTGTGCAGATTTCACCCATGGCTACCTTATCCCCCATCAGCTCCCTAGGGGAAGTGGTTTCTTTATTCTCTCTGTGAGTGCCTGGGGGCTAGAAGGGATTTTTTTTTGCAGGAAAAAGCTCTTAAGAAGGTTTCAAGTTTTCTAATTGAATGGTTTCCAGGGCTTCATAATCTCATGCTACCCACCCAAGTGAGCAAATGCTTGAGTTTTATTCCTCCCTGTAGATGCATGGACAGATATACCTACAGGGAGAAATAGTTTTTGCCCAGGGACTTCAGTGTTAATTTGCTTTCTGTCCAGTTTTTTTTTTTTTTAATTGTTTAAAGGGTGGATGTGACATTCTTTCCAACCCTGTACGTATGAACTGAATGTGCAGTTTTTGGAGCACAGCAGTTTTGAGAAACTGAAAGAAATCCAGAATGACTAAAATTAAAAGCAGAAATGTGATAAGGCTAGAGAGGTGAGCCAGAGCTTGCGCGGGGAGGGCTTTTCACAGCAGTAGCAAGACATTGGCACTCTGTTTCACAGGACAGTCGAATCGTGTTTAGACAGAGATGTAATATGGGCACCCTTGTGTTTTCAAAAGACCTTTCTGTTGATTGAAGGAGATGGAAGTGGATACAGAGAAAGGACTCTACATTGGTCTGGGGAGAAGTTGAAGAAAATGAACAGGTTTAAGAGATGTTTAGGAGATAACATTGTAAACATGTAACTAATTAGTTAATTAAATATGTATTAAACACCCTCTCTACTCAGATATTGGAGAGAGAAAGCAGTAACACACAAGGCCTAGTCACTGCCATCATGCAGTAGGTGACAGTCTTCAGGCTTGAGTTGCTGTGAAGATAGTTGTGCCATTTGCTGGGCTAAGGGACTCCGGAAGAAGAGCATGTTTGAAGTTGTGATGGCAGAGCTCCAAGTTCAGTGTTGAGTGTTGAGTTTGAGGTCAATAAAATATCCCTTTATTGCGCTAATCAACTTTTTCGTGAGCACTTAGTTGAGGGAAACCATTTAATGGAGACCATGACATGTTCTTGAGGTTTAGTTGTTTATGAAATGACAGCTTACCTATAATTGCTCCCCAAGGAACAGCATCATGTCACAAATATAGTTTAGATCAATTAAAGCTAGTTCAGAAGAGCACTTGGTCTTTACCAGTGAATAACATAATTATTGTAGCTTATACATCATGAGTGCAACTCGAATATACTTGCTGTATTTTGTTATACCATCTTCATAATTAATTGAAAACCAACTCAGGGTATGTGACTATTTCTGATTGATTAGTAGAAACAAATAGTTCAGCTAATCTTTAATGGAGAAAATAATGGGACTCTGGATGGTTTGTATTTAAAAATGTAACATTTGTGTGTCTATGAGAGATACAGTAATTGACATCTAGAGAAAAATTATTGGTCTTAGGAATGATAATATCTAAATTTGTAAAGTGATAATTTTATGTGTGAATAAATAAAATTATTAATAAATGAATATTAATGGACAGATGAATTTACTTGGAGAAATGAGGTTATTTATACAAATGAATGTTAAAATATATTTTCTTATTTCTTACTGTCTTGCAGATATAGATGTAAAATAAAAAACAAAGAGGACATGGATAAGGAGAGACTTTATTTGAAAAGTTGGTTGCAAGAGCACAGAAAGTGACTCTGGCAGTAGGGAGAGGGTTTATTACAAAAGGGAGAATACACTGACCCTGACAACTGTAAGTTGTATCTCAGAAGTCAGGCAGAAAAGGGCTTTTCTTTCATGGGTGAAGTGAAAGAGGCCACTACAGTGTGGGGAGGTGAGATGAATGGGTAATGGTGGCAGGATGGGAAGGTGACCAGAGAACACTACCCTGAGCTTGGCCTGTTTTCCAAAGGGGCCTTCGGGCAGAGCTTGTCTGCTGGCTCAGATCCAAGATGGATCAGAGTTCGGGGGTCTGGAGAAAGGAGAGAAGTGGAACTAAAGTTTAACTCAGGAGATAGGTCTTTTTCTGATCGATGAGTGGAAACGAACAGTTCAGCTAATTTTTAAGGGGGAAAACAATGGGAATTTGGAGGGTTTGTGTCTGTCCTTGCTATAGGTATTTAAAGGATCATCTGTGAGTCTTATCTAAGTCATGTGGGTAAGAGTGGTCCTTTGCAAGAAGCACTTTCCAGAAACACAAAAGGATGGGAGATTTCTTAATCATCACTATTTTTAGGTGTACAGGGCTCAGGTAAAATTTAACATTGTCACGGTGCTTAGCACTTTATCTGAGATTTTAATCTTTACAATGACTCTGAAGTGTAATGACTTTTATAAGCCACACCTGGTAAACGTGAAGCTGAAGACTAGAGTTGCTAAGAAACCACTGTGTTCACATTGCTGATAAGATGGGGCACTGTATAATGACACTCCTTCAGAACCCATAGCAAGTGGGACATTGGCGGTGTTGTGTGACTAAGGGCAAATATGAGAACTATGCCTCCTTTGTTGTTTATTGTCTATACCATCCAGAAAGTCCAAAATACATACTCAGTCTGTCTAATGCTTAGGGCTTTTCTTTTCGTGAGTACTGACTGTGGCTACCTTGAAGGATTTTTTTTGTTGTTTCGTTTTGTTTCGTATTTTTCTAACAAAACCCTACATTAGGGTATCTTATAGAATGCGTGGAGAAAACTGAGAAGACAGTAGTAAGGGCTTTATGCCCAAGAAATTGTCTGTGGCTATTCCCTCTAGCAGTATTTCTTACCTGGGCCACAATTGACATTTCAAACAGGACACTTTTGTGAAGGGCAGGACCATCTGTTTCTGATGTATGTATTATAGGCCTTTGCCCCTAAGTCCCAGTAGTGACCCTAGTCATTGTGACAACCAAATAAACGTGCTAAATATTTCCAAATGCCCCACAGGGAGGTGATGAAACATCTGCAGCTTGAGAACCTGATGGAGCAACCAAGCGTATTACGGTTATTGTGACTCAGTTCTAAGGACATTCAGTATCCACATAATTAGTTCTGAACTTCAGAATCCCTTGACTTTTGACCTTGTCAAAGGTCAATTTCTTGCCTGATCAGGATGGCCTGCGCCAGGTCATGCAATTTTCAGTGTGGCTCCCTGGCTATTGTTACTGAAGGGGATACAGTTCCAGAGAAGGTGGGTCTTGTTTAGATAAAATCATATTTATATATCCACAATAGTTAAATTCATCTACTTATTACTGACTAATTTGGCATGAAGTATACACAATCTGCTGGCTGCTCTCGTAGGTGATTTTCATATACTTTCTTATTTAATTCAGTCAGCCTTCACCGACAGTAGGTAGTAAGATCTGTAAGACACCAAAGAAGTGGCTGCTATGTAAGTTTGTAAAGCATCTTGCCAAGGCGAACAGTTTCCCCCCTGCTGATTTTCTATTGGGAAGCAAGAAGTAGTCTTGATTTACCTTAATTATAGCGAGACTTAAAAATTTTGTGAAATTCCTAATAATTTTTTATTCAAAATGTATGTATTGAGTGTCTTAGATGAAAAGCCTAAGACTCAGGAGGGTTGATTTGACTCGGATAGAACTTACTTAGCTGGGGAGATACATGGTTAACAGAGATGAGAGGGAAAATAAAAGTTTCTGATTGTCACATTATTCGTTTATGTACTTTTTGCGAACAAAAGACTAACAGAAGTTAAGTGGAAACAAGAAACCCCTAAAGGCATATAAAAGTCATATAAAATGCTTTTCCTTTTTAACCTAGAATGCTATCAAGTGACCTTCAATAAATCATATCCCTCTGTGGACTTTAGATTCTTCCATATAAAATTAGATGTTTGAATTGGATGATTTCTAAAGCCTCTTAATTTTTATCACTTCAGAACTGTTTGACCACTTAAGATGCAAGATGAATATGACTATTTGACTATCAACATTTATTTTTGCTCCATTTTTGAAACCTATTAAATATAAATGAAATAAAAAGGCATAAATTTATGAAGATCAAAAGAATGGGAGTATGAGACAATAATAGGCAAGTGATGTCTGTAAAATTTTGGTGCTTGCAAAAGAAGTAGATAAATGGTAATGGAGACCAGAGAAAGCAGAACCCTGAACTGGCAGGCAGAGAAGAATTCAACCAGAAACATGTTCATTACTGTGGGAAAGCTCAAGAGCACTCAGGAATTGTAGGTAGCAATTACTGTGAAGGTGGATTTATGGAGTACCATTGACAAGAGTAGACTTGGTCGCAAAGTATAAGAAATAGTTAGATCACAAGATGTTCTCATCTTATAAAACCAGTCATTGTCCCTCCACACTGGAGAAAAAAAACAGAGGTTTCCTGAAGAGGTTGAATTGCAGCACTGTGAGGCTCTAAGACACAGACAGATACAACTGAGGATGAGGGTGATATGTCACAGTGAAAATGAGGGAATTGTTTCCTTTAAATAAAAGTGTGTGTGTGTTTAGTGATGGGATTCCCAGTATTCTGGCAGCTAGGCTTACACCTCCTTTTAAGAGACTAAGGAGTTCCTGTTCAGGGAAGTGCCTCACCCAAGTGAAAAGAAATACAGATACTGATATTTCAGTAGCTCTTGATAAAGTAACTTGCCTGCCATATTTACAGTGAAGATTACTGTTCTCAAGTCCCATATATGAAAACAGAACTTCCAGTCAGCAATCATAAATTTTTAAGAACAGGTAGTAGAGGATTACCAGACATCTGAGGAATGCCCATAACAGAAACCAGCGCACAAAATGGGGAAGGGGAGACTGTTGGAAGAAGCAGATGCTTTAAACTCCAAGGTGGGGAGGGGCTGCTTTCATCAATATCTTCAGAAAGGTTGAGAAACTTAATTGTTTCCACAAAATATAAGCAAAACACCACAAAGAAGAAACAGCTATGAGATAGTTCTATTAGTAGTTAAACATTTGGTAGCAGAAATGAAGGAATCAGTAGATACATAGGAAATGTAGCTGAATTTTCCAGGAAGTAAAAGAAGAGAGACACAACAAATAAGAGAAATTTAGAGAAAGTGATCCATCTCAGGATGTCCAGTGTCCAAATAATAGAATTTTCAGAAAGATAAAGCGGAGTAAATGGGAAGCTAGAATCAGGTGGGATTGTGTGTGGGTCAGTACCTAGTCCCACCTGATTGTTGCTCCCCATTTACTCCACTTTTTCCACCCTCACGTAGTATTGGACTTTGTAAACTCTGCAAGTATAACTTTTATATTTAAAAATAATTTTTATATTTAAAATATTATATATTTTAAAATGTAATTTTTTTTGCTTACTAAAAATAATCTTGGCTAAAAACATTTAAGCAAGCAAAAAATAATTACATGCCAAGATTAAAAATATGTATTTGAGTTTTGGTTGAAGACTGATAAAATTAAAAGTGGGAAGGAAAAAAATACCATTTAGATGTTTTAAAGTACGAAGTACTTATTTCAGAAAAATTACTTCAATTGCCATAGTTAGGTAAATTGAGGAACAATTTTCTCTTCGAAACAGCAACAGCACAGCAGTGGCATGAATCGAGGAAGAGGCTGCTATGTAAGTTTGTAATCAAGCATCTTGCCAAGGCGAACAGTTTCCTCCCTGATGATTTTCTATTGGGAAGCAAGAAGTAGTCATGATTTACCTTAATTATAGCAAGGCTTTTAAAGATTGTGTGAAATTCCTAATAATTTTTTTTATTCAAGATGTATGTATTGAGTGTCTGTTACCTGGCAAACATTGTTTTAAACAGTTTATTTATATGGACTCATTTAATCATCAGAACAACCCTATAAAGGTAGGTCTTGTTGTCATTCCTGTTTTACAGATGAAGAAACTGAGGTATAGAGAAGTTAGGTAACTTGTGCAGGGTTACTCAGCTGGCTAACAGAAAAGGCTAGGTTTTAAATCATGGTAGTCTGGTTACAGAAGACATACCTTTAATTTAATTCACTACTATTCTGCCTGTTAAATTAGGAACCCCAGACATACAAGGTTAAGTAAATTGCCTACATTCCCGTAACTAGTTATTTTAGAAGCAATGAATTTTGTTGTAAGGCTTCCATCAGCCATTGAATGCTTAAGAGCTCATCTAGGCCAGTCCACTCATTGATTAAATAACCGGATCTAAGGGCTGAGCAGGTAGAAGAACCAGGTGCTCCACAGTGACCAGTCTTGTGCATGTTAGAGACACCTGGTGTCATTTTTCCTCACCTACATTCTTATCCTAGAAGTGTTTATTCTTGGTGATATTTAATGTGTGCTGAAACTCTTAGGATAGCAACCGAGGAATTCTAGGAAACTAGCTTCATTCACAGTTGTGGAATACAGCCATCACTGAAATAAATATAAAGAAATATATCAGGGTTTTTAATTTTATGTTTAGCCCTGTTTTACGTGGTTTGTGGGGAACATCATATTTTTGATGCATGTAGCAGTAATTTAAATATTTGCCTTTAATCAATGATGTGTAGCATACGACAGTGTTTCTTAATGTTCAAGATTAAGAAATTACTTTCAGATATAAATGCTACAAATTTGGTTGGTTTGTTTATTTTTCCTAGTTCAACTTTGTGGGAAAACTTTTGGGTCCACGTGGCAATTCTCTGAAGCGTTTACAAGAAGAAACTTTGACAAAAATGTCAATCCTTGGAAAAGGTTCCATGAGAGACAAGGCCAAGGTAATATTAATTATAGAAAATGGCTACATTGTGAGTCATGTTATTTCATTATATTCATTCATAATTACATAAGGTGATATATTTGTGATATTGTTTAGAAAATTGAGTCACTCTGGTCTGCCTCAGAATATGTAGTATCTTAAACCTGCATCTATAACCTTCATAGTCACACATTAAATAAAAGCATAATACTTAAAGTTTGATTGCATTTGTAATATGTCACCTTATAGGAAGTAAGATAATATTAAAATTATCATGAAAAGAGATAAAAGCTGAGTATAGTCTCATCCATTACTCTTTGCATTCTAGGTTGTTTTGGAGTCTTTCTGTGCAGACATTTCTTGTAGTTGAGTTTATAATGTATATACTTTTATTTCTTCTTTTTATCATTTATTTGATATATGTATTTTAGAATGTTGTTAAAATTGATTTTAAGTGTTTTAATGATTGCTTATTGTTCTAACATAATTGTTTTACTTACATGTATTCACATTAATAGTCATTTTTTAAACTAGCTAAATATATACTGTTATGTTTATTGATCATTTTCTTAAATATGCCAATTCTGAAAGGAATTTTCACATATCATAATGTGTGTCACTTACATTGTTTTCTAATGAGACATGTTACTTTCTCATTATTAAAAATTTTATATTACTGAGAACAAAATCCACATTGAGCGATTACATACCCTGAAATGTTGGACAGTGATATTTTAAACAGAGGTTATTTAGACACAATCCAACATCCTCACATAAAAAGCCACCTAAATAATAGCTTTTATAATGAAAATGGCCAGTATTTGTTTATTGAACTGCCACTGTGAGTCAGGCACTGTGTGAAACATTTTACATGCATTTCTTCATGTTTTCCTTGGTAAAATGATGGGAGATAATATTTTCCTTACTTTACATGTAAGAAAACTGAGATTCAGAGAGCTTGAGTGTATTATCTGTGTTAATTTGAGAAATTTTTTGTTTTGGGTTAACAATTTAATAAAACCATGGTTTTCTGACACCAGTACCCATAGATTTTCGACAGCATTGGAAAACTTGACATGTATAAGATTTATATGGGATACTGTTTAAAAATATAGATTCCCATACCTCTACTTGTTTAGGGTAGAACCTCAAAATGAATTATCAGTAGGTGTTTGAAATGATTCCAGTTCATGGCCTGGTTTTTTAATTACTCACTAAACATTGCTGTCTTACATGATGACTTTAATTCCCTGACTCATCTCTTCTGGTAGTAGGAGAAAATGAAAACATGTATTTGGTCAGTTGGTCAGAAATTATATGTATTTTGCAGGAAAGTACTCTACCCTTGCTGAAATCTTAGTTCATGCTCTAATGAGGCCATCTGGTAATGGGCTGCATGATATGAGCAGTGAAACCCACAAGCAGGAATCCACTCTCTACTTATTTGGTTTGTTGTTAAGGGGTTGATCAGAACCACTGCTTGGTCAGAAGCAGTGTTTTGTAGCATACAGTGGTCGTAATCAGGGCATCCACCAGTAATTTTGCAGGTAGAAGGGAAAGAAGGAATCCACATCTTTATCTGGATTGTATGCCCAAGTTAACAGCAAGGGCCTGACTATCCATGTAATGGAAGGGATCCTAAATATTATCAGCTTGGTGTCAGGGCTTCCAGATTATGTTGTATATCAAGGCTCTCTGCTGTTGGCATATTGCACACTCAGCATGTCAATAGCTGGTCATCTTTTTTGAGGGGGGGTCTGTGTTGTGAAGTAATGCGTTACTTCCTTCCCGGTTGCTGTGGCCATTTTGCTGATGAGCACCTTGAGTTGCATGGAGGCTGCCGGGGAACGAGGTGCTCTAGCATCTGCTGCAATGGGTCCTCTGGACAACCTAGCTGAGTGCCTGCTTTGCATTTGCATGGGACACCCTGTTTTTATACTCTTGACCATCTTTTCCAGACCATTTATCACCCATTCCCTGATAACTTTCATTTCTATTTCTTTGGGAATCAATATGGGGATTCTACAAGTGGCTGAATGTGTATGTTCCATCAAGACTCTTGGGAACCAGGGAGGGGAGTAGCATACATTGTGGATTTACAGTCCCCTGAACCCACTGTCCGTGGACTGGGACCAGAAGTCTCCTTTACCTTCTGATCCCATAAGCCCCACTCTGCTTGGTGGCCTTCAGTGGAGTGGCATTAGGTCAGAATCAGTTCTGTTAATTCTCAAATTGTCTAGGTGTTTCATCTCCTCGGTGTAAAGTCACTCCAGTAAAACGTCTCAGATCCTTCCTAGGCTTTGAGATTCACGGAATTTGAATATATTATCTGGGTTAATTAGAGAAATTCATTGTTTTGGGAGGACTAGAAGGAAGCTCGCACACTGGGAGATACCATAGTTACTGTGTGCAAACATCCCTTTTCCCTGGAATAGCGCTCTTATTCTCTGTATGTTTGGTTGAGCAGAGATTAATCATAGGCTAGGAGATGATAAGGAGAAGACCAGGAGATGATGATGATGATGATGAGGAGGAGGAGGAGGAGGAGAAGGAGGAGGAGGAGGAGGAGTAAAGCGTGAGAATTGTCATCTCCTTTCAAGGAACTACCTCAGCTGTTTAAGCAGCATGGGAAAAGCCTCACCAGACAGGCTTTTGCTGTGTGAAGGCTCTGTGGCATTTTAGTATTTGAGTACTCAAAATTGTTTGAATCCTCCCAAATGTCAGTTTATTCTCAGGTTTAATTTGTCCTTAGGTTTTCGCTATATCCAGACACTGTCCTGAGCGTCACGTAAGAGACAGCTGGGCATCTGCATTGTTACTCAGCCGCACACAGACTCGAACTCTGCATCTGTTTGTTGGCCCCGTCAACCTGTGTCTGCAAGCATTGCAACTTAGTCTACTCCTCACTCTTTGGGCTTGAACTGATAACATAAATTCCCAAGTCTGTCATTTTCTTCCCTAAACTCTTTTCCACCCGCCTTGTCTACGTCTTGCCCACCTGTACCTTCCTCCCCATTTTTTGCCCATACTGTGCTGTAGCCTCTGTCACATGATCCATCAGTCATTCTTTCTAAAGCATTTTACTGAAAGTGACCACAGGTGATCATTTAAGTAACAGGTTTGCAACTTAAATGGATACTGGCTGGGCACTGTGCTGCCTGTAATCCTAGCACTTAGGGAGGCCAAAGCAGGTGAATCAACTGAGGTCAGGAGTTTGAGACCATCCTGGCCAACATGGTGAAACCTTGTCTCTACTAAAAATAAAAAAATTAGCCAGATGTGATGGTGCATGCCTGTAATCCCAGCAACTCCAAAGGCTGAGACAGGAGAATCACTTGACCCAGGAGGCAGAGGTTGCAGTGTGCCAAGATCAAGCCAGTGCATTCCAATCTAGATGACAGAGTGAGACTGTCTCAAAAAAAAAAAAAGTATACTGCTAGTATCCCTATATTATGTTATAATCTGCTATATTATAATCAGCCCATCACTGCCTGAATTCTTAAATATTGAGTTCAGTTGGTCCTTTTTAAGTTTAATTTTAATTTTCAGCAGTTATCAGTTAATAATATGTTCATTTCTAAAGAGATTCCCATTACTTTGTGTTATAATCTCATCCTTTTAGATTTTCACAGTGTTCACTATTTAAAACCTAATGTGAATATAACTTATTTTCTTCATTTGTTTGCTACATTGATGAAATAATGGGAGTCATTACTGATGTATATCATCTGGTTGCATGGCTTAATAATCATGACAGAGCTCTGACCTCTCTTAGCCTTCAGTTTATTCCAAACATCATGCTGGATGTTTTGCCCACATCATCTATACTGTACAATAATAGAATAAATAAAACCATAGTTATATAATTATCATTACTACATTTATCATTTACCGAGTGCTTATTATGTGCAAGGCTTAATCCTAAGGACGTCGTGTCTGTTAACTCCTTTATTTCTATAACAGCCTTGAGATAAGTACTATACTATTATTTTCCCCACTTAAAAATCACCCCTTTAAGATGAGGGTAATGTAACCTGCCCAAGTCATACAATTAATGTTGGGTTTGGGATTTAATGCAGAATTTCAGCATCTGTGCTTTTCTCCAAATAACGCATTGCCTCTCATCATTAATCTATGGAATAGTTTGGTAATAACTCCTCACTCTGGAATTGTACCATGGCCACAGCTATAAGAAATCCTCTCTGTTGCAACTTAAGTTTTTGATAGAAATAAAAATGCTTGAATAAGAATGAACAATTATAATCACTCATTAAAATCATTATTTTGGTACTCTATTAGAAAAGGATAAATGTTTGTTTCAATAATTTGTGCTTTTGGAGAATAACTGCTGTACACCGAATACTTTTTTTTTTTTGAGACGGAGTCTTGCTCTGTCGCCAGGCTGGAGTGCAGTGGCGTGATCAACTGACTGCAACCTCCACCTCCCGGTTTTAATCGATTCTCCTGCTTCAGCCTCCCGCGTACCTGGGATTAAAGGTGTGCGCCAGCACACCCAGCTTATTTCTATATTTTCAGTAGAGATGGGGTTGCACCATGTTGGCTAGGATGGTTTAGATCTCCTGACCTTGTGATCTGCCCACCTCAGCTTTCCAAAGTGCTAGGCTTACAGGCATGAGCCACTGCACCCGGCGTGAATCCAATTTTTAAAACTTGAGCAATGAGAGAGATTCAGATCAAATAGTTGAAATGTTCTCATTAGAACAATGAAGAGTTGGTATAATGTTTTTATAGTCAAGACAAATTTCAAAGGGAATTTATAGAATATTATGGGAGCTTATATTTACATATATTCCCTTATATTTTCTCATTCAGTTTCTGGCCTGTGGGTAACCCCCAACATGGGCACCAAGGAAGGACAGCTGTGCAGACCCCAGGCACAATTAGTATCTGAAGTATAACTTACTGTTTACTTATCTCTATCTTATATATGTAATCATACTTAGTTCCACATAATCTCTCTATGTAATCATATAAGGGACTGTAGTCAGAGCTGTACAGACATACTTAGTGCTGATTTGTTTAATCCTTCTATATAACCGTATAGTAGTCTGTAGTAGGAGGAATGTCTAGAGCAGTCACAGAACAGAAGCAGTACATGAGAAAAACAGCCAGACCAGGACAAGAACCAATGACCCAAGTGATAGCACCCCTGCCTGAAAGGGCATGTGCTGTATGGCAGGTCAGGGCCTAGACGGCAGCACTGGGTACCCACTGCATGGCCAGCTTAGAGCAAGAGTTATTCCTCCTGAAACGGAGTTGCAGTACCTTGCATCCAGTTCTTGTGGAAAGTAGGCCTCAGGCCTGAGATCCTGCAAATAACCGAGGGAGAAGAACCCCTCTGGTATAATCACACCACGTTTTTGGACACCCTGTCAGCTTTTCTCGCTACTGTGCCGGCTAATCATCCTTCTATAACATATCTTAGAGAAGAGCACATTCTGTCAGCTCCCACTGCTTTGGTTTACAGCATCCTTCTGTAGGAATCCTTTGAAGTCTCCAGCCCCCAGATAAGAAGTGGTGCGCACAGCACTTGTGGCACACAGCTCACCTCCTTGCCTTGGTGACCTAATGGGGGTGGACCACCTTTTTGTACATGACCGTTTACTACTGTGCACGGCACAGCCCCCTACTGCACACGGCCCACCTCTCTGACTATGCGACCTAATGGCATGGTTCCTTGCTTGCTACTCATGTGATTATATATGCTCTATCATTAAGCCTATAGATGACCTCACTCCCAACCCTTCCCCCTGTCTTGTACCTAATAAATACAGATGCTTCTGGACGTTCAGGGCCTTGCCTGTCTCCACTTGTAAGTGGCGTGGCCCCCTGAGCCCAGCTGTCTTTTCCAGTCCTCTGTGTCCTGTCTCTTTACTTCTTGGATCCAGTGCCTCAGCACAGCAATAGGGGATACCCCATGATCCTGTAGGGCTGTGGCCCTACATTAGCCTACTTTGTACTAATGTGAAGGAAGCTAGCATGTATTGAGTGCCTACTCTATGTTAGGCAGTGTACTAGGTAGTATACAGACAGCCTCCTTTGACTAGACGTTTATATAAAGCTGTCTCTTGTGTTCTCAGTAGTTCTACATTAATATACATATGCTACTAATAAACTGGCTTTGCAAATTAAGTATTGGATTACATATAGTCTGTCTAAACTCACATGACTAGTAACTGGCATAGCTGAGATGAAAATATAGCTGACTAAATCCCACGCCCATTTCTTGCTCTGTGTATTAGTCTTTCTTTTCTTTGTAAGAGTTCAAATTAGTCAGGTAACAGAAGTTGAATCTTTCAAGGGTGAAGTCAATGGTTATGTACCTCTAGCATTTCATCATTGGCCCTTGCCTAAATTGTGAAATTAAAAGGTGGTATTGCCAGGGATTCTCTTGGTTATGGGATAGGCTTTTTAAGAGACTAGAAAGATTTCTTATCTTTTGAGAATTAGTCTCAGATTCTGTTAATGTTAATCTGTCTGATTTTAACATTGGAATCAAAGACTAATGGAAGACCCAGATTCTGAAAAATCAGGACCTAAAATTGAAGGTTAGTTAGGAAAAGACAATGGAGCAAAATTAGTAGTTCCTTAATGATCTGTTTTTTCTTCTTTTAGTTTTCCTCCTGAATTTCATTATGTAAACAAAGATTAAAAACTTTTGTCATAATTATGTAAAATAATGTAATAAAATCTTTCATTTTGTTTTATTCACTGTTTTATTCTCAGATAGAATATAGTGCCTGGCATGTAGAAATGTTTTTTGAATGAATATGTGAACAAGCAAACTGACATAGCATTGCTAAAACTGACTAAGCAAGGCAGTCACAGTGTCTGCTCCATAATAATCACTTTTCACTAAGGGAAAATAGAAAATAGATGTGTTTTTTTAAAATAAGGTATTTCAGATAGTGATAAGTGCCTCGTACTAGCATCACAGACACAATAGCCAGTGTAGAAGTGAGCACATGAGCTCAGCCAGGTCGAGAAGCACAAAGGAAGCGTGTGCAGTGGTTGCTGAGGGATGACTAAAGGAGACTGGAGAAGGTGAAGGCACCCTAGCAGCAGAAGTGAGCAGATGATGGGGCTCCTACCAGCCAGCACTGGATGGGGACGTTATTCCAGCAGCAGTAGGAAACTCTGGACTGTGTAAAAGCCTGGGAATGTCAGGATCACATTTAGAGCTTAAACCATCTTTGTTAGAGTGGTGTCTGCCGTCACGTGAATTTTCTATGACAGCCATGTGCCAAATGGATTGTTTTTATTTTTAGGGGGTAGTTTTTATTTTTATATGTATTTTTTTATTTCTTATAATTAGATGTTTTTTAATATTATTTTTTCTTTTTTCTAGGAAGAAGAGTTGAGGAAAAGTGGGGAAGCAAAGTACTTCCATCTTAATGATGATCTCCATGTTCTCATTGAAGTATTTGCCCCACCTGCAGAAGCTTATGCCAGGATGGGACATGCTTTGGAAGAAATCAAAAAATTTCTCATCCCTGTTAGTACAGTTTTTCTTGATAGTTAATTTGTACTTTAAAGTCCTTTCTTTACTTTAATCCATGATAATTCTTGTCTGAAACTGTTATTTGCATAGCTCCTTATCTGCTAAAAAGCCTTATGGACATCACCTCAAGTAGACCTTACAGTGTCCCTGTGAATTACCTGGCATTATTCCTTCTTTATATATGAGGTGTTGGAGTTTTAGGGAGATTAAATAATAGGGCCAAGGTTACATGGCTAAAAAACTTGCAGAGCACAGTCACTAGTTCGGGTTTTGAAACTCTAAGTCCTACGATTTCATGTGACACTTTAAATTTTTTGGTTCGCCAACACAAAAGCATTAGGGCCTTCTGTGTGCCATGCACTGTGCTTGGTGTTGGCATCCGGACTTCAATAAAAGTAGTCCCTGCCCTCATTTAGTATAAGATGTAATTTAGAGGAAAAGAGAAACATCAACAGATGATTTCAGTACAACATGGTAAATACAATAACAGACGTAACCATAATGAGCACAGCGGGGATAGGGCTATTTAGCTTTTGCCTAGTATTTTGGATGTTTCGTTAAAGATTGACAGTCTGTTTTAACCCTTTTAAACACCTTGATATTGCTAAGGATGTGACAATTTAAAGGGAATACATCTCTACCTCTGTTAGCAAATGTTGATTGAAGTCTTTTGTGTGACTTGTGTGCTCTTGATAAAAGGACTTTTTATGTCATTTGCATGCTCTTGATAAAAAGAATCATAAAGCATTCAACACTTTGGCTCTGCAGACAATGTATTTTATAGAAGCTGACACATCTGCCAAATAGCTCTCTGGGATAAGACTGTCTTTAGTCACCCCAGGCTAGTTTGGTGGATTGACTTACATACTATAGCACATGTATTGCGATTATATTATCTGTGAGGAAAACAATTATTATATTTATAGGGAAAGGATGTGTAAATCACTATTGCCTTTAAAAAGCCAGGACGTGGAATTGCATTAAATATGTAATACCCTGGGAACGGAAATAGCCAGTATTTTATTTAGTTCCCACAAGCAAATGTGACAATCTATTTCTTCATTTAGTTTAAAAACAAAATTTCTAAGGGCTTACTATGTGATAGGCATGTGTGAACTAATAAAAGACATGATCTCTCATGGAGTTTAATGGAAAAGTCAGATATGAATCAGTTTTTCATATAAATGACTACAAAATTGAAACTATGACAAGACCACAGCTAAGGAGAGGTGTATGTTTTACTGAGCATGCATTGTGGACCACACAGTGTGGATCCAGCCAGGTGAGGCAGATTCTATTTTCCAAAGATGGCTGCAGTAGCACCTTTTATCCCATGACCTTTACAGTCCTTCACCCAAAGGTAGAAACTAACTTCCCTCATACCAAATCTGGACTGGCCAAAAGTATCTATGCCTGATGAAGGTCACTAAGATTTTCAACTGTTTTCTTTTAAATGGTTTTTAGTATTCTTTCACTTAAAATCCATTTTGAGTTAATTTGTATATTTGAGGTTAGTCTCTTAAATTTATTTTTTTCTAGATGGATATCCAGTTTTCCTAGCACCGTATGTTGAAAAGACAATTATTTTCTCATTCAGTACCTTGGTACCATTGTTGAAATTTACTAAACACAAATATAATGGTTTGTTTCTGCATTCTTAAATTCTTTTTCATTGATTTATATGCCTGGTCTTCATACCAGTAGTGTGCTCTTAATTACTTTAGCCTTAAGTGAATCTGGAAATCTAGGTTGTATAAATCTTCGAACTTTGTTGCTTTTCAAACTTTTTTTAGCTTTTCTGGCTTCTTAGCATTTCAATATATGTTTTAGGATCAGCTTCTTAATTTCTAAAACAAAACAAAGCTGGCTAGGATTTGATAGATATTATATTAAATTTGTAGATCAGTTTGGGGATAATTTTCACTTTAACAATTTTGAGTTTTCCAATCAATGAAAAAGAGATGTTTCTTCACTTTTTAAAAAAGATAAATTTTTCTCAACAGTGTTATATAGTGTTCAGGGTGTCAGACTTTTCCTTTTCTTTTGCAAAATTTATTTGTAAATATTGTATACTTCTTGATACTATTGTAAGTGCAGCTTTTGAAATTTCATTTTAGATGGTTACTAGTGTACAGAAATACAATTGATTTTTGTATATTGATTTAGTATCTCATGATCTTGCCGAATGTGTTTATTAGTTGCAGTGTGGTGTTTTTTAATAGAATCATTACAGCGATTAAGTGGAATCCTAATTAGTGAAATACAGGAGCCTGTCATCTATGAATAAAGATAATTTTACTAGTTCCTCTTCAATATGAATGCCTTTAATTTTTTAAAATGTAATATTGTTATTTTCTGTTCTGTTCCATTCCTTATTACACTGACTAGAACCATCAATGCAGTTGTTGCTAAAATTAGGGGGAAAGCATTCAGTCTTGCACCATTGGCTACAGGCTTTTTTTTATTGCTGCCCTTTGTCATGTCGAAATTCTTTTATATTTCTAATTGGTGAGAGTTTACATAGTGTATAAATATGGATATTGAATTTTGCAGATCTTTTTCCACCTGAGATTATTGTGTGGCATTCATCTCATTTATTTTGTTAATAACAGTGTATTTCATTAGTTGATTTTCAGATGTGAAGCCCAATTTGCATGCTGAGGATAAATCCCACTTGGTCATGGCATATAGTCTTCTTTATAGTCGCTAGATATGGTATACTAATAGTTTGCTAAGGATTTTTGCATCTGTAATTATGAGGGATATTGGTTTGTAGCACAGTATTTTTCTGGAGTCTTTTATATTAACTTACACTGTTTCTGATGCCCTTTATTTTTTCCTGTGGATAGAGTTGCCATATGATATTATTTCTTTTCAGCCTGAAGGTTTTTCTTTAGACTTTTCTGTAACCTAGGTCTGCTAGCAAAAAATGTCTTGTTCTTCTTAAAATATCGGTTATATAATTATTGGTTGATAGTTATTGGTTTTCATTTCTCCAGCACTTTGAATACGCTACTCTGCCACCTTCGACCTCTGTTACTTTTGATGAGGAGAGTCATTAATCGTTTTGCTGTTCTCCTGTATATAATCTGTTGTTTTTCACTTGCTGCTGTCAAGACTTTCTGCTTCTGGTTTTCAGCAATTTGGCTGTGATGTACATGTTTATCCTATTTGTTGACTAAGCTTTGTACATCTGTAGGTTTTTGTTTTTTATTAAATGTGGAAAGTTTTCAGCTATTTAAACTTTTTCTGCTTTTCTGCCCCCCACCACACCCCCTAATTCCAGTTACATGTATGTTGATACATATGGCAGTGTCCCATGGATTTCTGAGACTCATTTTTTTTCATCCTTTTTTCTCTGTGTACCTTAGACTGGGTAAGTTTCCTGGATCAATCTTCAAGTTAACTAATTCTTCTGCCAGCTCATACCTGCTATTGAACTCCTCTAGTGAATTTTTCATTGCAGATAATATGATTTTAAATTTTCTTTTGTTGCAAGTCCAACATCTGGGCCCTCTCTAAGACAGTTTCTTTGTACTGCTTTTCTCCCCTTGAGTATGGGTCACGTTTTCCTGTTTCTCTGCATGTTTCTTAGTTTTTGTTGAAAACTATTTCGGATAACATATTATAGCAAACCTATAATCTGATTTATTTTCTTCCCAGAGGGTTTTTTTTTTGTTGAGGTGATTTTCTTTTTTTTTGGTCTTCTGTTTCTTTAATAATTTAGTTGGACTAAATTTGCAGTCTGTCTTCTTCATAGTTACAGCTAGTAATATCTCTTTTAACATGTTTTTTCTTGCTTTTATTTTCAAACCTGGCCTGCTAGAGATGTTGTGTGTGTCAGCACTACTTAGTGGACAGCCAGGGGTTGCCAGGGGGAGCTTGTGCTCAGATACTTGTGTTAGGGAGGTTTCCATCCTCTGAAGGTGGAGCTGTGTGTGTACATAGGGGAGTGGATCCAAAGAAGACTCTCATCCTGTCTGCCCTGGCTTTTCTCTTCCTCCAGGATTCCTCCTGTCTCCCCGGCATATATGTGCACTCGCCTTTACGAGAGGATGTATGGAGAGCTTTGTCTCACTCTCTTGCTGTCCATGCACATAGCCTTCTATCCAGCCAGAGGTGTGTGGCGAGCTTCCCAAGACTATCTTATTTTCTGAATCGTTGTCCAATTTCTGTCTAGCCTGATGGTCAGTTTCTTGATGCCACCCAAGATGGCAGGCAATACTAGGTGCATCCCTAGAGAAGAAGGCCAGATTCCATTTTTCCTACCTGAAAGGTAGCACTTTTAAATGAATAAATATATTGTATTTTCAGTTTAGTATTTTGACCTTTAGTCAGTTTTCAGACTCTTAAAATGGTTACTTTTGACTATTTGTCAGTTTTTATTTTGCTTTTCATGGCAGAGGCTTTGCTGAGCTCCTCCCTTAGCTGTACCAGAAGTCATATGTCATATCAGTTTAACCTATGGTTTTGGACATTGTTCCTTATGAAAATATGTAGTTTTACTTCATTCTTTTTAACGTCTGCATAATATTTCATTATGTACATGTTAAAGAGTTTATTTAATTGGTCCTCAAATAATGAACTTAATTAAGGTTATTTTTTATCGGTCACAATAGATACAGTGATCCTAAGATTAACCTCAGACATAAATATTGGCCTATTTTGGCAAATATATCTGTAGAGTAAATTCCTAACAGAGAGCCCACTGAATTTCAATGAGTTTGTTTTAACGATTTCATTTAAAAACTTTTTCTCCATTCTTCAGCCTAAAATACATTTGAATAGATTCTAAGCTTACTGGATAGTCAAGTCCTGCTTACACATACTTAATCAAAATTTTAATTGCATTTCCTCTCTTTACAATTCATAATGGTGTTAATGTTATAATAGTTCACTTTTCAGACAGGGAGTTAAAATGATAATTTAAAATGTAAAATTACAAAAATAAGTTCATCTGTAAGCTACTATGAATGATTTGTGTTTCCTATTACTTTAAAAGCATTCTTTCAAAGACCAAGAAAATTCAAATTGTAATGGTTATATCAGTAGTGTCCATTTGATACCAGGAGAAATAGTCACCTAGAATTTTAAAAAATTGTCCAAAATTACATAGCTGTTAAATTCAGTTGGTTAAATTTAAGCTTGACCTCAGATGTGATTGGTTCAAATTCCATATTTCTTTCCCTACTATAATATTTTTAAATGTAGTTTTTCAAAGATGATATCTTAAATGGACTTTATAGCTTTGTGATATCATTATAATCACCTAACCTTACTTAGAAGAATATTTTTTAATTTTTTAATTTTTTTGAATAGGGCCTCTACCGTGTTCTTTCCGCATAAATCTATTTTTAACTTCATACAATTTAGTATGACACCTCCTAACACTTTTCAGCAGGGCAAATATTTAACATTTACATAGGACATTTTATTTAGAGTTTTACAAATCACTTATTTAGAATGTGCTTTACAAATTATGTATTAATCTTCACACATTTTCAGTAAAATGGCTGGGGACATGCTAATAGGCTTATTTTAGAGAGGTTGAAATAATGATGGAAAGATTCAGATGCTTCCCCTGAAGTTGCAATACCTGAAATAAGTCAGGGAAAGAATCTATTTTACAATAAAATATTGACTCCATTCTTAATTTTTCCTGTCAATCATAGTGACTTATATTAGTCATCCTTTGCCTTTCCTTCTTCCTGTTTGGCAAATATTAGCTGATTATGATTTCAACTTTCCTTTTGATTGGTGTTCATATATATTTTTAAAATTCTAGAATGCCTTCCAAAAGTTTCAAGTAATTTTTTGCATTCTGCTTTTGAAAATGGGTAGCATTTTTTTGAATTTCTTGAATTTCTTCATGTTTTAAATTCTAAATAATAAATAATTCAGGAATATGTCTCCTCCGAATCATCTATTTACATTCAAATATGCTCATGTTTCTTCTGTCTTAGAGTCCTCTGCTCCTCCCTACAAGCTATGATCCTTTGTCTCTTGTTCTCATTGTGGCCATACAGCTGAAAGAAGCTGCCTGCCTTTACTTTCTGTGACTTGCTGCTATTTATTCTTTATTCCACTGAAATAGATTCCAGCTCCACCTTTCACCCAAACTACTATTTTTGACTGTAGTTGCTTTATTGTTAATGAATCCCATGGAATTAGGATTTGCTGCTTTGACAGAATGTAAATACAACACTGACTTCCCTTGGCTTTTTTAATGTAATATATTCTTATCCTCAGTTTCTTACCACACCTTTTCAGTATACTCTGTGAAGATTTGCTCCTTATGTTTATATCTAAGACAAGCTTCTCCAGCCCATGGGCCAGGTGCGGCCCACTAAGACTTTGAATGTGGCCCATACACAAATTTGTAAACTTTCTTAAAACATTTAGATTTCTTTTTGTTTAATTTTTTTTTTTTTGAGCTCACCAGGTATCATTAGTGTATTTTATGTGTGGCCCAAGACAGTTTTTCCAGTGTGGCCCAGTGAAGCCAAAAGATTGGACACCCCTGATCTAAGCGTTTTCTAGTTTTAGTTACTTACAGTTAGGTCTCTTGATTCATTTTGATCTAATTTGTGTGTCTAACATGAAGTATTTGGGTCTCCCCCTTTATTTACTTATGTATTTATTTTTTCACTTGTTTATATTTATATGGCTTTCTAATTACTGCAGCATCACCTGTAGAAGACACTACTTAAAAAGCAATTGACTGTAACTTATATCTGAGCTGTCACTTCTGTTTCATTGATCTCTATGTCTCTTTGATGCCATTACCACACGGTCTTGATTACTATAACTTTGCAGTAAGTTTTGAAATGGGACATGCCATCCCACCAACTTTCTTGTTTTTAAAGATCATTTTGGCTGTTCTGGGTTCCACTGAATTTCCATATGAATATTAAGATCAACCTGTCCATTTCTGCAAATAAGCCAGCTGGGATTTTAGTTGAGATTTAATTGAATCTGTACATCAGTTTGGAAAGTATTAACATTTTAACAATATTAAGACCTCCTGTCCATGAACATTGGATATTTTTTATTTTATTTAGATTAAAAGAAATTGTCGATGTTTTGTAGTTTTTAGTATACAACTTTTGCTTTATTTTGTGATCTTATTCCTAAGTATGTTATTCTTGATGCTGAGGTAAGTGGAATTGTTTTTTAAATTTCATTTTGAGGTGTTCACTGCTGGTGTAAATAAATAAAATTGAGTTTTGTATATTAATGTTGTATTCTAAAACCTTGCGAAACTCCTATTAGTTTTATTATTTTTTTTGTGAATCACTTAGGATTTTCTATACACAGGTTTGTACCACCTGTGAACAGAGATTGTTTTGGTTCTTCCTTTCCTGTGTAGATACTGTTTATTCCTTTTTGTTACATAATTGTCCTGGCTAGAACCTCAAGTACAATGTTGAGTAGAAGTGGTAAGAGCAGACATCTTTGTCTTGTCTTAGCATAACACATTCAGTCTTTCATTGTTAAATATGTTGTTAACTGTGGAGTTTCTTAGTTGATGAGTGTTTTTATCCTCAAGGAGTGTTGGATTCTTCCGTCAAATGTGTTTCTCTCTGTTGAAGTCACCATTTAGTTTTTGTCTTTTATTTTATTATATTATTACATTAATTTGTGTTTGGATGTTAAACCAACCTTATAATCCTGGAGTAAATTCACCCTGGTTCTTGTGTATTAATTATGCTGCTGCATATGGTTTCTTAATGTTTATTTAACAGCTTTAACATGCTTAATATAAGCATATTTGTGTATAGTTTCCTTATCTTGTGCTTTCTATATCTGGTTTTCCTATCAGGACAATACTGGCCTCATAGAATGTGTAAGGTAGTGATCCTTCCTATTAAATTTTTGAAGAGCTTGTGAACGATTAGCATTAATTCTTTAATTAAATGTTTATTAAAATTCACTATTGAATTTTGGGCTTTTCTTTGAAGGAAAATTTTTGAGTATTTATTTTGATGTTTTTCTTATTAAAGAAAAAACTTTTTCTACAGACAGTACTTCTGATAGCAGATATTCCCCTGCCCCAAATACCAGCCAGTTCTTTGACTCTCCAGACACCAAACCAGTGTTCTAAGGTGACTTACAGTTCTGACACTGTCTGGAGATAGCATCTGACCTCACAAGTTAAAGATCAGACTTCTCCGCTTTAGGTGCCAGTTTTAAGTCCCAGGCCTCCCTCACTTCTGACCAACTTGACTACAAATTGAGAATACAGAACCCTCTCCTCAGATCCTGTGATTTGCCATAATTCAGAGTAACAACCTGTTTATTATTACTGGTCACTGTAATGTAAGAGATACTAAAAAGATGAATTGCCAATAAAAGAGGTACTAGGGCAAGGTCTGAGCACAGGAGCTTCTGTCCCTGTGCAGTTGGGGATGTACCACCCTCAGGGCAGGCAGGTAGTTAATCAACCCAGAAGCTCTTCATATCCTGTCATTCAAAGTTTCTATGGAGGATTCATTATATAGGCATGACTAATTAAGTCTTCGGCCATTGGTGGCTGAGTCAGACTCCAACCCCTCTTCCCTCCCCAGAGGTATAAGGGGTATAAGGAGTTAGGGCTTGAAGCTTCAACCCTCTAATTCTGCCTTGGTCTTTTTGAGAAATAGCTCCTATCCTCCAGGAGTTACCTCATTAGCATACTCAGGTATGGTTGAAAGGGGTTTATTAAGAGTAACAAAAGATGTTCCTCTCACCTCTATTACTAAATTCTAAGAGTTCAAGAGCTCCCTGTAAGGAACTTGCAGTAGAGAACAAATAGATCTTTCTTATTATTTCACACATGTTATTGTCTCTTTATATTTCTGTTTCTTCTTGAGTCAGTTTTGGTAGTTTT
Organism: Leontopithecus rosalia; assembly: GCA_028533165.1. NCBI lineage: Eukaryota > Metazoa > Chordata > Mammalia > Primates > Cebidae > Leontopithecus > Leontopithecus rosalia. The sequence continues at coordinate 81,741,891 of CM052663.1, forward strand.
TGTCCTTGTTCATCCATGTTGTCTACATTACCAAATATTTTGGCATACAAAATATGCCAAAATATTTGGCATATTTGTTTGTAGAATTCCCTGATGATCTTTTATTTCTTTAAAGTCCAAGTGATGCCCCATTTTCATTTGTAATTTTAACAGTCTCTTTTATTCTTGGTGAGTTTAGCCTTTTAAACAAACAACTTTTGATTTCATTGATTTTTCTCTATTTTCTGCTCTTTTTCATTTGTTTCTGCTCTATTTTTTGTTATTTTTTTTCTCTTTCTTTGGGTTTGATTTGTTTTTCTGTTCCACTTCTAAAGGTAAAAGGTTATATTATTGGTTTGAAATATTTTATTTTAAAAAAGTAGATGTTTAAGAATTGAGCCTAGGAATTCAGGCCTGGAGTGAGCCATGATCGCACCACTGCACTACAGGCTGGGAACAGAGTGAGACTCTGTCACCAAAAAAAAAGTAAGAGAGAAATACAGCAAGAAAGGCTCCTCAGTGATCTTAATTTTAAACAGTTAAAGTTATCTTTAATAGGACTTAAAGTTTTGCATGATTTGACCTCGGCTCTGCCTTTCACTTTAAGCTTCTATTTCCACCCAGATTGTTTTTGCAACTCAGCCATTTAGCACCTCTTTTGGTACCCTGAACTCAGCATTACATTTCTTTCTTTCTTTCTTTTTTAATATTTGTTTGTTTGAAACAGAGTCTCACTCGGTCACACAGACTAGAGTGCAGTGGTATGATCATGGTTCACTGCAGCATCCCCCTCCCAGGTGCAAGTGATCTTCCCACCTCAGTCTCCCAAAGTGCTGGATTACAGGCGGGAGCCACCGTGGTCAGCCTGCTTTAGGTTTTAAAATGTGTTTTTCCTTCTGTGTGTGATACTCTGCTGTCCATCTTCTGGTAATTAGTTCTCATCCTTAGGCAGCACTTCTTGTAACTAACTTACTATTTCCTTTTTGATTCTTTAGGCCTGAACTTTCCCTTTTCTATAAAATATCTTACATTTGCAGTTGCCCATGTCTTGGTTGATGATTGTTGAATGGAGTTCAGGGTGCTAAGGAAGAGGGAGATATCAAGGATGACTCCTAGAGTTTCTTACTTGAGTATTTGGATAATATTGTAAGATGAAAGAAGGAGAGCAGATTTTCAGGAATAAGATTTAGGTGTTCAATTTTGAAAATGTTGAATTTCACAATTTGTACAGTTTTCTGTTGGAAATATGCAAAAATCCTGTGTCCCTGTGGTTCTTAGCTACATGAAAGCTATCCTATTGTATATATATATATATATCCTTCCTCTTTGCTAGATTGAAGTCCTTGGATGCTGGGCCATGGCTTAATTCCTCTTTGTTTCTATGTTACTTGGTTCATAATAGGTAATTAATGTCTGCTAGTTCAATTGAGTTGTAAATAACAATGCCCATATATCAGTTTTAGGATATTTTAATTTTATCGTAAATGTCTCACTGGGAAAGTATGCCCAAAGAAAGGAGTTAATGGCTGATTGTAGAAAATTTTAGCTTGAGGAAAAATGCTGTAGTTTTCTTTCTTCCTTTTTTTTAAAACAAATTTGTTCTATCATTTTTATTTTAGCAAACTTGTATCTGGTCTTGTAAATTTAACTATTTTCCTAACCCTTTTTTCTATTAAGAATTACTTGGGTTTTGTTCTAAATATTTTTATATTTTGAATATGAGGTGAATTATACTATCTTCTGTCTTTTGTGTAGGATTATAATGATGAGATCAGGCAAGCACAGCTTCAGGAATTAACATATTTGAATGGTGGTTCAGAAAATGCAGATGTTCCAGTGGTTCGAGGGAAACCCACCTTGCGTACAAGAGGTGTACCAGCCCCAGCAATAACCAGGTAGGTGTAATTTTTATTTTTAGGTTAACATACCATATTCCTTTATCAATAGCCCAAACCAGTTCTATCTAAACAAAACTTGTATTCATCTGGGCACGGTGGCACATGCCTGTAGTCCCAGCTACTGGGGAATCAGGCCAGGAGTTCGGGGCCGTGGTGTTCTATGATAGTACCTGTATGATAGCTGCTGTACTCCAACATGGGCAACATAGTAAGACCCCATGACTTTAAAAATAGTAATAACTTTTTTAAGCCTATAGTCAAACAAGTGATGTCATATTAAGGGGATTTGCTTTGGAGTGAGGTGTTCTTAAGCTTAAATATAACCTGTGACACTTAATAGCTTAGATGATAAGTAACACTTATTAGCTTATTATTCTAGGTAAATTATTCTCTGTAATATTAATTTTTTAATTCTTTAAAATGAGGTTTGTTTTTTATGTAAGTAATTGCATTGATATGAAGATTGGGATAGCTAGCAGTCACTTGTTTAGCCATCGAGTAAACCGTCAGGCTAGTTCACTGCCACACCACCAATGCTGAGCACAGTGTTGGACACCAAGTCAGTGTCCACGTGCTTGTTGTCTTTTTATTCACTGTAAATGCTCTGTGGTATCTGTAAATTCCTGAGCTGGTCTAGGCACACGGATTTTTTATTTCTGTCCTTGGATTGGTGATTAATGTTAATGGGAAAAATGTTTTAAAGAAATCACAAATCTGATATGACTGTCTCAAATTTATTTGATAATTATTTTTAATTTTTCAATCTTTGTCTGAAAAGTGGTCAGTGGAAAGAAAAAATGCAAATTTTTTTACATTAAACTTATGAGTATGAATAGATTTTTATTTTAGATAGAATTTTGCATGAAAACATTTAAAATAGCATTCTTGTATATCTCTAAGTTTATTTGGGAAAACAAAAAGTCACTTTCTCAATTATGCATTGGTGATCAGACCAGTGTCAGAGCAGTTACAAATGCAGTAAACATAGGTATGGTCATAACGTGGATTTTCTCTCTTAATAAAAAGAGCTAATAATAATAGGGTTGCTACTGATGATTTCATGAGATAATTTATGTAGGTAGTAAGTGATAAATCTCATTTCTATTTTTTTCTACCATTAAATTTACTTAAAATCTTAAGAAATTACTTACCTGCTACATTATTTTCATGTGGGTGCTGTGACAAATTACCACAGATTTTTTTTTTTTGGCTAAAAATGATAGAAATGCATTCTCTCATAGTTATGGAGGCCAGATGTGAAAATCACTATCACTAGGCCAAAGTCAAAGAGTTAGCAGGGTCACTCTCCCTCTGGAGGCTCTTGGGGGGATTCCTTTCCTTGTCTTTTCCAGTTTCTGATGACTACAGCATTTTTTTGATTTGTAGGCACATCACTCTAACCTCTCCATCGTCACACAGCCTTCTCCAGTTATATCTATAATCTCCTTCTGCCTCCCTTTTACAAAGAGACATGTGGTTATATTTAGGGTACACCAGGATAATCCAGAGTAATCTTTCTATCTCAAGGTATAAATTACATCTGTGAAGTTTCTTTTTCTAGATGAGGTAATATGAACAGTTTCCTGGGATTAGGACAGCATAATTTTGTTTGGCCTACTATTCATCCTACTGCATTTCCATATTAGTTTTATCTTTGTTGTGATGGGAGCCTGTACATTTTCTCAAAATATGCCAAATACAACAAAACACATTTTAAAAACTCTTCTGAAAGTCTCCAAACTTGTCTTATCCCTCCATTACCAGTTTACATTTGTTTGTTTATTTGTAAATTCAGGGTAAATAGTACGTGTTCATAAGTGGCTAGGTCCATTATTGATGCAGTAGCAGATCACAGACCTCACAATCAAAAGGCATTGTCTGTTACTCCTTTGAACTAGTAGAGATTCAAACATCTGTCCTCTAATCTCACCCAAAGAGTGAGCAGAAAATGCGTATAGATAAGTAAAAAGAGAAACAAACCAGGCACAGTGGCTTGTTTCTGTAATCCCAGTGCTTTGGGAGGCCAAGACAGAAGGGTTGCTTGAGGCTAGAAGCTTGAGACCAGCCTGGGCAACATAGCCAGACCCTGTTTCAACAAAAATAAAAATAAACTAAAAAGAGAAACATAAGTCTCCCAGACATCACATACATATGTTAGCATTCCAATCTTCTTGGTGAAATATAAATAAACATCTCCAATGGATAGCCATAAATTTGCCTTCATATAATGTGATAATATCTTTAGTGGCTTTCCTGTTTGCCATATTCAGTTCCTTAGTCTTTTTTATTCTGCCTTTTATTATTATTATTATTCTGCCTTTAAATTAAACCTCAAGTCATTTTTTTCTTTAATCAGCTCTGCCATCCTTCTCAGTCTAATCCACACTACTCTCCCATTTTCGGTCATGATGACTTTTTCAAATTAAATGTGATCTTATATTTTCCATACTTAAAATCCTTCAGTGGCTTTCTTTCCAGTTAGAAGAGAATCCACACTTCCTCATATGCACTTATGTGATCCGGCACTTGGCACTCTCCTCCCCTTCCTGACTATCTTATTTCACTTTTCCATTGTCTTAACTCCGGCCTTACTGGTCTTCTTTCTGTTGTTCCTTGGATAGCCACAGCTCATTTCTTTCCCAGATCCTTCCCATCTACTCTTCCTCTCCTTGGAGGCTTTGTCTCCAGGTGTCTGACTGCCTCCCTCTCAGCATTGCATCCTCAGCATACACCAGCCCCTGGTCAGAGAAGCCCTTGCCAAGCACCCAGTGTCAAGGGGCCATCATCTCAGCCAGAAGCTGGTTCAGCACACCCAGTCCTGGTGGTGTCATTTGTCAAACTAATTTACCTTATTTATTCACGCTGTCATTGGTTATTCCTTATTGTTAGTGTAAATCCATAAAGACCCATGTGTTCCTAGTACCTTGCATATGGTAAGTGTTCAGTAAACAATAATGTAAATAAAGTGCTAAAGCACATTCTTCAGCCTCTTTCCGATCAAGTGTTGAGCACTAGAAATGTTCTTTTGTTAATGCTGATCCTATTTGCCACAGGACCAGGTATGTCAAAATACTAGTTTTGCCTGACTCAACACTTGTGAGTCCTCCAGGATGCTGCCTTCTGTTCCTCTCCTAACATTCAGTGGCTTCTATGCTGCTTTTCCGTTGGCCTTTGCTCTGGCCCTTTCTTCCACATAGAAGCAGGCCTACCTCCTCACGTTTGATACTGGAAGCAGCAGGAAGAAACATGAACAAAGGAGAGTATGCCCTCTTCCTAAGTAGTGAGTGTGTGTTCACAGATATTGGGTGCTTAATGTAGTGGTTTTAAGTGGGAACATTAGGCTATCCCAGTCACCCAAGGTCATTGATTAGTTTTCACTGAATTGGGGAAATTTTCAGTTACTGTTTCTTCAGGTATTTTACTTGCCCCTTTCCCTGTTTCCACACTATGGGAACTGTCAGCCTAAGATAATCCTTTATAGTTTCATTTCAGCCTTAGATCGTATGTTACTGATTTTAATGATGTCACATCTTTGTAAGATGTGTAAAGCTAGTATTTTACTAGCTTTATTTGTAAAGCTAGTATTTTAGCAGGTGCTGAGATGAACAATAATCATTATCTGAAAATAAGTATGGATCGGGAAATGAAAGTGACAGTGTCCTATCTGATCCCATGGTTTGAGAACTTATGTAGCACTCTATATACATAATAATTGCTATTTAATAATGAAATAAAATATTTCCTTTCAATTATAATACATATTATAAAATAATATGTTATTTCTCAAACAGCGGCAAAGTTGTTGGGAAATAAATATGTAAATTGTTTGGTACTCACAATTTAATCACCAAATTTGTTACTTACTGGTTTGGCCTAGGGAAAATACTATGAAAAAAGTAATGAAACACTGAACACATTGTGAATTGAGAAATTTAAGTCATGTGTCTTTATGATATTGTCCTATAGGCTGAGTCTCTGTTCATTTTCTGTTATTTTCTTTCTGTTTTACAGACCAGTCTATGTCTTGATGTAGCCTCAAAGATCACTGACTCTTTCCTTTGTATTTTGAAGCCAATCCAATGATTTTTTTATGTCAGATCCTTTTTATTTTCAGATGTAAAATTTTCATTTGATTTTTAGTAGTTTTTACTTCTCTGCTGAGATTTTTTTTTTTAATCTGTTCATTACCAAGATCTTTTCTTTTGTAATCAGACTGAGGTTTGCTTGCTGGCTGCTCAAAAGCCAAACACAAGAGGCAAACATAGGAGGTAAATACCATAGGAGTTAAGGGTTGATGGGAAGAAAAGCAGGTTTAATTAGAGAGTCAACCAATTGAGAAGATGGTGGACTAGTGTTCCAAATTTTAAATTTTACCCTGCGGTTTTTAAAGGGAAACTTGCTGTGGGACACAGGTAGGAGTGCTCAGACCTCAGGGGCTGCCAGTCTTGTTCCAATGACTATCCTGGATAATCGCCCACCTGGAGGTCTGGCTGGTGTTACCTTGATTTCAGAACAGTGGTGGTGGACTAATTGTTCTTGACTCCTGCTAAGTGAGGGGATTCCACAGGGGCTTTGTGCCTGGTTTAAGATTATCCTCTGAAATTTCTTAGGCAAGAACATAATTTGATAAGCATGCATTGTTGGAGGGGAGTTTCTAGAGAGGGAAAGAATGAAGAGGTGAGACAGGAGGGAAGAAAGAAAAAGTGGGTGATTTTTAAAACAGATCCCTGCTTATACTTTTATACATTATAAATTTTTGAGAGCTTTGTTTAATTCCTTCTCTGCTCATTAATCTGTTTTCACTGGAGTAAATATTGTGCTGTGAAAACTCTGGAATTTGTTATATTCCTCCAAACAGTATAGCTGTAATTTTATTTTTTTAGAGTATTTTAGCAGATAGCTTAATTGAACTACAACTGCAGACTGTATCTGTTGGTAAGCAGCTAAAATCTCAGATGAGATCCTTCATCCTTTTCAAGGATACTCAGGGTCTGCTGTATGCATTGTGGTTCAGTTGTCCCTGGAGAGTTGATGAGAGTTCATACACAGAATTTGTGGCTCCCTGTCTCTGGCTCTCTTCCTTCTGCAATTCCTTCCTCACTTTCCAGCAGCTGTGGTTGCTCAAAACTTTGGCTTGTGATTCTCCGGGCAGCAAAGACTCAGAGCCTTCCATTGGAGTCTCAGCAGCTCAGCATGCCTCCTGCAGCCTGTCCTCATGCTAAACACCCTAAGAAGTCACCTCATTCAGTTACCTTTCTTCCAGTGTCAGAAGCCCTTTAGAATCTACCTAGTCATTACCCAGTAACTTCAAGTAATTGTTTTTTGTATTTTATCCAAAATTTAGTTTTTGTCCAAGATTTGGTTTGGTTGGAGCTTATGTTGTTATACTAGAAGTAAAACCTTGTGGTTGTGTTTTGAGTACACACATGTGCTGGAAATTTCATATGTGTGGCTCTTTAATGCCTCACAATAGCCATGTATAAGCTAAATATGATTATTTTTATTTTATAGATGATGAAAGTAGGACTGTAAATACAGAGTTATACATCTTCTTCGAGTGTTAATGCAGTTAGTTGTTAGTGGAGTCAGAATTAATACCTAACTCCCTCAATTGAGTTGCTGCCCTCCTGTGTTTCCTCTGTAGTTTTATATTTGAAAAATAGTACTCCCAATGTTTGCTGAATATACTAAATTTCTTATTAGCAGGCATTCTCTCTGAATATAAATGTAACATTAAAGTCAACGTCCTTCACATTAGAGGAGGAAGTTACCTGAATTTTTTAATGTCGAAATGTTATAAGCCAAAGCCAGAGTACTATAATTTCTTCATAATTCGATCAAACATGGTAAATTAAGTCTCTCAAGAGTGTAAAACAAGAAGCAGTAGAGGATGAAATAAATCAGCTGATGAAAGAAAGGCTGAGATAGGAATTAACAACACCTTCATTATTAAAGTTACATTTTGGCCGGGCACCATGACTCAGACCGGTAATCCCAGCACTTGGGGAAGCCGAGGTGGTAAGATCACTTGAGCCCATGAGTTGGTGACCAGCATAGGCTATATAATGAGCCTTACCTCTACAAAAAAAGAATTAAAAATCAGTGGAGTGTGGTGGCACATGCCTACAGTCACAGCTACTCAGGAGGCTGAGGTGGGAGGATAGCTTGATCCCGGGAAGCAGAGGTTGCAGTGAGTTGAGATGGTCTTAAAAACATAAAGTTCTGTTGTAATATCTAAACCTAATAATATATCATCAATTGTACTTAATCCAGACACACATTTTATAAAGCCAGTGCTTTGGCTGGTAGAGCAAGAAACAGTTAACAAAAGTAACAGTCACATTTACTTCTGCCAAAGGAAACAGCACAGATCCTTTAATGGACCCAAGTGGTGGCAGTCTTCATTGACTGGCTGCATAATTACTCTTGAACACCTCTGAATTAACTGCCTGCATATTAACACCCTTGGACACACCTACAGTAGCTGAATGTAGTTGGAGTTGACCGCTTCTCAGGAGGATGAGGAAGTGTGTTAACTGCTGTGCCAGAGAGCATTTAAGCTATTCCCTTGTGATTATTAATAGCACTGTTAACAGTGGTTTGGGTCAGAAAACTTGGTGCAACTGAGTAAAACTCCATCCTGGATACAGAGAATAAAGAGGTTCTCAGATGTGGAAAACATGTCAGTCTGCACTTTTGTAAGCACTTCCCGAAGGCCTCAGAAGAGAGATTACATCAGAGATTTTCACATTAGTATATTTCCTCTCTGTTTAATTATTGATATGTACTGTTTCCAAAAGTATGGAATAACTCCGGTTTGGGTACTATACATCTTTTCTGAGTGAGCATCCAGCGCCTTGTGCTGTACTCTGCTGTCACTGGGACAGTATGGCAGTGCAGTTACTAAGCCTGTTAATCTCCAGACTAGCTTGGGCTCAGTATAGAGGGAATGTGCCTTTTGCCCTTTGTGTTGTTGGGTCCAAGCAGTATAGAGATTCAGTGTGTGCTCTGTAAATATTCACTGATAAATGAGTGGAGATCAGGTGTTTAAAAATCTAAGCAATCTGTAATTGCTTCTATGTCAGGATCACATCTACCCCTACCCCAGCACCACAGATTATATGTTACATGTGGCCTTCCAGTCACTCAACAGTAAGAGCAAAGCACTGTGAATTTAGCCTTGGGCTGAGGACCTGTTTAACAGTTTAATTTGCATGTCTATTGCCTGCTAGAATTAAGAAATTTCTTTTTTTTTTTTTTGCCCCTGAAGGGGAGCGCATAGAAAAGAGAGCTTTAGAATCAGACTAAAATTCAAATGTCATTCAAATGTCACTACCACTACTACTTAAGTGGCCCAGGGAGGCTCCTTCTCTACACTTTAGTCAGATGGGGCAGCACTGCCAATATTACAGGTTTCCTCTGAGAAGTCAGTGCATGCCATGTGTTAAGGTGGTTACTGCCTTACTTGCCCCAAACAAAAGCTGCTCCTGTCTTCCATTTCCCTCACCCAACTTTAAAGTATACTGAAGTATTTTAATTCTTTATGCTGTCTCCATTCTGGATATTACGTATTTTCTTTAAAATGTTCAAAGCCTAAAACCATAACACCTTTACACAATAAAAACTATAAGCATGATTAGCTGCTAAAATGGAATATATTCTAAAAAATAGTTTTCGATATAGAAAACTCACCAGTTTTCGATATAGAGCTTTTTCAAAAAATAGTCAAGAACTTCACTTTCAGAGATGCTTATTCATATATCCTCCTTTTCCCTAAAGTTCCACTAAATGACTGAAAAAAAAATTGCTTCAAAATCTATAAACGTAATGGAAATTATTAAATTAGTCAATATAAGACATTTTTGGAAGAGAGAAAATGATGAGACTAAAATGGACAAGAACCATCAGAGAAGAATGCATTGTAAAAGGCTGCCAGGTAGCTAAGAGTGTTTCTAAAGAAGCCCAAAAGAAACTCTGAGCTAACAGAATACACATGGAGAAAAGAATTAAAATGACAAATAAACAAATAGACATAGCTGTTAAGTCCAAATATAAAGATTCTGAAGAACTAGTGAAAGTAATAAACATGTGCTCTGTGAAACAATCAATGGAAACCTGTTTCTTAAAATAATTTAGGAGGTTGAAGACTGGCCAGTCATCTATAGGAATTCTCCTTTCCAGTACATATTTGCTGTGCAGCTTATGAATGATCATTTTCCTGTGCTCTGCTCTCGCCTCCCCCTGTACCTGGTGCCTAAATTTTATGGCCAGTTTTGTCTACAGAGCAGCCTTTCATCATTAGTTTATATTGAAGGACCATGTTAAAATCTGGGCTTAGATTTTTTAACTTCACATTTTTTAAATGTTGTATTTATATTAGTTTGTTTAAACAATGGTGTCTTCTAAATTCTATGAGACAATTGAGTTTTACTGTTTGGAAAACTAAACCAATCACCAGTGGGAGCCCTGTAGTTAATAAAAGTAATAATACTTCAACCCTTTTTATTCATAGTTGGTTTCATTTAAAAAAATAGCGGAATATTTTAGTAAGAAGTTCTCTGAAATTCATAAATTGTTTCAGCTCTTGAAATAAAATACAGTAATTAAAAAAAACAAATCTGTATGTAATTCTGATGTACACTGAAATGGAAATATAGAATCATTAACTCTAGGCTTTGAGATAAAGAAATGCACATTACAGAATTCAAAATACATAGAAAAATGTAGTGTTAAATTGGCTGCTATAAAATTACTAGACAAATTGGCAAGATAATTATAGAATTATCATTAAAGTAAAACTTTAGGTAAGGACCAGGTCAGAAGTTTTAAATTAAGCATCAACATCAAGTTCACCAGAAGTTTTTCTAAGTTTAGATTGTCTTAAGATACAAACTAACATGAGAGTTAGTAATTTGAAGTTATAACAAAAATTAGACAGTTACAGGAAAGTTATACTTTACTTCCGTGAAATTTCCTGGGGGGGAAACGTTTATGCTAAAAAAAACACGTTTATCCATGTGAATCTTTATAGGTGAGCACCACTGGTCTCTGGGCGACACTCCTGCCTTGTTTACCGTTCCATTCCCACTGCCCGCAACAGGGCCTGTGGCACAGCAGCCGCCCAGGGAAGGAGGGCTGAAAGAGTGAGTGCTGTCTAGGAGGCCTTGCTCAGCGTGGAGTGCCAGGCTGCAAAGGCCTTGTTTCCTGTTCCCCCTCTCACCCAGCCTGGCTCCCACTGCCTTTCCACTCCTAACACCAAACCCAATTCCATACAGTTTTTTAGGAAGAAAGAAAAAAAAAAAACTCTCTGCCTCTTACTGTATAAAAAAGATGGTTTTTCTCTATTATCTTTAATTATCTATGATTTTTATAAGCAGCCTTACAGGGCAATTCTGTATCTATTGATTATGAATTCATATCATAGAAGGCAGCATGCACTTATTTTGACAAAACTTTCTTTTATGCATGCACATTTTAGGAATTTAATATTATGTTATTTTGGTAACATAAAAATAAATGTCCTTAACTCCACTGCCATTTGGAATGTTTAAAGCCTTCCATTAAAAAAAAAATTCTTTATTTGCAGAGGCATAAACACCAAAGTGTTACATACTGAATAGAAATGTTACAAGATATTATCTTTAAAATTGATTAAGAATGATATTATAGATGCTAAAGATTATCTTCATAACTGAAAATGATGTACTCTCCCTCCATCATATATAAAGTTATGAGAAATTTTATTAGGAAAACTGAATAGTTAATATTAGGACCATAAATGTTTTACCAGAGTATGGTGTGAATTATATTAATGTACCAATCAATGTTAAAAAGTATTTTTTTAATTAAGGAAAGGATAGATATAGGAAAATAGTAATATTATTTCCTAACTGGATAAAATTATGGAAATTTTAAATAAAAATATTCCATTGGGATGTTATTTAAATAGTTTGTTTTTCTACTGGGCTTACCTGCTTGGGACATTCTCTCACCCAAACAGTCACCTACGTCTCCTTCCTTCCAACTCTGTGCCTACTGTGTAGCCTGTGCGTTTAACACCAACTGGGCTTGTAACCTGGCACAAACACGCCACATTCCAGGCGGAAAACTAGAGGACTTACCATGGAAATGAGTCTCTCTGCTTTTTCTTGCTGTAAGGTCCACCCAAATTCCTCCTATTGAAATCAGCCTTCGGTATTCAATTACTTTGTGTTAAAGCACTTTCTGATGATGTGTCCAGCAGTCACACTGAGCTGATGAAGGGGAGACAAAAAGGGAAAATCTTGGGTTTCTTTTAAAATCACTTTCATAGGCTTTGGGAAGATAATAACAGAGGCAAATAGTGTTGTAAATTAGGTAACTTCTGATAAGAACTTGTAGTTTAAATGCTAGCTGGGGATAAACAGACAAGAAATGCACCCGCACAGTTTCTCTCGGTTACAGCTCAGCCAGCACTTTAACGTGTCCTGTGAAACATAAAGCCGGAGAAATGTTCTGAGCCTGCTGTAAATATCAGTGCCAATAGGAGGAAGGTAGACACCTAGCCGGCCAACTTATTTTTTTCTAAAGTTTAAACAAGATCCACTAATGAGCTAAGACAGCTTAGAGCAGAAGGAACGCAGTGAGTATGTTCATATACAGCAGCTCTCTCTTCCCCACCACACGTTGGTTTTTCAGAAGTTTTAAGAAGTTTTCAGAAGTTTTTTCAGAGTTATTCGAAACTTCTTTGAAAATCACCTATTTCTGATGCTAGGTCATTAATGTCACAGATTTTTCCTTAATTCCATTTTGTGACAAGAATTGAAGTTGGTGAAGTCATTGTATTTAACTGAGTAAGTCTAGAGTTTAAGAGGGGAAATCAGAAACAAACAACTGTAACAGAATGGTATAGAGGAAAAGAGACATGAAGAAAAGAGTGCCATGGAAATAGAAATGAGGACGAAAGTAATCCTGCAGGGAGAGAGCAGGTGCGAACAAACAGAAGTAATCAGATGGGTTAGTGCTGGAGGGAAGTCATCCCAGTTAAGGGTGCAAAGTCTTGCAGGCAGAAAAGAAGGGAAGCGTTCAAGGCTGGCAATTAGAGTGGGGAAGCCAGAGGTTCTAGGGTCACCCCTGACTCTGACTTATGGTGTGGCCTTGGGGAGCTTGGGGTTACTTCTCTTTAAGCCATAGTTCCCTCTTCAATAAAATGGGAATAGAAAAGTAAGCACACACTTCCAAATCCTACTTCATTTTTAAAATTTCCTTTTCAAGGAATCAAACTGTGCCACAATTCCTTTTTTGATTACTCAAAATAGTTTGACACTAAAAACTGAATTCCTATAGCACAGATAGTTGATCAGTCAGTCCCTCAACAGATGACCGGAGGCAAATTACTTCTCTCTCAAACTTCTTTATTATCAGGATCGTTGTTTCTAGACAGGAAGGAAATTTTTGCTGAATAGTTCCAAAAGGCAATAGAGCTGATAGTTAGAAATGACAGAGAAAGATTTTTGTTATTTTTGTTTTTGAATGAAGGAAAAAAGTAAAAGCATGCTAAAAATCAGAATTGGAAGACGGTTGGTGATACAGGCTTCAAAATAAGTGAGCTCTCTGTTACCAGAGATCGTTTCACTGGGTACAAAGAGAAGAAAAATAACTCTCTTGCCCTTAAGAGAATACTTCCTTATACTCTGTCAACAATTTTACCAATAACCAGTTTGTAACTTGTTAGGTTAAACTGTAACTTGTAAATTGCATTGGATTTCTTTTATATGCCCATACAAGGTAGGATAAGGAAGCAGTTGCTCAGTTTTTTTTAGTTGGCTTGAAGATCGAATGAAACATAGAATAAAAAGAAATAACCAATAACTTGCTTCATAAAAGCGCTATAACCTCTGAATCTAAGACTCAGTTCATCAGAAGATGATTTGTAGACAACCAGCAGCAGCACTTGAGAGCTTGTTAGAAAAGCAGAATGTAAACTCTGCCCTGGCCTAAAACAAGGTCCTCAGGTGATATGGATGCACATGAACGTGTGGGATGCCCTTCCCTAGAATCACATTTCAGGTGGTCTCTAAAGTTTCTCAGAGTAAGAGCTGCCAATACCATCTCTTCAACAGTTTTAGTCTTCATCAACTCTGACAGTTTCTTCCCTGTGTTCTAAGAGACTGTAACTGTAGGCTGTTTCACCTTTTCCTTTTGTCAGCTCTCTCATTTGGATGACAACCTTAGACAAGGAAAACACTCGTAGAATGAATAAACTTTATTCTCAGAAAAGCACTCTCACAGAAATGAAGAAAGATTGTCAAATGTATTAGGGATGTTATAGGAAAAATACAGTTACCCCTCCGGTGCTTATTGCATCAGGACACAGAGACCTCAAGTGGATCTCTAGGAAGGTTTTTCACACTGACCCATGAGAGATGACTAAGGCCCTGTTACCAGACCTTGCAGGCCCGGCTCTGTGGTCAGCGTGGGTCCTGCTCCTTCTGAATGAACCCCAGGAGTCAGCTATAGTTTCCCAGGTCACCAGATTAGCAGTGCTGGAATTCCCTTGAGCAGTCAGGGCATCTACCATGGAATTCATTGTTTTACCTGCTGTGCGTTGCTGCTTCTCATACAATTTATGGACAAAAACCTAACAATTTAGTATGTGTTTACAAACTCTTCTCAGACCACATTACTGTTGCTAAATGTATGAAATAAGAACTGACATGAGTTGTACTTTCTGTCTCCTTCCCTCATCTTTCACTAAACAGCCAAAAGGAAAGTTAGGACAGAGTAGAAGCAGAAGTCTGAGTACTAATTACCACTTACTACATGCCTGTTTTAGGCCAGGCACTTTATATACCCAGTGCGCAAACATCGCAGCTATTCTGCAGTAAGATTTATTAGCCCCAGTTTACAGATAGGAAAACTGAGGCTCAGACATCAAATGACAGAACTATAATGTGTTGGAACCCAAAGTGCATGCTTCTTCATTACATCTTAAAATCTTGTATTAACCTGTAAACTAAGTAATTAGTTTTGTTTCAGAGAACCTTTTTTTTTTTTTTTTGGTACTTGTTCATTCAAAGCATGATGTGGCAGTTCACTACAAAAACCTTCCTGGATTTTTTTCATCTCTGAGTTTCAAAACCAGAAACTATATCAAAACTAGAAACCATGTCACCCTGCTGAAAAACCGAAATAGAATTATTACATTGTAGTCCATCCATTGATCTGCTTTCAAAACTCTGTGCAGATGTGTTATCTTTTTACTCTTCTCTGACACTGTGATATTCCTATCAGCGTGGATCTACTTTTCTGTTATTTAAAAAAGTGTCATTGGTTATCAAGTTCTCACTAATAGAAGTTTGTTCTCTTCTCATCCCCATGTTATGAACCCAGCTGTTCAGCCTTGCCCTGAATGTCATTTGTAGCACTCAGTGGAGACTTTGCGATTAGGCAGGATTCTTGAGTTAGCATGTCATCTCTATCATGCCTTTCTTCCACCAGTGTCATCTAAAGTATTGTTAATGCTGTTGCTAAATAATACCACGTCTGTGGAATTTCAGCATTTAAACTAATTTTCAAAATATCCTTTATAGATAAGCATCCAGAACAACTAGATATATATCAAATGAGTTGTCTAAAATTCCATAGCAGATAAAAATACCTTAGTGTGATTTCATACAGCAGTGGGACAGAACCAACATGTCAATGATTATGGAAGAGAAGTATGAGCTTCTTGAATATGTAAATGTATGTCTTTCAATTTGATGAAACTTTCAATTTGATGAAAGACATATATTTATATATTCAAGAAGCATATTGAGTATTTTGTGATTCATATAGTACCTTGGATGACAACCATGGGTGCTGGATAAGGAGGAAGTAGGAAGCCTTAATTTGTTTAAATATTCACTAATTAATGAAAATGTCACAAAGGAGTTAGATGTGCTATAGCTACAAACTACTCTTTAATCACATGGAAGATTTTTCTAGATATATACTAGAGATATACAAAGATGAGTAAAACACTACAGAAATTATGTCATCATTGCAGTTCAGAGTGATTGAAGTTTAAATAAACCGTTGATTTTTATTGAGTCAGTAAAAATTCCAAACACTTTATATGCACTGTCTCATGTTTCTCTCCTGATGACCCAAAAGTGGGCTCTGTGGTAGCCTCATTTCACAGTTGAGGAAACGACTTGGAAAGCTCAGACTCCTGATTAGTTTGAGTGCTAACTGGCAGGTAGATGTTAAGCTCGTAAGTACATCAGGAGTGGAATCCATATATGATTCCAGTGTTTTTGCTCATGACAACCATTTTTACTCTACCAATGTTTATGATCTAGGATTTTAAAGAAAAAGCCTTATTTACGATAGTCATTAAAGGGTTACCTGAGGGTGAGGTTATGAAAAAGTATTATTTTTTTGACTGCATTAGACGTTAAGATTAGGTTCAACTGCTAATATCAAATATCCACCTGTAGTGACTTAACCCAGTAGAAATATTACATTCTTCTCCTATCCCCCTTAAAACCCTGTACAGCAGTGTGCCACACTGTCCTTCCCTGGCTCCATACAGCTTGTAGCTGAGCTTTTCTTAGCCTTTCACTTTTTCCTTCAAGCCTGCTGCCTTTAAAACCATGTCTGCATCCCATGCAGGAAGAAAAAAAGAGTGAAAGGGAAAAGAGAATGCCAACTATGTAGTTTGTTTTTTTTTGTTTTTTTTTGTTTTTATTGAGACGGAGTTTCGCTCTTGTTACCCAGGCTGGAGTGCAATGGCGTGATCCCGGCTCACCGCAACCTCCACCTCCTGGGTTCAGGCAATTCTCCTGCCTCAGCCTCCTGAGTAGCTGGGATTACAGGCACGCGCCACCATGCCCAGCTAATTTTTTGTATTTTTAGTAGAGATGGGGTTTCACTATGTTGACCAGGATGGTCTCGATCTCTTGACCTTGTGATCCACCCGCCTCATCCTCCCAAAGTGCTGGGATTACAGGCTTGAGCCACCGCGCCCGGCCGCCAACTATGTAGTTTTAAAGAGCTTCCCATAAATCTCACTCAGTGCTAATTAATATCTCATTGGCCAGAACTGGATCACAGGCTACAACAGCTGCAAGAAAGCTGCAAAATTGAGATTTTTTTTTAAATGTACTTGGTATTTTAGAACAGTTTTGGCCTTACAGAAATATTGTGAAAATAGTACAAAGTTTCATGTAATATGGTAATAATAGAGAAAAACCTGCATGTTGGTTTTTCTCTATTATTAACATCTTACATGAACATGGCTCACTTACTTCAGTTTATGAACCAATATTGACACATTGTTAGCTAGATTGTTGACAATATCGGTACAGTGTTAACTAAGTGTTAATTTCAGGTTTCCTTAGTGTTTACCTAGTAGTGTCCTTTTTCTGTTCCAGAATCCCCAGAATACATCACGCTGAGTCATCACGTCTCCTTAGGCTCCTCTTGGCTGTGACAGTTTCTTAGACTTGTTTGTTTTGATGATCTTAACAGTTTTGAGGAGTACTACTCAGGTTTTTTCTAAGATGTTTCTCAACTGGTATTTGTCAGATATTTTTTTATCATTAACCTGGGGTTATGAATTTGGAGAACTAAAACCACAGAGGTAAAATGCCATGTTTCACATCATATCAAGTATATGTACTGTCCACATGACTTACCATATGCTTGTGTTACCTTGATAACATAGCTGAGGTAGTACTTGTCAGGTTTCTTCACTGTCAAATTCCTCATTTTTCTTTCTTTTCTTACTATATCCTTTAAAAGGAAGTCACTGTGGGGAACCCCTAAATAAGAAGTGGGGAATTACAGTTCACCTCCTCGGAGGTGGAATATCTACAAAAATTATCTGGAAGATTTGTCTCCTCTCCTATTTATTTATCTATTTATTGATTGATTCAGTCATTTCTATCAGTGTGGACTCATGGATATTAATTTTATACATTGGATTACAATTCAGTACCACTGTCATTTCTTGCTCAGATTGTCATTTCATGTCAGCTTTGGCCATTGGGAGGTTTTTGTTTTCCTTTTTTTTTTTTTGAGATGGAGTCTTGCTCTGTTGTTAGGCTAGAGTGCAGTGGTGCGATCTCGACTCACTGCAGCCTCCGCCTCCCGGGTTCAAGCAATTCTCCTGTCTCAGCCTCCTGAGTAGCTGGGACTACAGGGGTGTGCCACCATGCCCAGCTGTTTTTTTGTTTGTTTGTTTGTATTTTTAGTAGAAGCAGGGTTTCATCATGTTGGCCAGTATGTTCTCAATCTCTCAACTTCGTGATCCACCTGCCTCTGCCTCCCAGAGTGTTGGGATAACAGGAGTGAGCCACGGTGCCTGGCCGGGAGTTCTTTCAGTTGGCTTTGATGCACACCCATAATTTGGGGGTTTTATTTATTCATTTTTTTTTAGCACTTTCTTACTTTCTGGCACTATACATTGCTCTAGACTAGTCTTAAATATTTCTACCTCCAGTTCTAAAATCAGTCATTTCTCCAAGGAGCTGAGGTTCCTTTTACTGGAGTGTGGTATTAGAAAGCAAGATCAGGGTGTTGGTTCTGCTTGTTGCTTCTGGGATGTGCCTAAGTCTGCACTTTCTCAGCTGACAGAAAATGAACATATGTGTGTATATACCAGCCTGTGTATCTCCTCATATTTATGCATATTTCTTTGTTTAACAGTCTGTAAATATAGTAAACTAAACATGAGTTTGCAATGACGTCTCTGATTTTAATCTTTTACATTGACCATTATACCCTCTTCCATTTGCTTATCACTCCACTCCAAACTGAGAAACTATCTCCCACCATTCTTTTATTTGTTGAGTTCGAGGATACGTGTACAGTGATAACAGAATTGTTAACCTGTATGCACACTTCTTCCTGTATAAAGTATCTTCATCAACTAGAACACCGCTTATGTACAGTTTTTTTTGTTGTTTATTTTTTGGCCTTTAGTCTAACAGACGTCTCTCATTTCTAAGTTTACTTTTCTCCAACCCCTTTATAAGGTTCTTTTCGTATGCTTTTAATATAGTTAAAATGTTTTTTCACGTTCAGCATTGCATCCTTAGAGTCTCCTATTTCCTAAATCATGTTGTGGTTTTTTAGTATGCATACATTAAAATTCACTCTCTCTGCTGTGAAGTTCCTTGGGCTTTGATAGATGCTTTGTGTCATGTATTCACCATCATTTTAGTATCATACAGAATAGTTTTATCACCCTAAGCTATACTCATTCAACCTTCCCTCCACCCCTTAACCTGTAAACTACTGTTTTGTTTTTACCATCTCTCTAGTTTGGTATTTTCAGTCTGTCATATAGTTGAAAATATACAGTATGTAGCCTTTCCATTTCCACAATGGCTTCTTTCACTTAGAAATGTGCATTTAAGATTCATTCCTACTTTTTGTGGATTATTAGCTCATTTCTTCCTACTGCTGAATCATTTTCTGTTGTATGCGTGTAACCCAGTTTGCTTATCTGTTCATCTCTGGAAGGGTATCTTGGTTGCTATAAATAAACCTGCCATAAACATTTATGTGCAAGTTTTTATGTCAGCATAAGTTTTCAGATCCATTGGGTAAAAAACTGGAATACAACTGCTAGATTGTATAATAAGGCTCTGTTTAGCTTTGCAAGAAATTTCCAAACTGGCTTTCTAAGTGGCTATATACCATGTTGTGTGTCAGGAATGAGAGTTCACGGTTTTCATATCCTCACCAACAATTGATATATTCAGTTATTTATTTTAGTCATTTTAATAGGTACGAAGTAGGTATCTCACTTTTGTTTTAGTTTGAATTCACTAGTGGCAAATGATGTTGACTATCTTTATTTGGTTATTTGCCATCTGTAGATTTTCTTTGGTGAGCTGTCTGTTCAGGTATTTTGCCTGCTTTTTAATTGGGTCATTAGCTTTCTTATTGTTGAGTTATAAAAGTTTTTTGTGTGTTTTGGATACAAATCCTTTATCAGCTAATGTGTTTCCCAAACATTTTCCTCCTTTCTGTGGCTTGTCTCTTCATCTTTTAATAGTGTCCTGTGCAATGCAGAAGTCTATAATTTTAATTAAGTCCGACTTACCAATTTTTCTTTCAAGGACTTTTTTTGATATTGTATCTAAAACTCATCACTAAACTAATATAATACAGATTTTTTTCTGTGCTTTCTTCTATAATTTTTATAGTTTATATTTGGCTTTAAGATACATTTTGAGTTGATTTTTGTGAAAGATATAACATCTATGTGTAGGTGTCTGCTTTTTTTTTTTAGTTTATTGATATTCACTTGTTCATATACCATTTGTTGAAAAAAACATTATTTTTCATTTAGTTGTCTTTGCTCCCTTGTCAATAATCAGTTGACTATATTTCTGAGGGTCAGTTTCTGGGCTCTGTATTTTGTTCCATTGATCTATGTCTTTTCCTTCATAAATACCACGCCATATTGATTGTAGCTTTATAATAAGTCTTAAAATCAGATATTATGAGTCTTCTAACTTGTTTTTATTCTCACTATTGTGTTGTCTATTCTCAGTCTTTTGCCTTTCCATGTATACTTCAGAAAACGTTTGTCTGTATCTAAATTTATATCACTTGCTGAGATTTTGGTTAGAATTGCTTTGAATCTATAGGTTAGTTGGGATGAACTGGCATCTTAACAATATTATGACCACGAGCATGAATGTTACTTCTTTGAGTTCTTCCATCAGAGTTTTGTAGTTTTCTACATAGGGATACTATACATATTTTGCTAAATTTGTACCAAAACATGCAGTTTTTTATGGCTTCAGTAAATGTTTTTGTGTTCTTAAATTCCAACTATTTGTTGCTGGTATATAGGAAAGCATTTGACTAGTAATCTTTTATTCTGAGATCTTATTTTACTAGCTTATTAATTATAGGAGTATGTGTAGGGCTTGGGGGGTTTTTTGGACTATGTTGGGGAATTTCTTTACATAGCCAATTATGTCACCTGTGAACAAAGGAAGTTTTACTTTTTCCTTTAAAATCTGTATAAGTTTTATTTACTTTTCTTGTTTTATTGAAATAGGTAGGACTTCTAGGATAGTGTTGAAGAGTAGTTGTGAGAATAGACATCCTTCCCAATCTTAAGGGGAAGGCCTTCAGTTTCTCACCATTCAATATGTTGTAGGTTTGCTCCACATTTTCTTTTTTTTCTTGAGGCAGAGTCTGGCCCTGTTACCCAGGCTGGAGTTCAGTGGGATCATCTAGGCTCACTGCAACCTCGGCCTCTCAAATTCAAGTGATTCTCATGTCTCAGCCTGAGTAGCTGGGATTACAGGCTTGTGCCACCACACCTGGCTAATTTTTGTCTTTTTTCAGTAGAGATGGGGTTTCACCATCTTGGCCATGCTGGTCTAGAATTCCTGATCTCAAGTGATCCACCTGCATTGGCCTCACAAAGTGTTGGGATTGCAGGTGTGAGTTACCTTGCCTGGCTGAGGTTCTTTTTCAACTTGAGGAAATTGCCTTCTGTTCCTGTGTTACTGAAAGTTGTTATGAATAAGTGTCGCAGTTTGCTGCATGCTTTTTCTGCTGTATTTATGTGATCACATGATTTTTCTACTTTAGCCTTGTTGATGTGGTAGATGACATTGATTTTCTAAGATTAAACCAATCTTATATACCTGGAATAAATCCTACTTGGTGATGGTGTATAATTCCTTTAATACATTATGGAATGGAGTTTGCTTATATTTTTGAGGCATTTTGTACCTGTGTTCATGAGATATACTGATTTATAGTTCTTCCCTTTAGACTGGCTTTATCTACATTGCTTATTAGGAGGCCTTGTTCTTGTTTCTCCTCAGATCACATGTCTCATCCTAGGGAGGTCACAGAGCAGTTGGGCTGCTCACAAGGCTGGCTCTGTTTGCCCCTTTTCCTCCCCATCTTTGGCCAGTTGTAGCCTCTGAGGGTGATTTGGAATTTTGGGAGATACTTTCTTTGTCAGGTCCCAACCAGGGCTCAAGACCTGGCTGGGGACAGTCACCTCTGGCCTCCCTGGCTGGCCCAGACTAGTCCCAGCCTCTGATGAGTAATGTAGAAATACTTTTAAGGAGGCTTTTCCAATGACCATCCTCACAGATTGGGTTAGGAAGTGATCCCTCTGTTTATATTTTTTTGGAAAAGATTATTGAGAACTGGTATTATTTTATTCTTCAGTATTTGATAGAATTCATTGAAATCACATGGAGTTGATGCTCTCTTCTTTGGAAGGTTATTAACTGTTGATTAAATTAATTTAATAGACATAAGACTGTCAGATTATTTAATTCTTCTTGTACATTATGAATCAGAATCAGACACATTCATGTAAGTTAAAAAATGTGTGGGCTTGGAGTTGTACATAGTATTTCTTCATTATTCTTAAGTATCCTTCAGGAGGTCAGTAATAATGAAATCCTATTCTTCTTATTATTATTATTTTTTTTTTCTTTTTGAGACAGAGTCACTCCATTGCCCAGTCTGGAGTGGAGTGGAGTGATCTTGGCTCACTGCAACCTCAGTCTCTTGGGTTCAAGTGATTCTTGTGCCTCAGCCTCCCAAGTGGCTGGGACTACAGGCACACACCACTGTGCCTGGCTAATTTTTGTATTTTTAGTAGAGATGGGGTTTTGCCGTGTTGACCAGGCTGGTCTTGTACTCTTGGCCTCAGGTGATCCACCTGCCTCGGCCTCTCAAAGTGCTGGGATTACAGGCCTGAGCCACCGCACCTGGCCAAAACCCTCTTTATTTCTGGTACTGGTGTTTGGGCTTTTATTTTGCCTGTCTATACAGGTTTATCAGTTTTTTCAGTCTTTTCAGAGTCCAGCTTTGGGTTTTGATAATTTGCCGTTTTTGGAAAATGAGTCTTTAGCTGTGTATTCGCTAAGCCAAACACACCGAAGGAGGAGGAAGCTGATCTGTAGGCAGCCAGCCCATCAGCTGTAGTTCTTGCTGGCAGGTCTTGTCCAAGTGACATACATCACGCTGTGTCTGTATTCTCTGCTGTAGCCACATTTTCCTGTCCTTATTTCTACAAATAGGACCTGCACATTTTCTCAGGTTTTTGCTTCTGTGGAACGATACTTGATAGAGCCACTTTCTTCTTTTCTGACTTCAGGTCTCATGATTTGCATTAGAAATACATGAATATGTTGAATTCTACTTCAGAAAATGCTAGTGTTTACTTAATCTAAGAATGTTATTTTATTACCATGTAGTTGGTACATTATTCAGGAAAGTACATTTTATTCTTTCTCTGGTGGAATTGTGGCATATGTTTTGGCCTCTGGCTTTGCTCACAGCTATTCTCAGACAGTTTTAAAATCTCTACACCTCAGTTTCCTTGTCCAGAGATAAGCAAGACAAGGCACACTTCATATGTGGGAGTGAAGTTTGTGTGTAATCCTGGCATGGCATCCTGTAGAAGTCTAAGGTGCATGTGGCTTCCCCAATATCGTGGTTTCCTACTCTGTATGCTGACCAGAGATTGAGACCAGACTTCTACATTGTTACTAGACTAACTACCTAAATGACTTAATTTCATTTTGGTAGATACCTGTTTCATGTTTCCTTTAGGTCTTTGCTATGACGTCCTTATTCCTTTTTACAAAAATATAGAATATTAATTTTGTTCCTGAGGTATAAATATATTTGAATAACATCATGTCAGGGAATATGATAGATACTGCTAATTTGACCCTCTTGGTTACAGGGGAAGGGGAGGAGTTACAGCCCGGCCAGTTGGAGTTGTAGTACCACGAGGGACGCCAACGCCCAGAGGAGTCCTGTCCACCCGAGGGCCTGTGAGTCGGGGAAGAGGACTTCTCACTCCCAGAGCCAGAGGAGTCCCCCCAACTGGGTACAGACCTCCACCGCCACCCCCAACACAAGAGACTTATGGAGAATATGTAAGTGAAGGTGTAAGACAACAGCCTTGTTGATCAGATTGACCCAACCCAGACTTAGCACTGGATATTGTACCCAAGTACCCTTTGTTTTGGTTCTTGAGTACTTGACCTTGGTTCAGCAAATATTTGAGTGCTAAAGAAGTACTTAATGCCAGAGGTATAAAAATGGCCTGATCTTTTTCATCAGATAGCTTAAATCTAAGGTATGGAAGAGGAATTGGGTGGTCAGGAGGTATAATACTAAGGTTCAGGAGGCATATTTTTGAGCGCTTACAAGAGTTCAATGTAACATTCTTCTATATTCCACTCCCGAATGCCTAAGTCATTTAAAAAATAATTGCCTGCGTATACCAAGATGGTTTCACCCTTAACTGTTTCCTTTTAAGCTCTGCTGCTGAGTATGGATTCTTAGTGGAAATTCTTTTCAGTGAAGAAAACAAAAGTTCTCTGTTTTCAATTAGTGCCAGTCTTTCATTTGTCATTCATTGATTCTTTGATGTAATTCATAGACTGACTTAACATAAGAGAGAATTACAACTGCAAAAATTGAGAGGGAAAGGAGTTTTTTGATGTCCACATTTACCATACATGAAGAAAATAAGAAGCAATGGATAGGTGATTCGTATTCATAATTGAAATTGTTAAAATAAGAGTGTATGAACTCTTGTCAATGAAAGGGAAGCAGTGAAGATGATAAAATGCAAGAACCAGTAGGTTTTCAAGTTTTACTCTAAGAGAGATCTCTTGCTAGGTGCTCTGTGCCTCTTTGCATAGTTTCTAGAAGGTTGCAATAATCCCCTGGGCCGCAGATGACCTCTTCAGCCTCATCTGTGTGTCCGTTGGTAAGATCAAAGTCTTCGTCTTGGACATACTTAAGTTTTTGTAATTCCCTGAAAATGCTGTGTCACCTTAGGCTTCCAGGCCTTTGCTGATTCTGCCTCCTCAGCCTAGATGGTCTTTTCATGTTTCATTTGAGTTCTCCTTTTGTACTTCTAGACTTAGGTCAGCTATTGCTAGGGAAATTTACGGGCAGTTAATAGTTAACCTATTGAGCATTACTATAGTTCTTACATGTCTCTCTCCCACCTAGCTTCTGAACCTGTGGAAGGGCAGGAATAGATAGCTTTTATCTCTTTGTACTTGGGAGAGAGTGCATACTGGGAGCTCACTGAGTTATATTTTAACGAGTAACTCCCGTAATAGTTTCACAAGTTTGTTTTTCAGTTGAGGAAGGATGTAGTTACTCTCTTCTCTTTGAATGTCTTACTACAGTAGCACGTGTTTCTACTTCAAATATATAGTCTTACCAGATGACAATAATAATCATGCCTCAGCTCTTCCATAAATGCTGAGTCTCCTGAAAGTAGCAGAGACTGTAAAAGAGAGGAAATGTTAAATTCCTTTTATGTAGGCCCAGTGTCTGTTCCTTTCCACACTGGCTTACATTGATTTCTCTTAGGTTTAGATTTAATATAGATGTGGTTGGATGATGTAGTAGAAATTGCCCGACAGGTTTTGTGGGAAACCTGGATCCTATACCCCATTTTGTCATAAATTTTGACATCAGTTAGGCAAGATATTTAACTTTTTGGGCTTCGTAATTCACTTATTTTGGAAAGCACTATTGCCTTCTTTACATGTATTCATCTTTCCATTCAGTAAAGATTGGATTTCTACCATGTGACACAGAGACACATGTTGTCTGTCTCAGTGTGTAGACTCTAATTAGAGATTGGAAATTATTATGTTGATCAATTAAAATGAAAATTTATTGAAAGGTTAAAGCCCAAGGGAGAAAAAGCAAAAGCAAGCAAGAGAAATTCGAGACATTTAGATTTGCTGCTTGTACCTTTGACTTTTTTTTTTTCAGTAAATGGTGGGAAAATCATTAAAACAACTGAATTGAGAAGTATTCTGTAGGATAAATTTACTCCCTTTTCCATCTGTTGCCAAGGATAATGGGATAATGGCCCTGCAGAAGATTACCTGTGTCCTTCCAGAACCAGACAACAGTTTCAGAGCTCGAAAGGAGAAAGTCAACCTTCATTGTTTGATTCCCACACTTACTCATGCCTGGCACTCCTGCAGGCACTGACATGACTGTAGCTGTGATTTCAGCACACAGCCAGTGCTCTTTCTGTCACGTGGTAGTATTGCCTTCAAATAACTGAGGGCCACATCCACAAGTGTTTTAATGTGACTGGAATGCAGCATTTGCAATTTCATCAGCTTTGTATAATAACAACTCTTGCACACATAAAACAGCTATGTGCTTTCCAGGTGTGCTTTGGGTGTAGAGTGGGATGCCAAAGAAAAAGAAACATCATCGTGAGTGCACCTCCTTCCCCAAGTTAAATTACTGTCATGAAGGGTTCAGATTACAAATGTTATAACTTTCCCACTTAATTTACCATCTATTTTTTCCTGGAATGTCTTTTAAGATTACTAGTCAAGAGGAAAAATTTTTCTCATTTAGCCTAGCATTTTGTAAGCTGCCTTGGCAAAGGTATAGTAAAAGCTTCAGTAGCTTTTTTAGTGTAGTAAAAGTGTACGTATTCACTATACATAACAACCTTTGCTGGTAGTTGGTGTAAGGAGTAGATAAAGCCCTTGAGCTCACTTACAGTGGCCCCATCAGTAGCAGTGCCTCCCAGGTATAAACCTCATCTTCCTCCACTGACCCAGTTTTAATTGAACTTTCTACTTCTAACCTTTCTAATATAGCTTGCAGTCTCTCGCTTAATTTTAGACATTGGCCATTGGTCTCAACTGTTTGAAATCCTAAAGATTATTCACCACCACGTTTAGTTTTGTAATATGGTAGGGGAAGTGAGAAGTAAACTCTTTCTAAAAATTTTTTATGTTGGGCTTGACGCAATGGCTCACGCTTGTAGTCCTAGCACTTTTGGAGGCCAGGGTGGGCACATCACTTGAGGTCAGGAGTTTGAGAACAGCCTGGCCAACATGGTGAAACCCCTCCTCTACCAAAAAAAATACAAAAATTAGCTGGGTGTGGTGATACATACCTGTAATCCCAGCTACTTGGGAAGCTGAGGTGGGAGAATCGCTTCAACCCAGGAGGCAGAGGTTGCAGTGAGCCGAGGTGGCGCCACTGCACTCCAGCCTGGGCAACACAGCAAGAATCTATCTCAAAAAAAAAAAAATAATTTTTGTTTCTTTGTTACTGGGATTTTTTATAAGGTGGGTATATTATAAGATACCAACTTTTAGAAAACGAGGAGCCTGTAACACAAATAGATGGTTATCCATTCATGTATCGAGTGGGAAAGTTGGTCGTCTTTGAATATACTAAAATTATTACATGAAACTAGAATATCATAAATTAGATTCTAAATTCCATGAGGGTAGGGACTCTCCATCTCCCTCCCCTATCCTCTACTCACCACAATTCACTTTTTTATTCCCAGTAACTAGTATATAATGTCTGGCACATAGTAGGTCTTTTGTAAATATTTACTGAATGAATGAATGGTGACAAGACTGTTTTTAAATATTGCCACCTGCAGAGAACCCACCACAGATGCCTTTGTGTGATTTTCGGTTTTATTCACATAGCAATTTATATGTAACATAGTATTTAGCATATTGCTATGTAATATAATCATTCAGAATATGTCTAGTTTTCAAAAGATTATTAACTTCTAAGGAAAAATTCTGAACCTCTAAGTTAATCTCTGGCTACTAGCCCAGTGTTTGGCACATTGTAAGCACTTATAAATGTTTGCTGGACTGAACAACCCTATACAGAGACTTGATAAGTTGCTCAAATGCAGTTTACCGTTGATTTTTTCTAAGTTTCCAGTAAAAGATGTGATGGGAAGAAATGTGATAGTTGGCATTTGAGAAAATAACTTTCCTAAGTTACTATTGTTTTCTAGCACTAGATGGCTAGTCACAAGTTACAAATGACTTAGACTAGTTTTGTTAGTTCCTAGAGGAAACAGAATAACCTACTGTAAATCTCATCTCACTATAAAAAGGGCTTTCAAGAAGGATGTAATATTTGATGAGAAACCGCTCTCCACAAGGCACTTTGATATATGTCGTGTTTTCCTTATAACCACCTTCTACGTATGATCTCTACTGTGCAAATGAGAATTGAAGGTCAAGGAAGTCAAGTGCGTTGCCCAAAGCCACAGCACTGGTAAAGAAGGAGCAGATTCAGGATTCAAAGTTCAAGGCCTATGTTCTGTCTCAAAAAATGAGTACTTTAAAAAACAAAACCAAAAATACACTGTTCTACAAGTCGAGATTAGAAAGAAAATCTCTTCATCTTTGGAGAAAGTGTAACAGATACCGCGTGTTCCCGTCATCAGAAATGCCATGAAAGGGATTATAGGACCCGGAATTAAATACCCTCTGTGTTCCTTGCGATTCAGTCATTCTCTGGCTCTCAGCTACCCAAAGTAGGTAAATGGAAATGAACTGTTAGGAAGAAAGGGATGATTTCGGGTTAAAACCCCAAATGGGTGAACAAAGCACTACGAATACATGTATTGGCAAAAGTAAGAATGACATTATTGTTTAAGAATTTCACAACACCTGTGTCTCTGAAAGGGTTTGTTATTTCATTGAAACTTAGAAATGTAATTTTAAAAAATCTCCTTGGAATGTATCTCGTGATAAAGTTTCAATTTCTATACAACGTGTTTGGCTATATCAAGTCAATTCAGGTTACTTTTCGTCAATTTTAAAATTTGCTATCTGTGGCCATTATTTCCAGAATAAAAGATGAAAAAAGATCCCATCAGTGGTTTACTTAAACAAAATGAGGAAATTCTATTTTTTCAAATCCTGCCACAATAGCTGCATTTTTCAGAAGTATGCATTTCAATCTTTAAAGATACTCAATGATTTTAAGATTATGTGTACTACAGATATTCTGATACAGTTTTAGGCCCAAGAAAAACTTAGTCAACGGTATCTGTTCTAATTATTTTAAAATAGTTATATTATGCCCATTTTATAAAATGTACTGCTTTATTAGCCCAAGTGAGAAAACTTAATAATTCACAGGTATTTCTTTGTAAAATGTCCCTATTGAAATTCATCTGATATTTCTCAAGGTGAGATGTTGAAGATATTTGATCATTTATACTGTCATCTAAGCCAACTGTTCTTTATTGGGGTCACTATAACAAAATATGCCCTGAGTGCGCGTCGTCGAGACGAACATCTGTTAACCAATAAATCTTTCTGACTCTGTGATTATTATTACAAGAGTGCCACGTGGATGTCACAGTAGCCGTTTGAGTAGATAGGCCAGCCATTGGTAACACCAAATGCATCTCTCAGTAATTCTTCTTTCAAGAATAACTCTAAAACAAGACAATTTAACATGGTTAGCTTTTTTTCCAAAATGAAGAATATAGATAATGGATTTTTTTTTCAGTCATTTAAGTATAAATTGGGACCTTCCACTTTACTTTTAACTTAGTAAAACTAGATATAATTACGTGAACTCCTCATCTCTTTTTGGAGAACAAGAAGTGCCTTTTTTCCAAAATGACATTGATTTATTATTTATGTCCAAATGATTAAATAACTGACAAGTTAGTTAGGATATCCCAGTACACATTTAATGAGAACACTAACAATTTAAAATGTTGGTGTAATTACACACACAAAAAGCATACCTGATGTGTCCTGGCAGAGCCCAATTTACATATGAATTTCTGAAGTGGAACCAGTTTTTATAAATTGTTTCAGGGTCAGCAAGCAAAGAAAACATACAATCTGAATAAATGAATATCCCCCAACATTCAATATGGTAGTTTTATTTATTATCTCTGAAAGATCTTGTTCGTTTCCATTATTTCACCTAAACACTTGCCTGTGATTTCTGCTGAAAGGAAAACACTTTCCTCCTTACTGCTGCTCTCAGTACTTCACTTCTGCACTGTATGTGTGGGTTGTTTTCAGTTCTCTGTAGACATATACTGTGTATCCTACAGTTTAATTCTGACACCTGGAGTTAGCACAGACCCCACAGTTAAAGGCCTAGTCCCGCCAGTCGCAACTGGTGGGCCCCAGGTTACCCACAACTTGTGTCTGAGTTGGATAGAAATCAGAGATTCCCACAACCCCCTTCTCATGTTTGATAATTTATTAGAACGGCTCAGAACTGAGGAAAGTCGTTTACTTACTATTGCTAATTTGTTATGAAAGGATACAGATCAGGAACAGTCAGATGGAGGAAATACATAGGGCAAGGTGTTGAGGAGGGCATGGAAGCTCCATGCCCTCTCCAGGCAGCCACCCTGGAGGCACCTCCATGTCTTCACCCAGCCTGGAGGTGCCCCAAACCCCTTCAGTTGGAGTTTTTAATGGAGGCATCACCACATAGACATAATTGATTAAATCATTGGTCATTAGTGATTGACTCAATCTCCAGGCCCCTGTCCCTCCCTGGAGGAGGTCAGAGGCGGAGCAGCAGTTTCTACCCTTTAATCACATGGTTGGTTCCCTTGGTAGCCACGCTCCCCTCTTCTATCCCTAGGGGCTTTCGGGAAGTCATCCTATTGATGTAAACTCTTATGTGATTGAAAGGGACTTGTTATGAATAAAAAAAGGCCCTCCTTTCACCTTTGTTTCTCTTGTCACTTAGAGAATTCCAGGGGTTTTAGGAACTGTGATCTAGGAACTGTGAAAGAAAATGAAAATACACGTTTCTTTCTATATCATAGCATCAAAACTACCAAATCTAAATTTCTAACTCTGGTGTCATCTGTTCAGTCTCCTCTCCCTAAATGCCCTATAAGCACTTTGAAAACTGTGCCAGAGACCAACACAAAGGTCGGTCCCTAGCACAGCTTTCCTCCCCAGAGTTCCCTCATTCTTCTCCAGAGTTTCTTGTTCAAATGAATGGCGCTACCCTATAACCAGACTCCCAAGATCTAATTCTTTCATCTTCCTTCTCTGTATTCAAATAGCTACCAAGTCTTTTCACTTGTTCCTCGTGAACAGCTGTTTGATTTCATGTTCATCTACATTGCAGTTGGTTTTGTTATGATACTTTCCTTGTTCACTGTTCTATTCCTAGCACCAAGTGTATCCAGTGGTCACTTAATAAATACTAGTGTTTTGGATGGATGAGTGCACATACCACAGAGGTTTGTCATAGCCTCTTCAGTTGTACCTTTGCTTGTAGTCTTGCTCCAGCCCATTTCTTTCCTTAAATAATGTATTCTTCATTCTACTTCCAGTGTGCTTTCTAATATCTAACTTCTGATATGCTACTGCCCTCCACCTCCCCCGATAAGGAAGAGAACTAGTTGAAAATTCTAGAAGGATCTTAGTCTCTTTAGGATAAAGTTGAGACTCCTCTGCATTGTGTTTAAGGGCCTTCCTGAGGCCTTCCATCCATCCTCCTGTTGACTTACTAACCCACTGTCATTTTGCATTCATTCTATACCAGCTGCAGTCCGTTAAACATAGCAGGAACTGTAAACTCTCTGTTTTCTCGAGCTCTTGGCTCTCTTTGAATGTGCTTTCTTGTTTTGTTCATGCCAACTCTCTTTATTCTTCATAATCTTCCGTCATGGAGCCTTCTGGATCGAATCAAGCATAGTTAGCAGCATCTTTCATGTCCCTTTAACATATTGTGTGTTTACTTACTTGTCCTTATCCTCAGTTGAGTGTGGGATCCTTTAGGGAAGGATCTATATCTTTGTTTTATCTTAGTTTACCCAGTCTATCACAGGACCTGACATTTTGGAGCTACTAAGTAAATATATGGAGGATGGATAACATGGCGTTTGTCAATGCCAACTAATTCTGTGTCATGCTATGTGTTATGTATACTTTTCAGCATACTTAGCGCAATAAAACTAAATATTTTAAACCAGTTTTAGCAAACATAACATGGTCCACTTAGTGAACCAATAAATAAATATGAAAGACAATGCAGTTTAATATAAAGAATATTAATCTGAGAGGCAAAATAGCCATGCATCACTTAACAATGAGAATATATTCTGAGAAATGCATCATTAGGCTGTTTCATCATTGTGTGAACACCATAGAGTGTTCTTAGACAAACCGAGATGGTGGTGGGCTCTACCGTTTCAGTTTGTCTAAGAACACTCGCCTAGGCAATATGCTTTTAGGTAAGAAACATGTACAGCACGTTACTGTACTGAATACTGTAGACAGTTTTAACACAATGGGGTTTTTGTGTTTGTAAACATATCTAAACATAGAAAAGATATAGTAAAAATGTGGTATTATAATCTTATGGCTCCACTGTCCTATATGAGGTCTGTAGTGACCAAAATATCATTATATGGTATGTGACTATACTTGGTTTCTAACTTCCCTTCTCTTCAGAATTACCATCTGTTGTGTTTTTATGCAGACTATTTAACCTTTCTGGGCCTGAATTTTCTCTTAACCTGCAAAATAGTAATGGTGATACATAGCTAGACGTTAGTCCAAATGACATTCTTATCCTCCTTTCCAACTTAAAAACTCTGCAGTGGATTGAGTATTTTTGTGAAAACTTGGTTTCCACTCTCATCCTAAGGATGTTTTTTTTAAAAAAAGAAATGTGTTTTTATCAAATAGAAACCTTTCTATTAAAAAAGTAAGTTACAGAATAAACACATACGTATTTTAATAATGGTAGAAACAAGCTAAAAATGAGTAGCTATGAGCCTTTTGACTTCTAAAATGTCTTGAAAAATGTTTTACAAGATGAGATTAAAAAAAATACAGACTTGTTGTCCCTTAAAATTTATAGACTAAAATTGCCTTAGGAATTCTAATCTTACTTTTCTCTAACTCATTTAACTATGATTGCATCAACTATTCACAGCAAGTGTTTATCAGTCACTAATAGCTCTTAATATCTCAATGTTGTGTAATCAATTCTAAGTATTTGAGGCTGAGCTGATAGGTTAATCACTTGTAAAGTATGGTAGGGCATTTTAAATGTAGTCATACAAGCTCATAAGAATACAAAAGCTCTTTTCTTCAGCAGGTATTTTTTGTGTTTTGATTATATAGCTATAAGGTGTTTATTGAACAGAATGTGGAATTGTCCTTAAATCACCTCCTCAGGAATGGTAGTGCCTACTTAAGAGAGGCACTAGGTACCTTTCAAAGTCACACAGCCTATTAGGGCAGAGCTAGAATTTAAAGCCTAGTGTTCTGGCTCTGAGCCCATGCTCCAGCACCCTGTCAATGTATTCTAATGGAGAAGCTAATAAATAAATGGGAAAAATTATTTAATCTCTTTGGATATAAAAGTTGTTATACAGCATTTTGAGCAAGCAGTACATGATTAAGGAATAATTGGTTTTACCACTCCTTCTGCAGCTACTGCAGGATATGTTATTTCCTCATAGGACAGCTGCCATTGGTTAATTAATCCAGGTTTAAAGAGTCAAAGAGATAGTTTTGAATAGGAGCAGAAAACGAAGCCTCATGTTGTACAAGCAGGCATGCATTCTGTGTGTGTTCTCCAGCTTCGTGACTCACTAAGGCTGTGAAAGACGAAAGTTGTCTCGAAGAAAACACTGCTGCTACCACAAATGGTGCCCTCCCTCATCTGTACATGGAAATAGACCATTGTTTTCTCCTTTGTGATAAGAATAAACTCTTCTAAAATTATGATGTCTGAGAACATCAATGAAGGCCTTTTGGGGAAATGAAATATAATTTTTAATATACATGTTATTCTTTAATGTCGATTTTATTTAAAGACTCAGTGAAGTCATCCTTTCACTTTTTGAGAAAGCTAGAGCTCACCTGAAGCTTTGATTATATGACAAGTTTGGGGATTTTTGTACAGATGAGAGTTGTACTGATGTTAAATTTTCCCAATGCAGTGACTACTCACATAATTTTTGACAGTTAACTAATCTCAAAACTGCTTCAATTATCTTGTTTTCCATAGTGAGAAATTTAATTAAAACACAGTACAGATTGTGCAAAGGTTATTTATGAAAATGCATTTTAAATGTGAATTGAAAAGCCTAGGGACGCCTTTTTATTTTAGATAAAAAGATGAAGGTTCTGTAATTTTTTATATTCATTTTACCAGAAGCCAGGGTAAGAGCAGTATGCAATTTACTTGAAATGTCTATCAGGAGCCTCACAAGTCAATCGTTTTCCTAAATGGCTTGAAAGGTTGACTTATTTTAGAAATGTAAGACTTTAGGAAATCAGTCCAGATTTAAAATATATGAGTATGGAGGGTTTTTGTTTTGTTTTGTTTTTCACAACAGCAAAAAAAAAAAAAGCCTTATTAAAGAAATGGAAAGCTCTAAAATGAAAATGTCATTAAAGCATGGAAAGGAAAATTTGTTGTCATAATTAGTCTTGCCCATCCAAGTTAGTTGAGCTATAATGGTTTTACCTGAGCTGGTGTGACAGATGTAACATATCCCTCAGGTGAATTAGGGTGAGACAGGGAAAGGAACTTGTGAACCACTAGATTATTCCTTTGTTATAATGGATTTTCTGCAAGAACTTGCCATGTTAGTTTCATAATTTTCAACCGGCATTCATAGAACACGGTCTCTGCTTTTAAGTAGATGAGAGTCTAAGAAGGAACTTAATGTTGGGGAGGAAAAATAATTTTCCTGCTACCCTCTGAGTTCTTAGCTGGAGTGGACCCAAAAGAAAAATAAGTTTTTTGACATGCATATTTTATATATATGTGAGAGATACCCAGGTAATTAGTAAATCTCAAAGGGGGGTCTTAGAACTCGGTTTATATAGCATCTTCAGTAAAGAGCAGTACATTATTGCAGAAATGACTAGATAGACAAAGGCAAAGACTGTAAGTTTCTAGGGAGGACAAATTCTGGAAAGGCAAATAAATGGAAGTTTGTTACGTAGATTCCTCTGTTGCCATCTCAGGCTAACAAGGGTCTAGAGGTATCTTGGTGGGCCTCGGTGTCTCAATCCTATAATCCCAACACTTTGGGAGGCTGGGGTGTGAGGATAGCTTGAGGCCAGGCATTGAAGACCACTCTGGACAACATAGTGAGACCGTGTCTCTATAAAAAATAAAATAAATTTAAGAAAATAAACTTGTTTTCAGTGATCAACCTTTGTCCCTCCTGATAGAGAAGGGAAGAGGGAAACCTTTGCCTTTATAAATTTATGTCTTGCTTTGATGCAGATATAAGAGGGTAGAAAGCTTTTTTAATCTGCTGATTCTCAGTTAGCTTCAGCTCAAAATAATCTTTAAGCTAAAGTGGCATAATTTTGGGGTGGCATGCCTCATCTCCTGCAGTAGCTATCACCCTCACTTTGAATCCTTTCCTAATTACCTGCATATTATTTTTCATTATACTTTAAGTAATCAGTGGTAGGTCGGAACCACGCCTTTTGATCTACAGAAACCAGTATATAGTATATACTCAGTGTTAGATTTCTTTTTGTTGTTGTTGTTGTTGAGACAGGGGTCTTGTTCTGTCACCCAGACTGGAGTGCAGTGGTGCAGTTACAGCTCACTGCAGTCTCAACCTCCTGGGCTCAAGCGAGCCTCCTGCCTCAGCATTCTGAGTAGCTGGCACCTCAAGTGTGTGCCACTGTGCCCAGCTATATATTTTTTTTCTTTATAGAGACAAGGTCTCAGCTGTCTCTATAAAATAAGACCTTGTCTTATAGAGACAAGGTCTCATTTGTCGAGAATGGTCTCAAATTCCTGGCCTCAAGCAACCCTCCTGCCTCAGCTTCCACAAGTTCTGGGATTACAGGTGTGAGCTACTTTGCCCGGCCTGGATTTCCTGATGCAGAGACGAAAAACAATTAACCTAGAGAATTAGAACACCCATAATTGACTTCTATACAAAGAATAGGAGGAACAAACAGGAAAGAATAACTGATTGATGGAGGGTGATAGAACTTTACCACAGGAAGGGGATGAGTAGCACTCAGGTGGGAGGAACCCAGAGGACTCTGCACAAACTCCTTGTGATATTTAAAGGCATAGACACAGGAAAGATCTTAGTATGCTGCAGTCAGCCAGAAGAATTTGGGTGATGGTCCATTATTAATGAGGTTTACTGTCATCTTTATCTTTACACATTTTTATTCAGTTTGTTTACAGGTAGAACAGAGTATGAGGTACATAACAGGATATGGAATCAGGTCTGTGGTGGTTAAAAGTAAACAAAATAGAAAAGCCATAGAACCACATTGTCAGAGTGGGTGACAGAAGTGGAAGGCCAGCTGGCCATCTCCATACGTTCTCATAGTGTGGCATTATCCTGGGAGTTCACTACAGTACAGAGTCTGGCCTTCAATTCTGTACAGAGTAGTACAGTACAGAGTCAGTACTACAGTACAGAGTCAGAGACTCTACAGTACAGAGTCTGGCCCACTAAGATAGAGCCAGGCAGTATATCATAGTGGTTAAAAGCAGAGTTGGGAGCCAGACTGACATTCGATTCCTTGCCCTGTCTTTAATTGCTACGTGACCTAACTGAAATTGCTTAACTGTTCTGTGCCTCAGTTCCTAATTCAAAGATGGAAATACTAGTGCTTATAAGATTAGGTAAATGATCATATGGAAAGTACTTGACACCTGACACATAAAAGGTGATATATAAGTATTTTATTGTCATTGGCTCAGAAATCTAATTCTTCAGTTTACCAGTGTAACTCAATCTTTCAGGGAATGCTCTTCTGTATATTGGACATTAATATATAAAAATTGTTATATCCAGTGCTATTCACATGTGCTACAGTGACTGAAATTAAAAAGGTACTTTGAATTGTTGACTGGGATGTGGCACAATAGGAACTCTGATGCATTGCTGTGGGAATGAACACTGCTACAGCCACTTTGGAAAAATGTCTGGCACATTTGGCTGTCTGTTAAAGTTGAGCACACGCCTCCCCTAGCAGTCCTGCTTCTGGGTAATTCCTCAGCAGAGATGTGTACTTGGATGCACTGGAAGACTTGTGTAAGAATCCTGTAGGCAAAACCCAGAAAGAAGCAAAATGTCTATCAGCAGTAGAATGGATGAATAAATATAATATAATCATTTAGTATTTTAAAGCAGTAAGAATAAACCAATTGTTGCTACAAACAGCATCGATGAATCTCACAAACATAATGCTTAGTGAAAGAAAAATAGCACAAAATAGTAGATATTCTGGTTTTATTTATAGAAAGGTCAAAGCAGGCAAAACTCATTGATGGTGCTGAGAGTCAGGATGGTGATTACTTTTGGGGGAAAATGGTGATTCAGAGGGAACAAGCGCAGCTTCTGGCAACTGTTGATGTTCCATTTCTTGATCTGAGCACTGGTTACTCTACTTACTCCTGCTGTGTAGCTTAGTTGTACACTTGGTAAAAATTCACTAAGCTGTGCACTTAGGATTTGTGCCTTTTATGACTTATTTTATGCTTGAGTAAAAAGTTTAAAAATACGACCAATTTGTGAATTAAGAGAATTGATAAGACAACAGACCAGATACTCTCATTTGTAACAGAAGAGAACATCTTCCTTCAAGCAGACCTGTTATTAGACCACGTGTTAATCTGAAGGTTTCTCAGTGAGTCTAAAAGCAGAGCAAAGAATAATCTTAATGCAAATATTTTAAAACTCTGATAGGCTGTTCTTACATTTTCACTATATAGAAGCCTCTGCACTGTGAATTACATGTGCCTTTTGGTGAGTCAGGAGCCATTTCCCCTTTACAGTGGAACTAAAGACACTTGGCCTATCTCATCTGGCCCATTGTTCAAAGAGGGGCTGTTGTTTTCAAGGAAGAGCACTCAGAAGAATGAATGAATCAGTATAAATCCATGACTAACTGTAGACAGGCAGGTGAAGCCCCTGTTCTCATGGAGACTGCATTTCTACTGGGAGACATGGGCAATAAATAATACATACTGGGTATTTGATGAAAGTCAGCTTCCAGACTCTTGCTGAGCATGACTACAAAAGGTGAAACAATCAACAAATTAAAAAAAAAAAAAACTTTGAAGGCATGAAAGCTAAAATGGCTAAAAAACAATCATAACTGGGCCAACAGCTTGGAGGAAAATGGAAATGAAAGGCAATTTTCCTCTGAATCACAGAGTATGAAAAATGACTGGTGTGACTATTTCCTCAACTGTTCTAAGAATGGTATATAACTAGTATCATTCTAAATAAAGAGGAAAGGCATAATTCATTTTACACACAGTGGATGTCTTAGGACGTCAAGGTCATTCTCTGGTGGAAGCCTGGTGAGAAACACTGCTATGAGCTTCTGCTGATTTCTAAAGAAGGCAGATGAGAATGTGAATAGAGTCTTAAAAGAAGTCTAGAACTTGGAGAAGTTTTAAAAAATGGGACTTAAGGGTCCACCCTGTTTAGGTGAAGGGACTGATAAATCCCCTGGGCTGGTAGAATGGATCCCAAAGAAGCTATACTTCCCGAGGATGCCTGATGGTCAGCTTGCAATTATAACACTTTTTTGTGGGACTAAGGTTAACCTAGAATTGCTAATTCTCCTATTCTGGAGAAACATAGCAACATAGTACTGACATTATTGTTTCCATGTGTAGTTGCATATATATTCAATACAAAATTACAGGCATACAAGAAGGTACTATAATAAAGAGCTAAGGAAAACTATAGAAGCAGGCACAATGGATACAGATAGCAAACATTAACTGTACTCAATTATAATAAAGGAATTAAAAAAGAAATTTGATGATTTAAACAAAGAACTGGAATATATAGACATATTGACATTTTGTGACTGAGAAGGACCAAAACTGAAAAGAACTACATGGATGGGTTTATTAGCAGATTAGACAGAGCTGGAGAAAGAACTAGTGCGCTAGATGTTAGCTCAGCGAAGCATGAAGGTAAGAGACTGCACCAGGTGCAAAGGACCCTGAGCACAAAGTCTCTCATGGCCACCTTACTCATTTAAAGCCCAGAGGTTCCACATGGTTGGGTCCCTGCACCTCTCTCCCAGTTCACTCCACTTTTACTTCTTGTGTTAATGTATTCCTGCTGCTGTAACAAAATTACAATATTAATGAACTATAATAATTAGATGTAATTAGATATCTTACATGGATAATTTATAAAAGAAATGTATTCTCACAGTTTTGAAGGCTGTGCAGTTCAAGATCAACGCACCGACAGATTCAGTGTCTGGAAGGCTTGGCTCTGATTCGTAGATGGTGCCTCTTGCTGTGTCCCCACAGGGCCGAAGGGCAAAATGGATGGCAGTGACTGGAGGGCCAGGCAGCTCTCCGAAGCCTGTCACGAAGGCATTAAACCAGTTCACAAAAGTGGAGCCTGCATGTCTTAAGCACTTCCCAAGAGGCCCAACTTCTTAATTCCACCACAGTGAACATTAAGTTTCGACATAAATGTTGGAAGTACACAAACATGCAAACCACAGCACACCTCTAGCTCGTGGCCTTTAGGCTTGCTGTTTATTCTCTCTGAAATGCTCTCCCCTCGTCCCTTAAACTCCGTGTGGCCCGCTCCCTCACCACTTTCACATTTGTATTCAGAGTCTCTTGACTATAAGGACCTCCCTGGCCTCAGTGTCTAAAGCCTCAAACCTCCCCAAACTCTCATTATTTTACATAGTGTATATTTAGATTGGTTTTGTTTCTTCGCTTCCCCATGAGGACAAAGATTTTTGTTTCATTTGTGTTTTTAATGCTCTCTCCCCAGTGCTCAGCACAGAAACTGACACAGTCGGTGTTCAACAACATCTGCTTCCCAGACGTTCCCAGCAATGTCTGCTCTAGGACAGACGGAAAGAAGTCCATAAAAACCTGTAGCATGATGCAAGGTTAACATGGACCCCAGAAAATTTACTTAGTCCCGTTTTCTCCTATCTTTGTGGAATCTCTGGTTTAATTTCATTTTCTTTAATTTTTCATTTACACTTAGTTTTCCCTTTACTTGTTTGTAGTATTTCTGACTTAGTTTCATTGTTATTTTGGTTTTCTTTCACTGTATTTTTCAGCACCTTGACAAATCAAACAAATGCAATTCTATCTCAGCTGGATATGAACTAAGAGAAGCCATCCTATGAATGATTGGCACAGACATATTTTAAAAGTCTGTATTCAGATGTGGTAGAATGGCGACTAATCTACCTAAAAAACATTACCTAAAAAACAAAGTAATTAATGCAAGTATTTGCAGGATGGAAATGTAGACATCACATTTAAGAGAAAGTTTTAAGAATTCATCATACTAAAGAAGTCAAATATCTGGATAGCCTTGATTTTTCTCTGGACTGACAGCTTGAGAGTGTTAAAAGGAATAGGTCTTTAACTAAAACAGAACTACCTTTATTAGTTATGAACTCTGCCAAACAATTTTGATAAATATATTTTGACTACTCTTCCCACAATCACTGGAAACAACCAGGAGGCAAGTTTTTAAATTGGGATTCAGAGAAATTAGTGATTTCCCCAAAGCCACGCAGCTAGTAAGTAGCAGAGCAGGAATTTGAACATAGTCATCAGACTCCAAACACTGATACAAAGACATTTTATTTGTCTAGAAGTCACATAGCATTTTCCTCACAGCCATGAAATTAACAACTGGGCATGTGATTTAATTCTTAAAGAATGCCTTATTTAAATGATACGAGAATGATTCTTTTTTTTTTTTTTGAGACGGAGTTTTGCCCTTGTTACCCAGGCTGGAGGGCAATGACGCGATCTCGGCTCACCGCAACCTCTGCCTCCTGGGTTCAGGCAATTCTCCTGCCTCAGCCTCCTGAGTAGCTGGGATTAGCTGGCATGCGCCACCATGCCCAGCTAATTTTTTTTGTATTTTTAGTAGAGACTGAGTTTCACCATGTTGACCAGGATGGTCTCGATCTGTTGACCTCGAGAATCATTGGTAATATGGTTATTTTTATCTATAATTATAAAATAATTTGACTTTGTGATTTGCTCACAATCTAATTAATGAGTCTCAGAGGTGACACTGCATCAACCCAGACACTATTACAAGATTGAATTTCTGAAAAGACTGTTTCAGTTAATGTTTGTTTTTCAAACTCAAACTAATCATTCTAAGACTAAGCTTTTAACACTGTGTTTTGTTTTTTTTTCTTTTTTGAGATGGAGCTTTGCTCTTGTTACCCAGGCTGTAGTGCAATGGCGCGATCTCGGCTCACGGCAACCTCCGCCTCCTGGGTTCAGGCAATTCTCCTGCCTCAGCCTCCCAAGTAGTTGGGATTACAGGCACGCGCCACCATGCCCAGCTAATGTTTTGTATTTTTAGTAGAGACGGGGTTTCACCATGTTGACCAGGATGGTCTTGATCTCTTGACCTCATGATCCACCGGTCTCAGCCTCCCAAAGTGCGGGGATTACAGGCGTGAGCCACCGCGCCCGGCCAACACTGTGTTTTATATGAAAACTCTTTACATGTTGAAGTGACCAGTTATTATCCCAGTGAAAGTGAAATGTCAGATAGCATAATTACATTCTTTTAAAAAGACTCAGAACTGAAACTGTATTTTAACAATCACTCTTTTGTAAA
Source organism: Leontopithecus rosalia (assembly GCA_028533165.1). NCBI lineage: Eukaryota > Metazoa > Chordata > Mammalia > Primates > Cebidae > Leontopithecus > Leontopithecus rosalia. Next base: position 81,783,192 of record CM052663.1, read on the forward strand.
TTCTTCTGTTCATTTAAAATGATTTTCCCAGGTTTAAATGTAACTTTACTTTGGACAGAAATAGAATTAAATAGGTCATGCTGTTTCCTTTATCCTGGAAAATCTCTTCTTTCAAAGCAAGATTTCTGTGGTGTTTGGCCGTGTGTCGGTTTGAGTTTTCTAGGTCGGGAATGACAAATGAAGACTCTCCACCTGAATCAGAACACATCTTCCCTTCCTATAGTCTGGCATCCACCAAATAGACAGCTCACCTCTGCCAACTCAATGCCGTTTGTAAGCTAAAAAGTCAGACTTGATGAACAAGCAAGTATTTTTAATGAGGCAAGGATTATTCATGTTTATAATAACATTAATTTCTCATCCATGTTTATTCACTGTTTTTGATAATGTTCTGACTTTCAAAAGTAGAATACAGTGCTCCGTAGGCAGTTTTTCTTCTGAGGGCAGGGAATCTTAAGACTGATACTTAATGTTTGACAGAAAATGATATAGGTGATTTCTTGTCAACAAATTTTATAGTATTTTAATGCACACTACATTTTATTATACAGTATCTCCTCAAGTTACATTCTTCTTAAAGAAGTACTTACTACATTTCTTGCCACTTGTCATTAATTAGTTATTCTCTTCATTTATTTATTCAACAAACATGACCACATGCCTCCTATGTGCTAGACAGTCAGAATACAAGAGAAAAGGCCTGCTTTTCACCCTTAAGGACCTTGTAGACTGGTGAAAGAGAGAGGAGGCAAAGAAATAATTACAGGAGCCGTGAATATACAAGTTATTAGTTATCATGGATGCACAAAGGAGAGAGGGATAATTCAGCCTGGAGCCTTCTTGTTGGCTCACCAGAAAGGTGATGTCAGAGGAAATAGCCTGTGCGGAGGAATTGCGGCATGAGATGACACAGCTGCCGCAGGGCGTCAGGCAGGTGCTGAAGCACACAGCACCAAGCAGCAGTGGCAGGCACCATCCAGAGGTGAGTTGCTAAGGGCAAAACTGTGAGAGGCTTAGGAATTTGTCCTTTATCTTGTATCTTTATTTATGCGTAATCTCCCTCTCTTGTTCTCAGGACAGAGTAGTGCAGATTGGAGATTTTAAGCAGAGAGGGAAGCAATACAAGTGAGGATTTAGATTCTAGCTGTATAAATTTGGAGGAATGTTTAGATAAGGAAGCATTAGAAAGCTGGGATCACTTAGGGTTTCTGACTAGTCCAGTTGAAGAATTCGGAATGATTCTAATGAATCTAATAATTCTGAATGAAGTGATTCACATTGGGAATGTAGAGAATAGGGGATGGGTGTGAGAGAAAGTTAGGGAGATTAAAACTAGACTCATTGGCTAGTTTTTTCTGCTAAAGCAGAAAGCATTGACTTTTATCCAGATAGAAATGCCTTCCTAGGTGTATGTGGACTGACAGATTCTCGCCACAGTGTTAGAGATCTCTTGTTTCTCCTGCACTGCCTCGTGCACAGTACACGGCCTTATATTTAAAGTGCAAAGAAAGGGATAAAACGTATTTGCAGTACATTTTGACAGCATAGGATTGTTTTATGTTTGTGTGCATGTATTTATTTATTTTTGTGATAAAGTCTTGCTCTGTCATCCAGACTGGAGTGCAATGGCACGGTCTTGGCCCTGCATGGCCTTGGTCTGAAGCCTCTGCCATCCTGGGCTCAAGCAGTCCTTCCACCACAGCCTCTTGAGTAGCTGGGAATACAGGTGTTCACCACCATACCTGGCTAATTTTTGTATATTTTTTAGTGAGTACAGAGTTTCATCATGTTGCCCAGGATAGTCTCAAACTCCTGGGCTCAGTCTGCTCACCTCAGCCTCCCAGAGTACTGGGATTAGTAAAGGAGCTTTTTTAAGCTTCCTCCGGAGAAAATTCTTTAGGTTGCTTATAACTTTTTACTGCCAGGTTTCCTCTTTTGGTCATCTGTTGAATGGCTAGAGGCTCCAGAGATGTATGGACCAGCTGAGGACAACTCAGAAAAGAGGCCAGAGAACTAAGCAGAGAAGGATTTGGCCTGCTTTGCCTTGAGAGGCATTCAGTCCAGCCATGTAATGAACGTCTTTTGAGTCCTCATTGTGTTCCAGGCACTGCTACTACTCTGTGCCTGATGCGATGGTGTGAAAGATTGAAGAAGAGACACTCCATATTCAGAATGGTAGGTGACACAAACTGTGCAGTCCAGTAATGGAAGTATATATATTAGGTCCATTGTTGGCATAACAAAGGTGTCATAGACTGTTTCCATGGGACTGAGAAGTTAGAACAGAATTGGAAGCTCTCATTTGAGCATCACCTGGAAAAATTCACTAGACAGAGAGGGCAGGCCAGAGACTTATAGGAAACAACACATGAACTAGAAATAGTCATTGCATTGGAGGCACAGGACACATCGCGGAAACATGAGGCTGACCTGTAGACTGCGGCTTGTCACAATGGAGATGTTCTCTAGGAGCAAATAGGGAAATGTGAGAAATTACGTACAAATTTTAAGTATAAAGAAAATCTTTCAGCATTTCTGAGCAGTGCCAGCAGTGAAGTGCAGTAAGTTTCTCATCCCAGGTTTTGGTAAGCTTTTTTTAAGAGTAGATTCTAAGTTCAGATGTGTGCTTGATCTAAATCTTTGACATCCCTTTTATATTTTGATTCATTCAATTATCTGTTGAATTACAGCAAATAATGTACTCACTATTTCTTTTAAATGTTTATCTTAGCCTCAGAAACATCTACAGGGGAATTTTATAATATATAACTATGTAAATAAAAAATGAGCAACCAGTGGTTGAGAACACTGGAAGATAAGCGCACTAGGGAAAAAGGGAGGCCTGCTAAACCCTCAGATCACCCAGTCCTCAGCCAAAAAACTTAAGGGTTAGAGGCTTTTACCCAGCTCCACTGGCCTCTGCTATTCCTCTTTTTAATCATTTCCTGAGTCATTTCTCTATTGCTTAATCCCCCTTCACTGTAGTTATCAGCCAGTGACCTCATCTCTTACCTTGTGATAAAAATAGTAGATGTGCAGCAAGAATTCTCTGTGCTCCCCGCCTGGAAACTTAGACACTGATTTGCAGTCACACTCAGCTTTTCCTCCTTTTCTTCTGTTGCACTCTGCTTCATGCTTCCCTATATGTTCAAGTGTTGTCCACTGAACAAATAACACTAGTCATAATGGAAGTACAAAATATTCACCACTGTGGCCAAATCCAACTGTGAAATCATCGTGAATGACATCTTGTGAAAATTGTAAATTTAACCTCCTGAAATCTTCAGTATAGAATTACTAAAGTCAGTAATGCAAAGACCTAAACAATCTGAAAATTCAGATAAATTGCTAATGTTGTAATAGCTGACAGAATAATTGAGTAAGGAATGGGTGTCTTAACTGTAGGGTTAAAATAGCATACTGTTTAGAATTCCAGTCATTTACAGTCTTGATTCTTTATTTGAAGAAGCATATTCTTTTCAAGCTAACCGATTACTGGAGAAACCATGATCTTTGCATTTTGCCAAACTGTATGCATGACACAGTGACCTAGTTGCGAGTCTTCACCCTTTCTGTTTCATGCCCACACACCAAGAGATATTTCATAAACACAGCATGAATGATGTCACTCCGTATTCAAATCCTTGTTCCTTAACTTGGTCCTTCACAAACTAGTGTATGATTTTCTGAGTCTCCTCTTCTGTTTGTACCTTGCAGTGGAACCACAACAAGGATGAGCTTAGTTCTTGTCTCTTTGTGTACCTCTGTTGTTTTGCACCTGCTGTTCATTCTGCCTAATTTTAATTTTTAATGACTATTTTAATGGCAACTTCTACTTTTCTGTGCTTTGAAACTAATTTCTAGCATTGATACACCTGGGAAATTTTCTTGTACTTTCTCTTTCCTAACGGTCTGTCACACCTCAGTGCCTACCCTCAACACAGCAGTTGACTTGTAGAATTATAGTTGCCTCTTTAGATGTCTGTCATCTGTCTCCCACTAAACCTCATGTCACCCTGCTTACTAGACTAGGATGCTTCTTTCCAACCATGGTGTCTGGCAGAGTGCCAGAAATGACGTAGGTGCTAAGTGAAGGTTTAATAGGAATTTTCCTTCCATTAGGAGCCTCCAGCTTCTTGTAATTCGTAAGAATTATTTGTAATGTCTGCATTTTGCTAGTTACCTGAAAACCAAAGTCATCTCAGAATATTTGTTTGTTTGTTTTTTGACAGCTTTCTCTTCTTTGATTGACTATTGGAAGATCATAGTCAAATTAGTATCTACCTTCAGCTACTATGAAGAATACTTTGGCTTGCAAATTATGTTATAATCATATTTGTGACTTTTATTATCCTCTGCCCTCATTTAATGACTCTCACTTTATATCATGCATTGTCATCAAAATACCTAACATACAGCTCTTTGACAAATACCCAGTTGCTCTTTTCTAAAATTTTTTTAAATATTAGTGATTATATATAATTTATTTCTTAATCCTACAAAGACAGTACTGTCCCTTCATATTAACATTTGTTTTACAAAGTTGAAAGCTTTGTAGTACCACACTGTTATGATTACTGTAGCTTTATAGTAAATTTTGACCTGGGAAGACTTATGGTTCATCCTGAAGAATGTTCCATGTGTAGTGGAGTTAGTATTCTCTTTTTGAGTAGATTTCTCTATAGATGTCTATTAGGTATAATTGATTTGTATTGTTCAATCTTTTTTTCTTTTTTGGCCTTCTTTCTAGGTATTTACTTATTACTGAAAAACTGTTAATGAAGTACTCAACTATTATTGTTGAATTATGTTTCTCCCTTTAATTCTGGTAGTTTTTGCTTCATGTAGTTTGACGCTCTTGTTACATATATTTATATATGTGCATATATATGTATATGCATAAATGTTTATAATGATTTTGCCTTCTTGATGAATTGATCTTTTTATCATTTTTTAAATGTCATTTTTCTCTAATATCAATTTTTGTCTTAAAATCTCTTTTGTCTGTTAGTATTATAGTCAGTTTAATGCTCTTTAAGTTACTGTTTTCATGGTATATCTTCTTCCATACTTTTCTTTTAAACCCGTTTTTTATCTTTGAACCTAAAGTTTGTCTCTTGTAAACAGCATGTGGTTGGATCATTTTTCCCATGATGCTAATTTCTGCCTTGTAACAGGTGTGTTTAATCCACTTACACTTAGTGTAATGACTGATTAGGTAGGATTTATACCTGCCTTTTTGCCATTTGTTTTCTACATATTTTATGTATTTTTTTGTACCTTACTTGCTGCTTTTGTGTTAAATGTTTTCTTTCTTTTTTTACTGCACTACTTTGGTTTTTTCTACATTTTTTTTAAATTAGTTGTATTGCTTTTTCAGAATTAAACCAACACGAAAACTTTGCTCTTTAATAGCTTCATTCTCTCCACTCATTTTGGTCTTATTACTGTCATGCAGATTACATCTTTATACATTGTATACCCATCAGTATGGATTTATAGTTCTTTTATGCATTTGTCTTTTAAATTGGATAAAAGAAAGAGAGTTACAAATAAAAAATATGTTTATACTGTCTTTTATGTTTACCTAAGGATTTACCAGTGTTCTTTGTTTTTTTTTCATGTGGATTCAAATGACCATTTTTTTAAATTTCTCTTTCATTTTTGGAGGATAGTTTTGCTGGATAGAGAAATTTTCATTGACAGTCTTTTTTTTTTTCTTCTTTAATAACTTATTAATATGGCTTCCCATTGTCTTCTGGCCTTTATGGTTTGTGTTAGAAATCACCTGCTAATACTATAAAAATGTCTTACATGTGATAATTTGCTTCTCTCTTGCTGCTTTCAAGATTTTCTCTTTCTCTTTGTCTTTCAACAGTTTGACAATAACCATGTCTATATTTAGGTCTCTGAGTTTATCCTTTTTGGAGACTGTTAAGTTTCTTGGATGTGTAGATTACAGTTATTCATCATGTTTTGGAAGTTTTCAGCCATTGTTTCTCAGAATACTCTCTCCACTCCTCTCTCTTTTTTCCTTTGGGTCTATCAGTATGTGTGTGTCAACATGTTTGATGCTGTCCCGCAGGTTGATACTCTGTTTATTCATCTTTGTTTTCTCTTCCTCCGACTGGATTTTCTCAGCTCATCCATCTTCAAGTTGAATAACTTTTTTCTTCATCCCCTTACATCTGCTGATAAGCTTCTCAAATGAATATTTTACTTTAGTTTTGTACTTGCAACTTAAGAATTCATTTTGATTCTTTTTTATGTTTTCTGTATCTATATTAATATTTGTTTAATGAGACACTTTTCTTACACTTTAGTTGGTTAGAAAGGGTATTATTTAATTCCTTGACTACACAGCTATACCCTGTATATACCCAAATTCACACATACTCAAGTTTCATAATCTGCCCTGCATAACACACGTATTTGAAAAGTTGGTTCTCCATATATATGAGTTTTACATTCTATGAATACTGTATTTTCAATCCATATTTGGTTGAAAAAAATCTGCACATAAGTGAAGCCACACAGTTCAAACGTGTTGTTCAAGTGCCAACTGTATTGAAAATAACCAAATTAAAGTCTTTGTCTAAAAGTCCAATGTCGCAGCTTCCTCAGGGATTGTTTTTATGGACTGCTTCTTTTCTTCTGTAGGGACATCCTTTTGTGGGGTTTTTTGCATGTCGCAATTTTTTTTTGTTGTTTCAAACTGAACATTTAATATGTAAACTCTGGAAATCAAAAGTTTCCAGTGTTTCTTATTTGTTTTTATTTGTTTAGTGAATTTTCTAAACTAATGTTATAAAGTCTCTATTTTTTGTGTGTTGCTATTGAAGTCTCCTCTCCGTTAGTTTAGTAATCAGCTAATGATTAGGCAGAGATTTTAGTAAATGCTTTAGTAAAAGCTTTCTAATCTTTGCCAAGGCCCTCTGGGTGCATGTTGTGACTCATGCTTCACCTCAAGATCAGCCAGAAGAGAGAGCTCAGAGCCCTCTCAGGTCTTTTCTGGGCAGGAATTTGGCACGATGCATGGTCCCAGCCTTCCAGATTGCCAGGAAAAATTCAGAGCTTTCCAAGGCCTGTTTTAGACATCTCATTCCCCACTTTTCTTTAGAAGGTTTTGATTAGCTCATTGTTTAGTTTTTCTTGACTACCTTAGGCTGCAGAAATTTCAAATAATTGGCTCTAATTATTTTCTTCAAATACTCTGAGGAGAAAGGCATTTCACAAGGGGTGAGGTCTGAGTCAGGTCAGATGAAGACAGTTCTTTAGGAATGAGGTTTTGACAGAACTCCAGCCTTGTTCCTTGTTCTGTCCCTTCCAGTGGCATGCAGACTCCTGGTGATTTTGGCTGTTGGTTTTCAAGGTTCCTGCAGAGCTAGGGAGTGGGGCATGGGAATAAGACCAAGTTATACCAGCACAAAGATCACTGTTCTTAGCAAGATTCGGCTATTTAAAAAAAGAAGAAAGACAATGTTTTCTAGAGCTCTGCAGTCTTTTGGTTAATTTCCAGGGTTCTGAAAATGGTGATTCTGACCATTTTTACCAATTTCTCTTTGCTTTTGTAGAGAGACTGTTGGGAGGTTCTCCACCATTTTCACTGAAGTCACTCCTATATTTTTCTTTACGCTATAATTAGACCATATAATTAAATGCTAGCTGAATTAATGGAAATTCACAAAAAGCAGAATGCTTCTTTCTCTTTAGAAATTTCTCTGAATATTTCTGTACTTCTCCTGTTATGTTTTAGGACTATGATGATGGATATGGCACTGCTTATGATGAACAGAGTTATGATTCCTATGATAACAGCTATAGCACCCCAGCCCAAAGGTAAGAGTCAGTCTTTATTACAAGACCCCACAACAGAAACCATTCCCTTCTACATTCATATATTCTGGGGAAAGTATGGCAGTCAGCTAGAGAGGGTAATTTTGCTTGCCCTGTTTTAATAGTTGTTTAAATGGACAAGCACTATCTGTTCTAGCAACCAGCATGTATTACCCTACCCAAGTTTACCATAATGTTAAAGAAATCAGGCTTGGGAAATAAAAGTTGAAATTTTAGTCTAAAAATTAAGTGTTCAGTATATTTTAGGTGGAACAATGACCTCAAGCTCTGTGACTATTTAGTCTTAAGGCCCAAAATTACATTGGAAATATGTAAGTATCCTACATTGTCAGTGCCTGGAGAAGAAGTTTTAAAAGTTTTGATTCCTACTCATAGAACATTTCAATTTCTCAGCAGCAACTCTCCTGTTTTCTAACAACTTCAGACTCCTTCCTGTGAATAATGACTTAGTTGTGATTTGTTTTCCAAAGAAATATTTACCCACAGATAAGCAAATGTTACCAGAGACAAAACAGAGCTTCAAAGTTACCTCTTCTGATAATGTTACCTTGATGTTCATTGATATATGAAATGAGTGTTTCTTATGTTTAAAATTCTAAGTGGAAGACAAAGGTGTACATACACACAAAACAATATATTGGCTTTATAGTGATTATGAACCGTAAGTAAAGATGGACTATGAGGTGATTTTGATGAAAGCACAGATTCACTTTTGAACTCGTCCAGTGCAAGTCGAGCTTTGAACTCGTAGGTTCTCTTATTTGTTAACTCTGGTACTAAGGTAGATAGGGATATAAAAAAAAAACTATGTTTTTGCTCATACCAAATTTTATTCTTCGTTAACTTGTAAGTATTGAGTAGCCTTCAGACTTTGGCTCTCAACTGGTCTTTGTTGGTGGAAGCCTGTATGTCGTGTTTGTGCCCTTTAGTGTGTCGAGGGTAGACCTAACACTTATGGAGCCCAGTGGCTAGCATGTGATGAATGCTAGGTAAAACTTTGTATACGCTCTCTCATTTAAGTATAACAGCAACTTTATGAAATATATGGCATTGTTCTTATTGTATACGTGAAGAAAAGGAGCACAGAATTAAGTAATTTGCCAGAAATCACACAGTAAGTGGAAAGATGAAATTCTAAGTCACATATTCTAATTCAGAGATTTTTACCCTTTATAAATAAACAAGTCCTTCTCCGATTTTGTTTAAAAACATAAATATCCACAAATATTTCAATATGTAGTTTAAATATCCTAGCAAAGCAAGTCTCCCACCCCCACAACATTTGCTGAGTGCATGCTATGTTCCTGGTACTGTTTCTGTAAGTTTTGTAAGGCCTTACAGTCTAGGTTGTCTGAACACATCAGTCCTGACAACAATCCTATAAAGCTGATGGTATTGCTCTAGATGAGGAGATCAGATAACCAAGAGACTCTGGCACTTGCTTGTGACTGAACAGCTGATAAAATGGTAACTGAAGTGTGTGACTGTCAAGTGCATATTCTTAGCCTGGTACATTTGTGCGAGAGTCTCACTGCACATATCTCTTAGTTCTGTGCCCATATCTGTTATATACAATCATGCATCATTTAATGACTGGGATATGATTTGAGAAATGCATCCTTAGGCAATTTTGTCATTGCATGAACATCATAGAGTGCACTTACACACCTGCATGGTATAGCCTGCTACACATCTGGACTGTATGGTCTACTGCACAGCATGTTATTGCGCTGAATACTGTAGGCAGTGGATACACAATGGTATTTGTGTATATAAACATAGAAAAACTTCAGTAAAAATGTGGTATAAAAGATAAAAAGTGGTATACCCATACAGGGCACTTAACATGAATGGAGCATGTAGGAGTGGACGTTGCTCTTAGGTGGGTCGGTGAGTGAGTGGTGAGGGACTGTGAAGGCCTAGGCCGTTACTGTGCACCACCACAGACTTTAGCAACACTGCACACTTGGGCTACACTACATTTATTAAAAAAGGTTTTTCTTTCTTCAGTATTAAATTAACCTTAGCTTACTGTAATTTCTTCACTTTATAAACCTGTAGTTTTTATTAATTTTTGCTCTTTTAGTATCTGAAACACATGAAATACTCTTGTAATAATACTTAGCTTTTGTTGTTTTTGACTCATCGTAATACTTAGCTTAAAGCACAAATACATTTGTACAGCTGTACAATTATATTTCCTTTCCTCATGTCCTCATTCTGTATACTTTTATCTATTTAATTTTTTCTTAACTTTTTAAACATTTTTTTTCCCTTCTGTCACCCAGGCTAGAATGCAGTGGTGTGATCTCAGTTCACTGCAACCCCTCCTTCGAGGTTCAAGGAATTCTTGTGCCTCAGCCTCCAGAGTAGTTGGGATTACAGACACGTGCCACCATACCTGGCTGATTTTTGTATTTTTAGTGGGGATGGGATTTCACCGTATTGCTCAGGCTGGTCTTAAACTCCTGGGCTCTAGCAATCTGCCCACCTTGGCCTCCAAAAGAGTTGGGATTACAGGTGTGAGTCACCACACCGGGTCTACCTTTTTATAAATTAAGACACAAACACACACATTAGCATAGACCTACATAGGGTCAGGATCATTGAGATGTCATAGGTGATAGGAATTTTTCAGCACCATTATGATATTAGAGAGCCACCACTGTACCAGCAGTCTGCTGTTGACTGAAACGTTGTTATGCAGCACAGGACTGTATTCAGTGTGTTAGACTTTCAAATGCAAGCATATTTTTTTTTACTTGAACTATATCACAATTTAGTGATGTTTACAGTTTGGTTCATTCTGTGGAGGAAAGAGAAATGACTTAATATTTATTGAGTAATGTGTTTCAGATACTGTACTAATGCTTTTTGGATCATTTCAGTAGATCTTCACAGGTATCAACCCAGTCCTATACAATAAATATCGTTTCCTCCAGTTAATAGATGTAGAAAACAAGATGTAACTTTTTCATGAAGTATATGTGCAAGATTATAGTCCCTATGATCTTTTGGTTTTTGATATGAAGAACCAAACTTAAAGCATTTGCCAAATTAAATACTGTGATCTGTCCAGGAGAGTGATGTCAAAATGTGATTGTGGGTAAACTGAGGTAACTAAGGGGAGCTAGCATTGATTTAGAGCCTGCGCTAAATCAGGCATGGAACTTAATCTGTTACTTACGTGTCTTGTTTTAATACAAATGACAACAGCAAGACTTGATATACATGATGAAACTGAGGCTCAGAGAAGTAAATGACTAATCTCTAATGGGAACACGGGCTTTTAAAGTTCATGGTCTTTTCACTTTAAGCTCTGATTATATATTAATATGACAGATGACAAGCATTTATTCTTTGGTCATTTATCCAACCAGTGTTTATTGATGTTCATCTTATGCTAGGCATTGTGCTTGATGCTTGGAATCCAAAGATTATTAAGACAGAGACTCTATCCTTGAAAAGCTTACCGGATAGAAAGAAACAAATATAAATATTTTAAAACAACATAATTTTCTAATCATTGTGAGAGGTCTGGGGAGATTCACTGTTTTCGTAAGAAGACAATAATATATTAATTCTGGTTGAGAATACTGTGAAAATTTTCCTGAGAAAGTGATGGGTAAGTAGTAGTCACCAGATGACAAACAGGGAAGAGCATTTCACAGAGGAAGGCAGCAAGTCACAGAGGCATCAAACAGTAAGTTTTGTGTGGCAACTACACATAGCTTTGTAGGCTGGAACACATGACACACAGGAGCTTTGGGGAGAGAGAGGTGGGGCAAGAGGAGTGACAGCATGTTTCCCCCACAAGGAGCTGAGACAGTGCCATTGAAGGGTTACATGTAAAGGTTTGATGTGTTTGTACTTGAATTGAGAGAAATTAATTAGATGATAGTTGTGGAGGCTGGATACACAGATGGTGAGCCCAGAGGCAGAGACTAATTAAGATACTGATATGTTATAAATTATAAGCCCTTTAAATATCAGGAAAGACTCACTAAAAGAAACGTCTTTTGTTTCAGCTAACCACCTTCTATGAAGTGATCTTTTCAGTGCTGCAACTTGTCTTACCTGAAGGAATACAGAGAATTGTATGAGAAGTGCTCACACGGGCAAATGCAGAAGCCACTGCTAAATACCCACAGTGTTCATTTAATCCTCATAACATGTAAAATAAACATCCTTTTTAAAGAAGAAAACAGTGGCTTGCACAATTGGATAACTTGCTTAAGACTGTACGATTTGCACAAAGGAGACAAATTTTGAACTGAGGGCTGACTATGAACATGTATTAGGATCTCTTCCACTACAGTACCCTTAGCTTGCACTAAATAGCTGCTCTTCTGTAAATTGAAAGGAGGCAGGTATTTATGACATAGGCTGAAGAAATTATTTTCTGCACCGTATTAGTTTACTAGGGCTGCCATAATAAAATACTCTAGTCTTCTTGAGTCCCCTCTTCTGGGCTTGCAAATGGCTACCATCTCTTCATGTCCTCACGTTCTTTTCTCTGTGCATTCACATTTTTGGTGTCTCTTTTTGTATCTAAATTTTTATTCTTTGAAGGACACAAGTCAGTTTGAATTAGAACCCACTCTGAAGGCCTCATTTCAATTCAAATCAGCTCTTTAAAGGCATTGTCTCCAAATAGAGTCACAGTCTGAGGTACTGGATTAAGGTTTCAATATATGAGTTTGAGACGGCCAGGTGTACAATTCAGCACATAAAATGCACGTACTCTAACACCGGTTTGAGCACAACACTGCATGTCTCAGAACTAGGAACCTGGCGTGAACCAGTGAGGATAGCGGATTTTCAGATCATCCCCAGTATGAATAGTAGATATTAACAAGGAAAGCATCACGGCCCTCATCCTAGTATTTACTGTGTGCTTGGCGTTATCTCATCCACTTTACATAAATTGTCTCCCCTCTGCATCCGCTTCAGTGTTGCTAAATTCAAGTTTAAAAATATCATTCCCAAACTCAGAGAGGTGAAGTTCCTCATTCAAACTCACGAGTCCAAGCAGCGGTATAAAGAAATAACCTCAGGCCAGGTGCGGTGGCTCAAGCCTGTAATCCCAGCACTTTGGGAGGCCGAGGCAGGTGGATCATGAGGTCAAGAGATCGAGACCATCCAGGTCAACATGGTGAAACCCCGCCTCAACTAAAAATACAAAAAAATTAACTGGGCATGGTGGCGTGTGCCTGTAATCCCAGCTACTCAGGAGGCTGAGGCAGGAGAATTGCCTGAACCCAGGAGGCGGAGGTTGTAGTGAGCCAAGATAGCGCCATGGCACTCCAGCCTGGGTAACAAGAGCGAAACTCCGTCTCAAAAAAAAAAAGAAAAGAAAAAGAAATCACCTTGGTGCCAAAACATTCCGTTTTGTACTCTCTCCATCGTCTTTCAGCTCTCCTTTTGTCGTGGTTTTGATTAGAGTTGCTGGGACTAATTCCTGTTTCTGTTTCCCATATACAGTATTCAAAAATCTAATACTTTGTGATGCTTTAAAATCTCTTAGGAATTATGCTTCAATATGAACTAGAAGTTTTGCCTCATCAAATCTGGACTACCTTAAACAGGGAATTTAATTTATATTAAATATACATGTTAAAGTTGTAGGCTAAGACTAGTGAAATTAAGAAATTTGTTTTTCCAATTTGACATTAGATCCTTTCAGTGAATAGCATTTACTGCCACTGCTATCAAGGAGCACCAGTCTTGATATGCACCAGCAGGCAGTTCCATGTAGCACTTGATGTCTAATCTAACGTGTCTTGATTTTGACTATTCAGGTTCCATAAGATTCATTTTATATGTAAATCGTTCTCTCAGTTCAGAATTTGAAAGTATGTGCCATGCTGCAGTTACAGTTCAGTATTAGTGCAGAATTCTTTACTTGGCCTCCTTTTAGAGTACAAAGCTGTTCTGCAAATGTTTTTTGGCATTTTATGTGGTAGGAGAGAGCACAGAGCAGAGGTAAAAGCTGCACAGTCCCCCATGGCAGCCACTAGACGTGGAGCTGTGGACCCTTGACCCATGGCCAGTCCAGATTGAGATGTGCTGGAAGTGTAAAACTCACACCACATTCCAGAAACTTCCTATGTAAAAAAGAATGTTAAAAAATTATTAAAATTAGTTTCACCTACTTCTTTTTACTTTTTTTACATGTGGCTACTGGAAAGCTCTCTATTACAGTGTCTTCTCATAGACAGCAACGGAGTTAAATGATTCTGGCTTTATCTGTCTCTAGTACATACTCACTTAGGTGTAAGCAAGACAGCAAGACAATCCACAAGCCGCAGAGAGAGAACTGGAAAGCAGCGCCTCGTATTCCTGCTTTTTAAATGCCTATTTCAATGTTTTGTATGTTATTTAAAATATAACTTAGTAATATTATAGTATATTTAAGCACAAGTTCAAAAACATTTTTATTTATGCTGATGCATTATCAAAAACAGAGGCCAGTGCCACAGTTGTTAAGAGTTTCACAGATCTATGGTCAGACACCAGTTTTAACATTTACTGGCTCTGTGATTTGGAGTGAGTTATTGAATGTCTCTAAGCCTCTGTTTATAAAATGCGTAACTGTTTTTACTTGTGCAAAAAGTGTAAAAAGATTCTCATTCAGAAGGCTGGCCTGAAGTCTGAAGGAGACAGAAAAGCATGTCATCTTTGTAAACTGTGTGGAGGGAGGCCTATTGGCCACTCTGCTTTCTCTGCTTGAGGACTGAATGAGATGGTTTGCGTAAGGGAGGTAGCACAGTGTGAACACAGTGTGAACCTGAGTTCCTGCCCTCCTCCTGCAGCTCTGAATTCCTTCTGCTTGTTGTTTCACACAAGAGTGGCTACGAAGAGCAGGTCCTGGGAAATGTGCAAGAACTGTGTGAGTGAATGTTTTCTAGTGAGAGAGGAAACCTTGTAAAGGGCATCTTCCCCTGTGGATGGTCAGTGTCAGTATTTCCTGTGAACTTAGAGCTGGTAAGGTCAACAACCATATCCCACCTGAAAACAAAACTGAGTAAGTCAGCAAGGTGGCCTGGCTGCCACTGAGCATGATCTGTGGTGTGGAAGGGCTTCTCTCCATAGTGACTTTTACATTTCTGAGGTCCTCATTGTGACACTGTTGTTACAAAAACAAGTTTCTCTTCTGAGGATTTACAAATTAGGAATTTTTTCTCCCAATTTTCAAATGCCTTGTATTCAAACCAGAGTACAAATGAGAATTCCTATGAAAAATTCAGTATAGTTCATTCAGCTACATTTCCCCATTGATTTTTGTAATGACGTTGATAATGCTAGCACTATAGTATAAAACAAAAGCATTGTTTGTCTAAAACTTCACACATTTAGTGAGTAACAAGATTTTGACACAATTACCACGAAGAGAAATACATACTATTCTTTACAATATTGGATTATTCTAATACACATTGACTCAAAAATAGTTGTTGATTACTTCCTGTGGATGTACAGCTTCCGAATAGCTAGTGTAGTCAATTAAAAAGAATGGGTGATAATGGCCTCAGCACTCAGAGCCCTTTCTCTGCCCTGACATGGCTTGAATCTTCATAGATGCCATTTCTGAGTCCTGGAAACCCCTTGTAAGTGTGTTTGTTTTATTCTAAACTTGGTGGAATTAATTTACATTTGATGTCTTATTCACAGTCCTGATAACTATCATAATATTTTTTGCCTGTGTTTCTGGATAAGTATAAATTCTCCAAAGAACTGTTTGGCTCCCATAGTGATCTAAACTAAATAGAACATAAAGGGTCTCAAAAAGTGCTAATAAAAATTGAGCATTATAAGCTATCAACAAAAATACTTCTAATTCAGTACCATGTAGACATCAACAAAAACAAGAGATATCAACGCAAAGTACCCCATAGACCTGTAAATACATAATTCTCAGGAACCTTTGGTAAGTAAGAGACAAAAAAAGAACGGAGACAGTGGTGGAAAAGTGAAGCTACAACCCTGTAAAGAAAAAAAAAAATTATTTGGTGATACTTGTTAAAGCACAGTAAGGCAGACTATTCAGGAGCACTGCAATAGATACATGGCCCATGGCAGTGGGGAAGAGAGACTGGGCTCAGCTCTGCACCTAGCATGAGCAAGTGGGAATTTATAGCCAAGGAGCCAGGTGGGGGTCAGGAGATAGAAAATTACTGAGAGAAAATGTCAGTGGTAGCGGGGATTTTGGCTGAACCAACCTAACGGGATTCTTGCCGAAAGCAGGCCAGACTGATCAGACATCTCCTCCCCTGGGAATGACAGAGAATAAGGAACCTGATCAGATATTGAGGGTGATCAGATATCATGGGTGGCAGGTTCTTGCTAAGCTGACTCAGCAAAGTTGTTTCCTAAAACTGGAGTTTACAAGGAACTGCACTGATGGGCCTAGGAGAAGGATCAGGAGGCTGATTAAAGTTAGTAAAGCACAGAATCTTTGTCAACGCTGACAGGGAAAAGGGAAGGAACAGCCCAAGACTGAGTGTCAGCATGTGTAAGTGTTGCTGTTGGTTATAGTTATTGCATATTGACCATCTGCTGTGGTGTATCAGTCAGACACACACACACACACACACACACACACACCCCTTCTCACTTTAATTTTAGCCTTTAAAGATGGATATTGGGGAACGATCCAAGATGGCCGATTGCTAATATCTCAGGATTGCAGCTTGCAGTGAAAGCGCACAGAACTAGAGGACGCCACACTTTCAGACAAATTCTGGTCACTCAGGAGCAGAAGATTCCCAGTGGAGGAGCCACACGGGTCACCCGCGCAGCGGTTTCACCGGCACCTCAGCGCGGCAGCTCTGGGAGCAGAGTAGGCGGGGCTGGCTCCCCTTCTGACCAAGGTTTGGAGGAGCCACGTGGGTCCCCAGTGTGACTCCTGAGGCCGGCACAGCAGCTCTCAGCGCAGAGTGAAAGGGACTGGTTCCCCTTCTGACCGAGGTTTGGCGCTCCGGGAAGGCAGACTCGCCTATTACGGACACAAGAAGGAAGCCAGGCAGGAGAAGCCTGGGCAGAAAAACATCATCAGTCTTAACGCCGCTGTTCTGGCCCGGGGAACTAACAACTTGGACGTCCACTCAAGAGACCTAATTTGAAAGCCAGTAATTTCAAAGACGACAGGAGGATAAATTTACAATGATGGGAAGAAACCAGCGTAAAAACGCTGAGAATACTCAAAATCAGAACCCCTCTCCCTCTAAACATGATCGCAGTTCCTCATCAGCAATGGAACAAGGCTTGATGGAGAACGAGCGCATCCCAATAACAGAATCAGGCTTCAGGGTATGGATAATAAGAAACTTCCGTGAGTTCAAAGAACATGTTGTAGCCCAACGTAAAGAAACTAA
>CM052663.1:81800925-81879391 GCA_028533165.1 Leontopithecus rosalia
CAAGCAAGTACTGAGAGATTTTATTACCACCAGGCCTGCTTTGCAAGAGCTTCTAAAAGAAGCATTACACATAGAAAGAAACAACCAGTATTAGCCTTTCTAAAAATATACCAAAAAGTAAAGAGCACCGACAACATAAAGAATTTACATCAACGAATGGAAAAAACAGCCAGTTAACAACAAATGGTAGTAACCCTAAATTTAAATCTAATAAATCCCCCATTCAAAAGACACAGCCAAACCCCAACGGCATGTTACATCCAGACCCGTTTCACATGCAAGGATACACAAAGACTCAAAACAAAGGGATGGAGAAAGATTTACCAACCAAATGGAGAGCAAAAATAAATAAATAAATAAATAAATAAATAGCAGGAGTTGCCATTCTTGTATTGGATAAAATAGATTTTAAAGCAACAAAGATATAGTGGTAAAAGGATCAGTGCAACAACAAGAGCTAACGATCCTAACACCCAGATACATAGAGACATAGATACAATGAGACAGAAAATTAATAAGGATATCAAGGACTTGAACTCAGATCCGGAACAAGTAAACTTAATAAATATTTATAGAGCTCTCCACTTCAAATATACAAAATATACATTCTTGTAAATACCACATCACACTTACTCATAGGTTTAAATGAAACATTGATCGGTCATTATTATTAATACTCATTTTTTTTTCAGAATAAAGCAATATTTCCATTCACCCTCCCTCTTTCTTCCTCTCCTTTACTCATTTTTTTTTCTTTCCTTCTCTCAATAAAAGAAAGAAATCAGCTTGTAAACCTCTAGATCCAGGTTGGCAATGTCTCTCTCATTGCTTGATTTCCTTCCTTCCCTTCCCTCCCTCCCTCCCTCCCTTCTTCCCTTACTTACTTCCTTCATCCCTTCCTTCTGCCCTCCCTTCCTCCTTCCCTCCCTTCCTGCCTTCCTCCCTTCCTCCCCCACCCCCCCACAAAAAAGATGGATATTATCCTCAATTTATTATTCAGAAAACTGAGACTCAGAGAGGTTAAATAAGGGGCCTGAGTGACACACTTAATGACACTATTGATTCAAAGTCCATTTTTATTCCATTATACTAGTGTTTTTCAAAGAGTGGTACACATATCATTGTGAGACATATCATCAGTGACTCACAATGTGATTTCAGATGCTACATGGACAGACTGTAAAAAACTTTTAATGATTGTAACATTATTGGAAGAGTGTGATTAGCATATCAAACACATGATTTTGTGATCCTTGCTCTAATTCACTTATGGCAAATTTCTTTGAAGTAAAAGAAAATTAACATGGAGAGTTAGTATGGAGTCACGAACAGGATAGGAGTGTATGTAGATGGCAAATACACTGTATGTGCTGAGAGCTGCCCCTAAGTGGCTGGGGTTTGGGGGATGCTGCACTGAGCATTTGTGCCACCAATCAGTGAACAACCTGTAACACTGCTCATACTGAAAGTTTGATCAAATGAGTCTGAGGACCAACACTGAGCTGAGCTGCTCACTAAGTTACAGTGTCCTACCAAATTTGGTGCCCTGGTTATATTGAAAATAAGATTTGTATCTTCATCAGGAATTTCTTTAAAATTAAACTAATACAAAAGGAAGGAAATTTTTTTTTTCAAGATTCATTTGTTTAACAAAGTTTGAAAGAATGAAATAGCTATTGAGTACTTACCAGGTGTGAGCTACTATGTATCTAGGTGCTCTCATACATATTGTGTCATTTAATTCCTAAGAACTTCTGTAGGATTGTCACTCCTTAATTTTACAAAAGGAGTTGACACTCACAGAATTTGAGCTTGAGCAGAGTCACGTAGCTAATGAATATCAGTTAATCCTCATACTCTGTTTTCTTAGATATCAAGCTTACGTTCTTTTGCTTAATTCAAAAGCAACTAGTAAGGGGGGAAAACTAGGTTCCTATAAATGTAGAGAAGATCACACATGGAATCTTCATGCGTGATCTCCACAAGTGTGGCAACACAGTAGCAGGGCAAAGGCATGCTCGTGGCAATAAATCAATTGCCACTGTTGCTTTACTCTTTAATATTCTTGAGAATGCGTGAGATTTATCACTGAGGAATTGTAGAATAATGGTAGTAAATGAAAACAAAGTCCACCAGGGAGATGTACTACATCATTTGGATTTAGCACTGCCATCTGCTTAATAGCATTGAGAAGACTGCAGTAGTACTTATGATCAGCCATTCATAGCAATGACAGATGCTGTGGAGAGAGAACATACCAGAGAGCAGGTTCACTACTAAAATGTAGATTATGTTACAGGGTTTTCAAAAAGTGCTTGTGTTGATGATCAAACCAACAATTTTAAATCTTTACTATAGAATTCTAAGTCTGTAAGGTAAAGACCTACTCTAAAGTCCTCCAATGTTTTATTCCTCATGTTTCATACATTCTTAAAATGTATTTACTGATTTTTAAAAAATTCTTCCCACAACTATTGCATATGTAGTCTCTTTTTAGTTGAAGAGAATAATAACTTTTGTATAATTTCTGACTTTTAAAATGAGGTAGTATGATTTTTAGTTAAAAAAAAAGACAGTGGCTATAAATTCATAAAGCTTGGATGTGAATGTCAGCTCTACCTACTTCCTTAGCTCTGTGAGGTTGGCCAGGTTGCTTTTTCTTCAAGTCTTTTCTCATCTGTAAAATGATGACTAATATTTGACTTACAACATTGTAATTGATATAGCAGATGTAATATACGTAATAGTTGTTCAATAAATTTGCTGGAGTAGTATGCGCTTACCGTTGTAAGCATTTTACAGTGTTTTTAGATACTTTTATGTATTTAATTTTTATTTATTTATTTTTGAGTCAGTCTCTCACTCTGTCACCCATGCCAGAATACAGTGGCTCAATCTTGGCTTACTGCAACCTCCACCTCCTAGGTTCAAGTGATTCTCCTGCCTCAGCCTCCCAAGTAACTGGGACTACATACAAGCATGTGCCACCAAACCCAGCTATTTTTTGTATTTTTAGTAGAGACAGGGTTTCGTCATGTTGGCTAGGCTGATCTCGAACTCCTGACCTCAAGTGATCTGCCCACCTCAGCCTCCCATCTGCCCATGCCAGCCTCTAGGATTACTGGTGTGAGCCACCACACCCAGCTGTAGCTACCATTATTGTACCATTTTATACATGAGGAAATTGTGGCGCAGAGATGATAGAAGTACCCTGAACTCATGGAGAGTGAGTGCTGGAGCTGGCATGTGAACCCAGGCAATCTAGGCACTCTGCTATAACACTTCTCTATGTAACTGTTGTTAGTATGAGTTTAGGTACTATATCCAGAAACTATTACTGTCTTTTCTGATAATATCTCCAGTCATTAAAATTTCAAAAAATAATTGAAATAAAATTATGCATGCCACTTTGATATCTTACTTGTGCAATAAAAAGTTGTTAAAAGCTCATTTAACTTAGATTGTGTAGAGTCCTAAAATCTGTTCAAAGCAGACTTGAGGACAGACTTAAGGATAGAGCTCAAAGTTACTTGTTGAAGGTTGACTTATAATGGAGAATGTTGGTGCCTGAATTTCTCAGAATTGATTCATACCTCGTTGTTAAACTCACAACTTTAGAAACTGAAATAATATTCAGACGTGGTGTAGATTATATTTTTCCCTTGTATTTGTCATCGTGAAGGGATATATATGTTCCTTTTGGAAGGTAATTTTTATGAGTGTGCATTGAGAGCCTTAAAATTGTTTGTAACTTATGATTCAATATTTTTACAGTAAATGCCTCAACTTACAATATAACAGTGAGTGTCTGACAGCATAAATACATTTAAGAGCTCTTTAATTGAAAAGATTAAGCAATTTCTGGCCTAGAAAAAGAGAGGTAGATGATAAATTCAGTTTCTCACTTACCCTGTTGGATAGATAGTGATATAATTAATTTAAATGGCAGTGAGATTTAGGAAAAAGTTAATAAACTTAGTTTGGGATGTGTTGAAATTAGGTTGTCCACAGAATTATAATAATTACATTAAATAATTGATATAAAAATAGTTTACTTACTAATAAGCTGTTATATAAATGGTAATTATTTTTCTCTCCCAGTTTTTCTCAGTAATTACAAAAGGTATTAATATGATTATATTTTACCCCAATTTTAGTAACTGAGCTGTAGTTGTGTTTTATTTTTTTTGTATTATCTTTTGTTGGTGTCCTAAAGTATGTGTACATGGTTAATCTCCCAGAAATTAGACTTAAGACAGTCAATTCCACACGTATATTAAACAAGATAGAGCAAAAATATTATATACTTAGGAATCAGGCCGACCTGACTCTTCCACTTAGCAGCTATGTATGTGATCTTTCACTAGCTCTCAGTTTTCTTATCTACAAAACAAAGTAAGTGAGAGAATATACTTAAACAGTTTCGCATAGAGCCTGGCACATGGCACTCGGAATTTTTTATTGTGTTTTTTATTTTATGTATCTGTCACTTCTGGGCATTTTTCTGGTGCTCAGTAAATAGTACTGACTGTTGTGGGATGATCATTGGAACCTTCCTTATCACCAGGTGATAGATTGCTTCCAGCTCACCTCATATCTGATCATGTTCTGTACAGAGTATCACAAACCTCACTTGGACACACTGCAAGTGTAAAGGCAGAAATAGTTTGCTTTTTTGTTAGTTGTTTCTTACTCTGATGCCTTTTTGTTTAATGTTCTGTAAAGGACCAAAAAGTAGACATACACATTAGAAAGCGGGGAAATAATCGTTAAAACATCCATATATTTCCTTTGTCTGCCATTTATAAGGACTGCTGTACCACATGCAAATGAATTTATGTTGTTTATAAGTTTATAAAATAGAAGGATTTAATCCAATTGCAACCTTTTTGAAATGATTTATAAAAAGTATTGGATTTAGTCTTAGATGTTGCTACATTTTAGAGACTCTGGAAGTAAAATATAGGTGTATAGCCCAATAAGACATCTTACATAGAGAAAAAAACCTATGCATATCAACTTAGCCGAAGTAATTGATTAAAACAGTGTCTCAGTTAAGGCCATATCAAGGTGTCGTAAATTAAAGTGTGACCATGGGCAAGTTTTTTAACCTGTGCTCTAAGGTCATTTTAATGGGGGTGACAATAATAGTACATGGATGAAGCTGGAAACCATCATTCTCAGCAAACCGACACAGGAACAGAAAACCAAACACCACATGTTCTCACTCATAAGTGGGTGTTGAACAATGAGAACACACAGACACAGGGAGGGGAACATCACACACCGGGTCCTGTCAGGGGTTGGGGGGCTAGGGGAGGGATAGCAGGGGTTGGGAGGCTAGGGGAGGGATAGCATTAGAAGAAATACCTAACGTAGATGATGGGGTGATAGATGCAGCAAACTAACGTGGCACATGTATACCTATGTACCAAGCCTGCACGTTCTGCACATGTACTCCAGGACTTAAAATAAATAGATAGATCAATAGATAGATAGTACTTACCTCATAGGGTTGTTGTAGAGTTAAGTGAAATTGAAAGCCTGTCACACACCGTAAATTCTATCAGTAGCTATCATTAAAGTGCTACAATTCTTTATCTAAAACTATTGAAGCTAAATATGTCTTACATTCCAGCTTTTGGAATTTTGGAAAATGTGGCACATATACACCATGGAATACTATGCAGCAATAAAAAAAAAGGATGAGTTCGTGTCCTTTGTAGGGACATGGATGAATCTGGAGAACATCATTCTCAGCAAACTGACACAAGAACAGAAAATGAAATACCGCATATTCTCGCCATTGGCAGGTGATGAACAATGAGAACACATGGACACAGGGAAGGGAGTACTACACACTGGGGTCTACTGGGGGGAAGAGGGGAGGGACAGCGTGGAGGGGGAGCAAGGGAAGGATAGCCTGGGGAGAAATGCCAAATGTGAGTGAAGGGGAGGAAGGCAGCAAAACACACTGCCACGTGTGTACCTATGCAACTATCTTGCATGTTCTGCACATGTACCCCAAAACCTAAAATGCAATTTAAAAAAAACAAAACAATACAAGTATACATATACATACCATATGTTAGTACAGCTCCGGTGGAGTCCTGCTTGTGCTTCTCCAAGATAATTGATTTCCCCTTGGAATCTTTTAAGTTTCGGGTCAGGGAAACTGATTACAGAGGGTATAAAGCATATGTGGCAACTTGAAAAAGAAGGGGATTTCTTAAGGGAGGTGTGTGGCATTCAGCCTTGGCAGTTTCCAGTCTCACCACATGTAGCAGTATTGCTAGTGCTCATAAGTAATGTTTAAATAGGGTGGATTAAGTAATTGATACAAGACTATTACTTCTATTAGAAGCCATCACTTTAGCAAGGCCCCCCCCTTTTTTTTTTTAATTGAGACAGGGTATCAATCTGTCAACCCAGGCTGGTATACAATGGTGTGATCTCCACTCACTGCAACCTCTCCACTTCCTAGGCTCAAGTCATTCTCCATCCTCAGCCTCCTGAGTAGCTGGGACCACAGGCATAAGACTATACTGTTGTCACTTTACTCTTTATTGTTCTCAGCTAATTTTTGCATTTTTTTAGAGACAGGGTTTTGCCATATTGCCCAAGCTGGACTCAAACTTTTGAATTCAAAGCGATCTGCCCACCTCAGCCTCCCAAAGTGCTGGGTTTGCGGGTGTGAGCCACAGTACCTGGTAGCAAGGCCTTTCCTAATCTGGCCCCGATTCTTTCTCTGCCTTATCTTAGGTCACTCACTCGTGTAATGTAACCTGATACTGAGTTTCTCAGTTATGGCTTGTTTATACTTGTCTCAATTACTATCAAAATATGAAGTCTAACTGGTGAGACTACCTTGTCATCAAAATCTTCATGGCTTCTTCAGTTATTCTCACATATATCTTTCAAAGACATTGCGGTTTTTACAAGTTTCTAAAATGGTGCAAACAGGACAGTGCCAGATTGTTTGCAAAAGAGCTACCAGTTTCTTGAATCAGTAGTTACAGCATCCAGCACCCTTTGTGATTCTCCTCACCTCACATCCCGTTCTTCCATGTCCTATAAGTACCAAGGCGTCTGTGTTTTCACAATGCTCTGTGCTTGCTCTGTCCTCCAGCAGAACCTGCTGGCTGTTGAGAATCCATCTCCTTTTCATAAGCAGTCCCACAGTGGCAGGGACCCTTTTGTACTCATGTTTATATCACCAACACCTAATGCAGTACTCACTAGAAAGGTGATCTATGTGCGTTCTTCTGTTGAATTGATAACATGTCAGTCTGCATGTTTTAAACATTTCTTAATTAGAAACACAGTAAGAAATTTGGTACCATTGAAAGTATAATATGAAAATTGATGTGGTCTTCAACTCTGGCTACACAGAAGAGTCACCTACGCAGCCTTAAAAAAGTGGGGGAGTGCCAAGAAAATCACCCATTATTTTTTAATCTGAATCTTGGTGTAGCTCAGCTGTCTATAAATTCTTTAAACTCTACAGATAATTCTGATAAGCAGCCAAAGGTTGAGAACTATTCTTCTTGAGTAATAAGTACTATGTAAATTAGATAATATGTGTAAAGCACTTTGCACAGTACCTGGTAGATAGTTGCTAAGAAAATACTTGTAAGCCTAAAAAATAAATTGTTGGCATTTCTGTAATATTGTCCATTCATTCGTTCTGCCAGACAACTATTGAGACCTGCAATGGGCCAAATTGTTCAAAAATACCTTATTCCAAAGGGAAATTTGAATTTTCTATTCAGAACTTGAAATTATGAATTCAAATGAAAGAAAAGTGTAACTTTAAGGATGATGAAATACGAGACACACTTAGATCAGAAAGCTTTTGCAGATCTTAAGTCATCTTGTAGAGAAGCCTGATGTGCCCAGCATGCTTTACAGCTGTCACTATTAGAATTTAAGCTCTACAAGGCAGGAATCTT
Organism: Leontopithecus rosalia; assembly: GCA_028533165.1. Lineage (NCBI taxonomy): Eukaryota > Metazoa > Chordata > Mammalia > Primates > Cebidae > Leontopithecus > Leontopithecus rosalia. The sequence continues at coordinate 81,808,878 of CM052663.1, forward strand.
CCTTTTTTGTTCATCAACACTTCTTAAGCACCTAAGATACTGAGTTGTTGTCTAGTGGATGTATTCTAAACTGTTGTCAGTAATAGAGGACCATTCTTCTAGGCAAACCAAAAGGACGTTTTTGTGCAGTAGAGCACCAAAAAAACATATGCAGTGGTCCTATGAAGAGATCCTCTTGGTGTGGGCTGCTGGTAACTAGTTTTCCAGTGAGGCTGCAGCCTGCAGTGCCCAGAAGGGAAGGTGCACAAAGTGTGCGTAGAAAGATCCACAGAGAACATTTTGTGATGGACCTTAATACCAGGTCCAGGATTCCACAGAGTTTTGTTTGTTGGTTTGTTTTGGTTTTTATCAGTGAAGGTGCTCCCCATGCTCAAAACCTCAACACTGGTCCAAGTGAATGTCACCTTGCTTGTGGAGCACCCGGAGCCTGGCTGCTGCTGGCCCCATGTCCACTTCACTCCTGAGCTATCATGTCTCCATACTGCAGCCCACGTGGTTTTTCCCATATAATTACATGCTCTCATAATACCTAGCAGTTTTCCTTCATAACTGAAATTTTATATTGAAGTGATTCTTGGATCAGTATCTGTTTCTTTTTTAAATCTGTTCACTGTCACCTACCCCAGTGCCTACCACAGTGCTGGAACATATATAGTACTCAATAAATATTTATTGAATAAAAGTGGAGAGGTAGAATTTTACTTTACATCAGTAATTTTAAAACAAAGTAGGTATTCTTATTACAATTTCTTAACTGATTTAAATACAGTACTATAAGTATCATAGTTTAAATTCTTCTAATGCTACGTATTTAAAGAGTGAGACTGTATAATTTGATGTGAAGATTGATGTAAGTTAGTGTGCCACCACATTCCCCAGAAACACTTTTTAAACCATTTGCTGCTCTAACATTTTGTGTCAAAGGAAGATGCTGACAATCTCATAAAAAAATCAAAAGGGATAATTATTTCACATGCATAAGTATTACAGCTCACAATCAGTGTTTTCTTAAAGAATAATAGATATGGCTTTGAAATCTAAATATCAAATATGTTTGTCAGAAATCCCCTCAAAAAGATACTTTAGTATAGCAGATGGAAGGATTGGCTATAAACAAATGCAAGATTAACAAGTGATGCAGAGAAATACTGTAACCTGGCTCATAACATGTTGATAGACCATCTCTAATGGTATTGGAAGAGCCAAGGAATCCAATACCAAAAAATTCCATGCCTTGACCAACTCAGTGTAGTTGGACTTGGGGAATTAAAAACAGAAATCAAAAAAAAAATAGGCTTAAGGAACCCAACTTGATCTTGGTCTTTCCCCAAAGTTGTATATTTTTTGAACTTATAACCATATACTTCATTTGTGGCAGCCTTCCTGGCCTGCCTGTCACTTGGTAACTAATCTCTGACCTCTTTTCTACTCTCCAGACCTTCCCCAGAACCTCAGTCTGTGGCAACAGTTCTCCTTATTAAATTTCCCCAGTATTTCAATCTGGGTTTTCAATGTTAGGTTCCATAAAATTCTAATATGTAGTTTCAATGCTTCATGCAAATAATTATCATTAAAATTACTAGTGATGTATGTGACAGTAGGTGTAACTGATAGTATTTTATGAGTCATCCTTTGCCAGAAAAAAACAAACCATAAGGATCTGTTTTCTTGTGTTTTTTTTTTGAGACGGAGTTTCGCTCTTGTTACCCAGGCTGGAGTGCCATGGCACGATCTCGGCTCACTGCAACCTCCGCCTCCTGGGTTCAGGCAATTCTGCCTCAGCTTCCTGAGTAGCTGGGATTACAGGCACGCGCCACCATGCCCAGCTAATTTTTTGTGTTTTTAGTAGAGACGGGGTTTCACCATGTTGACCAGGATGGTCTCAATCTCTTGACCTCGTGATCCACCCACCTCGCCCTCCCAAAGGGCTGGGATTACAGGCGTGAGCCACCGTCTTGTGTTTCCTTATAAGAAATCTTAGTTTTCTTGTTAGTGTTTCTGAGAAATTAATTGATATTTGAAATTAACCAACTACAGTGAAAATACTGAAGCTTGAGTCAAAAGACATGTCTGAATTTGAATCCTTACTGTGTCACGTATTGTGTGACCTTGGGCGAGCCACACAGTAAACCTTATGCTTGACTAAGTAGAAAAATCCCTGTCAATAAAGACCAGGTAGAAAATGGGTTCCCAATAAAATGGAATTTCAGGGCAACAAAAGTCTAAAGGGCCACAAAGGAGAAATCACACCACTGTCATTTGAACAATGGCTAGTTACTTGCATTTGCTGGCATTGTTAATCACTAAATCTGGGTTTTCCTCTGAGTTCCACACAGAGCGTATACTACACAACAATTTTATCATAAAATACTTGCTTTCTACATAAGTTTAGGACAAGCTACCACCAGAAACAAATCAATACAAATACATCTGGACTGAACGATCTCAGTAGTGGGTGAGAAACCTTTTGCAGAATCCTGCCAAACAAAGGAACTGAATAGGCTGTGGGCAAAGCGAATGAGGGAGATTTAAGGAATGAAATATTAATAATTCAGACATGGTACTATATTTTCTGCAAAAGAGAATTAACATTTAGTAAACACTAACAAATTTTATCTGCAGAGATTAGTGCGCTGGCAAAGTATTCAGATTACAGTGGTGAGCTATGGACAGCAGAAACTAAAAACACCCCAGCCTTGCAGATCTTGAGGTAACGATGGCCTTCACTGACCACTCCCTTTGCCAGAGATACAGAAAAACACTTACAGCATGATCACCTGCCTGCTGCACTTCCAACTCTAAGCAGCAAACTTCAAGGAGTTCCCAGTGGGCAAGGGGAGCAGAGAAGGGAAACATGGTAAATGTAAACCTAAAAGATGGTAAAATGGGATACAGGATACAGTCCCCATTCAAATCCCAGAGATGTGGGCAAGTCCCCAGGAGTAGTTGTTAGAGGACAAAACTGGCCACACTTCACTTCCCCAAAAACATATACACAGAAATTTCAGGGATAATTGGAAAAGTAGAGAAATGCTCAATGAAAACTGAGCTCTTCAGGGCTGAGACACATCCTCTGTTATCCAGGCAGTGTTGCCTCTTGCTTTTTAGCAGGGAATGCAGTTGGTCAGTGACAACAAATGGCTTTACAGAGCAACTTTTTAAATGTTTCTTATACACCAAAGCCTAGGCCTGTGAGGATTCAAGCAGCCCTGTAAGACCTGTGACCGCAGGTTCCAAAGGTTCCAGGGTCTGGCCCTTCCTTCCCAGACACAGTGTCAAACATAGAATCTCCTGTCATGTTACATTTTATATTTTGAAATATGGAAGTATATTTTAAATACTCTTACGGCATTTATTTGTTGCAACATTCTCTGATTTCACATTAGCTTAAAATTCAATTCAATCTTTACATTTCTCCACTGAGGTCGCTGCCTCAGCAATAACATAACACCTCCTCCAGCACTCAGTGTCACCTGTCTGGGCACAGTGAGCCCCACAGTCATCCTCTTTGTTTACCAGGTGAACCAACTGGATGTTGATACTGCTCTGCTACAAGGTGAAAGCTCCTCACTCAAACTTACTGGAAAGGAGTGAAAGGTCTGCAAAGTGCACTTGAAGAAGGGGTACTTTTTGCTTATGAAAAGAAATCAGTGAATCTTCTAAGGATAATAAAAGGGAGTATTTTACAGTTAAGCACATGATTTGGAGTGAAGAATTGAGATGTTGCTCTGCTGGTCCAGGCTATTAATACTCTTCTTGCTCCTCACATCAGCCCCTGCGTCTGTGGCATACAGAATGTCTGCAATCCCCCGCAATGCAGGGTCATTTTCCCCCTCCTTCTCCTGGCACATCAATTCAATGTTCCTAGCTTTCCAAAGTAGAAATCCTTTCTTTCTCCAAGTCTTCAACACTAAATTTCAATACGTTGAGCTGCTACATCCACTCAGCTGCCTCATCATCCCCATTGCCCACATGAGGGTTCTTCACACCATGCCAGGGCCAGCCTTAGGAACCGCAGCAGTTCTTTTTATTGAGATGGGCCTCTGGGGAGCTGCACTGTGGTAACTGAGAGGTTTCTTGGTTTTTTCAGAGCTGGAGCACTGAGGGAGGGAGGCACTGCAATTTCTTGACCTTGTCTGGCAGCCACAGGGTCATAGTCTTTTCCATCACAGTTTGCATCCGAAAACTTCTTGAACCACTGAACAAATTCAAAATTGTCCTGAAACTGTTACTAATTTGTCCACAGGAATTATTCTGTCAGCACCCGTCCTCTTAAAACCCGCTTGTCTTTTGAAGTTCCGGATGTACTCGTGTTCTAGCTTAGCTTGGAATTTCACTTTCTTCAAGGCAGTGGAGCCAGGGAACAGCAAGTCCGTAAACTGACAATAGGCAGCCCCTGAGCACACTGCTTGATCTTTGTCAGATCCAACTGCAGAGACTCATTGATCCAGGCCCGCATGTCACGTCGACTTAGGTTATCACTGGTCACTGATGTTGAGTATATATGTACGTTCACTCCTGTCTTTGGCTCTCGGTACAACTGCTTCCTCTGCCCACACCCAGCTCCAATTCCAGTTCCTTACTTTTTAGACAAGAGCGAATTTGCTGAATAGATTGTATGACAACAAAAATAAGGACTGAGGAAAATTACTGATTTAGAAAGAACTTCTGCTTTAATATCGTTAACAACAGCTGTCCTTCATATATGTATATAACATTTTATTTAAACTTGACAACAGTCTTATGAAATATTTTTTAAATTGTTTTACAGATGACAAATTGAATTAACTTTAAGCTGACCGAGAATAAATGCTGAAGCCTAATTTCTGGTATATGTTTGTTTGGCTTCAAAGCCTGGTTTTTAACTGTTTTATGCCATCTTCTAAAATGACGACAGTAAGATGGAGAAACCTGCTTGAAAATGAAAACACGAGTCTATAAAAGTAAATACGGCATTGCACAGACCTCACACGCATGCCCTGGCACTGCTGAGGCTTCCCGGCGTGGTGGACTTGCGTATGCTGGGGGAGGAAAGAGGCACAGAGGGAACTGAGGCAGTTCTCATCAGGAAAACATTGTTCTCCTTTTCACCTTTTCTTGAAATCTAATAACAATTCATAGTTTTTCTTCAGTAACGTAGAACCATCTGCAACCTTTTAAGCAACTTTTTAATAGGAAGGAGTAGCAGGACATCGCCGTTTTCTGTTCAAATAAGAAATTAAGGTTAGCTATCTCTGTATCAGAAAAATATAGGGATACTCATGTGCCTTATTTCAGAATGCACTGCTCTATCTTTTAGGACTACTTAAACTCTGAATTAATAATAAATTCCATCAAGTTAGATGTTACATTTTTCTCTCATGCAAGGATGTAATCAGCTCCAAGCTCTTGTGGCAACTTTCTCTAGTCACTAAGAATCCAGGCTGCTTCTGTCGGTCTCTTCCACACTCTTTCACCCTGGCCTCTATCCCAAGGCTCTTCTCATTCACAGTGGCTACGTGGCTATGGTTCTTCCAGCTGCCAAGCTGAGTTGCAGGCAGGAAGAAGGGGAAGAGTGGAAAGCCCTGCCTCCTAGGTGAGTTGACCTTCTGTTAGGAAATGTCCTGGAAGCTTCACTTGGCAAATTTTGCTTCTATCTCATTGGCTACCTCATCTGCAAAAGGAGTGACACAGTATCACCAGCACCCAATCTCCAGTCATCTGTTGGTAAGAAAGAAGGTAAAGATACATGTTAAACAGGCAGCAACTAATGCCTATTGATTCTTCCCTTTTAACATATAAATTAGGGATTTTCTTTAAGATGTTTTACTTTTACCAAGATATAATGTACACACAACAAAGAGCATAAATTTTTATTTCCCTGAAAAAAAAAAAGTTCAGTGAATGTTAACATACATATACACCCATGTAACCAAGAGGAGAACATTTCTAGAACCCCAGAAGTTTCTCTGGCTTTTTCTCTTAGATGTTGACTATGAATTATCTTACTTCTAATTGTCTCCTTTTGATTCTGAATTATATGGATTTTTTAAAGTACCCAAACATATCTCTTATTACTCTGAGAATGTAGTGATTGACAGCTAAATTAGATGGTAGTGAGAAGCAGGTGGTGTCAAAAGGATGTACACTTGGCATCCAGAGTAACTGGACTTCTATCCTGATTCTGTGCATTCCAGTCGTGTGACTTAGACAATGCCTAAACTTTATGGCTCTGATTAGCTGCCTTCTTATTACTAAGGCAGAATGAATGCTGTTGTTCTTCTTAGAATGATTTTTTCCTTCATGTTTGTCTAGCTCTTCTCCTAGTTGTCAATTGAGGCATTTCTTCTTCCAGGAATCTTCCCATGTCTCCCAAAACTGGTTCAGGTATCCCACCTCTGACTTCCTACAGAACTCTGGGTTTCTCGGTATCATCGTGTACCATTGCCATATTGACACTTGTATGACTTGTACACTAGACTGAACGTGGTTTATCACAAAGACCAAATGTTGTTTGCTGCTGCGTTCCAAGGCCCAGCAACACAGTGTGTGCTCTGTAAATATCTGCTGAACAGATGTCAAATGAAAAAGGTGGTCTCTGCAACTCCTAAATTCATACTAAGACTATTTCACAAAACACAGTAGAAGTAGTTAGAGTTTGTTTTCTTAAATGGCAGAAAAGTATTATTGTTCATAAATTTAAACCTAAATTTATGAAATAGACATAACAGCTTTATTGCAACTTTATTTTAAAGATGAAAGATAAATTGTGTAGAATACATGGATTAGGTATTTGATAAGTGATATCTATTGTTAGTGTTATATTCAATCTTATTTGCACGTCTTTGGGTCTCTGTGAGTATGAACTCATTGTCTTCACACACCCATCCTCTAACACCAGATAGTAGTCATTGCAATCGGTCTGTCTCTAAGTCAATCTTAACAGAAACTTCCAGGGCACATGCTTCCTTATTGCTTCCTCTGAGTAATCTGTCTTCCTGAGTCTTCTTACACAGAAGGTGGTACTCCAGCTTTGTGGAGAATAAAATAAGAGAAAAAGGATTCAGAGTGCCTCATGAGAGATTAAGGTTAAGCATAAAGCAAGAACTTTCTGGCAGACCTGTTCGAGGGTATTACTGTGACAGGTTATTCAGGTTTCATCCCTAGAAGTCTTTGGAAGTGAAGAGATAATCATTTCTCTCAGATGATTAAGATAGTTTAGCCTGAAGACCAGTGGATGGGCCACATGACCTCTCAAGGTTGATTTCCTCCCTTTGATTTAGCAAAGTACCTGTAAGTTCCTGCACTTTGTAGTGGAGATAAAGTTTAGAAGTGTTTCAAAGTAGAAAAGGGAAAGGACCAGCTGTAAAAGACAAAGTTTGCATTTCTGATTCTCTGGCAAACCTGTATCAGCACTTGAAATCTTTTTATTTGACAGTGATCATTGTATCTGAGGTTTAGCAAACTTAATTACAATAGGGTTAAGAATAATAGTTACCATTTATTTTGTACTGACTAAATGGCAGGCCAGTGACTAGTGTTTTATGTAGGTGAACTCATTTCATTATTACTCTTTCATTATCAGCCTGGCTGTAAGGCAGCTGTGGCAGACAATTATTGAGCAGAAAGTATAAGCCAGATTCCTTCATTCATTCATTCCTTCTATCAGTGTCCTTTATAGAGCACCTTCTATGCTTGAAACAATTCTAGAAGTTGGAACTCAAAAGATTTAGCTCCCTGCTTCTAAATGGAAGAAGAGGATTCAAAACTAAGAGAGCTTTTAATCCAAACTCATTACACCATGCTAGGTCTCCATAATAATAATGGGCTGTTTCCATAAAATGCTTTCACATGCAATCTTAGTTGATCCTATAGCCGATAGTGAAATTGCCAGATTGTGAAATGGAGAGGCATTGGTTTGAGGTGCAAAGACATACTGAAGTTATTGATTGAGACATCTAGAATACTGTGGGATGGTTTGAACCCATGTTCTATGTCTGAGCCTGAATACTTCACCTGATAGGAGACCAAATGCTCTAACCCCATAAACTTAGTAACTCTTGTCAGGCTTCTATCTGTTTCATGGCTGCAGACTCCACCCAGATGGTAACTGGTGGAAGACTGCAGAAAAGGCTGAGACAGGGGCAGAAACACCTCCAGAGTGGGAAACATTCTGCTGCTGAACCCTGTTAGGAGATGGTTTATGGTGGGAGCAAACAGATGAGAGACCAGCCACCAGCATTTAAGTGACGTGCCTGGGGGTGGGGAGGGAGTAAGGAATGTCTGGGTAGCAAGGTTAAAAAACCCCTGGAAGATAACCTGGAACAAGTAATTGCCTGTGGAGTCTCACCTGAGCTTGATGGAGCAACAATGCCGGTGCTTCCTGAGGAAGGAGCCCTCAGGTCTGGAATTCCTGGGGTGTTCTGGGTTTCAGCAGACTGACTCCCTGGGGAGTAACAGGGTAGTCCAATATTACTAATTTTGATAACATAAAACCTTGATCTCAGAGAAATTAAGAGCATTGTTGTATTTACACAGACCTTTGTTCTAATCCTGGCTTCACCACTTACCAGCTCTGTGATTTTAAGTAAGTTTTTTAATTTGCCAAACCTGTTTTTTTTTCTGTTTTGTGAAATGGGATATCTACCTGCAATGAGTTATGAATTTAATATATGTATGTATGTATGCATACAGACTTGTGTTGCTTAATAATAGGGATACATTCTGAGAAGGGTGTCCTTGGGTAATTTCATCATTGGGGGAACATCATAGAGTGACTTACTCAAACCTAGATGGTATCGCCTAATGTACACCTAGGCTAGATGATGCAGCCCCTCGCTTCTAGGCTACAGACCTGGACAGCATGTCACTGCACTGACTACTGTAGGCAGTGGTAACAGTGGTCACTATCTGCATATCTAAATCTATCTGAACATAGAAAAGATGCAGTAAAAATACGGCATGAAAAATAAAAGATGGTGTACCTATGTAAGGCACTTAGCCATGGATGGAGCCTGAAGGACCAGAAGTTGCTCTGGGTGAGTCAGTGAGTGTCTTTGAAGGCCTGGGACGTTACTGTGTACTACTGTAGATTTCATAAGCATTGTATGCATAGGCTACACTACATGTATTAAAAAGTATTTTTTTTTAGCAGGGCACGGTGGTGCGTGCCTGTAAGCCCAGCTACTCAGGAGGCTGAGGCAGGAGAATTGCCTGAACCCAGGAGGCAGAGGTTGCGGTGAGCCGAGATCACGCCATTGCACTCCAGCCTGGGTAACAAGAGCGAAACTCCGTCTCAAAAAAAAAAAAAAGTATTTTTTTGCCAGGAGCGGTGGTTCACGCCTGTAATGCCAGCACTTTGGGAGGCTGAGGCAGGTAGATCACAAGGTCAGGAGTTTGAGACCAGTCTGACCAACATGGTGAAACCCCATCTCTACCAAAAATACAAACAGATTAGTCAAGCATGGTGGTGTGCTCCTATAATCCCAGTACTTGGGAGGCTAATGCAGGGGTATTGCTTAAACCCAGGAGTTGGAGGTTGTAGTGAGCCAAGATCATACCACTGTACTTCCAGCATAGACAACAGAGCAAGACTCCATTTCAAAAATAAAAAAGTATTTTCTTCAATAGTTAACACCTTACTATACCTTTTTTTACTTTATAAACCTTAATTTTTTAACTTTTTGACTCTTATAATAACACTTAGCTTAAAACACAAACATATTGTGCGTCTGTACAAAATATATATCCTTATTTTATAAGCTTTTTCAGTTTTTAATTTTTTTAACTTTTTAAACTTTTTTGTTAAAAACTAAGACAGATACACTCTCCACAGTGTCCAGATCATCTACATCCTTGTCTTCCGCCTCCACATCCTGTGCCTCTGGAAGATGGAGGCGGAAGATCTTCAGGGATAGTAACATGCATGAAACTGTCATCTCCTAGGATAAGAGTACCTTCTTCTGGTTACCTCCTGAAGGACCTGCCTGAAGCTGTTCTTCAGATCAAGTAGAGACAGCGAGACAGCTAAACAGCTTCGGGCAGGTCCTTCAGGAGGAAACCAGAAGTTATAGTTTTTTTTCTTTTTAATAAGTCGAAGGAATACACCCTAAAGTAATGTATGGCAAATACACAACCACTGGCGTAGTCCTTTAATATTCTTATCAAGTAAGATAAACATAATTGTATGTGCTAGACTTTATGACCAGCAGCACAATAGATTTGTCTATACCTGTGTCACCAACACCTGTAATGCATTGTGCTGTGATGCTACCACGGCTACAGTGATAGCAATATTTCAGCTCATTATAATCTGAAGAGACTGCCCTGGTACATGTGGTCTGGCATTGACTCAGGCATCATCATGCGGTGCTTGACTGTTTCTGTATACACATGTGCACACACACTTCCTCTAAAAAACTCAAAGCCAAAGTGTGAAAGCATCTCATCTCGCTGTCTCCACCTGACCTTATTCCACTTTCTCTTGAACTTGGTGTTTGGGTCCCCACCCTGCTACTGAAATAGCTCTGTTCAAGTCCTCAGTGACCTCCTTTTAGCACCTTTGCCGTGCTTGACTGGGGATCTGTCCTTCCTTCTGAAGAGCCCTAGACCCTCACCATCTCGGAGCCTCTGGGCTCCTCTCTGGCTGGGTATTCTCCGACTCTTGCTAGACCCTCCTCTTCTTGCCCTCTGTATTCTGGAGTCTAGGGGACTCAGTCCTTTGACCTCTTCTCCATTTGCTCTCTTCTCAGTGGTCTGTCTCATGGTTTTAAGGACCAAAAGGAATGATGATGACTCTCAGATTTATTCTGCAAATCAGACCTGTCTCCTCGCGCCTAGATCCCCTTTCCAGCGGGCTCCTGACTATCTCAAGGGAGGTCTGATAGGCCTCTCAAACCTAACGTGTTCCAAATCAAATACCTCAAGTCTCCCTGCGCCGAAAGCTGTTGCTGCTGTCCTCTTCCTTTTCTCTGTAAATGACAATTCTGTTTTTTTTTTCTTGGAACCGTAGAAACGTTCAGAATTTCCCATTTTACTTAACCAGGATTTTAAAAACACACACGTAAGAAACCAAAGCCTCTCAGTGGCCTGCATGGCCCCACATAGTCCACCTGCCTTCTCACAGATGCTCTGGCCCTCTCCCTTATCCCCTCTGTTGCAAGTGCACTGCCTTCCTTTCTACTCCTCAGCTGTACCAAGAATGTGCCCCCTGAAGGACTTTGACATTTGATAGTCCCTCTGCTCACAGTACTGTGCCCCATATAATATCTGCATATCTCCTCCAATTCCTTTATATCTCAGCTCAGACTATAACTTAGTAGAGAACATCCTCTGACTAGACTATAAAATAACAACTTTTTGTTATTTTATCTATATATAGATATATATATAGTTTATTGTCTGTCTTTTCCATTAAAGGTAGCCCCATGAAAGTAGTGAATTTGCGTTCTTAAATATTTTTTAAATAACTTGGATCCATGAATGCATGCATGCACGCATGATTGCCTCACATTATTTGATTCTGTGCATGGCTACTGCTGAAGTTGATAAGTGGCAGAGCCAGGACTCTGCTGCACAGTGCAGTGTTCTTCATGCCCTCATTTCCCACTGGGTGGTAGTTAGATACTTAGCAACAAGCCTTCGCTGCTATACACCTCAGTTTGCATATGAATGCAAGTGTAAAATGGATAACTTTATTCTAGAGCAATGGCAAGACTTAAAAGCCAGGTGAGTCTACTTTCCTTGTTGAATTTATAGAAATATAAGCTGATGTTAATGTCACAGTAAGGTTCAGATTTTAATGGCCTTCGTTTTATAAAATATAGGGACTGTTAAATATTTAAAACCAGTTTCATTGGTTTTTTTAAAAAATTTATTTAATTTACTTTAGATGCATACTATATCTGGCGTTTCTCCCCATGTTATTCCTCTCCACCTTCCCTCCCCATCCCCCACTGTCTCTCCCCTACCCGCCTCCAACACCTCCAGTGAGTGATGCTCCTCTCCCTGAGTCCATGTGTTCTCGTTGTTCAACACCCACCTATGAGTGAGAACATGCGGTGTTTGGCTTTCTGTTCCTGTGTCGGTTTGCTGAGAATGATGGTTTCCAGATTCATCCAAGTCCCTCCAAAGGATACAAACTCATCGTTTTTTATGGCTGCGTAGTATTCCATGGTGTATATGTACCACATTTTCTTTGTCCAGTCTATCACTGTTGGACATTTGAGTTGGTTCCAGGTCTTTGCTATTGTACACAGGGCTGCAATGAACATATGTGTGCATGTGTCTTTATAGTAGAACAATTCGTTGGTTTTTTAATTACTAATTTATTAGTATAAGAGGAAAGAATCTGGTCTCTCATCTGTCATTTTAAAATTGTTTTGTCCCCAAGGAATAAATTTTTAGTTATGAATTTTTGAAGTGTTTTATTTTTACAAGCAGTTGTAGATTCACAGCAAAATTGAGAGAAAGGTACAGATTTCCATAGACACCGTGCCTCCTGCTTATCCACATCTTCCACCAGAGTGGTATGTTTAGTTACAGTCAGTGAACCTACATTCACATGTGATTGTCACTCAGAGTCCTTAGTTTACGTTCTCATTAGGGTTCACTCTTGGTGTTGTACTTTCTGGGTGTTTGCATAAATGTCTAATGACATGTGTCCTCCATTAGAGTATCACACAGAGTACTTTCACTGCCCTAAACAACCTCTGTGCTCTGCCCAGTCATTTCTCCCTTCCTTCAACCCCTGCCAATTGCTGACTCAGTTATATTTTTTAAAATACTACGTGTATATACAGTTGATATCAACCCATTTCTTAAAATAGGATTCTGTTATGCACTGGGATTTTTGTTAACTCTTAATTAAAGAGGGAGCAGGAATGATTCCTCAAATTGCTTTTAAGTCCTACTTCCCACTGTTTTTCCAAAATCACATTTTATAGCTTGAGAAACATGGTGAAATTATTTTTTAAGTTTGCCCTTGTTTTCCGTCCCCTGTCAGCACTGTGATGGATGTTCTCCTGAGCAGTGAAATGGCTAACAGTCAGGTTTACAATATCAACTCTGAAAGGTCTATGATTTAGAAAGCCAGACCTTCAATTTTTGTAAGCTGATAGGATTTCTGAACCTTTCTCTTAGAGGGGGATTCTCTGATTAAACTATAAATTTGGTTTGGTGTTTTCAATGGAAAATTATTTAAATATTCCAATTATTGGCAAGTGAATGTGATTTTTTTATTTCTAAGGAAAGTAATTTATTTGAAACTTAAATTTGTTTCTCTTTTCTTACATCTTGGCACTAGTAGATAAAACATGCCAGTTAGGAAACTGAAGCTATTCCCATGATAAAACTGTTTGTAAGGATTTGAGGGTAATCTCTAAATTTGCATTGCTTATGTGACATCCTAGTTTCTGACTTTTTGCTGTCTGCCGCAGACAGCTGAGCTTTGTAATCATGGTATTGTGAGATCTGAGACTAAGCAGTTGTGACATCGGGCTCTGTCCTCTGGCTAGCTAGTTAGTGAATGTTTTCTCCCTCATCACTGCTAGACAAGGAGACAGTTTTCCAGATAAAAGAATCGTTCTGCAGGCAAGCGTATAATGCTTACTCTGCTAGCCTCCTGAAATTTACTGCAGCCATGTGTCCTAGGCCACTGGTTCTGAAAGCTTTTGATCTCACAATCCCTGTATACTTCGTACTCTTAATAATTAGTAAAGTACATTGGTGTTGTGTGGGGAAGAAAATTACTGAGAGCCACAACATGCTTCAGTGTATGAAGTTTATGAATATTAATATTTATCATATTAGAAATTAAAACAGAAACACTTAAAAGTATCAACCTTTAAATGTAACATTCAACACATTGCTTGTTAATATAATCTATTTTTATGAAAAACATCTCTATTTTCTAAAAAATAATGGTAAGAATGAATGGATTCTCATTTATGTTTTTGTGCTTATTCTGATGTGATATGTTGTTTTGATTGTAGTTGGAACAACAGGTATGTAGTTGGAAGGGAATGTAGCCTTTTCAAATAGTGGTTGATATTCTTTGATGCTACACCAAAACTTGGCAGGTAGAAGTTTCCTCTACCTAAAACCATACCAGTCACCTTTTCATATTGTTACATTAAAATATCTTGGTCTGCCTTACACTTGATGGGCTTTATGGCATCATGCATATATCATTTGAAAAATGTCACTTCATTGAGTTTTGTGTATCTTCACAGTGCTATGACACATTTCCTTAGGTAATATCAAAAAAGTCATTATCACCACTGATCTTAACAGAGATAAGTAAGCATTGAGTTGCTGTCAGTTTACAGTAACAAATACTGGTTTTCCAAAATTGCAATTTGTACTGGAAAGCTCAAATTCTGTCATTGGTTACAAATACTGTCAGTTGTTTTACTTAAAGTGACAGGATCACTTTATTTTTTTAGAAAATGTGAACAAAATACCCAAGTCTGAATAAGCCTAGTTCATTGCTGTGAGTTGTTTTACGTTAAAGTGATGTTTATGGAAAAGGCAGCTAGTTGGCTCCAGGATGTAAGGAGTGGCCCCAGGTGGCTTTCTCTGAGATCATCCTTTACTTCAGTGTGCCCCAGTATTGCTTTCAAGAGCACTTTTCTTGTCATCATACAGAATTTAAGATGTGTCTTTAATAGTTGAGATTCAATAAAATTAGCAAATGTTTACTTCCTCGAGGATATTCGTAAGTGAAAAATGCCTTAAAAAAAATTAAAGGATACTCATGCAGCTTGATGGCACTGCCTTGATTCTTGGTAAACCACCAACAGTTTTACACACCACTGTACTGACAAAGGTCAGCACAGTGAAAAAGACAAATAACATCTTAGTGTTATTCTAAAAGCATTTTGACTTGATGGAACCCTGGAAGTGTTCATGGGTCACACTTTGGAAACCACTGCCCTAGCTATTTTGAAAAAGTTAGATCAAGTAATGCTGTGGAAGAGGTGGACTCATGATGGATCCAGCAGCAAGAGAAGAATAAAGCAAGCTGTCTGAAACATTTTACACCTCATGCGGCCTTCCCATCAAGTGAATCGTTCTCATAGTGTAAACCCCTTGAGGGCAGAAATATCACAATTGCCTGCGGTCACATGGACAGTGGTCTGTGCATGCTGGGGGTGCCCACAAAGAGAGGCTGAGCCTCTGCCTCATTCATCAGAACTGGCCCAGTGTAGCCTCGGAATTATCAGGCGAAGAGGGATAGGCTAATGTTCATGTATTTACTCTGCACACATTTAACAAAAATAGACGAGAATGAAGTTACTGCCATCTCTTCTCCCAGAGTAGATGACAATAGCCGTAGCAGTGGCATTGCCCCAGCAGGAGCACTAGTCAGTAAGGACCAAGGAGAAGCCAAAATTCAGCAAAGCTGTGGTCAGGTGACTAGACTTTGGCTGTAACTCTTTTTCCACCCAACTTACACAACCTAATTCTGAAACTTATTCAATTGCCTCCTCAGAAAATATTATTAAATGTTATAAAAGAACTATGAGATAAATAAGGCTCTTATTAAATGAAGATTGGAAACGTTTTAGCCATTTATCTTCAAGGAATTTCAGATCTTCAGTTAATTATGATAATGTGAAAAGAAGAGTCCCAAATTTTATTTTAAATATCACTTTTCATTTATTTTGCTTTATTTATAAAAATATCTAATGGTTAGTATAAGAATTAAAGTCTCCTCTTAAATAGAAAGGAAATACTAAACTAGGCCAGAATAGAGTAATTACTTGGATTATGCATGACTCTTTCTATTTTTCCTATGACATAATAAGCATTTAGTAGGTGTTAGCTAAAGTATTAAATTTTATCGTAACGATTTCAGATAAGATTTTCCTTAAATGAACAGGGCAAAGTAATCAAGAAAATTTTTGCATTAAATTCAAATAGTACAGAACTTAGTAATGTGACTTCTGAAGGAATTTACCGCCCCTCCACCCAACCCTCCAAATTGTCACAGACACGGCAACAAAACATTATCATTAAGACAAGTCATTGAGACATGTACAAAGTTTTCTGTCCCAGTGTTCGTATGAGTCATTCATGTATCTCTTTTGGATGCTGCTAGATGCTAGGTGTCAGCACTGTACAGAACAAATATGAATGAGGTGTCATTCCTATCTTCTGTCTCAGTGTTCTTACCTGTAAAAATAAATAACATGTCTACCTCGAATAATATGTTTTGAGAATTTAAAGATTATCTAAATCCATTGTAAACTAAAAAGGACTTTTAAAAAACAGTAGATTGAGTCAAGAAGATGGACTAAGAGCTTATACCTGGTCCACCCACCCCTCCTTACAATCCCAGGAAGTGACAAAAACAAGTTTTAAAAGATTCCTAAGAAAGAGAAAATAGGTGAAACCAAACCTTTGAAAAACAAAATCCCATTCAAGAAAAGGGTGCTGCAAAGGTAGAGTGGCTTTGGGAGGATTTAACCCCGACATCAGTGGCTGCAGAAGATAGGAAGAGCTCAGGGTGTTCTCGTAACGGATTGAAGAGCTGCCTCTGAAATAGCAAGGCTGGTCTGCTCTGCCTCCAACTTAGTGATGCTGAGTGCAGGGTAACGGTGTTAAATCCCACGTAGCAATGCGAGGCCAAACCTCGGGTAGTCCCACCCCCTGGAGGAGCTCCCCGAGAAGGAGCATACGTTACTTGCACATCCCACACAATTGTATATTGTATCCTTGTCCATGGCCACCAGAAGAAGCCTATTTTAAATAAGGGGTACCTTCACAGACGAACTCAACCTCAAAAGCAAAAACTAACACATATCTAAAATGTATAAAGTATTCAAGAAACATCATACTCAAACTGAAAAACTAACATCTTGAGTAAACAGCTCACAGAATAGAAGATGATTATAAAATAATGATTAAATTTTAGATGGGTAGAAAGATACGGCATCCATGAAGGCCAAACCATTTATAGAGTTGGGAATTTAGACACTAGTAGATGGCTAAATGGGCTGCTAAGTAGCACCAGAGGCTGAAGAGCTAGAAGTATTGCTACAAAAACTGGGGGAGGAGGAGGAGAGAGAGTCCAAGACTTCACAAGTTACCTAACTGGAGTTGACAGAGTAAGAAAACAATGCAAAGTAAGGGAAGGAGAGAGACTTTTTAAAAGAAGAAAAAATCATAAGCTTAACGAAGATAAGGGTGATTATTCCCATAGAGAGAGCACACCAAGTGCCAAGAGATGTGAGTGTAACCGGTTGTATACCAGGAATAGAGAAGAGATAAAGAAAAGAACCAGGGCTATACATAAAGGAACTTTTGTAGCTTTCTTATCAAAAGATATACTTCAAATTAATTCCTTAGCATTATAGATAAGGAGAAGGCTTCCTGGTGTGGGGGAAAAATCAGCTGTCACATCAGACAGACCTGAATTCTAGTCTTGGGACTTACTTGTTCATCCTTGGATAGTTAGTTAACTTCTGACGGCTTAGTTTTCTTATATATAGGGAGACAGAATAATATGTACTTTACAGAGTTTTGATGAGGTTAAATGAGATATATTTTTAAATATTGAATTTAATTATGTTTAGAGTTCTTAAAATATATATACATATAATTATATATTAGCTAGCAGTATGTTGTATATTGTCAGCCCTCCGTATCCGTGGATTCCACATCTGTGGATTCAACCACTTGCAGATCGAAAATATTCAGAAAAAAACATTGCATCTGTGTTGAAAGTATACAGACTTTTTTTTGGTCAGTATTCTCCCAAACAATATAGTGTAACAATGATTTACATAGCACTTACATTGTATTACGTATAAGTTAACTAGAGATGCCTTAAAGTATACAGAAGGATGAACATATGTCATATACAAATACTATACCGTTTTATATCAGAGAGTTGAGCATTTGTGGATTTTGGTATCCACAGGAAGTCCTGGAAGCATCCCCCATGGATTCCAAGGGACAACTCTGCTGGGTGAATTAATAACTCCCTTCTTCCGGAGACCACGAAATACTTTGCAGTCCAACCCCTTTCTCAGGTCTCATTTTCTCCTCTTTCAGTCCTTCAGCCACTCATGTGTCACCTTTGTTGAACGGCCTCTTGCTTCATACCTTTCTCACACCCCTCAACAAAATTAGACTCTGATCCCAAAATATGCCTATGCATGTTTTATTCTACTGAAATGTCTTTGTCTTCTCTAACTAGCTTCTTGAGAGCAAGTTGATAGAATTGATGAAAACTGCTGAGAAATATTAAAAGTTGTATCCATAAATGAAGAGATTTTTAGTGTTTTTCTCCTTTGTCATATGTTGGGTTTTTAGTTTATCCTTGGGAAATAGGACACGTCTTTGGTTAATAGACATTTGAGGTACACGAAATGAAATGCTGTGAAAGCAATTCAGACGGAACTGACAGGTATGAGAACGGGGCCCAGCTGCTCCCAGCTCCTCGGCTTGATGACAGTCTTGCAATAAATAATCAGAAACCGGGTGAAATGATAGCAAATGTCAGTTTAAAGTTTTCCGTTGTCAATACTAAGATTTTCTTATCACCAGACCATTGCTGGACCTAATCATGCTACTGTTTATCTTCCTGTGCATTAAAAAACATTCTTTACCCTCCTTTTTACTATGCTGAACTATGTCATAGCACCTCACAGTAAATTTCCAGTCTGTGGCTCATGTTCCTTACTGCTCACTTCATTTGATAAAGGAGACTCAATTTTGTCAGAAAGGAGTTCTTAGCTCTTCTGCTTATTAGTTGCAGGACCTTTCATTTACAGTTCAACTTAAACAACGGGAACTGTCCCAGCCAAGGAAATCCCTTTCAGTTTTATGGTGAGGTTATTCATTTATCTCTGTGCAACAAAGAAAATTCTCAAGAACATCAAGGTTGTATTGTGAAAAGAGCCATTATGTTGTAACTTCTGACCCTTGGAAAGAAGGCTGAGGTTCATTTAATTTAGTACTGAGTTTCCAAGAAGCATTTGCCAATTTATTTTCAACAAAATGAGAAATTATGTTGACTGCTGTGGGCCCAGATGCTGTGAAAGAGCCATGGAGGATGCTAGAGCTGCCTGGAGACCTTAGCAGCATCTAGACCAGCCTCTGATTTGGCAGATGAACAGGAAGACCCACACATGGAAGTCATACTCCCAGGGTGGCACTGCAGGTGAAGGCCCAGGTCTTAACCGATATTTGACAGACATTTTTTGTCAAAAGCTTTGAGTCTGCATTTCAGTTCTCAAGACGAGAAATATTCTATTAGTACTTTAATAGCATTCTCATATTTAAAGCTATAATATCTTAAAAAGCAGGAAAGCCATATTTTTTCTTTTGTTAGTTTCTGCTAGTTTTATTATCTTTTAGAATAGGAAAATTTATCTGCTCTCTTTTCAGTTAGTCTCTCTTCTTCTCACCATAACTATATATTATGCCCTGAGGGAAAATTAGGACTACAGAAAGGAAGAGGAGGAATTTGAAGGCAGAAAGAGACTAAGGCAGTCACACATCACCATGATCATGGGGCAGTATGTTTCATGCGGGCCTGACTTCTGTGCCTGAGCATGAGGAAGGATCACTGAAGCCCCAGGGAGAGCAAACGAGAAATTCTGGGAGAGCAAAAGGGCAGGTCAGAGAAAAGTGGGAACCAGTCACATAAGGTGTCCAGCAGTGGTGAGCAAAAGCCACCTCTAGCGTTTGTGTTCAGCATATGGCAGTGGTAGTGTTCTGAGCTATAAGTTGTGCTACCCGGGGCAGATGGCTCAGCTCAGGCCTCAGCGGCCTCGTCTATAAAAGCACAGAGTTTTTTTTAGATTAGGCGAGCTCATGTATGTGAGTTGTCAGTAGGGCAGTGGCGTAGCTCACAGTAGTTCCATTCCTCTCACACTCCTTTTTATTGTAATTTTTTTTAGGAATGCTAGCTCTCAATTCAAGACCATTTATCAAAACTCTATAGCTACATGTTCCTCTGTGGAAAAATTGCACATTGCTACTTGGTATATTAGGTCAGCTATAGTAGTGTCTATTCTGTATTGCGTTAAGCCAACAGAGCGCAACACAGCACATTTCAGAGAGCTTAGGTTATACAGAGAGCTCAAATCTTAGCCACTGTGTTACACTGTATTTAATTAACTTGTAAGGATATGATTAAGCCAGGATAACAAGGTAGGGCCTATGTTCTACATGTGGAAGAAGTATTTTATTCTAAGGAATATTTTGGTCCAGGCAGTTTTCATCAGTACTTACTGTATTTGATTGAACTGCTTGTAGACACCCAGATTTTTCAACCTGTTTTCTGCCTCTGCTTTGCACATACTGTTTCTTCTGCCTGGAAGACCCTTGCTGCCATTGCCTCTGTCCATTCCTTCTCCACCTGTCTTCACCTTCACCCTCCTGGTCCTTCAGAACACTGTGCAAGCACTGCGTACTCCAAGAAGCCATTCGACACACTAGAGTGATGGATGTGCGCCTTTTCCATAAACACACTCAACAAATGTAATGTGAGGGTCTCCTCCAGGCCAGAAGGGTGAGAACCAGGGCATGCTGCCATGGGAAACTGATCTCACTCAGGGAAACCTGCAAGGTTCTCTATGGAAGTGGCATGTAGGCTAGGGGCTTGAGTTGAAAATAGACTGCAGGAAAGAAGAGAAGGACCTTCTGGCAGAAGTAGCAGCAGATGTAAAACCTCATGCCCACATGTTTGAGATGAAAAGGAATATAGCTCCATTGCTTACACTTTTCTCATAGGAATTGCCATGCTGTGCTGTAGTCATTGAATGTGATGATTAGTCTCTGGTGTCATTTTCCTGAGAAAGAAAACGTGGGGGAAAACCTAGTGTGGGTGTGACCAAGTGGGGCCTGTGTAGTCAGAGATTCAGCTATACCATTCTCCATGCAATTTAGGCTGGCTTCTTAGCTCTTCTGGTCTGCAGTATACTTATCTGTCAAATGGGTACATCAGTTTTACTATCTGAGGCGGGGGATGATGTGGGATCTCAGTGGCTAGTGTTCAGTAGGCATTCACAGCATGGATTTGTGCTCTTCAAACTGTGACTTCCTGGGGTGTTAACATCTCAGCTGGATCGTTTTCCATTTTGATTAGAAACTTCTTGGTTGTATGAAATTGAAAGAATGTGGATATTTATTTCCATGACAGTCTAAGGTAACAAATTCAGTATGGTTGTTTCCCTACAAAATTGAGTGGGAAAGAGGAAAACCTGAGAGGGTACATGGAGGCTCTTTCTCAAATATTCAGAATGGTTATAGCTTAGTAATCTAGACTTTTCAGAAGTCTGTTTCTAAAAAATTATTCCTAGTCCAAATATATTGTATATATGTAGGCTGTTTTGCATCACCTGCAGAACGTCAGTGGTAACTCTTCCCTCTTGCTGTCAGTGATGACTCTTTCCTGGTGCTGTCTCAAAGATGTTGTACATTAGAACATGGATATTTCTATACTTTGAAAAGATGCTTGGCCTCGTGTAACCAGACTTGTGACTAGATTGGAGAGATCCATTTCCCTGCTCTCCTGTCCCATGTGGCCGTGGCTGCTGAGCCGCCTTCCTGGCAGCCTTCTGATGGTAATGCAGCAGTACTGACGAAAGAAAACTTTTCATCTGGGCGTTTGTTTTTAATGTATTATAAAGTAAGTGCCCACAGTTCATGCAGCACCAAGTTCTCTGTTAGATGAGGGTTTAAGAGGAAATGAAATATTTGCCTTCTATAAACATGCCTTCTATTGGAAAGTAAGAGTGGCATTTACCTCCTCCCCACTCCCACGGTGCCTCACACAGACCTGTCCCCAGCTCTTGGCACACTGGGCTGGAATTGTCCACGCACATTCTCCTTCACACACTCCCAGTCTTCCCAGGTCAGGTGCTTTCTCGGTATTCCCCCATGCACTTTTAGGCACTTACAGTGTGTTGAGTGGCCAATCGTTGGGGTTAAAATGTCAAAATGTATTTATTAGGTATTAAAATTAGGGAGTCAGACAAGGAGCCTCTGATAATCCTAAAGTTACTCTTCTGCTCTAGAACTCTGTGATCTCAGTGGGAATTTCTTTGAATTTTCATTCCTGCCCTTTATTAGTTGTCTTGAAGTTTTACAAGACTTCATTGAGTACTGTTGAAACTCACAGCCAGATCATTCTGTCCTGTGTTTTGTTTTGTTCACTGCAGCGGTGCTGATTACTATGATTATGGACATGGACTCAGTGAGGAGACTTACGATTCCTACGGTGAGTGACTGGCCAAAGCGTGTGAAGAGAGGGAGGAGAGATGGTCATAGAGAACCTCAAAGTTCTTAATGGGAAGATAAATTAATAAGGACATTTGGACTCTGAAACAGCAGCTTCCTGCCAATTCATTTGTGCATATCTAGCTATTTTTAGAGGCCCCTTTATTATTTCAGTATTTAAAGAGGACTGAAGACTTGCCGAAGATTGCATGAAACCAGATTCTGAACTTAAATTTTATGTTTGGCTGGATTGCCTTGTGCTGATTTTCTCACAGAATAGTTTTTCAATCTGCAGACACTTGATAGCTGGGTCTTTTTGAAGTGTCTGTTTCATGACAGTAAAGGGTGGTTCTCCCACCTTCACCTTTATATTTTAATTCATTTCTGATCTCAAGCCCTCTGAAAAATATTACACTGAGAGTCATTTAATAAAGGTTACAAAAGCACTGAGCCAAGGAGGGAGATACAGGGTCTGTAAGCTTTACACGGCAGCAACTAAACCCCTCTTAATTCAGTGGAGCTGGTAGAGATGCTGGGGACTGCATGTCCAAAGTCTCAC
This sequence comes from Leontopithecus rosalia, assembly GCA_028533165.1. Lineage (NCBI taxonomy): Eukaryota > Metazoa > Chordata > Mammalia > Primates > Cebidae > Leontopithecus > Leontopithecus rosalia. The sequence goes on from CM052663.1 coordinate 81,831,652, forward strand.
TTTGCAGAAGGATGACAGGTTTAATTAAAATAATTGGCAGCAGCAACTTAATGGTAGTAAGAAGAGCTTTTGCTGCAGGGCAAGGAGATCAGAGAACATGAAGCTTCAATCAGTGGCAAAGCTCTGATGAATCCCTGGTACCCAGTGCAAGTGAATCAGGATTGTGGTTAATGGATGTTAGGACATTTCTCTTAACAGAACTGAAAAACCGTTTTCCCGTGTTAAACCTTTTGAAGTGCATTTTGTTGTATCACCTGCCTGAAGCTGTGTTGGCTGCACCTTGAATTTTTTTGTTTTGTTTTGTTTTTTCTTAAACACTTAAGAGAAATATGTTGGTTTGCTGAATGCAGGGTACCTAAATTGTTGCAAGATAGCTTGAGGGAATGATGCTGATTGCATGTTTTGTATCAAAAGAAGAGGTCATTTTAAGCATTTTTCCTTCACAGCTTTTTAAATTGGTCTCTGTGGACACATGGCTTTTAAATTGCTGTGTGGTGCAGCAAGGATGTTAACTGTTTGACGTCAAAGACTTGGAGATAACTCATTAAAAGTTATCTTCAGGCTGAACAGCTGTTTAATTTCAGGAAATAAAGATGATAGAATGTCCTTTGTTATTAATACCATTGTCCAGCACGGATTTAGCATTATGATGAATGAAATCTGACATGATGTCATTAAGTTTATTTCATATTCATGAAGTGTCGTTGAGAAGTGAAGTTCAACCCAATGCAACTTGCTTTCAGTCTTTTGGTGAAAGCACCTGTGAAAAGCGAGATCGTGTTTCCCTTTCTTAGTCTGACCTTTCCCGTTTGGCACTCCAGGTTTCTTCTCCTTTGTCTTCACACGTTTATATTTTTTTCTTTGTTTTTGCTGTGGGAAGAAGTCTGAGTGATCCTTTTCCCATTCTCTTTTCCACTCATAAATGTCCTGATGTTTAGCAAAAGGCTGTTCTCTTTGCTACCTGAGCTTGTGAGCTGTTGTTAAATGAGTAACCAAAAGGAAAGTCCTTGCAACGTTAGTTGCCATTTCAGATACAAAAACCATTTTTCTTCCCATGTTGACAGATTTTGTGAGTGAGATGATTATTTTTTCTTGTAATTTTTTTAAAAGTAAATTCCTTGTTTGTTTTTCTTTTCAGTACACCAGGGATATGTATTTTCAATATGACATCTACCTTTGGTTCAGGGCTAAGTTAGATTCTGAAAAATGAAGCCTGTGGGATTTGTGGCAGTGATCTAATTGTGATTCATCTTACTGATTTTAGGGCAAGAAGAGTGGACTAACTCAAGACACAAGGCACCTTCAGCGAGGACAGCAAAGGGCGTCTACAGAGACCAGCCATATGGCAGATACTGATTGTACTGTCTGATGTTGTGAAATAGCCAATCTCCACCAGTCCTGTATACTGTTCAAAGTAATTTTTTTCTATGAACAATCCCTTTTTAAATAAATCAAAATGTTTAAAATCTGAATGGATGGAACTTAAAACTACTTTGTTGAAACATCAACTTGGGCAGAAACAAAAAAAAAGGACATGTAAAATTTTGTTATTTCCAGTCTGTATATGAAAAAATAGGTCATCAAAAGGAAAAAAAATAACTTTGATTAACTAGTGTTAAACAAAAAATAGGTTTACTAAATATGTTAATCTATTCTTTAATATAAGCCTCACCTTTCATTTGAAAGGTTTCCATAGAATTTAGTTATTTTATCTTTCAGCCATATGCTAGTTTTTTTTTTTTCTCTTGCCAACATGCGTAAAAAGGGAAGCCAATTACAAGTGCAAATAATGTGGTATTCTTTTGTAACTCAAGTCTTGAAATGTTCTGTAGTGTTAAGCAAAGTCTTCTCTTGCTTGATACTAAATAAACTTTTGAAAGAAATTTTGTGTGTGTGAGCTAACAATTTCATGGGTTTTTTTTTATTTATTTAAAAAGGCCTTCATAAATAGTTGTAAACAGGGAAAGAATTCATTTAACAATGCTTGTCATAAAAGGGTCACACTAAACATTGTACAACTTATTTTAAAAATGGTATAAAATTAAATGTACCATTATATACTCACCATAGATTTAAATGCTGTTTAAAGAGTCCAAATGGTATCAAGCTGCTTGAGTGGCACGTTAAACTACGCAAAACCAAATCTTGTTTAAAAACTGGTTTTAAAATAACTACTGGATTTTCTGAAAAACATGTGATCAGTTTTCATCTTGTTGAGCGTTTTTTCACTAGTGCAACTTTGGATTTTTTATGAGAATTTTGGTACCTTAATGAACACCTCGCTCCATGCTGGAAGCACTAAGCACAAAGCTTTTAAAGACTTTCTGGCTTGACTAATTGAGGTCGCACTCGCCAAGGCTGAGGATGTGTAACCCTTAAACGGTCTTCATTTTCAAAGGTAAATAAATCAAATAAGATTTTAATCTCACTTAATTTATCTTAATATAACTAATAAAACCAGAGCGATTACAACTTAGCAAGTTTCATTATCCATTTTAGAAAAGTTTTAAGATCACCTAAATTCTCATTTTAAAAAGTTTAATTTGTTTTAGTAATCTAAAAAGCCTTAGTTAAGTCAGTTTAATTGGGGCCAATTATTCCCTATTAAACAACTGTAAAACCTCATAACTAGTTATTTGTAATACATTATTTGGTTAGTATTTCAGGGCACTTCTTAAAACTGACAAATATTTAATAAAGTTATTCTTTAATCATTAAGCTTTTTTAATTGTAGATTATGTAAAATGTTTAATTTTTACTTCTTGGGGGATGTTTGTCTCTTTATTTTGAGTAAAAAGGTCTTTTCTTTTGTTAGGAAATGGCAGTCATCTTGGAATGTCGAAGGAACTGGTTGCACACCTGAAAGAAACAAAGGTAAGTTTGCCTTTTGGTTCCAGTGATTCTGATCTGCTGTGGAAGATGAAGACAATTTCATGCTTATCTAAAGTCACATGGAAAATTTCCCCTGCTGATTTCCTATTACTAGTGATTATGTCAAATTAACTACAAAAGTCAGAAAAAGAAGCTTCCTGAATCAAGTCCGACCCAGGAAGCTTCATTATAAGTGGCAGAGATTGGAGGCTCAGGTCATCCTGATATTTAAATATTCCGATTACTTTCAATAGCGTGAAAAACATTTTCCAGATTATTCAGGAAAGAGAGCAGTTTGCCAAACTTTTAATATATAATATGATCCCAATTTTAGTTTTCTATGTGTGTAGGCAAAAAAATTACACAGATAGGCTGGAAATTTTTGACAGTATTTATCTTAGTCTTATGGAAGCATGATTTTCTGTGCTCCTCAATTTTATGAAACAAATTATAAGTATTATAAAATGTACTTTATAAAAATTACTTCTTCAAATGTAAAAATCTGGGGACCTATAAAGGAAAGATATTATTATTTTCGTCTCTCTTTTCACATTTTCTTGGTTTTTTTCTAATGCATAAAAAAATACTATGTAGGCTCTAATCTTCCAGAGAGTATTATTTTTTCAGTATTTGTATTTGAGCTCTGCCACTTAACTGTGTGACTTTGGGCAAGTCTCACTTTCTTCATCAGTTCAGTGAAAATGATGCTTATCTCATGCATTTGTCAGAAGAATTAAGATAATATTGTCAGAGTGTTTTGCAACATGAAAGTGATCCAGTCATGTCAAGTTTAATTGTCAAAGTTGTATTCACATGTTTAATATATATGAAAAATATATGAGCCTGTTTTTTTCTTAATAGCCAAAATTAGCCTGAAATAATTAAATTACCTTTAGAAAGAAGATAATTCTCATCCTTTTTGTAGACAAAGTATGTTTATTTTATTTTCTTTTTGTTTTTCTCTTATACAGAAAGGGAATGTGATGTTCACCACATCTCTGTAGTGTGTGATGTTACTGAAATTTTTCATGATTGTTTTTCTTTATTAAATGGTTTTTTAAGGAGTTGGCTTACAGAATAATAAGTTAAGAATTAGGGATAGGTAAAGGGTGCATCCTCAGAGTTAATGGGATAGGTAGAGGGTCCATCCTCAGAGTGCTCTTCAGAGTTAATAGGAAATACCATACAATTTTATGTTTATTCTCATTTTTTCAAAGCACTCATAGCTTTATCAGACTGTAAAAAGGGGTTGTGATCCAGAAAGGTCCAGAACACTATTGGACAGGAACTTTCCTACTTGTCCTTCAAGACCTTCTCTTATCTGGCTGATACTCCAGCAAACCTTATTATTTTCTATTTCCACAGGAAGGCCCTGCTGTAGATAAGCCCGTCTTTTCCTGTCTCTAAGGGCACATCACATTGTTCCCAAGTCGCTTTCTCCTAACTTTTGTTTTCTCCCCTTGGAATTTATTTATCTTCTCATATGACAGCATCCATGGAACATGAATGAGCTCCATACTGGACACAACAGAGGCACTGGTCATACAAAGGTTGATAACACATGGAGCCCTGTATTCACGTACCGCAAAACCAAATGGAGGTGACAGGCCCATAACAAACAACTTGCTGTCCCCTGTATCTTCACATGAGGAAAACATACCTGTCCTTCAGAACTCCCATGCCCTCTCTTCCATGATGTCCTCACCGGTTAAATCAGGCTGTGATTCCTCCATCATCTCTAAAGAGCATGCTTGGTTTCTATGTCTTCATTTCAGTGTTGGTATCCTATGACTTATATTGGTTGTAGTTGCCGTAACAACTAAGCATGTGCTTATAATTTTCTGTAAATTATTTTATTGAATCCTCACAGCCGTAAGAAGGTATCATCTACATTTTAAAAAAGGAAGAAATTTAAGCTTCAGGAGGTGAATTTCACACTTACGTTGCTCATGTACCTTATAATTGGTAAAGCCCAGATTTGAACCCATTGACTTTAATCCAGAGTCTTTGATGTTAACCATTTTGTTATACTGTCATTCTCAATATTATAATGGCTTCTCCATTGGATTAAAAGCTGTTTAAGAGCAGGAGCCTTTAATTTTTGTTACTTTGCGTCACAGAGAGTATCTCACAAAGCTGAGCATTGTGAATAACTGCCCTCTTCTCTTTCTGTACCCCGCCTTGCCCCAGATTCCTTCATGGAGAGAGTCTTTAGCTTGTTTAGGTTCTGAATCTTCTTGTACTCAGGTATTCCAAGTCAAGTGTGTATCAGTATTTACTCAGATATATTTCCTGAACACTGGCTGTGCTGCAGACAGTAGGAAGACAATGATTAAAGGCATCATTGCTGTCCTTGGAAGTGCCACAGTCTGCTGGGGAAATGGGCAAAGACAAAGTCTGTAGAGCTCGGACAGAGATACATGTGCTTTCTAGGCACATGGAAGGGGGATGTGTAACCCAGGCAGGGTGGTCAGAGGTAGCAGAAGAGGCCCGTGGAGATATTAAGACCAGGAGAAGATAGCCCCACAGGGCAGGTACTCTCGGAGCATCCATATTTCCGCTCTGCCCTTCACCCGCTTTGTGACCTTGAGTCCGTGGCTTTGCCTCTCGTAACAAGAGTCTAAACTGCAGGTTCCCCGCTAATAAGAGACAGTCATGATGCCTACCTTAGTATTGCTGTGATGATTAGAAGCATGCCTGGCACAAATAAAGATGTTCACTCATTGGTTTCTATATGTAAATTTTTGCAATTATAAGAAAACATCATCTAGGAAACTTCAGTTATATTAGATAATTAGAGAAAGAAAGGGACAATGCTGACTGTGTAGGATAAAGGACATGTAATTAAGGGTCTTGTAGGTTCTGCTAGGAAGCTCAAATTCAGTGCAGCCATTTTCAAGTATGGTATCCTCTGCCTGTAAGCATGACCTACTCCATTCTCTTGGGCAGATACAGTTCCTCGTTTAGTCTGTTCCAAAAAGAACTCTACAGACCTCTGTTTTCACTGGTTAGCGATTTTATAACCAGACAATCAGTGCCTTAAAAAATAGGCACTCTGTTTTATCCTCTTGTCCCCCATCTTTTATGTAGTTATTTGACTGTGTAAGGGTTTATTTAGTAAGTGAACGGCATTGTCAGTGTGATCAAGCTGATTCCTAACAGGCAGTGTTAGGAACGGTTAACCAAGACCCCAAAAACCCCAGACAATCACGTTAACAGTACCACAGTTTAGAGAGTCAGGCTCCCTTGTTTAACTCAGAGTTAAAGACTCTGGTCACTGTTTACAGAGACAGGTTCCAGAATTTAAAACTAATGATTTGAGGAAAAAATAAAATTGTAGAGTCAAAAGTTAAATGAAAATATAAAACATTTTATAGAATATATGTGACATCTAAGGAATAAAGTGTATTGTTTTCTGTGCAAATAATGTCTACTATTTATATTGATATTCAGTGTTTTATAGGAATAGAAAGGAAAAAAATCATTATTTTAAAATAACCATCTATTTTATGCCTGATTCTGTTTTGCTTTCTGATTGGGAAAGGCTGCAGATCATTTTTCAATCTGAAGTTCACCCTTCTGTATCAATGGAAAATTCTGTTCAGTTGAAGTTGATTCTGACATTCCCGTTTCAGGAATCTCAGTTATGTATTTCAGCTCTTAGCTCCCATTGCTGAATTCGTTTTTCAGATCTTAATGTGATGAGTCCTTCAGTGACTTTCAGGATAAAGCTCAACCTCCTTGGCTCTGATCATCAAGCCCTGCGTGATTCTGCCGCTGGCCTCGTCAGCTGCCTGGAGCACAGCATGCTCTGACCCCACCCCGCTGTGGTCCAGCCCTGATAGATTGAAAGCCATCTAGAGCTTTTCCAGCAGTGCCATTCTCTGCCTGAAGTCACAGTTCCTTACCCTACTCAAATAAATGAACACAGCTGAGTGGACACAACTCTCACCCAGCTCTTGGTCTAGCTAGTTGTTGCTGACCTGTCAGCACTTCCAAGTGAAACTTGAAGCATCCCCTCACCCAGGAGACCCTCACAAGCCCACCATCTTCACATCCAGTCTGGGTGTAGAGTGTCTACTGTGGACCCTCATCTTACTCTATGAATTCTGCAGTACAGTATCCTGAGATTGTCTGTTTGTTTGCCCTCCTTTCCCCCGACCAGATTGTAAACATCTTTAGTGCGATTACCATGTCTTATGCCTAATAAGTGGTAATTGAACAAGTCATTGAATGTATGAGTGAATAAAGTGAATGTGGTAGCCGGTGGCTGATAGTACAGGACAATGTACTAGGTCTTGTTTGGCCTTATTAGATTAAGTGAGTCGTCCTTTCATTCAAGGAGAACTTAGCAGGTTATTAAGTTCTGTCTTGTGTGTTTATCTCATTTGAACCGCTGCTGACAGGATTCATGTGTCTGCTACCTAACACTGGTCCCAGTACCTAACAGTCAAAACAAGGAGGTGGAATAAAGAAACAGGTACCATTGTGAAGTGTGCCTGGGTGGTGATGTTATCCTGAGGCTAGATTTCCATTCTGTTTGTTGATGAGTTTTTCTCCCTGACTGCAAGACTTTAAGTTCCTTGAAGATAGAAGAACCATGTGTTATTTGACTCGTCCTCCCAAATCCTAGCCTACGGCCTGGCACGCAGACGTAGTGGGAACTGACCAGGTGTTCAGTGAGGAATGAATGAGCAAACAAATGAACCTGTAGTTCTTGAAACACTAACAGTGAGCACACTTCAGTGAAGTTGGAAAACCAAAATTAGTCCTTTATTTAGTCGGTAATACATGTGCTTGGTACAGAATATAAAATATACACACAGTGGTCTTCATTCCCACCCTTACCTCCACATATCCACAGGCAGCTGTTGGTAGTGGTTTTCATGTATCTTTCCAGAGATAGTCTGTGGTTAGGTAAAGCACTTTTTAAAAAATTATCACTGTTTTTTACATAAAAAACGTTATGTCATTTGCTCCCCTCGTTTTACTTTGAAGTATGTCTTAGAGCTGATTTTTTGCTATTTTACACTAGAAAGCTACCTTTTTCTTTTTATTGGCTGAATAATATTTACTTGAAAGAGCCATAATCCAAACAACTCCTGACAGCCATGTAGTTCATTTCTAATATTTTGCTCTCATTAAAGGCAGTGCAAGAAACCGTGTTTATAAATATTTGTGGAATGAATTTTTAAAATAGACTTAAAGGATTTTATAGATGTTTCCCGTAGAGGTCATGGTACATCTTAATCTGCGTTTCTGAAAGAAACTAACTAAATGCTGTATGTGTTCATTATGGTCTGCAAGATTAGCTCCTGTGACCACAGCCGAAGTTCATCTGTTCAGAGGCTGCTTCTGTGGTCACAGGAACTAATCTTTCAGCTCCTGTGATTTAAAATGGTCTTTTATACACAACACGTCTGGCATGTGGCAGGCTGGATACCTGTGTGATTTAGCGAGGAGAGGAGTGTGTGCTGAGTCCAGTATGGACACCTCCTGGACGCTCGTCTGTGTCTTACGGGGAGAGCTGAAAGTCCTGCAATGCCTCCTCAGACTCCTGCTGGTCTCCTGGCATTCCTGGAGTTATTTACATCAGCAAGTGCATTGTTAAGGGCTGGCCTGTGGTAGGGCAGGCTTTGTGGAAAGTACACCACACCAGGGTAGCAGGAGAGGCCTATAGGCTCCCTAAGGAAACAGACAGGATCTCCTCTAGCACTGCCCTGCACAGGCTGATCGCCCACCTTCTCTTCTCTGGCTATCCAGATCCTGCCATTTCTTCAAGATCTCCTCTCTCTCTCTCTCAGCCAAAAGAGCCTTCTCTTCTCTCCCCATGGGAACCCTGGCTGAGAGGACTGGATTGGCAGATGTTTGATTCTGACTCTCTGGTTGACGGGTTGATGCTGTGTAAATGTCCTTCATCCCTAGTACGCTTCTTGAGGGTCACAAGTATGTCTGTCACATTTTATAAACCTCAAAGCATTCAGCACAAGCCATTCAAGAAATATTTATTGGTTAATTAAGGCAATGCCCTGATCAATAGATTTACTGTATTAGATGTTTAACTTTTTAAAGTATTCACCTTTAAATAACAGTTTGCATCTGATTCATCCTAGCAGTATGATGCTTTATGCAGGTGACACTGAGACGCCCACTGTGCCCCTGGCACTCTGTAGTAATAAAAGGCTAGAGAAGGGCAGAGATGGTGCAGAGGAGAAAGCAATGAACTTGGTCCGAGGACAAAAGGAGGAAATAAAATCTGAATGGAGTTTTGAAAGTCGAAATCTTACAAGCCAGGAAGGGAGGAGAGAATGTTAAGACATGATAAGCTACTACAGGTGGGGGACGGGGGTGTTGACCAAGACATGATATGACGTCACCTGTTTTGGGGATGTATAAGCAGTTGCTAGATATAACATAGGGCCTTGGATTTGTATGGCCAGAGCTGTGAGAAGTCAACATCACCACGATGGCCATTTCTCCACTGTGGTTGTTTTGGTTTTTGTCTTTTTTTCCTGATCAGCCAGTTTTTAGTTTTGTATAACACATCAAAATAGATTATTTCAGGTTAGGTAATAAAAAAAAACTTAAATATGTCTGAAAATCCAGTCTCTTCTCGGGTGACAAGAATGCAAGGACTCTGCCAGGGTAGACCCCTAGGACCTCATAGGTTAATATCTGAGGTTTTACGTAAAACAAGGCATTGCTATTCTGAAATTGCTCCATAAATATCATAAAAGGATAGTAGTGGCATCATTAATTAATCATTTGTCTGTCTTTACTGAACACAAATATTTTATGTCCCTAATTTTAAGGATTCTGTTTTGCATTGTTTTCCATAAACATCCTTATTTCTATTAAGTTTCTACTTGCCTGTTCCCTCTAAACCCTGCCATTCCCAACAGAGCATGTAATTATTATTAATTTCTTGATATATACAAATATATTTCATTTTCCTCTCTTTCAGGAACTTTCCTTCTATTTATGGACTGCTTAAGAATAGTCAACTCACCAACGTGCCTAGTCAGTAAATGAATCCACTTGGGAACTTGAAAATCATCTTAATTTTTTATTTGCATAATTTTGTGTTCTGTGACATGCTTTTATTATATGATTATGCTTTTAATTTGAGGAACCTACTCTTTAAAAAAAAAAAGGAAAGAAAATCTGTCTTATTTTGTTGTCTCCCAATAACGAAAAGAGAATGACTTGTGTAGTAGTTAATAAAGGCTGCCTATTGAAATCTCTTCTGCTTTAAACGTAGAAAAACAAACTCTTGTTACCATGTACAGCTGCAGCTCACTGCAAGAAGTCAAGATTCTGCACGTATCCCACATTTGAAAATGATTTATCTATCTCAGTTATGGACCAGTAAATATGAAAGCGTTATGCAAAAAGTATTCTGTCACATAAAAGGTTAATTAGAAAGGCTTCTCCGGGAAGCAGAGTGGCACTGTCAAAATAGAAACCTGATTTTCAAGCCTTGGTGTAATTTGTTATGGAACATGAAGGTCATAATCCCTGTGGACAGTATTTTTCTGTTCATTCTCTTTTCATCATTTACTAGTGCATTGTGATTTTAATTCAATACGCCCCAGGAGGATGTGTTTTATTTCTTCTGTTAGAAACTCGCACAACATGTTTCCTGGTCTTGGAATTTCAGGAACCGTCTTGCACGTTGTGAAATTGTCGCTTTCTTGCCTCAAAGACACATTTTTTTGAGGCATTCACTTTTTACAGCATGCTATGTTTGGAGCATTGTGTTAACGACAGAATAACTTCAAATAGTTGAGCTTTTTCTTATCCTCATATGCATCCTAAAACATAATTCTTTTGTACCTTTTAGATGTGTCCAGTACACATTTCTCCATCTCAGAAATGCATGGAATACAAGCCTATGTGTTAGAGCAGTGGCTCTCTGCAGCGAGAGCTGGTGTGCCACAGTGGAGGGTATGTGCCTGTTATGGGGCCAGCTCGGGAAGGCCAGGGACAGCCAGAAAGCAGCTTCACACACCCTTTTGTTCGGAATTAGTTTTAAACAAATAGGAACTTTAGAACATAAGCCAGACTGTGGTCAATGGAAGAGGATTTGAACTTCCTTTTTGCTTGCATCCTTTTTACCTGCTAAGTCATTGATACAAATCACAAATCTACAAGTAAAATCCCATGGATTCAAACCTCCTGGCTTCTATCCATTCCCTTCTCCTTGATCCCACTCCCACAACCTTAATTTTGGCTTCTTATTTTATTGCCTACATTACTTAATTAATTAAGCACATTATGGAGAACTTAACTGCTGGGTACTGTCTTACGTACGAGAGACAGAGAGAGAGAGAGAGAGCGGAGAAAAAAAAACACGGGGTGTTACCCTGGAGAAGCTTACATCCCCATGGGAGGTACAGGCCACACACCACGAGAATGTCAGGTGCTGATGGAGTCACAAAGAAAATTGTGGTAACAGGAAGAGGGGCTAGACTTCAATTAGAGTAGGCAAGGTAACATGTTAGCAGGGATCATTAGAAGGACCTAAGTTACATTAAGATACTAGCACGTGCAGAGGTCCTGAAGAGGGAGCGTGTTTGGGCACTTCAGGAACAGCAAGGATGCCAGAGCACAAGTAATGGAGTGAGCAAGGGATAAAGAATTAAATGAAATCAGTAGGCTGATTGGGGGTCAGAGAATAAAGGGTCAAGTTTGAGCTTTAATGGAAGCTGTTGGGCAGATGGGAGGAGGAGCTGAGCACAGGTCTAGTGTGATCCAGTGTCTGAGAATAGGCTATGTGGCAAGGTGCAGAGACCCACTGGAGCCACTGCTATGAACATAAGAAGGAATGCTGGCATAGTCCAGGGCGGTAGGGTGTAGCCACTGAGACCTAGCTAGACTTCAGGTATATTTTGAAAAAGTAGAGCCAATAAGACTTAGTGTGCAGATTGGTTGTGAGATGGAAAATAAATTGGATGATACAAAGATTTTGGTCCAGGGCCATTGGAAAACTAGAATTGCCTCTTTCTGAGATGGGAAGATTTTAGGAGGACAAGGCGATCATGTTAAGTTTTGAGACACACATCTGGAGGTGAGGGAGAGCTCAGCTGGAGACAGAAATTTAAGAGCCATCAAATATAGATGTCATTTAAAGCTATAGTGTGAATGGATATCAGAGAACAGACCCACGGAATGTTACATCACTTCTAAGTCAGTGAGTTGAAGAGGAAAGGAGACCTTTCCCCTTATTCCTTCCAGGAAAGGAGACCAAGAAGGAGCTGTCGTGAAGGAAGAAGACAATGAAGAGCAGCGCCCTGGAGACATCTGAAGAAACGGTTTCAGGGGAAAGGGATGTGGTCCTTTGCTGCAGACAGACAGGTCAAGAGAAATGAAGACTGAAGATTGGACGCACACAGTAGCAACAAAAAAATCATCAGTCTTGATTTACCTCATAGAGTGAAGGCTTGGAACAGATACAAGAAAAATGGGAGGGGAGGAATTAGTCTAGTAAACTCCTTCAAGGATCTTGCTTTAAGGAATTGTTGGAGAGGGGTGTACAATTGATATAAAAAGCTTGAGCATGTAGGAGAGATAAATGATGGTTGCTGGGGAGATGTCCATGAGCAGGTCTCTGCACGCACATTATTTTGTGCACACCTGGCCTAGGTGGGTGCAGAGGCAGGACGGTAGACAGAGGACAGTAGCACATACACTCACCAAGCCAGTAGGTTCCACAGTTCTGCTGCTGCCAAAGGCCCATGACATGGGCATTAAATGGGGCGTGTTCCACCATAACCAAAATCCTTCAGCTTCCAGGCTAACTTGCAGATTCCTCGGCTTATCAGGCACATTCCTTCCTGATTTTCCTCCTACCTATCTCTTTAGCCTTAAATTTCCACTATGATAACTGTCAGGTAAACTGTAACTTCTGTGCCATCTTGGCATTGCTATCTGTTGTTTTATTCAAGATTTTTGGAAAAATGAGTGATTTTTAACCAGAACATGGACATTTTAGGTATTACATTAGAAGATTCTGGATCATAGAATCTTCACGAAAGCCCTTAGACAGGGCTTTCGTGAGGGAAGAGGGGTGCTGCCTTATTCCTGCCAGGTGGTAGGAGAAACAGTCCAGGTTCCCCATTTGGCCTCTGTTGACAAGGTGAGGGGGAAGGAGGACCTTCTTGTTATTGCTGGGCAGGTTCCAGGTCTTAAATAGCTGCCACTGATAGCAGCCTGGCTCCACTGGCATGATATGTGGGGTGTGGTAGCCTCATTACCACTGAGCAGTGGATGGTAAAACTGACACCACCCCAGCTTGGGGGGAGTAGGCTGTCTCCTTACTGCCAGACAGAGGTCCAAGTTTCTCCTGTAGTGTCCACTGACACTATGGGGTATCACTGCCACCAAGCAGACAGGAAAGTCCTGGCTTTCTACTCGGCCTCTCTGATGACAGGCACTGTTCCACACCCGCATGCAGTCTTCACTAGGACCATTGGGAGCTGCTTGTAGCTCTTCAGATTGGCTGATGTTTTTCACTTCTTTGCATGTATCCTTTTAGCTGGTCCACCTCACTCTGCTTCCTCTAACCCAGTGATTCCCAGCTTTTTCAGGACATGGCACATAAAGAAAATTATAGTATATGAAGAACTCACTGGAGTGAGTGGAGGAGACCCAGAGCTCATTAACCCTAATCCTAATCCAGCCCCAGCCGCACCGGAAGCTGAGGAAAATCAGTTTTTTTTGTACACCCGTCACCCATTCACAGCACAGTGGTTTGGAAACTCCAAGATTTTAGCCAACTCATACTCATTCTTCAAGACTTAGCCCCAAAACCCTAACTGACAATACCACGTACCTATGTCATCGCACTGTGTTAGAGTCATCGCGACAGTTTCTGTCCTCCCACTAGGCTTTACAAGCCCTTGTCTTAGTCCCTTAGGGCTGCTATAACAAAATACCTTATTCTGGGTGATTTGTTAACAATAGAAATGTACTTACTGCTCGCAGTTCTGGAGGCTGGGAGTCCAAGGTGCCGGCAGATTCAGTGTCTCGTGGGGCTTGATCTCTGCTTCAAAGACGGCACCTTCTGTGTGTCCTCACATGGCAGAAGAGGGCAAAAGGACAAGGATGCCTCCATGACCCTCTTTCATAAGGACACTAATCCCATTCCTAAGGGGCAGCCCTCATGACCTAATCACTTTTTATTTTTTTGGAGACCAGGTCTTGCTCTGTCACTGGCCATGCAGTGGTAGAATCATAGCTTGCTGCAGCGCTGAGCACCTCAGGTCCCACATCGGCTGTTAGGTTTCATCCTATGAATTTGGGGGTACATAAACATTCAGACCATAGCATTCTACCACTGGGCCCCCAAAATTGGTGTCCTCATTTCATTCCAGTGGCCCCAAAAGTCAACTTTTTTCAGCACTGACTCCAGCATCTGAAGTCCACAGTCTAGTCTAAATCAGATATGGTTGAGACTCAAGATACAGTTTATTCTGATGCAAATTCCTCTCCAGCTGTAAAATCTAATGTGCTTCCAAAATACAGTGGTGGGACAGGCATACAATAGACATTTCCATTCCAAAAGGGAGAAATAGGAAAGAAGAAAGGAGCAATAGATCCTGACCAAATTCAAAACGAACAGGGCAAACATTTAGTTTTAAGGCTCCACAATAATATTCAACTCAAAGTCCTACGTTCTGGACACACTGGGGTGGGAGTCGGGCCTCCAAGTATCCACCTTGGAGCTCTACCTCCATGGCTTTGCTGGGTGTTAGCCAGGTGGCAGCACTCACAGGTTAGAGCCTCATGCCTGTGGCTTTACTGCTGTAGTTTGCTGCTGCTAACTCCACCAGTCTAGGGTCTTCAGAGTGGCCCCACTCCTAAGGCTACACTAGGTATTAAATAATGGGGGCTCTCTTCTGTGGTCCCGCCCCTCCCCTTCCAACAACTCCACTAGGCACTACCACTTCTCAAGATCTTCAGATGCCTTCAGGGTCATTCTGTTGTCTTGATGAAATGCACCAGGCTTTGCCCATTCGTGCTAATCTCCTTATCAAGTGGTCTCTTCGCTACACCTTTGGTGTGACTCTCGCATGAACACATTTTCTCCTTCTCTACAGGGTGAGATTTTTCCAAATTTTTGTTCTGCTTCCTTTTGATTATAAATTTCATTTTTTATTTCTTCTTGCATTTTACTATAAGCTGTCAAGAGAAGTCGTGCCACACCCTCAATACTTTGCTAAAAAGATTTCTGCTGCTAAATATACCATTTCATCACTTGCAAGTTCTCCCTTCCCCAAAACACTGAGACGTGAACACAGTTCAGCCAAGTTCTTTGCCACTTAAGCATGGCCTTTCCTTTAGTTTCGAAAAACACATTCCTCATTTCTGTCTGAGACCATCAGAATGGCCTTGACTTCTATCAACATTTGTTCACAGTCATTTAGGTAATCTCTAAGAGGTTTGAGGCCTCTATAGCTCTTCTGAGCCCTGAGCAGAATCACCCCTAAGGCTCCTGTCATGGCAGTGTACCTCAAAGCTTCCTGCCTCTGCTCATACCCATTTCCAAAGCTGTTTCACTTTTTTAGGTATTTGTTACAGCATGACCCCACTTCTTGGTAACCAATTTTAGTCTTAGTTTGTTGGGGCTGCTGTAACAAAATACCTTAGGCTGGGTGGTTTATGACAATAGAAATGTATTGCGGTTCTAGAGGCTGGGGGAGTCCAAGATCAAGGCTCCAGCAGATTCCATGTCTTAATGTGGGCTGCTCTTTACTTAAAGATGGCACCTTCTTTGTGACCTAACACATAGGAGGGGACAAGGGAGCTCACTCAAGCCCCTTTCAGAAGGGCACTAATCCCATATGAGAATGGAGCCCTCATGACTAATCACTTCACAAAGGCTCCACCTCTTAATACTGTCACATTGGGTACTCCTGGCCCACAGTCTCTCGTGAGGTAGAAATCTGTCAACTAGGGCTGATGTCATCCAAAGGCTTGGCTGGGGCTGGAGAATCCACTTGCAAATGCACTCACAGGGCTGTTGACCGGCTGTCTCCATTCCTTGCCACGTGGGCCTCTCTGTAGGCTGACTGAGTGTCCTCACAGCATGGCATCTGGCTTCCCCAGAGCTGGTGTTGAAGGGAAGGAGAGTCCGTGAGTGAGGGGCACACAAGACAGAAGCCACAGACTTTTATACTCTCATTTCAGAAGTGACTTCACATTACCTCTACCACATGCTGTTTGTTAAACACCCCTCCTGGTGCGGTGCAGGAGATCACTCCACAAGGGTGTGGACGCCAGGAGGCAGGACCACGGGGGCTGTCTTGGAGTCTGGCTCCCACCTGGGAAAGGTACATTACATCTCTATGCCTTAGTGTCCTCACCTACAAAATGGGGATAGTACAGCCTACATAAAGGGGTTGTCAGAATTTAGTGATATGTGTGCCAAGTCCTCAAAATGAGGCCTGACATATTGTATGTACTTGATATATATTGGCCATTTCTATCATGGTAATACTCCCCCACCACACACACACACACACACACACACACACACACACACACAGCCCGTGTAGAATGTTGAAGCCATCCCTTCCCCTCCCACAGTTCTGCTGCTCCACAGATCCTCTATGCCGTGTCCGTGCCTTCCCCTCTCTCCTGCCTTAGTTGGAGGCCAAATTGTTTCTGCAAGATGATTGCACCACCAGCAACACTCCTCAGTGGACTCCTCCTCGGGTGTTCGCTCCAGTTGTAACCCATCTGTAATGTGCCCTTTATCGTGACTTCTGTTAATCTTCCTAAAGTGCAAATCATCTCCCCAAAGGCTTACATCCTTTTAATTGCCTCCAGGCTAAAGCTCAAGCTCCCGGCTTGGCCCTCATGCCCTTCACCCCCTGACCCAGCCTCCGTCTCCGCACTACTCCACCCATATCCCATCCCAGCTGGACTCACTGTGTTCAAACACTGCAGCTTTCTCCACACACCTCCATGGTCTGTTCTTTTCCATGGCGTCCAGGTTCTTCCAACCTGCGTGTCACTCAGTCCCGAAATCTTCCCTGACCCTGTCAGAGATACTCCTTCTTCCTTCCAACATGTGCCCAGAGAGCCTGGCCCTTTCATCCAGTGGATGGTCTCCCGCTGCGTGGAGGTGCTTGCCTTGTGTTCTGCCCCTCCCCCAGCCCAGCGCCTGGAACCTGGTTCTGGATGTCACGGTGTCCTCATCCTCGGCATCTGCCTTCCTAGGTGATCCCCCTTGTCTAGGCATAGAGAAAGGTGGAAATCTTGTGGACTGGAGGCTGTAGTGAGGAGCAGCGAACTTATATTTCTCAAGCACCTTCTAAGACCCACTGAAGTCAGAGCATCCTCCCAGAACCACATAAGCTGGGTGCATGAAGCCCGAACTGGAAGATGGTGAAACAGACTGGTGATGAACAGCCCCCCAAACCCTCACAGCCGCTGCCTGTGGAGCTGAGGTCTGAGCCCCAGGCTCGCCGGCCACTGCACAGTCTTCTGGGAGTGTTAGACCATCCACAGCAGTGCAGTTTAGACACATTTTTATAGCACAGAGGAGTACACTTTTATTAATTAACATAAGACTTAGTTGACAAGAAAATTGCTTCCCTTGTTCCCCTGAAGGCATTTAGATAATCGTACAAATGGAAGAAATGTCACAGCTTCAGAGATTGGCAATGCTCACTCTCTGCTCTAGGTCCCTTTCAAAATCCTAAACTCCCGTAGCCAGTGAGGGGGCCATTAAAAACGGTCCATCCACATCACCAACTCACCAGGAAAACAGAGACATCTGCTAACGAACGCAGGAAACGCAGAAGTCTTTCTACTAGGTTGCATTTTTGCTATTTAGGTATCTTTCTTTTGAGGTAATAGACAAACAGGGATACAGAGATAAAATAGGTACATACATAAAATTTGAAAGGGTTGGTATCCCTCCACGTGCCACACACACAGGGTTTCTCCAGTGACCACATTTCAGGAGCTACTTTGGAGTGATGGGGTTTTCATGAACCCAGCGTTTGCCAGGCCTGGAAATGCAGTGTCTGCTCGCCGGCACGTGGCTGGCTGCTGCAGGAGAAGCTGCTGCTGGGGTGTGGGGACTGGCCTAACGGCCCCTGTGGGCTATCATTGGGGTTCTGCAAAAGCTGACCACGGCCTTACAGGCTGCAGCTCCCTCCTGGCTGGCGGTGTGTGTGGATCCCCTTGGTGTGCCAGGAAGCCTTTTCCTTTTGGAAACTGCCCCTCTTTCTCTCACAGGTACCGTTTTGTGTCCCCGCTTCCCGTCATGAGGCAACAACCAGTGTAGCTGCCTCAAGACTCATTCACACTGTGAGACCTCCTCTGTGCTGATCGGGGCCCTGTGGGTGACACGCCTCCCCCACGTCACACAGCTAGTGGGTGGCTCATCTTCGCAAAGAAAACCTGCCATAGCCCTGGCCTTTTGAGGCATGTTCCCCTCAAAGGAAGTGACCTCCGAGGGCAGGATGAGAACATGTACCACAGCAGCAGGAGGCGAGTGAAATGCTTGCTAAGGGAGAGTGTTCCCTGCAGCCTGGGGGTCTCTCCCATGGCTTCTCCCCTCCCACCAGCACATGGGGCCAAGAATCCGTCAGCAGCTGCCCCTCATGCCTGGTGTACCTGTGGAGCATTTTGCCAGTGTCATGTGAGTCACGGCCTGCCTGAAACTGTGCTGTCTCTGCTGGGGCTTTAGCCTCGGTTTCCTTGGCGGGTTCTTTATCTCCCTACCTGCTGCTTCCTGCGTCCTCACCTGCCTGGCAATCTTCCTAGCCTTCTTCCTTCCAGCGGATTCAGGGCCCCTCTGGAGCAGCGCACCAGCTCTGGGTCAGCTGCCTAACACCAGGAACCAAGAGGCTAATCCCAGATGCTCTTCCACCAGTTTCTTCCAGTCCTTAGCCTCGTTAGTGTCAGACACGGAGTGTGTCCTGGCCGGCCTCAGATGTCCTGTTACTGGATTGGTTCTCCAGAGCTAGGCTATGTTTTCAACTTCTTCTCCCCATCAGTCAGCTAAGCAGAGTGGAAAATCTCTCTCTGAGCCTCTGTCCTTTCATCTGTAAACTGGAGTTACTTCGTTACCTACCTTAGAACATTATTGAGAGACTCAGAAGCCTGAGATTGGTAAAGTGGGCCATGGGCAGTAGAAAAGTTATAGGGAAAACAGGCAACTGTGGCTCACCTAGTTGTTCATCAAATGCTGATGTGCACCTGCTACCTGTCGGCCTGGGCTGAGGGCAGGAGATGTAGGGAGGAAAGACATATACCGTCCCGGGCAGCTCACAGATTCAAAGGGAGGGAGAGAAGAGGGGAAGGTAGACAGGAGCATCACAGACACACACATTTTCTAAAATCAGACAAAGAGCATTTAGCTCTCTTGTCTAATGTGGTATGTCAGCTGAACAAAATTCAGAATGATCTCCTCAAAACAAATGCTGTGATGTGCTAATTTGTTCTCTACCCCTGACTTCCCCACACCAAGCCCCTGGGGAAGCAGCCTGCAGCTGTCGAGGGGAGATCAGCATCCCTGCCCAAAGAGAGTTCATCCCTGTCATGAAAACAGTACAGACAAAGGGAATCATCTTCTTCCCTTTATGGCCAGGAACCAGCTCTGTAAATTCATGGTTTCCAAAAAAGTCAAAAGATGATCACAGAGGTAAGATCAGAAATCTTCAAAAGCAGGAAGCAAAAGGCAGCCCAGCGCCGGCAGCTGAGGCTCCTGCTACCCAGGCCTCCAGCCGCGGCAGAACCATCTGTGAAGCATCCCTAGAGGAAACTTGAAATCCAAGTCAGTTTCTGGAGCGCTGGGCAGCACAGGCCTCCGCCTGGGAACTCCAGGTTGGGAGGGATACGGTGTTCATCGTAGAAACCATAAGTTGTTTCATGTGAAGAACACAGGCTGCATTAATCATTCCAAAGAGCACACTGGCTTGATTGAGGTGAGCTGTTCTTCCAACCCTTAATTCCTCCGCAACTAACCACTGCAGCTGTATTACAGAATATTTATTTCCCCAGATCTTTTTTTTTTTTTGGCTACACATCTATTATACTGAATAATTGAGGTCAAAATGTAGATACTTGAAAGAGTTATTTCCTATTGAACAGTGTTAAAGGATATTTCTCTGCTTCCACGTAGCCAACAACACATTGCTTTGGGGCTACACATCTAAAACACTTTTTAGATGATTTCATTTATTGCCAAATAAACACACAAACATCCAGCTTTCTGGCTTCTCTCGGGAGAGCGGATGATCTGCAGCTGCGGCCTGCCTTCCATGTGCCTTTCTCATGGGCGGCTGGGCAGCGAGCCGTGTGCCTGACCATAGCCCAGGTTGCCCCTGTTCTCTTTTACCCCCCAGCCAGCCTGCCTCAGACATTTGCTAGTAACCACTTTGCCTCATTTGTCATTTACAGTCGACATCCACGGTCCAAGCAGTGAGGCCTTGTCCTATACTTTGTTTTGTGGCACAAGGGAGTCAAATTAGCTAGAAGAAGTAGCAACGCAGTCCTGTAACTGAACCACAGGAAGATAGCTGCATGAACTACTCAGCAACACGTCTGCTTATGGCTGTCTCCTAGTCCACTGTGCATGAATGGGAAGGACGGGGCAGGACTCCAGATGGCTCCAATGCCCCCACTAGGTTCCCTGGGTGGGTATCTGCCAGCCCTTCACTGGTAAACTGCAGCAAGCCAGGAAGAAGGGGTCATCCCCCACCTCCTAGTCCTTCTGGTGAGAAAGGAGGGGCCCTGCCACAGCAGCTACAGTGACAGAAGAAGTCCCTCCATTTGATCAAGGGTCAGATGCAAATAGCTGACCCCTCCCCCTAAAGCCACCCAGCACCCCAGTCTCCCAGCAGTGCCACCCTCCCTGCCTAGGGGGGCCTCAGGCTGTTCTGCTCCTTTCTCGTCTTCGTGCCTTGCGTTAAGGCTGCAGTGGCTACACTTCTGCAGATGCAGGACATTTAGGTCTTGGAACACTCTTCCTGCTGGTGCTCAGCCTCTCTCCATTCCTGCCTCCTCAAAAGGCATGAGAGATGATTCCCCCTGCCAGAGAGCTGGCCTCTTTATCCAGACTGAAGATTCCACCAGACACACAGCAGGTGTGCCAGGCATTCTCCGTGATCAGGGGAATGAAATCCCAAGCGAAGAGGCGTATGGTGGTGAGACAGGACCAGGGGCCCCAGTAAGCTTGGACACCCAAGGGCACAGTGAGTGTGTGGCCTCGCAAAGCCCTAGGTTACAAACTCAGACCAGCCACTGCCTAATCTCTTCCTGGAGAGTCATTCCCACCACTGTGAGTACGTCCTTGTTGGTTGTTCCTGAACAGGGGGGCAGGGAGGTGCTCCTGGAACACAACGGGTCCTCCACAGCTGCTCGATGATCCTGGGAAGACGAGGCTGGGGAGAGGGAGATCTGTGAAGGGTAGAGTCAAGACGGGGGCCAGTCAAAGGGCTGGAGCCATGGCCAAATTCAGACTCGAGCACTGCCTATACTGGGCCCAGGACACAGACATGCATTCAGGGCGGTCTCATAGCACCCAGCACTCTGCCCTGTCTGTACGAAGAGCAAAGCCAGACTCCACAGAAGAGAGGGAGGTGCATTGCCTCTGAACCCAGGACCACGCAGGTGCTGGCTGCACAGGGACATGCATTTCAGCTCAGGAAGAAGGCGGGAGATGGGGGCCCCTACTCTCCCGAGCCACCCTTCCAAACACCAGGGCACATGCCCCTGTGGCTGTGATGGGGTCAGTGCGGTGCGGTGGGCCTGGCTTTGTGAGTTGAGGGCAGTCCTATAGCCCTCTGAGCCTCCGTTTTCTCAGTTGACAAGTTGGGGTGATAGCAGCATCCTCATGGGATTTGTGGAAAGAAATAAAAGAAAGCCTGGGTGAAGCTGGCCCTGTCCCGGCACAGAGCAGACACTATCTTCCTGTCTGTCTCCCTGTCTCTGAGAAGTGCCCCACAGTCCCCTCAGCCTATAGGCAGGGGTGGCAGGTGGGGAGTGAAGTGCAGAGAAGCAGAAAGGGGAATAAAGGAAAGCAGAAGCCGCCCTGACTCTGGCAGAGAAGCTCCTCGCCTGCTCCATGATGACTTTCTATTTTTAGGTGGCAGCGCTCTCTGTGACCTGCTTTGTAAATAGATGCTTTGGAGAAATAGATTGGGGCCATCCTCTGGGGGAGGGTGTGAGAGGAGAAGTGGGCAGGGGACCAGGGGGCACCAAGGGGCTTAACCCTCTTTTTTCTCCAAGATGAGAGCTCAGCCTTGAGACATGAGAGCCGGGAGGGCATCAGTTGTTGGATGAGGGTTACAGAGTAGCCGCCCAGGCTGTGCCCGCTTTTCTGGGGCCATTTTGAGGGCATTCACTGCACAAAAGTTGTTTCCTCAGTTTTATCAGAATTGTAGTCAATTCAGCTAAAAAGAAAAGGAAGAGGGGTCAGCTGGTCACAGCCAGCCCAGCATGATAAAAAGAGAATCAGCCCCAGATCCACGAGGAAGAGAAAGGACCTACGTTCAGGCGCATTTCCTGCAGGAGGTGCTGCCCTGGGTGCGCATACACAGAGCATGAGGCCTGAAGCCCTGACAGCTGGGAGCCACGGTCCTGCTTGACTCCTGAGGATCTGACCCTCCACGATTCTCAGGCTTGTCCGAGACCTGCAGCAGGAGAGCGCAGCATGGGATGGAGGGCCCCTCCGTCTGGCCCCACAGCAAGGGCTGCTGTTGCTGCGCCCCCCAGCTGCCCTCTGACTCCCAATGGGCATCACATCCCAGCCCTGGCCCCTGGCCCTCGCAGATGGCAAGCAAGGGCTGTGACAGGAACCACCTCCGGGGCAGGTCACTTACAGAAGACGTGCCTTCTCTTTCCAGCTCCTCTCTGGGGGGACAAAGCCACCTCCTGCACCCCAGGATGGGACTGAACGGCTGCCAGGACTTCCCACAAACCCTTCCAGACCACAACGCAAGTGGAAATAGCTCTTCATGAGGTGACCCCGGAGACAGAGGGCTTTTTATGTTTGGTTTTGCTTTTGGGATCGCCTGTTCTCATGAGTGCAGACTCCTGGGTCTGTGTAGCTCCCTACTACATTTTCCAGTTATGGGTCCTAAGAAAGTTCTAGATAAGCCACATCCACCCTCTAAACCTCAGTTGTCTCATATGGAAAACGGAGGGATTGCTATAAACCTGTCCCAATCTCTTGAACCTTGTGACTCTGGGGTTCCCAGGGCCACTCTGCTTCTGGCCTAAAGCCCTGGACAGGCACAGAGAGGACAGAGAAAGTGGGGCCACTGGGTCACTTGGGGCTGGCCCACCTCTCTGCCTAGTCACCAGTGGCCCTAGTGACCCCTCCTTTCTGCCTTTCATTTCCTCCCTCCCTCTCCAGCCTCACATTTCAGCAACAAAGCCAGGTAACCTATCCAGGCTCATTTCTCCAATAGAAAGTCTAACAGACACTGCCAGTGTCCTAACGGATACCCTCTGAGCCGCTTTTGAGAACACCAGAAGCTTCCGTGGACAACCCCTGCACACATTGGTGGCTTTCTGCCTTGAGTTCAGTCTGCCTCAGGAGTGTGCCCATGGAGTGATACCCCCAGAAGTGATGCTCAGCCAATGAGGGAGGGTATCCAGTGGGTGGCTCTTGAATGCCCTGCGTTCCTCCCTCTTGCTGTGAGAATTCAGAAGCATGTTCCACCCCCACTTCTCAGAGGGACCCCAGTGGGACTAAGCCCCAGACTCCTGAGCAGTGACTTCACAGAAGCACATCCTCTCTCGGCCTCTGTCCGGTCCCCCAGCCTCCCCACTGTCCCACTGTGCTTCCCTGAATCACCTCCCAAGTAAATGGTTTGTATCCTGTCTTCAAAGGGGATGCTTTGGGAGAAACTCAAAGTAGTAGACAGAATGATGTCCATGCTGTAAGCCCTAGAAGCCATAAACATGTTACGTGACCTGGCAAAGGGGCCGGTGTAGATATGATTGATAAAGGATCGTGAAGTGGGGAAATTATTCCACATGATCCAGGCAGGCCCCAATGTAATCACACGGATCCTTCTAAGAGGAAGGCAGGAGAGGCAAAGTCAGAGAGAGCAGATGTGAGGATGGATCCCAGGAGTGGAGTGATGTGCTTTGATGATGAAGGATGGGCCCATGAGCCAAGGAATGTGGGTGGCCTCTAGAAGCTGAAAGAGACAAGGAACAGAATCTCCCCTAAGGCCCCCAGAAAGGAACACAACCTACCTGCAGCTTGGTTTTTGCTCAGTGAGACCTATACTGAACTTTTAACCTACAAAACTTCCAGAATATAAACTAGTGTTGCATTCAGACACTAAGTATGTGGCATTTTGTTACAGGAGAAATGCACAAAACTAAGACCAATACACAAAACTAAGACAACTTTGGCAGTCCTTAAGTGTAAAGGGAAGGGCTCAAGTTTTGGAGCAAGATGACCTGCTTTGAATCACCTGGCTTTGCTAATCAGCTGGAAGGCTTTAGGTGAACTCTGCAACCCCTGTAACTCTTGATGCTCTGACCTGGATTTTCTGAGAGATTTCTATGTTTAAGAGAAGACTCAGCAAGAAGTGAGTAAGAGGAAGAAGCCAGGGCAATTTATTTTTCATTTCCCTTAAATGCCAGCAACATTTTGCATTCTGTGTAGAGAAAATGTACCATTTCAGTGCCTCTGAGGAAAAATATATTGCTCCTGTTAGTTATGTAGTTGAATTCAGAGAAGTTGGTGGATTTTTATCATTTGTGCTTTGTCTTACCCCTCATAAAAGGATTTGGGGATGCTTTCC
The DNA here is from genome assembly GCA_028533165.1 of Leontopithecus rosalia. Taxonomy (NCBI): domain Eukaryota; kingdom Metazoa; phylum Chordata; class Mammalia; order Primates; family Cebidae; genus Leontopithecus; species Leontopithecus rosalia. The sequence continues at coordinate 81,856,311 of CM052663.1, forward strand.
AGCAATGTGTGCATGGTATACATAAGGATGAAAGGAAGAGGTGAGAATGCGTGGGGAAAAAGCAATTGGGGTTGAGGAAATGAGATACACGCAGAGGAAGTTGTGATTGGAGGGCATCATGCATACCATAAGGCCTAAAATGGTCCCCTGAGCATCCCGGCAGCCAAGGCAAAAAGGACTGAGGATAACTGCAAGGTTCAAGTGTCCAGAAGATTCATCCTTTGGGGTGTGTGGAAGAACCCACAGGAGCATCCCAGCAGCCTGAGGAGGCAGGGGCTGGAGGGGTGTCAAAGGCAAAGGGCAGGAAGGCAGAACCTAGGAACCTTCCTGGAAGAGGCAGTGCATGCTTCATCTTCCAAAGGAGAGTAAGAGGTTAGAGGAAAAATGAAGGACAGTCCAGGCAATGAGAGCAGCATGACCCATGCCTGGTGAAGAAATGGAGAGCGTGTGCAGGGCATGCAAGCAGGCCATGCTTCAGGGGAAGGGTGGGGCTAAGGCTGGGAGGAAGGGAGGGCTCCATCAAGAGGTTCTGCAGCACTTTGGTGCCTGGCTGAGGAGCTGCAACTTGGCTTTGTGGACAGTGAAGGGCCCTTGGGGGTTTGGGTCGGAGATGTAACATTATGAAATCCACATTTTAGAAGGAGCCAGCTGCTATGTAGGGGATCATTGCAGCTGGAGTCAGCTCAGGGCTCTCGCAGCGGTCCTTGGAGACCAAACACATTTGTGGAATCCTCAGCTCGCTGACCCAGGCGGTGTGGGGAATTGTCTAAGGGATATGCAGGAAGAATAGAGATGCAAGGGCTGGCACAGCCCATGAAGCCAAAGTTCTCCCCTGCCCCATTCATCAGCCCTGCTGACTTGGTTTCTATGGTCCCAACCCAAGGTAGCAGATGAAGCCCAAAGCATATTCCCAGCAACATGGAGGCTACCACGCTGAGCTGTGATTGGCCCAAAAAGCCCGAAACCACCTCATGCCTGCGAAGCACCATCCATAGGAGCACCTGCTCCCCTCTGGCCAGAGAAGTAGCTCTCCTCTCTCCTTCCTGTCTCCACAGGATGACCAGAGGTGCTTTTCCAAGATAGGCCAACCTGCACCAGCTGGCCCCACTCACTCTTAGGCACTCCTTCCCCTTCTTCTCAGCACCCATCAGCCCTGGCCCCAGCCTGCCTCTCAGCCTCCACCCCACGTGTTAAATGCTGCCAACCAAGGAAGGTAGGTGATCAGGTCCTAAACAGGAGATGAGCACGCACAGCCTGCTGGCCCTTCCTAAGCAAGCATGGGCTGGGGCCAGGATCTAACTTATCTCTAAGACTCTGCAAGCAGCTCTTTCCACTCTCCCAGCTGACGACTGCTGCCATGACCTCGCCAGTCCTGGCACCCAAAACAAAGGCAGCTTGTGATGAAGAGCACAGGCTCTGGAATGGGACTCCAATCCCTGCTTCACCTCAGGGCTATCCACATTGCTTTGGGCAGGTTATGCCACCTCTGTGACCTCTTGGCAGGGCAGGCTGCAAAATAACAGCTCAGTCAGATTTGGTGTGAGGATCAAATGAGAGAACAGGGGAGAAATCTCGGCCCTGAACCTGATTCTCCAGCTGGGTCCATGCCAGCTGCTATCATGATCATTTCCTTATCTGTTTAGCTGCTATGAGAGCTGGTGAGGGCTAAGTGGAAGGGCCCTGGGGACCCCAGAAGGGGAAGGAAGAAGAGCTGAAGTCTCAGTGGATCAGCAGTGTGCCCAGAACTTTGTGTTCGCTGAGATGGGACAGGCTTGCTGGACTCTCACTTTTCAGTGCCGGTTTGGGAGATTTGTATCAGTTCGAAACCTTTTATTTCCAAGCCTCAGAACAACCCAGAACATGCTGGCTCTGAGCCCAAGGGAATTATTGATTCAAGTAAGCCAAAAAGGCCATAGGATAAAGCTAGCTTGTCTCTTAAATCCGGTCCCTTGGGACTGGTGCCATTCCTGGACTAACTTCTCTCTCCCAATCTCAAGACACCCAAGCCTTCTTCCAGTTGAGATCTAGTCACCCTTACCCAATCAAGACTCTGTGGTCCATTCTGATTGGACAGACTTGAGTCACATGCCCCAGCAAAGACTCTGCGATGCACTCTGATTGGACAGAATTGAGTGACATGCCAGCCCCCAACCAGTCACTGCAGTTAGAGACCTTTACCAATCAGGCTCTGTGATACAGTCTGATTGAACAGCCTTCAGTCACATGCCCCAGCCAGACTCTCTGATGCATTCTGATTGGACAGACTTGAGTCACTGTGCTAGTCCACCAACGAATTGCTATAGCCAGAGAATTAAGACTGTGAGGAGCTCCAGAGGTCATGTTCTCCAGCCCTGGGTCTGAGGCTGAGGCGAGGATCACTTGTACACCAGCAGCAGAAATGGGGCACAGATACCCCTCTGGGTTGCCGTGGGCTGGAGTCACCAGGAAAAACTTGGTGGAGGCCATGGATTTCTGGAAAAGGCAAGGTTAAAAATGACCCAAAGGATGACAGGGAGAGAACATTGCAAACCGATCTTCAAATCACACCCCTTTCTCCAAATCAGTGCAGCCCATCTGAGAGTCTGGTAATTTGGTGCCTCTAGGCTAAGGTTGCCAGATTTAGCAAATAAAAATATAACATGCACAGTTCAATTTGAATTTCAGATAAGCAACAAATAAATCTTTATGTATAAGCATGTCCTTTGCCATATTTAGGACATGTTTTACAAAAAGAAATAATTCATCATTTAAAACTCAGATTTAACTGGATGTGCTATAATTCACCAGGCAACCCTCCAGTCTGGGTTCTCCGTTTGTTTTCAAGCATCCTCAGTCCCTTCAAAGAGAGAGTAGACTTGTTCTGTGTGAATGCAGGTAGAACTCACAGCCCCTGGCTCAATCCCCCAGAAGGGAGATTTTCCAGCTCAGTGTAATTTCGGTATCATAAGCAGCTTCCAGCAGTCAGAGTTGTCCCAGGACATAGAGAGCCTCTCACAGTGGAAGACTTCTCCCCTCACTGCAAATTCCCAGGAGCAGGGAGATTCCTGGCTTTTGTCAGCCAGGCAGAGCTCATCTGTTAGAAGACTGTGTGCTGGAATCCTCTCTGTTTTCTCATCTCTGATTGGGACCAGAGGAAAGCAGTTACTTTGGCGAGTGTGTCATCATTTTAAAACTAAACTCGCCCATGCAAGGAGTGGTGGGGAGGGGACTCTCTCAAGTTCTAAACTTGGGTCATGGGGAGGCAAAAGTGTTGGCAGATCCTTCTAGCCACGTAGCTAAGTCACATGATCCTTTAACCAAGCTTATTAAAGAGAAGCCAATTTAGTTGCATGTGACAGAAATCTTCAAATAATTGTTATTAAAACAATAGTTTGTTTCATTCACATAGAAAAGATGTCCATAAATAAGTCAGATAATGTAGGGCTCATATGGTGACTCCATAGGGCCATCAGATCCCAGCCTTTCTGTCCACTACCTGAAATGCAGGCTTCTGTCTTCAAAGTCACCTCACAGACCGAGATGGCTGCTGGAGTTCAGGCCACTGCCTCCACCTTCCATACCTTAGCAGAAAAGACAGAAGAGGTACCCATCCCAGTTAAGTCATCTCCTCTTGTACAATCTCCCTGGACATCTGACACAACATTTTGTTTTATACATTCTTGGCCAATACTTGGCAACCACTTCTAACTGCAAGGGAGGCTGGACAATGTAGTCTTTTGATGAAGTACATAATCTGAAATAATACTTCATTAAGGAGAAAGAGACAAGGAATGTCCCATGACCACAGCAGTCTCTGCTATAAGTAACAGAAGATGCCATTTTGATCACTCAACTGACTTCTGAGTTCTCAGTTGTTCTGTGTTCTGTTATCTTGGATGAAGCGAGGTCTGTTTTTTTGGTTTGTTTTTGAGACAGACTCTTGCTCTTGTTGCCCAACGGCTTGAACTTGGCTCACTGCAACCTCCGCCTCCTGGGTTCAAGTGATTCTCCTGCCTCAGCCTCTCAAGTAGCTGGGATTACAGGTGCCTGCCACCACGCCTGGCTAATTTTTTGTATTTTTAGTAAAGGCAGGGTTTCACGATGTTGATCAGGCTAGTCTCAAACTCCTGACCTCAGGCGATCCACCCACCTCAGCTTCCCAAAGTGCTGGGATTACAAGCATGAGCCACCTTGCCTGGCCTTTTTCTTTTAATTTATTTTAATTTTTATTTATTTATTTTTTAATGAAAGAGAGTCTTGCCCAGGCTGGAGTGCAGTGGTGAGATCTCAGCTCACTGTCAACTTCTGCCGCCTATATTCAACCAATTCTCGTGCTTCAGCCTCCCAAGTAGCTGGGATTATGGGTGCCTGCCACCATGCCTGGCTAATTTTTGTATTTTTAGGATAGACGGGTTTTTGCCATGTTGGCCAGACTGTTCTTGAACTCCGGACCTCAGGTGATCTGCCAACCTTGGCTTCCCAAAGTGCTGAAATTATAGTGTGAAATTACAGGGGTTTTATTTCAGTTCCCTGAACACACAGGAGTTCAAACAGTTAAGCTGTTCCCTCTGGCCTGGGAAGGGATTCTTGCTTTTACTGATGGTTGTACACGGCCAGCAGCTTTCTAACCCCTTTCTCCTAACAAAATCTTACCAGTATGAAGAACTGGTGAAATAAAAGCTGCTCCATCTAAGACCAGGTTCCAGATCTTCCCCAGGACCTCCTGTGCTGAGCCCTGGCAAATCCCCAGTTCATAAGGAACTGGGTTCAGAGTTGGAAAACCGCTGAACCAGCCAAGCTTAGAAACCCCTTCCTGCTCTGAGGCCCTACTACTCTTCGGGGTTGGTGATAAGGTTTCATTTCTCCAAGGTGACTCAGATACAGGCCTACCAGCTTTCTTGAAAATTCTATCATGGAGTGCTCTGCTTAGAGTTAGAGGATCCCTTAAGGATCAGCTTTGGATTTGGGGATTCACTATTACCAAACTGAACGTCATTAAAGGATAAGACTCCAGGGAGTTCAGGGCTCCCTCGTCTCACCCAGAGTCTGGGTCAAGGCCAAGCCAAGCTGAGCACAGCACTGGGGGTGGGGTGGTATCTGATGTGTCTTCCTACTGTGAGAAGGGAAAGGACTTGGAGACACAGAATCAACCAAGGTCCCCCACTCATTTCCGACTCCTGCCTGCCTGCTCTCTGGGCAGCCCCTATCTTCATGGCTTCCTCCAGCTTGTAAGAAGGTGACCTCCTCCCCACCCCACCTCTCTTGGAAACCAATTAGGAAGAGGATGAAGACTGGTATGTCCCTTTGTGTCTGCTCCTGAATGGTGTATTTTGGGTCCTACCTAATCCAGCCCTTGGGTGCTGGTCCAAGCCCTCATGGGTAGTCACAGTTGTCTTCGTCAGTTTCCCTTGATCCTGGGCATCTCAATGCTAGTGAAAGAAGTTTATGGAGAATGGACTTGGGAATCCTGGAGGCTTGGCTGTCTCTAATATTTTTACCAGAAAAGACCCACCAGGTGAACCAGAGAAGAATGACTTCCTCCCGTATGTGAACACTTCAGGAGAGCTCATCGTTGAAGGGTGTGGCTGCCTCCCCAAGGAGAGCCCCTCCTTCCCATCTCACTTGGCTGCTGCCTTGTCTCTGGGCACTTGTGCCCAGGGCTGGGCGCACTCACACACAGCAGGTGCTTCGTGAATACTGAGTGAGCCGAGGCCTAGAAAGGGTGAATGGTTGGGGCCAGATAGCAAGCAATGCATTTGCCATGAATGACAGATGCCCACGAAGGAATAATAAATTACTTTGGAAAAGATACCTGTGTCTTCTTTACTTATTTATGCGTTTATTCATTCATCATTTACATTCTGTCTACCTCTTGGAAAGGAGTTGGGAAGTTCTCACAATATTAAAACACATAAAAGAAGCAAAAAACATACACAAAGTTAGGATCATATAAAAGAAACTGGAAAAAATATATACATTTAGACTACTTGTGCTGAAGTAGTTTCTGCCTCTGAGCTATTAATTTAGCTCTGAGGTGCCTGGAGGTAAAGCAGGAAGGGAAACACAGCCAGTCCCCTGGGCTGCTCAGCTTACCAGGTCGAGGAGAAATGATGCTCGTTATCCCTCACCTCTTCTCTCCCTCACTCTGCCTTGTGGTCTCTGCACCTGTAGCCTCCTCCTTGGCTCATGAGCAATGGTGAGGATCATAACTTGGTCCACTCTTCAGCAGACATTAAATGCTCAGTCCAGCAGTTCTCAGCTGTGGTCACGATCAGCTAGACGTGCTCGTGACTGGTAATAGTTTGCATATCAAAGCATATGAATTTATTTGCTTTGTTAAAATAATTAATAATGGCTTCAAGAGCATCCTCAAAGCAGCTCTCAGAAGCAGCAGGGAAGGGAGGGGAAGCCCTAGCCTCTGCCAGGCCATTAGCCTGTGCCAGACCCTTCCTTTCAGCATTGCTGGGTGTACTGGCACTGGAGAACTGCCAGGATGGTCTCTTCCCAAAGGCACAGCTCCGTGTGACAAGGAAGGTGAGTATGGATGCCCCCGTGTATCTGAGTGGGGAGAGAAGGAGGAAGGGATGGGGAGCTGGTGAGGATCATCGGCACCCTAAGCGATGATATCCAAGTGCTGCAGGAATGACCTTCTCCCCTCAATGGGATGCCAGCCCCACAGCTGAAGGAAAAATATGGGAGCCATTAGGTTGTCATGAAGACGGGCTAAAGGGTCATGCAGTGAAGGGTAGGTGAGAGGAGTTTGCTGGGTCTGTGGAGGCCAGGACTGCTTGCCAGTCAGGGGACCTGATTACAATGAAGACATGTGTGGGAGCAGGGACATTGCCCATTTTTGACCACAGCTCTTCCCCTTTGAAGTGACCATTCTGGGCCCAGCGCGATGGCTCATACCTATAATCCCAGCACTTTGGGAGGCCAAGGTGGGCTGATCACCTGAGGTCAGGTGTTCGAGACCAACCTGGCCAACATGGTGAAAACCCGTCTCTACTAAAAATACAAAAATTAGCTGGGTGTAGTGGCAGGTGCCTGTCATCCCAGCTACTCGGGAGGCTGAGGCACGAGAATTGTTTGAACCTGGAAGGTGGAGATTTCAGTGAGCCGAGACAGTGTCATTGTACTTTAGCCGGGGTGACAGAGTGAGACTCTGTCTCAAAAAATAAAAAAAATAAAGAATAAAAAGAAGAGAACATCCTGTCCCACCTTCACTGTAAGAATGCCACCTCTCTCCCACCTCTCCTCCTGACAAATGGTTCTGCTTTTACTTGCACACTTCTGATGATGGGGAGCTCACTATCTCTCTGAGGCAGCTCATTTGTTTTTAGACAGCTCTGGCAAGACAGTGTGAAAAGTGCTAAAACAGTGGTTGATGTGGGAGATCAGGAACCAGAGAAGGGGCTCCCTTAGTTCTGTCTTCCTCTGCTAGACTGTGGGCAACTTGACCACAGGGAGTGAATATCATTAATATTTACATCTGCAGCCATGGGCACAGTACTTGGCACACAGTACACGCTTACTATACACATGCAGATAGGAGTAAGCAGAGAGGGGAGAGAGAGGAGAGAAAAAAATCAGCAAAGAGAGCTGGGCGCGGTGGCTCACGCCTGTAATCCCAGCACTTTGGGAGGCTGAGGCGGGTGGATCACGAGGTCAAGAGATCGAGACCATCCTGGTTGAAATGGTGAAACCTCGTCTCTACTAAAGATACAAAAAATTAGCTGGGCATGGTGGCGCGTGCCTACAGTCCCAGCTACTCGGGAGGCTGAGGCAGGAGAATTGCCTGAACCCGGGCGGCGGAAGTTGCGTTGAGCCGAGATTGCACCATTGCACTCCAGCCTGGGTTACAAGAGTGAAACTCCGTCTCAAAAAAAAAAAAGGATACATGTGATCAGATTAATCCCTGATGGTCTCCTTCCACTAAATTCACACAGCAGCTGTTCTCCTTCTCCCCTGGATCATTCTCCCCTCTGCTCTACCCTGCTCCCTGCCCCGGGAAGCTGACCTCTATGGCTTCCGGAGTGTTTCTGCGCTGGAGTGTCTGCTTAGGGGCTTGGTCCTCACATTCTTTTGGGGCAATGGTCTGAGCATGGTGGTGCTCTTCTGTCTGTGGCCACCACTCCTGTCTGGCACCCTCATTCATGACTGTGCTTCTCACCAGGTTCGGGTCTCCTCAGGCCTGGCTGGCAATGGCTGCCACCACTCCTGGTCCCTGGGGACATCAGTACCTTCTGCCGGTGCTCTTACTCTGCCCACATCTTTGCCCACAGTCCCTCTGTGAAAGCTTGGAGCATCCGTTCCCAGAAGTCCACTAGGAGTAGTGCCTTGTCCCCAGGCAGCTCCCCAGGCATTCCAGGACAGTTGCTGTGCACATGGAGAATGCTTCTTCCCGCTGAAGAGCCCACTCAGCATCTCCATCACCTCTCTGACTCTTGTCTCACTCCTAGGAGACTGCAGGAGAGGCCCATGGCATCCTCCACTTCCAGACCACCCAAGGCCCACCATGATGACTGGAGCCCCACTGTCTAGAAGATGAATGTAATATCAGTGAATTTGAAATGCTACTACTCAGAAAGCACTCATCAATTTTACATTTTTAATGAGCTCTCCAAAGAACTAAAGGTTTATATCGTATCTGTTAGCCTTGCAGAAACCTGAAAAATGGGGTTAAGCAAATTAGTCCTTCCAGGTGGCTTTCCTAGTGCTGACCCTGGAGGCCCTGGTCCCAAGGTTATAACACCCAGCTCTGGAGAGCACCAACTGAGCCTGGCACTGGGCCGAGCGGCTGATACGTAATCATCTAATTTCGTCCTTGGAAGGAATCTAGCCCTGCTCTGCAGATGGGGAGCCGCAAGCCCCGAGAGTTTCAGGAACTTGCCCAACACAGCACAGCCTGGAAGTGCAGAGCTGGGATTTTTGTCCCAGGCAGTCAGGTCCTGGGTTGCAGAATCCTCTCTGCAGTGCAGCAGCTGCACGTGGGCAGGTGGTCCCAGTTCCTTCTATTTCTCTGCTCTGCCATCCTCAGCAGGGGCTTCTATTCTCGACATGGTCTCTTGGTCACAAGAGGGCCACAGCAGCTCTAACCATTGTGTTTGTGGTCCAAGCAGGGAAAAGGAGAATGGCCAGGGGCAAAGCCCGTCTGTCAGTTAGGACTCCAGCTGTCAGTTGAGACTCTCTCTCCCAGCTGCCTTTAAAGAGCTTTACTGGAAGCCCCACCTTATAACTTCTAATTGAAGCCTATTAGACAAGACAGGAACAGAGATGCCCCAGCACCATCTGTTTCTGAGAGTCTTAGTTTGGGTCTTCGTCAGAACAGAGCTTCAGATGCAGGCTTTGCTGCAGGTAGAATATATATGAGGGAGCCGAGAGAATGAGACTCAGAAAGGAGAAAACGCAATAATGTGTGTTATTGCCTGAAAGCAACTAGGGCTCAGTCCCTCCTGCATCCTCCTGAAAGGATGCCTTCCAAAATTGCCTCCCCAGAGGTGGTGGCTAACACCATCCCCACTAGGTGGAGGTTGCCCTGCACTTCATGTCACTCTGATCCAGCCAAGCAAGCTGGTAGAAGGCCCTAACTCTCCCTCCCTGAGGGGTGGTGTTCTGATGGCCTTGACCTCAGGTGGCTGTCACACATTCCCTGCCGTCTATGGATGTGAAGGATCGAGGTCCATCCCAGGGAATCCCCTGAATTCCACACACGCATATCCCTTCTGCATCACGTGGAGCCACCCCTCTCTTCTTGTGGTCATCAGGGTTGACTGTCCTCACTCCTGTAGTAATTCTTCTCTCTGCCTGCTGCCCACCAGCATAAGGACCCAAAGTGGCCAGGGAGCAGGCACAGCATTAGATTCAGGGTAAACCTTACCTGTGCCCTGGTGGGACCACCTTGCTCTGGGAACCATGACATTGAACCCAGCACACACTAGAGCTGCAGGGACAGGAAGCCTGTTTTTTTGAGGAAGTTACCAGTAGTGATCTTGAGTGGACCAATTCTCCTTCCACATTCCGATCCTAGAAGTGTGTACTCCAACTACTGGCTCCGAATCCTGCACACTGACCACGGGCTCACTGCAGCCCCAGGACAGAGCCCTGGCCTGCTGTTGGCTGAGCCGGCTGCCTCTGGGTGATGTGGCTTTGGGGGGAACAGTAGATCCCATGGTCCTGCATGCATGATTGTACTGCCTTGGCCTGTGAGTCACCTATCTGGTTCTGTGTGGTGCACAAACAAGCTGTCCCCATAGAGCCATGCCCAGGCTGCACAGAAAAGAGCAAAATAAATGTTAAGTCACAGGTCAGCAAATGTATTCTGTGAAGGGCAAGGTAGTAAATATGTTGGGCTTTTCAGGATATACAGTTTCTGTCACAGCTACTCAAGTTGTCACTGCAGCATGAAAGCAACCTTAACACATGGGCGTGGCTGTGTTCCAATAAAACTTTATTGATTGAAACAAGTGGAGGGCCACCTTTGGCTAAAGGGCTATAATTTGCCGACCACTGTGTTGAGCCACTGTTTTGGTGTGGTTTTTATGCTGCTGCAGTCAGTGACTGGAGCATCTGTCCTTTTCCCCACCTCCCTCATCTCAGATCCCCTCCTCATGGCAGACCTATCATGCACTTGTTACTGCTGGCCAGTGACGGACCTAATGCTAGAATCCCATCCTGAGCACTGCCTGGGTTCCCCGAGAGCATATCCCAAGACAGATGCAGCCACTGGCAGACTCAAGGGTGATCCTGGGAAGAGAAGTGAGGCCAGAGGGCGTGTGCACTGTGGATGGAGAAAGCACTACATGGACTGTCACCGAGCTGATGATGCTTGGAGCTGTGGGCATGTTTCACAACTGTCGGGCCAGGGGGCTGGGCTGAGGCTGGGGCTGGGCCGTGAACGCATACCCTCCAGTGGGTGAAGGTGGCTCCAGGGATGTGAACTTCCCTGTACTCTGCACATCCCTGGGTCACACCCTTGACACACCCTGGGGTCAGACAAGGTGAAAGATGCAGCTGGCATAGGAACTGGAGTGCTGCCAGGAGACACTCAGCCCAGCCACAGTTGAAACTCTAAGTGAGCCACAGGGAGGGGTGGATGGCACAAAAAGCATCCCCATCCGCAGTGGTTCTCAAACTTCAGCTGCATCAGAATCACCCTGAGGCCTGTTATAATGCAGATTCCTGGGCCCCACCCCCAGGGTTTCAGATTGATTTGGTCTGAATGAGTGCCTGAGAATTTTCATTTCGAATGAACTCCAGCCATGCTGCTGGTGCTGGGCCAGGGTCAGTCTCTGGAGAAGACTGGACGGACAGTGTGGATGATGAATGGGCAGCTGCCAGTCTCTCATACTTACCAAGTGGGCTAGCCTTTGTGCCTACTAAGGATGTGAGTCTGTGTGTCTGTGTGTGTGTGTGCACATGTGAGAGAAAGAGAGGGAGAAAGAGAGGGGACTGACACAGCCTGGCGTATCTATTACTGACTAGAAGTGTGACATTGCTCAAGTTTCCCTGCCTCCAGTCCTCTAAGTCTCCCCACCTGTAAAATAAGGCTGCACTGCATGACAGCCCTGGGCTCTTCCAGGTCTGGTTTGATAATTATTTACAAAAGGAAGGGGCTCAAAACCAGGCTCCACAGTATACTGAGACTCAAATGCACCTCCGTTTCCAACTTTTGCCATGGAATTATCTCCCAGAAATGTATAAAGGTACTTAGAGGATAAAAAGAGGAAAGAGATGTAATGATTTGTCCAATGGAGGAAAATCCCAGCAGGCTTTCCTATAGGTAAGTGCTGCACATTCGCACAGGGAGCTGCCATTCTCAAAATGCTAGTAGGGGAGGTCAAGGCTGGGGATCTGCTCAAAAGTAAATGGGGTCAGAGGTTCTCAGGGCCGAAAGGCACTTCCGGGGCTCATCCCTGCAGGTTGGCTTCCAGTCCTCTCAAAACCGAAATTCAGCAAGGCCAAACACCCAGTGCCTTCTACAGTGGCTCAGCTGGGTGTTTTGCAGAAACTTGGGCATAGAACCCACACAGACCTGCTTTGGGTCCTGCCTCCCACACGCAGGCTAAGTGGGCCCTGGGCAAGCCACTTGGATCTGCCTGACTCAGGGCCCTGTGCAAGCATAAGGAATTGTGATGGAACCTCATGTGGAATTTACCCAAGAAGCACTTGTGGCGTACCTGAGTTCCTAGGATTTTAGCGAGAATTTCATCAAATAACATGGTGTGATTATTGTAACAATAATTATTTTGTCAGCAGCAACATGGTCTACAATAGCTACAGTTACTATTTTTTATTATTTTTATTATTGCTGATTTTCTGCCCTAAATCTGCTCTGGATTTCTCTGGAGCTGTTCTGTGAGGTTGATCTCCACCATGGTGTGGGAGGGGCCTTGCTGTGTCACCTGGAGCAGGTCACCTCACATTTTTGTGAGGTGTCTTTTCATGAGTCACAGGGTGGCTAATTATGTTTATTTGCAAGATTGTTGTGAGAACAAAATGTGAAGGCTGCTCACATGAGGACAATTAACGCCTCATCGGACACCCCAGCAGAGAGGAAGTGCAGACGGCAGTATGGCTGTGTTTGCCACAGGCCTCCCTGCCTATGTAGGCACTACATTTGTTTTTTTTTTCCCTTTCTTAGATAAAACTTGTTCAGCCCTAACTATAAGCCAGGCAGTGGGCTAAGAGCTTTCCTTGAATTACTTCACTTGACCTTGATCAGTCTATGGGTTAAATATAATCATTATCATCATCTTGACACTTGTGAGGAAGCCAAGAACCCAGCACTGGCAAGTGGGGCGGGGGGCGCAGATTCACATTCAAGTCCTGCATGCCCCCCAGGCTTGTTGTGCACGGAGGTCTGTTCCAGGGACCCTGAACCAAAGAACCTGCTGTGTGCTCAGGGAAGAACAGAATGGATGGACCTGCCTCTCCTTGAGCAAGGCTCTCTCTCCTGCTCCGTTCTCTCTGCGGCTGCTGCACTATTTCCAGGTTGTGAAGATGCATGAGCTTGATTAGGCTGGGCTCAAGCCCCGTTCATCATCATCTGCACACCTTTCAGAAAGCCCCCTGCGTTTTAAGAAGAGCATACTAGTTGTCATGCAGCATTGTTCTGATTAGAAAGAACAGACCTGGCTGTAGAATCGATCCAGGAGTCAGGAGTCTGGCTGCTTTCAGAAGCTTCCAGGGCAGGGCCTCAGAAGGCAGGACAGCCAGTCTGTAATGATGAAGGATGACCCAGACTGTGGCACTGGGCTGAGGGGAGTCTTCAGGCTCTGAACGTTCTTGTCTGTTCAGTGAGATGCTGACTGCAGAGCTCCCTCCCCATGTGGCATCTGGAACTATGGGGGTATCTTAAAGCATCAGGAGTGAAGTTTCTGGATATGAGTGACTGTGGAAGAATCCTGAATTTCCCCTAGACTAGCAGCCATGCATCCAGCTGTGCCAGTGAGGTTATGGTCAGGCATGGACACAGCCATGGCATGACCTGTGAGCAATGGTTATTTTTCAAGAAAAGGCTCGGGTTTTGTGAAACAGCAGCAGATGTGCCCCACAAGTGGGTGTGGACTTCCTCCCTTAGACCTGTACCCAGGTATGCCACCTGCTCTTGGGCTGTGGTCCTGTCCCTATGTCACTCAGCTAACTCTGCCCCTTTCCTAGGAACAGTGAGCATGAATGGAGTCCTTAAACTCTTAGCTCATTTAATCCTTGCAACAGTTCTGTAAGGCAGATTATATTATTAGCCCATTGTACAGTTGAGGCAATGGAAGCAAAGGGAGATGAAGTGTCAGAGTTTACTCAGCTGGTAAGTGGTTCAGAGTGGATTCAAGCCCAGGCCTCCCATTCGAATAGACACATTCTTCAGCCCCACCTGGGCTCCCAGGGCTTATTAGCTCAGGTGCCGCCACCTCCAGGAAGACCTCTTGCACCTGCCAATGAAGTGGTCGTGCCTTGATTCTTGTTTTCCCCATTAGAATAACATGAGACCCTTCTGTATCTGCCTCTTACATTAGACTTTCAGCTTCTCTCGTGAAAAAGCTGTGTCCAGTGCCTCCCTGGTTTTACAGCACCTGTGCTGGGTCCTTACCTGGGGCCTCCAGTGTTTATTGTGGCCTTGGGCTAGTTGCTCACACTCTTTCATCTGACTGTATTAGTCAAGGTTCTCCAGAGAGACAGGACCAGCATGATATACATAGATATAAGAGGGTATTTATCAGGGGAATTGGTCCCACCATAGTGAAGGCTGAGAAGTCCCATGACCAGTGGTCTGCAAGCTGGAGAACCAGGAAAGCCAGTAGTGTGGCTCAATGCAAGTCTGAAAGCCTCAGAAACAGGGAAGCCTATATCATAACTCAGTCCGAGGCCAAAGGCCCGAGAATGGTGCTGATGGAGTGCGTCCTGGAGACTAACAGCCAGAGAACCTGGAGTCCTGACATCCAAGGACGGGGGAAGAAGAAGAAGGGCATCCTAGTTCTGGAAGACCGAGAGAAGGTATTCACCCTTCCTCTGCCTTTTTGTTCCATCAGAGCTCCCAGTGAATTGGATGGTGCCTGCCCCTGTTGAAGGCAGATCTTTCTCTCAGTCTACCAGCTCACTAGGCACTGCTTAATCCAGTGAATTAGACACCCGAGGTTGACCATCACACTGACCCTCAGGGGATGATGAGGGCCCAGAAGACTATGTTTGCAGAATCCTCAGCACATTGCAGGCACTCAGAACTTTCCCAAGAGATGGATAATGCCCTTACTAGCCCAGAGTTCCAGTTCCAGTTGATAGCCCCAGGCTGGCATTGATGCCCACATCCCACAAGCATTCTCTGTGGGTGGGATCTCACCAGAGCACTATTAAGTTGTGGGAAATTCACAGTCCCTATCCTGAGCCTGGGCCTGGCTGGCATTCAATACATGTGCTATGAAGAGTTCCACGGGTGAAGGAGGGAATCCCTAAGTCAGTTGGCTGAGAAGGGTTTTCTGCTCTTGAAGGCCCAATTTACACTGCATCATTTTAGTAAGCTCCAGCTGTTCACTGACCCAGTGTGAACAATACTGCTGAGAGTCCTGTGTGCTGGAGGCTCCAGCAAGGCTGTGCCCCTGCCTCATCCCTGGGTGAGTGGCTCTAGGGTCACAGCAAGAGAGGCCTGTATGTATGACCTTCTTTGACTATCACAACAAGCATGCATGAGAGATACCATTGTTCTCTACTAGTGTGTTAGGACAATTAGAATCCTAGAGGTTAAGCGCTCTTTCGGAGGTCAGAAATGGGGCGCTGACCACTCCCGTAGGCCTTCATACTGGCTACTCCTCTCCAGCGGCCACTCTGCCGTATGCTCTTCTCCACACAAACCCTCATTTGGAATTCCTGTTTCCACTGACCAATGGACTCTCAGAATGTAGGGCTCCTTTGTTCCTTTGAGGTCCACTCTCCGAGAACAATCTGCAGGAGAGGCAGTGCAAGGGTGAGGGTTGGAAACAGTGTGTCTAAAGCACCCAGGCCAGTCCCTGGCACAAGGTGGGCATTGCACAGATGCAGACCTTTTAATGCAATTGTGTGTGCAAAAGGCTGGTTCTGTGACCGTGGGGCTGGCGCTTCACCTCTCTGGATCTCCATGTCCTCATCTGTAAAACGCATGGGACTATATGATTCACAATTCCCTTCTGGTTCCAGCATTCCATGGGTCTGTCTATCCAGTGGTACTTGGTCATCCCTGTAACAACAAAAGGCGAGCATGGTAGAGAAGAATTGCAATTGAGTAATTAGAATCCTCAGAATTGGAAAATCATCATCAAAGCATGGAAGCTGCTAGCAGAGTGTTCAGTAAATGATCTTCATTTGTTGCTACAAGTTGTGTCTGCATAGAAAATTGGCAAAGCCCCCAACAGCTTAATACTTCTAGATCAGAGGGTGAGAAACAATGGTCTTCCCCCTAAACACCCCTCAGGCTGATTTTGTAAATGAAATTGCATTGGCCACACGGCCATGCCCATTTTCCTTCATACTCCCCTGGCTGCTCTTGTGTTACAAGTTGAGCAGTTGGAACACAGACCATGTTCCAAAGCTTAAAATGGTACCTGGTCTTTTACAGATAAAGTTTATTGATACTTGTCTTAGAAGATGCACAGTGAACTAAGCCAAATAAATATCTCCTATGTAAGATCGTGTTTTCTGGGCAGCCTCCTTGGTGTCTTCTGAAATTCCTCTACACATACCTGAAAAGTTTCAGGTGTAACGACATACATACTTGTGGTTCCTTGAGCACTGAGATCTTTGCCCCTTTGCCTTTGCCTGCACTGTTTCCCCTGTTGTAAAGGCCATTCCCCCCAGCCTTCCCCAGCTCTCCTCCCACTTTGTCTCCTCTGTGAACCTTCACTCACATTACCTGGGCTCTTTGGAACCCTGGAACCCACTGTGCTCACAATTCTCTGGCATTTAATGTCCTACATTCTTTGTGGAATCACTTGTCTCTCTCTTCCATTGGACTATGTGCTCCTGAAAGACCAGGACCTTGCCTTTGTGGCTCACTGAAAATTTCCCATGCCCCAAGCAGTGTCTAGTGTGTGGTTCAATCAGCTCAGTAAAGTGAGTTCAATCAGCTCAGTAAAGCTGATTGAACGTAAGACTAATGATACCCCGCCCAGGTGGGAGCACTTGATTAATTCTAACATAAGTTGGAGCCTCACAAAGACCTTGCTATCTTTTTAAAAAGTTAAAAAACCGACTGTCAGCAGGTTGATACACACCTCCAAAGAGCATTTCTAAGCAAATAATGGGAGTCTGTGATGACTGCATTATACAATTGTGTAGCGTGAAGAATTGAAAACAGCCTGGCCTTTGTTTGGCATCAGGAGGACCTGGGTGTGTACCGGGAAGCGGGAATCTTAGGGGCTGTCTTAGAAGTGTGTCGATACCACAGGAAGGAAAGAGGAAGGCTCCCACTTAATTCCAAGAAAGACTATAGTGTTTTTCCCCAATAACTCCTGACAACTAAGTTCTTAAAGCTTCAAGAATGTTAGAATCTTAGAATAAAAAAGAGCTTAGAAAGTTTTTAGTATTTATAAGTGGTGCCATTTATTCGCTCCTTCCCAGCTTCATGAAAGATCAATCCTGGCTAACAACCTCCTCCCGGCTCCATTCAGGTGAATATACTTGTCTCTCCTGCCCAAGAGTAACTATTATTGTGGGTGTGTATTTGTGTGCGTGTGTGAATCATCCTTTTGCTTTAGTTTATACTTCTAGTAACTTATTTATATGTCTTCAAACAATATATTGCTTAATTTTGCCTTTTTAGAAGCTTTACGCAAGTGTGATAATGTGAGATATATTCTTCTGTAGTTTGCTCTTACTTGACAATGTGCATTTGAGGTTCATTTGAGAGGACATATTTAGCTACCAAACCGTCATTTTCCCACCTCAATATTCAATTATCTCCAAAAATCATAATGTGTTTATCTTTAAAAAATAAAGGTAATCTTGCTGCCTATAATTTACGTGAAGAACTTTCTTGGGGATAAGCGAAGTGACTTTGGGCATGGTCAGGGGCTGGTCAAGAGTTCAGGATTGGGCTGGGCGCGGTGGCTCAAGCCTGTAATCCCAGCACTTTGGGAGGCTGAGGCGGGTGGATCACGAGGTCAAGAGATTGAGACCATCCTGGTCAACAAGGTGAAACCCCGTCTCTACTAAAAATGCAAAAGATTAGCTGGGCATGGTGGCGTGTGCCTGTAATCCCAGCTACTCAGGAGGCTGAGGCAGGAGAATTGCCTGAACCCAGGAGGCGGAGATTGCGGTGAGCAGAGATCGCGCCATTGCACTCCAGCCTGGGTAACAAGAGCGAAACTCCATCTCGGGGTGCGGGGGGGAAGAGTTCGGGATTCAGTTTCCTTGCCATTTCTTGCTTGATGACCTCAGTCGCATAAGGGGCATGCCGAACAATTTATTTGCCCAAGTAAAAAGGAAGTGATTATTAAAAAAAAAAAGAAGAAGAAGAAGAAAGAAAAGCCCATTGGAAACTCTGAAAAGAGCAGCAGCGGAGGCATGACCTGTGCCTTCTTATCTTCTATTTATACTACAAAGTCTTTCCTAAGACCCAGTCCTGCCCCGTAGGAGCTTAATGTCTGTGACAATATGGGCTGACAGATCATCAGTGCAAGTGGTGCTCCAAATGCACTCAACTGCTTCTATTCTGAGCTCTCTATGTCTTGGAGAGTCTTAGAATTTTGTGCAAACACTTGGAAAAAGCTCAGAGACGTGTTTGCAACAAGTAACTGGAAGATGAAAACTGTCCTTGGAAGAATTCCATGGAGAATTTGTTTCCATCATCATGCTGCCCCATTTATTCTCACATTATTCTCTCCCATTTCATTCCAGTCTGGGTTTTGTTTTTTTGTAATGCACAAATCTTGACTTTTTCTCTAAGAATGCCCACATGGCTCCCCACCCAGGCATGCCAAGGGCTGTCCTCTGAGACCCTCACCGTTGCTCATCTCTGCTGGAAATTTACTTTAGAACTGGAGTGGCTGCCATGGAGTCCCACTTTCTTATGTCAGCAGTGGTTTCAATGCATCATCATCAAATCAGTGACTGACTGTGAGGTGTAGGTAGAGGGAAACTCATCAAATGCTGGTTATTTGGAAATGTAGGGAAAAAGCACATCAGCAGAAATGGCCAAGGCACATTTGGGAATAGACTTTTTTTTGTTCTTTCTTTTGCTTCGCTCTGGCTTGAATTTCCAAACTCACTTTTCAATTTCAATCTCAATGTTAGTTGCAACCTACAGGTTGTAAGAAACTAAGGGGAGAGAAAGTCAATGTTCAATCAGCTTTCTGGGTGTACTTGTGCTTTTATTTTTTAAAAAAATAAGTGCACAAATAGAGGAAAAAATAAAAATGAGTTTGGATTTTGTTTTGAGCATTGGACAAATATATTGATAATAAATGGAGATAATTCTCAGTATTATTTTATTGCTCATGCTGGGAAAGTCTGACTTAGGGTTTTACTACTGTTTAAAACATTTAGGTTGAACCATATGAAAATGTTGGCTTGATACATTAAGATGACCTAGTATTGACATTTTTATATGATTAAAACTAATATACATTAATTTTTGTGACTATCTGATTAATGTCTGTTTCCTGCACTGATCTGAAACTCCACAGGGACAGGAGCCATATTCATTTTTTATTTACTGGAACTACCAGGATGTCTAGCAAACAGTAAGTGCTTATTAATTATGTCATTGAAAAAAAGGCAAAACAACTCAAGAAAGGAGAATCACAGTCCTGTATGAGCTATGAGTAGGGGCCTCACTCATCTAGCTGAGGCTGGAGTTTGGGTGATGCCAGGTGTCAGAATGCCAGGATGAATGTGACAACTGCCATTGGGAGAGCGGTTCTTGTTATCAGCATTTCAGAGGCACAAATGTGGGAGATTTCTGCAGGGCAGTTTCTTTAGGATGCAGACTCAGAGATGGGCATGGGCATGCAGCAGTTTATTAGGGAGTACTCTGGAGGCCAGTTCTATGGGAGTAAGGATAGGAAGAAGGGTTGGACAGTAGGAGAAGTTGAGTCTTGGGGAGCAGCCCCAAGAAGTCTTCAGCCAACCCCACCAGGAGCTCTGAGGCTGATATGGCCCTTCAGAGTTGTCCTTAGGTAGAGGAAGGGGACTGTGCCTATGCTTGACCAATTATTGGACGTGGGCTGACCAAGACAGGCCATGACCTTGGGTGAGGTAAGTCAACATTCCCAGCAGCTGGGGAAATAAATCCTTCCATTCTGAAGGGGGATCTTAGTGCATCATGGCATCCACTACAGGCATGAGACAGTGAGAGTCAGGTGAAATGGATGGAGGAGAGGTACCTGCAGCCCACCATGTAAATGCTGGGGCAACTGGGAGGCCTGGACCCCAAGCACTGCCAGGAATGCCTGAAGATTCATAGGGACCTGAAAATCCAGAGGCTCTTGGGAGTGTGGTAGCAAAGCCCAGTTGATGAAAATTCCAGGACTTACCTTTGCTTTGAGCAGGTTAAAATTGGTCAGAGTTGTGGTTCTAGCACTTCTGCAGGTGGGGAAAGTATTGGCTGTATTCCTACCAAAATCTCATCTTGAATTGCAGCTGAGAAGTTCTCTTTTGGTATTTTTTTGTAAAACCTGATTTCATAATAGGTAAGTGTACTGTGAAACATGACAAAGTTACAATTCTGCATTTGCTTTTCATTATGAAAATAGTACATCTCCGTTTAAGGAGATCAGAAAAACACAGAGAAGTAGAAAAATGGAAATCAGCTATAGACTCCCTAATCAGAGACAACCATGAACACTTGAAATTATTTTCTCCTTTTTGCTATTGTTCTTCTCATAGTTACCTTTGTTGAGTTGTAATCAAACTATTCCTGTAATTTTATATCTTGATTATTTACTCTATCATCATAAGCCATTTGTATTGGCTATGTGTTCTTTCCTGGAGTACCCTAATTTGCCTATCCAATTTGTTTTCATATTCCTCCTTTTATAAACAATGACATGCTCAAATTTTGTAGGTCAATGTCCACATATTCATCTTTCATTACATTACTAGAAAAGCTTTCTAATATGGAATAATTTGATTAAAATATATGAATATGTATTAGTCTATTCTCATGCTGCTGATAAAGACATACCTGAGACTGGATAATTTAAAGAAAAAGAGGTTTAGTGGACTCCCATATGGCTGGGGAGGCCTCACAATCATGGCAGAAGGCAAAAGGCACATCTTACATGGCAGCAGACAAAACAGAATGAAAGCCAAGCGGCAAGATTTCCCCTTATAAAACCATCAGATCTTATGAGACTTTTCACCACCATGACAACAGTATGGGAAAAACCACGTCCATGATTCAGCTATCTCCCACTTGCTCCTTCCTACAACATGTGGGAATTATTGGAGCTACAATTCAAGATGAGATTTGGGTAGGGATACAGCCAAACCCTATCAGAATATTTCTACTGCCTTTGATTGGAAGAGGCTTTGCAACATACTGATTTATCTCCACTCCCAGGAAGGAGGGCTCTGGTTGGCATCACACAGGCTCTGCCTCATTGTATTTACTGCCTTTCTCCCAGGCACTCACCAAAGTTCTCAACATCTCACAAAGCTCAGGTCTTGACTTCCCTGTCTCCTGCAAACTGAATTGGTCTAGACCTTCCCTAGAACACCTACCAACTTTGCCTGACTTCTTCACTGTCCATTCCCTGATCCCTGTCCTATGGCAACAAAAAGTAAGAATGTATGGGTTTTGGTCTTTACATTGTTCACTATGCATGGGGGAGACCCATATACAGAATATATAACAACGTTCTTAGTTGCCTTTCTATATTAGTGAAGTTACTTTCCAAGATCTAACTATCAAAATAATGGAATAAACATTGTCCTCAGTTTCCTAAATCACCAACATAATATTATTCATGGAAATTTTGTGTGTGTGTGTGTGTGTGTGTGTGTGTGTGTGTGTGTGTGTGTGAGAGAGAGAGAGAGAGAGAGAGAGAGAGAGAGAGAGATACATTCCATGCAAGCCTGAAGACCAGATGGTGTTCAGAAAAGCTGTGTGGGTAAATGAAGGAATGAATAAGTGAATGCTGTTGGGTGATCATTATTTTGTACAAAGTTTTTAAAGATTTGCTTATCTATTTGCCAAGGTAGTTGCTCATTCTCTCTTCTGAAATCTTTTGAGACTTCAGCGGATGATTTTTCTTCTGCCTGGAATGCTCCCTTCAGTATGTTTTTGCAGTGAGAGGCTGTGGGTCACAAAGTCGGTAATTGTCTGTCAATGAGCCCTACATCTATATAGCTAGATTTGCAGAATGTACAATTCTAAGTTGACATTTACTTTTTCTTCACACATTGGAGATATTTTACTGTTTCCTGGCTTTGACTTTTGTTATTGGAAATCAGTTTCACATCTATGGTTATTCCTTTAGAGGTAATCTGTCTTCTGTCTCTGGATGCTTTTAAGATGTTTTCGTGGTTTTTGATATTGTTCAGTTTCTTAATGATTGAGATGGTCCATTTGCGATGTGTTGGGCTTCCTGAATCCTGAATTGTTTTTCATCATGTCAAGGAAATTATTTGAAATGTTCTTTTCATGTATTCCCTCCTTGCCATTTTCATCATTTGGAAATTTCATCATAAAATTACAAGGCTTTTCACACAAACAGTAAACAAGTATTGTTTTTTATTGATACTTAATTGTACATATTTATGGGATATATGTGACATTTTGATAGAGGCATACAATGTGTAATAATCAAATCATGAGAATGAGGATATTCATCACTTCAAACTTTTGTCATTTCTTTGTGTTGAGGACATTTTAAATTTTCTCCTCTAGCTGTTTTGAAATACGTGATAAATTATTGTTACACTATAGTTACACTATGTGCTATTGAACACTAGAACTCACTTCTTCTATCTAACTGTATTTTTGTATGCACTAACCAACCTCTTTTCCCTGTTGCCTCATTCTTCCCAGCCTCTTGTAACTATCATTCTACTCTCTACATCCATGAGATCAACTTTTTAGCTCCCATATGTAAGTGAAAATATGCGATATTTGTCTTTCTGTGACTGGCTTATTTGATTTCTGGTTTCATCCGTATTGCTATAAATGACAGGACTTCATTAATTTTTGTGAATCAATAATATTGTATTGTGTTATATGCCACATTTTTTTTTACCCATTTATCCATCGATGTACACTTAGGTTTAGTTTTTTGAGGACTCTCAGCACCGTTTTCCACAGTGACTGTACCAATTACATTTCCATCATCAGGGTACTAGTGTTCCCCTTTGTCTGCATCCTTGCCAGCATCTCTTAATTTTTGACTTTTTGATAATAGCCAGTTCAACTGTGGTGGGATGAT
The DNA here is from genome assembly GCA_028533165.1 of Leontopithecus rosalia. Classification (NCBI taxonomy): domain Eukaryota; kingdom Metazoa; phylum Chordata; class Mammalia; order Primates; family Cebidae; genus Leontopithecus; species Leontopithecus rosalia. The sequence continues at coordinate 81,879,176 of CM052663.1, forward strand.
ATCTCAGTGTGGTTTTGGTTTGCATTTCCCTCATAATTAGTGTTAGTAAGCATTTTCTTTTTCTCTTTTTTTAAATTTTTATTGCATTTTAAGTTTTGGGGTACATGTGCAGAACATGCAAGATAGTTGCATAGGTACACATGTGGCAGTGTGTTTTGCTGCCTTCTGCCCCTTCACCCATATTTGGCATTTCTCCCCATGCCATCCCTCCCCCGC
>CM052663.1:81879891-81929743 GCA_028533165.1 Leontopithecus rosalia
GGGGCGCGGGGGGTGTGAGGGGCGCCGAGGCTGTGAGCGGAGCCGAGGGTGTGAGGGGCGCCGAGGGCGTGAGGGGAGCCGAGGGCGTGAGGGGCGCGGAGGGCGTGAGGGGCGCCGAGGGCGTGAGGGGCGCCGAGGGGGTGAGGGGCGCCGAGGCTGTGAGGGGAGCCGCGGGTGTGAGGGGCGCCGAGGCTGTGAGGGTTGCCGAGGGTGTGAGGGGCGCCGAGGGCGTGAGGGGAGCGGAGGGCGTGAGGGGAGCGGAGGGCGTGAGGAGCGCGGAGGGCGTGAGGGGCGCCGAGGCTGTGAGGGGCGCGGAGGGTGTGAGGGGCGCCGAGGGGGTGAGGGTTGCCGAGGCTGTGAGGGTTGCCGAGGGGGTGAGGGTTGCCGAGGGGGTGAGGGGCGCCGAGGGCGTGAGGGGAGCGGAGGCTGTGAGGGGCGCCGAGGGCGTGAGGGGCGCCGAGGTTGTGAGGGGCGCGGAGGCTGTGAGGGGCGCGGAGGGCGTGAGGGGCGCGGAGGGCGTGAGGGTTGCCGAGGGGGTGAGGGGCGCCGAGGGCGTGAGGGGAGCCGAGGGCGTGAGGGGCGCGGAGGGCGTGAGGGGCGCCGAGGCTGTGAGGGTTCCTGAGGGTGTGATGTGTCCTGCTTACTAATGGAGTGTGGCTGCTTCCAGATGTGTCCACTGGGCATTTGTGTCTGTGTCTATTTCTGTATCTATCTGTAGACATTGAAACATGAGGTGACTGATGGGAGTGATTTCAGTCCACCAGAGAGTACTCCAGCTCTCACCCCTTCTGTATTGTAAGCCCTTCTTTGACAGTGAGAAATCTAACTTCTCCCCCTTCATACACGGGCTCATTCAATCAGTCCTCCTGTACACGTCAAATCTCCCATGTCTTGCCACACAGACGCTCCCCTGCTCCAGCTCAGGCTCTGACTTCCCTTCCAGCCACCCCATGCATGGCTGGAAGTGAGGGTGTGAGGGGCGCCTCCCCTGCCTGGGCTCCAATGCTTCACACAGAAGGCACTCAGTAAATGCCTGCCGTGTGACTGAAGGAAGCACGTTACTCCCCTCCGTGCTTTACCACACAGAGGGAAGCAGGGAGGAAGCATGTGGGTCAGTACCGCTGCAGCAGGAGCCTAGGACCAGCTGTGGAGCAGGGAAGAGGGGGAGGAGAGCTCAGAATTCCAAGGAAAAGAGGCTCTCTTTTGGCTGGAGAATAGGTGGGACTGCTTTGGAAGTGGCTCTCTTCCCAACCTGTGAAGGAGGAACTATAAGGAACTGTGGAAAGGAAAGAGAAAACCAGAGGGCCACAGAGTGACTCCGGAATGAGACAGTGCCGTGTGTGTGTGTGCGTGTGTGTGCATGTGAGTGTGTGTACGCATGTGAGAGTGTGTGTGCGCATGTGAGTGTGTGCACACCTGTGTCTGTGTGTGCATGTGAGTGTGTGTGCATGAGTATGTGTGCCTGCATGTGAGTGTGTGTGCATGTGAGTGTGTGTGCGTGTGTGCATGTGTGTCTGTGTGTGCGTTTGTGTGCATGTGAGTGTGTGAGTGTGTGCACGCATGTGAGAGTGTGTGTGCGCATGTGTGTGTACACGTGTGTCTGTGTGTGCATGTGAGTGTGTGTATGTGACTGTGTGTGCATGCGAGTGTGTCTGTGTGCCTGCATGTGAGTGTGTGTGCATGTGAGAGTGTGTGTGTGTGTGTGTGTGTGTGTGTGTAAAGGGGGATGGGGTCCAACCAGATGTCACATCATCTGGTGACACTGCAACCTGCTGTTTCTTTTAGTTCTATAGTTACTCCTGCAAATGGAAATGCAGTGTCTCAGATATGATATTTTTGATGCTCTCATGTATAAATGCATAAAAAGGAGAGATTCTTTTAATACTTCATCTACTTTCTTGTCAGTCTCAGCTTCGTTTTCAATTCCCTACTTCAGTGTCCTAATTTCCTTCTTGATGGATTGCTTGATTCCATCCTTGTCGGCTCACTGCTGAAGAAAAGCAGCGTGGGGTTGGGTTCTCTCTCTCTCTCCCTCTTTTTTCTTGCTCTTCTTTTAATTCTAGAAGCAGCTGGGGAATGTGTTTAGTTGTACTGAAGGCGGGATCTAGTGACTGGATCTGTTTTTAGACCCCACATGCTGTTCTGGCTGGTCTGGGATAGGGCTGACCATTGAACCCCTAAAAACAGCTCCAGGATGGGAACTAATGGTTGCTGAGCGTGCATAGAGACCAATATAGGACTATGTACTGTGAACATTTCCTCACCTCTGATAACCTGATGTGTATTCTTTTTTGACCATTATTTACTTAGCTGTTTTTCATTTTTGCCTTGTCGTATAGTTTGCTTAGGGCTCAATGCCATTCACTTAGAACACACAGTCTTCCCTTTATAGGAAAGGAAACCATCTTAGTCCATTTGTGTTGCTATAAAGGAGTATCTGGGCTGATTTACGAGGTTCTGCAGGCTGTATAAGGAGCATATGGTGAAGGCCTCAGGCTGCTTCCACTCATGGTGAAAGGTAAAGAGAAGCCAGTGTGTGCAAAGGAGGAAGCTAGAGGTGAGCAAGGTGGCAGGCTCTTTAACAACTAGCTCTGGTGAGGACTACTAGAGTGAGAACTCACTCCTCTTCCTTCCAGAAAGAGCACTAATCTATTCCTGAAGGATCCACCTCCGTGACTCAGACATTGGGCTCCCCCTACCTCCAACAGTATCAAATTTCAACGTGAGGTTTTGGGGGACAAACGTCCACACTATAGTGGAAATTAAGCTGTTAAGTAACTTCCCCAGAAACAGCTACTAAATCACAAGGCGTAGAAAGAGACTCTCTCTATGGAATAATGGATCCCACATTTTAGACTTATAAGAACAATTCTGGGTCCCAGAAACATTGATGCAGTGCTTTGGGAGAGGGTCAGAGCACACCACTTTTTAACATGCAACTCTGCCATTTATCAGTTTGTGTAATCAGGAAAATTACTCGGTTTCTTTGAGTCTCAGCTTTCTCATTTGTAAATGGAGAACACTATTCCTTACTCACTGGCTGTTCTCTCTGCCCAGAATGCTCTCACCCACATATCCTTCCACTCACCTTCCATGGGACCACCCAATTAATATGGGTTCCTGTGGCCCAGCACCTCATATCCCCTCACATGCCTCACACTCCCCCCACAGCATCTGTGACATAACGTGCTCCTGATGCTCAGATTTATCCTACTGGCCACCCGTTGTCTGCTTCCTTCCTCTAGGATGTTGGCTCTGTTGGGTGGTTATTTTCAGTGATGTGACCCAAGCACCTGGGAGGTGTCCAGACACATTAGATTATTTTGAAGATTAAACTTAACATCATCTTTATGCAGTTAGCACCGTTCTTGCTGTGCAGCAAGCCTCCTGATAGACGTTGGTTATTATTAATTCCCCTCTCTGCTGGCTTTGTCCTGGAGTCTGCTTCCAGCACCCCTCACCCCACATCTATACATCTTTACTTCTACCAAAGTTCTCCAGAGGCACATTTCCAAGCCTGGCACCCACCTGTGCTGGGAGCTGTCACTATTTTGGTTTTATACCCAAGGGCTGGCAGAGCCAGGCGTGCATTCTTCTTGGTGAGTGAGCGGAAGGGCTCTGCTGGATAAGTTTCAGAGAGAGAGAGAGAGAAGTGGCAGTGGCTGGCGGGGCTACACCAAGTGTACACACTGTTTCCTGAGCTGATGGAAGACCATACCAGAGGCCCTATCCCTGCTCAGATAGGGCCAAGGGAGAGGCAGGGAACAGGCTGTGCAGCTAGGTAAGAGCACTTTGGGTCATATCTCTAAGAGCTCTCCTGGGGCTGGGAAACTCTGGGGTTGGTGAGCTGCTGAGACTGAAGACCAAGCAGGATGGTCTCAGGGTACCCAGAGATGCCCAGTCATGGCTTCCCTATGAAGTCGGGGGAATTGTGTTCACTATACAGATAAGAAAACAGAAGAGTTTAGGATTAAGAGCTTGCCTAGAGTTGTGCAGCTAGTAAGTGGTACAGTTGGAGATTCAAACCCAGACCTCTCTGATTCTAAAAGTCTATGCCGTTTCCATGCCATCCATGGTCCTGAACTCTGGCAGAATGTTAGAACCACCTGGGAGCTCTAAAGGTATCAGTGCCTGGGTACTGCCTCCAGTGATGCATATTTGATTCCTCTGGGGATGAGGGAGGCTCATCCCTTGTTATGGACTGAATGCATCCCCCAAATGTATATGAAACCCTAATCTCCTTGTGATAGTATTTGGAGATGGGGTCTTTGGGAGGTAGTTCGGTCATGAGGACAGAGCCCCCATGATGGGATTAGTGCCCTCATATAAAGAGACAGGACAGGCTGGGCGCGATGGCTCATGCCTGTAATCCCAGCACTTTGGGAGGCTGAGGCAGGCGGACCATCTGAGGTTGGGAGTTCAAGAACAGCCTGACCAATATGGAGAAACCTCTATCGCTACTAAAAATACAAGATTAGCTGGGCATGGTGGCACATGCCTGTAATTTTGCTACTCAGGAGGCTGAGGCAGGAGAATCCCTTGAACCTGGGTGGTGGAGGTTGCAGTGAGCTGAGATTGTGCCATTGCACTCCAGCCTGGGCAACAAGAGCGAGACTCCGTCTCAAACACACACACACACACACACACACACACACAACAAAAACAAAAACAAAAACAAAAACAAAACAACAACAAAACAAGAGACAGGACGGAGCTTGCTTTTTCTCCTTGCTTTCCATCATGTAAAGAGGACACAGCAAGAAGACAGCCTTCTGCATACCAGGAGGAGAGCACTCACCAGAACCTGGCCATGCTGGCACCCTGCTCTCACACTTCACAGCTTCCAGAAATATCAGAAATAAACTTGTTGTTCAGTTCACACAGTCTATGGTGATCGGTTGTGACAGCCTGAGCTAATATAGACTGGACCCCTGGGGCTGAGGGCCACATTCAGCTTCTCCTCTCAGCCATCTTCTAGTTAGATCCCTGAGTGGGCCGGATGCTTCTCCCACCCATACAAGGGCAACCATTAGCTTCTGGACACCCTGGCTGTGGGACAGGTGGAGGAAGAAATGGTGTTGCATGCTTCAAATTGTACCCAAACTCTAAATAAGGTGATGTGTCCAGCATCTTCACAGGATTCCTTTGAAGCACCCACTTCACTGGTAATTACAGTTTAGTATCTGTCTTCCTTGCCAAATCATGAGCTTCTCAAGGGCAGGACTGAGTTGCTTGTTCACTGTGTGTCCCCAGCACTCAGCTCAATGTTTTGTACATAAATATGCATTAAATTGATCAATAGTTAACAAAATGTTAAAATGGAACTCTTTCTGTCCCCAAAGTCTAGAGTCAAAAAGGTGATTAGCATCTCTAAGTTCCAGAGAGAGAGAGAGAGAGATGATACATCAAATGTGCGGAGCTCACCTAAATGTGTGAGTTCACCTAAACTGCTTTTGCCACCTGTACTATGATAGTTCTATTTGGACCCTCAGTGGATTGGATGATGCTCCCCTACATTGGTGAGGGCTGATTGTCCTTATTCAGTCTACTGATTCAAATGCTAATCTCTTCCAGAAACATCCTCACACACACCCAGAAATAATATTTTACCCGCTATCCAAGAATGTATCAAAGTGTCCTTCAGTGATAACTCACTCCCCTCCCCTCCCCTCCAGAAAGGGCACTAATCTATTAGTGAAGGATCCACCTCCATGACGTAGACGTTAGGCACCCCCCACCTCCAACAGGATCAAATTTCAACGTGAGGTTTTGGGGGACAAATGTCCATACAGTGGAAATTAAGCTGTTAAGTGACTTCCCCAGAAATGCTACTAAATCACATGGTGTAGAGAGTCTCTCTATGGAACAATGGATCCCAAATTTTAGAGTTGGCAGATACACTTAACCATCCCAAGGTAATTTGAGGCAGAAGCCTTTTCATATCTTTCCTGGAAATCACAGAAGTGGAGGACTGTAGGGGTGCAACATGAGACCTGGGTTCATATCTGCTCACTCTCCATCCAGCTGTGCAGGCAAGTTCAGCCACTTCTCTGATCACATTGCTCATCATCAGGAAGATGGGAATAATAACAGCTTGTCTTTCAGAGCTGTTTTAAAATTTAGAGTAGAGAGTTGTAGAAAGCGCTCAGTATAGGCTGGGCGCGGTGGCTCACACCTCTAATCCCAGCACTTTGGGAGGTCGAGGCGTGTGTATCACAAGATCAGGAGTTCAAGACCAGCCTGGCCAATACGGTGAAACCCTATCTCTACTGAAAATACAAAAATGAGCTGGGCGTGGTGGCAGACACCTGCAGTCCCAGCTACTTGGGAGGCTGAGGCAGGAGAATCACTTGAACCTGGGAGGTAGAGGTTGCAGTGAGCCGAGATCATGCCAATGCACTCCAGCCTGGGTGACAGAGCAAGACTCCATCTCAAAAAAAAAAAAAAAAAAAAGAAAGAAAAGAAAGAAAGGAAATAAAGTGCTCAGTACAGAGTAGGCGTTCAATAAAAAATAGTGGCAATAACAACAATAAGAAGACTTATTGTTGTTCCCTGTTCTGGAAAAACCACCTTGCATTTAATAGATGTTCAAAGAATTACTCTGCTTGAGTCTGGTTGAGTTCATTTTCTTTTGAAACTCAAAAACAGGAATGTCCTGACTGCAGACAAAATGGATCACTCAATTAACTCCAAGTTTTGAAGTGTCAGTAAGGGCAGAAAAAAAGGCATTTCTTTGCTTCATGTTTTTATGATCTCATCATCTGCTATGGTTTTTAGATGGGAAAATGTGATTGTCAATTAAGAATCTGAAAAAGCATTCCCTTTATTAAAACACACACACACACACACACACACACAAAACATAAGCACCATATTTCACACTGAATTGGAGCTGCTGCTGGCTAGCTGAAATTTACTGCCTCTTGTCCCAGCAAAGAGAATTTGCAGCTGGATTAATGCCCCTTTCTCTGGTAGTGAATCAATTTTGTACCTATGGTCATATTTTCACCTGAGTGATAGGTAGCAATGGCTGCTATTTTGTAGTCACCGTAGGAAAACCAAGGGATACCTCCCATGAAAGGCACTTTGAGCATCCTCCATGAGTAATGTAGCATGATGACATTTTCCTGGGGAGAGGCATTTTAGAAAGCCCAGCCTGGTCATTGCAAAGATAAGGGAAAACTGAGGTGGAGTCTCAGCGAAGCACACACACCTCTCCATCGGGCTGGGCTCCTCACTGTGGCCTCTGAGAGGGCCCCAGAAGGCTCTCTGAACGGTCCATCCAGACAGTCTTCCGGGGCCACTTTCCTCTTTGTCTCCCACATCCTGGGAATGCTGGGCTTCTTCCTTTCTGGCTTCATGTACCCCTTCCTCTGCCTGGCTGCATTGTGACTCTTCTTGGGGTTCTTCTCATGCCGCTCGGCAGAGTTGTATTAGCCTGTTCTCACCCTGCTAATAAAGACATACCCAAGACTGGCTAATTTAAAAGAAAAAGAGGCTTAGTGGTTTCATTGTTCCACATGCTGAGGAAGCCTCACAATTGTGGCAGAAGGGGAATGAGGAGCAAAGTCATGTGTTACGTGGTGGCAGGCAAGACAGCATGTGGAGGGGAACTGCCCTCTATAAAACCATCACATCTCCTAAGACTTTTATTCACTATCACAAGAACAGCATGGGAAAACCCACCCCATGACTCAATTATCTTCCACCAGGTCCCTCCCTCAACATGTGGGATTATGGGAGTTACTGCTCAAGACGAGATTTGGGTGGGGACACAGCCAAACCGTATCAGGAGAGTTCTAGGTTAGGCCCCTGTTGTGTGCTCTCCTCACCCAGAAAGACTTTGTGGCATTTACACGGGTGTCTTTAATCAACTATGGTTTAGCACTGGCTTTCCCTCCTCAGCATGTTCCCTGTGTAGATTCCAGACTCCATGTTGGCCAAGCCCCCCGAGTCCCCTGCACTGAGCCCTGAGCATCTTTGTGGAAGGAATGAATTCACGATAGCTGGATGACTGAAACGTTTATATGTGGAGACATGTAGCAGCTTCTGGGAGATGGTAGGAAGCTCCCTATGTTTGGAGTGAAGGTTCTGGGCAAGTGGAGGGAGATGAGATTGGTGAGGTGGGTGGGTGGGCTGGGGGGACACACTATGTCTTACCAGGTCATGCATAGGTGACTGGTCCGTCTGCCTTGATACTGGGAGGCATGGACTTGCTGTGCAGAGGAATCACCGGGGATAGTGTGAAAATGCACCTGGAGATCCCCTAGGTCTGTGTGGCACCTGAGGGTCTACATTTCCCACAAGCTCCTGGGCGAGGCAATGCTTTAGAACCATCACTTCCATCAGTTAGTGGAGGATGGCCTGGAGGCAGAGGAGAAGAGAGGCAGATACTCCAGTCTGGAGGCAGTCAGAGTAGCCCAGGGCCATGTGGAGGCAGAGCAGCAGGGATTGAAGGAGGGATGGAAGCAGCCTGTGGAACTGAGCCACCATCTGTCGTCATGAGCTTTCAGGTATCTGATGCTTAGATTTCCTTAGCAATTTAGTGTTTAGTGGCATGTACCTCTCTTGTCAGTGCTTATTATTGCTTATTTCAAAACTGTAAGAACTCTATTAAAAAAAACAATGGGACATAAAGCCATCCTGCTCTCTGTACCCCAGTGTGCCGTGCTGGGCAGAAGACTGGAGTCCTTGCTGGTTCCTGAGGAGATTCAGGTCCTCCAGGTGTGGGGCTGGAGCCTTGGTCTTAAACCCAGCTCCTCTGTTGGGAACCTAAGCCTGCTAGGACCCTCTCTGCTTGGTCTGAACACTGTCTGCCTTCCTACCCAGATAAACTGAGCCAACTAGCTTCATGCAGCTGCCACACAGTCCTGTTGTCCCTCAGCCAGCAGCTCAGATGCTCCTGGGTCAGAGAAGTCAGGGAAGGCCACAGGGGACCTGTAGTCTTTGGTTAAGAATTTGGATTTGATTCTAAGTGCAACATAGAGCTTTTGGTGTTTTAAAATTTATTTGACTCTGAGCGGTCCAGATGTGCAGCCCCTCTTAGTCACTGGGTTAATGTGCTGGTCACCTTTCACCTCCAAGAATAGCCCCCTTGCAGAGACCACCCCTGCCCCGCCCTAGTCTGTGCACTTCTTAGTTCCTTCTGGGATGCCCATCATCTTGGGCCAAGCCTACCAGAGTCAGGATAATCCCTGACAAGAGCCACTTGGGCAGAAGCCACCTGAGATGGACTCCACTGGTCACCCACTATGTCTGTTCTCTTCTTTCTCCATTTTGTTAGTGAGAGCAATGACCCGCTAAGGGATTCCACCTCCCAGAGGCCAACCCCCTGCGGTTGGGCATGGCCATGTGGCTGGGTTCAGTGGATGCGATATGAGGGGATGTTGCTGGATGTGTTTCCTGAAGTGCTTCAGCAAAGGGGCCTTATTCACCTGGGAATCTCCTTTTGTCTTTCCTCAATTCTCCCTCCTGCTACCTGCAATGAAGGCATGGAGGCTGGAACCTTGGCACCTGTGTCATGGGTAGCAAATACGTTATTTGTGACCCACTGCCAAGAGCAGTGTGTCCTCGCTTTTTGACAATTCCAGCTTCTCATGTGGGTCTCTTACATTCCATCTGGCACCTTGGACTTTTCAGTGAGTGCACCTCGTTTTTCTCTCCACAGTATCCTCGACTGGTTCCAAGTCCACAGGAGAAACTGGCACTCTCTAGTCCCTGCTCCTGCTCTGCGCTGAGGCCACAGACCCCAGCTCTGCTGCCTGCTGGGATGGACAGAAAGAGTAGACCCCAGGTGTGCTGGGCACAGTGCTCTATTAATAATATATTAGTGATATACCTGGCTATATTACACAGTGCATTTTGGACTAGTCTATCATAAAACAAGTCCTGGAGAAAAGTATATTTGTTGCATTCTTTACTATTTAAAAAGCAGTATCAGAGAGATTCTCCAACTCATCACTCATTTGTTCACTCATTGGATAATCATTTGTGGCTCTCCTGCTGTGAGTGGTGACTTGATGGACTAGATAGATAATATCTTTAATGTTACTGAATTGGCTTTCTAGGGAGAGGAGATAACAGTTAATAAGTTGACAAACATGGACAAAATCAGAAATTAGAGTGACTTAGACAATTAAATTAGGCTGATGGGGCAGAGAATGAGTCATGGAGGAAGGTAAGAGACATTTAGATTGAGTGACAGAAAGGGACTGGGTACCAGTCCTTTAAAACTCAGTGAGAAGAACTTGCTGGCTAGGAGAAACAGCCAGGACAACGGTTCTGATGTGGGGACTGGCCTGGATGTTTGGGAAATGGAGGGTGGGGGAGTGGAGCCACATGGGGCACAGTGGGAGGCAGGAGAGGCCACTGGGCCTCTGCAGGCTTTGGTTAAGAATTTGGATTTCATACTACGTGCAAAAGGAAGGTTTAGATTTCAAAAAAAATTATTTTAGATCTAGAAAAGTTGCAAAGGCAGCACAGAGAGTTCCTGTCTACCCTTCACCAGCTTCCTCTCATGTTAGTGTCTTACATAACCATGGCCCATTTATCAAAGCTAAAAATTAACGCTGATGCAACACTCTTAACTAAGCTACAGACCTTATTCAGATTTCAGTGGTTGGTTCACCGATGTCCCTTTTCTGTCCCAGAATCCCATCCAGGATCCTACGCTGCATTTAGTCATCCAGCTCCTGAGGCTCCTCCGATCTGTGACAGCTCCTGGGCCTGCCCTTGTTTCTCATGTCCTGATGCTTTGGAAGAGCAGCAGTCAGCATCTGGCAGAATATTCCTCAGTTTGTATTTATCTATGGTTTTCTCATAATGAGACTGAGGCAGTGGGTTTTGGGGAAGAAGGTGAAGTGCCTTCTTATCACATCGTATGGTATTGGAGACTACGTGGTGGCAGGAGGACCTAAACCTGGTGACCTGAACCTTGCCGCTTTCAATGGGGTGGTGACTGCCGGGATTCTCCACTGCAAAGCTGCTGTTTTTCCCATCTGTATCAGTTTCTAGGGCTGCCGTAACAAATCACCACAAACTAGATAGCTTAAAACAACAGAAATTCATTCCCATGCAGGATGGAAACCAGAAGTCTGAAATCAAGGTGTCTGCAGAACATGCTACTTCTGGAGGCTCCAGGGAGGATCCCTCCTCACCTCTTCCTGCTTCTGCAGGTTGCCAGCCGCCCTTGGGGTCCCACCCTCCAGTCTCTGCCTCTTTCTTCACATAGCCTTCTCCTTGCATGACTCTGCATGTCTGTGTCTCTGAGTCTTATAAGAACACCAGTCATCTTGGGTCTACGGCCCACCCTTAACAGTCACATCTGCATAACCCAAGTTTCCAAATAAGGCCACATTCAGAGGCACTGGGGGTTAGGACTTCAACATAGCTTTTTAGGGCACATGATGTCACCCATAACACCTCCTTCGATTTGGATTTGGCAAGGATCACTTGAGCTGCTTTATGCAGAATGCTTTGCTGGGGGTAAGGGCAAAGCAGGGAGGCCAATTAAAGGATTGTCACTGTCACTGAGGCAAGAAAAGGCACACTGGAGATCTGTCAGGGTGAGAGGAAAGGTCCTGGAGGGCAGGGGCTGCATTCAGAATACATTTTGGAGGTGGAGCCAATAAGACCTGCTGGTGAGTGGGTGTGTAGAGGGGATATTGAGGGAAGGAGAAGAATCAAGGACTCCCCAGTGTTTGGCTGGAGCCACAGTAAGGTGCCACTTAGTGTGACAAGTGAGACCCATGGAGGGACATGCTGGCAGTGCTATGTCTGATCACGTTAGGACATCCATGGGGGCAGGTTAATGCGCCACATCTCCCAAAGCCAAAGGAGCTGAGGGGTCTTCCAGCAAAGCAATGACAGCCTCAGGAGAAGAGTTCACCTCTCCTTTTGCCAGTCGAGGTTCTCCTGAATGGGATGGGTCAGTAGGGGAGACATGAGAGGACCCTTCAGGTTTGATCATTTTAAAGATGAACGACCCATTTCCTGAGGTGGATAAACGGCAAAAACTTTCTGACCACCTAAAATGAAAGATCTTAATCGAATTCTGCATCCTTCTGGCAGCTGTAGTTACATATGCCTGCCTTGTCAGCGATCGCACTGTCCAACCTATAGAGTTTTCTGTTCGCTTTTCAGAAAGCAAAGGTTCCTCAGGCATCGCGAGTTCTGCATGTGGAGCTGCGGCTGTTTCTATTGAGCGCTCAGGGTGCCTTAATGGCCTGGCATTGATCAGAGCTATCGACCTCTTGGTTTCAAGTAACCGACAAGGTTTCCAATGGATCCAGATAATTAAGACTTCTCAAATGGCAACTAATAATTTGCATTTGCAGTGCAGCCGGCCTTAGGAGCTCAGGGAACCCACACAGGTGAGAAATGGAAGGAAAAGCTTATCCTGGTGGTCATCTGATCCTTCCTAATGGAGTCTTAGAAAAATCATTTCGCCCTCCTGACCTATCTTGCTGGAGTTTTCAAGTGACCTAGGGGAGCTATTTTCATTTATTGGAAAACACCTGGGACCAGCTCATAGCATTAAGGAGTGTGAAGTGGTTCTCAAGCCTATTCCCTGCTTCTCATCTCACTCACTAGGATGCCCCCAGAGGGTCTATTCTTAGGGGTCTTCGTGCTTCCGGCCCCTCCCTCCTCACAGCCCTCTTTCACGTTGTCACCAGTAAGATCTTCCTAGACCCAAGTTTGGACCATAATCCTTCTGCTTTCACACCTCCATTGTATCCAGAATTAAAGTCCAAATTTCTATGTAAGATGGGTCCCAATTCTTTGCACCCCCACTTTCTCCCTCCACACCCCTGCTTAGATCTAAGTGGATACGGTGGGTGTAGATCCTTAAACCTGGAATTCAGTCTTACCCATGTGGATATCTTAGCCCACTGGAATACCAGTGGGTGAGCCCTGAGTGGAGTCCTGAGATGTGCTTGTGTGGCTGGGTCATCCTCTTGAGGTCTGGTGATCTGCTGATGAGAAGAGCATGTCAGGAGCAGCTGCTGGGTCAAGGACAATGAGAGACATGTGGAACCAACTGGGACCCACATTGCAGCTTGGAGCCCAGCCACACCACACATGGTGTACATCAGCTAAGCCACGACCAGCCCATGCAACTGTGGAATGTGAGAACTGGTGCTTATTGTCACAAGCAACTGAGTTTGGGGGTGGCTTGTTATGCAGCATGTTAAGGCCATAGCTGACAGATATTTCCCACATAGAATGATGGTTAATTCTGTGTGAGTTTCCCCCGCAAGACTGAGATGTTAAAGGCAAAGACCCTGTTCCTCCTTATCCCAGATACAGCTCAGAGCTGTAATACAACAGGTGCTCAGAAATTTTTGGGGGGAACTAAAATAGCTGCATGAGAAACAAAGCCAAAAAGGAGAAAAAACCTTTTGGGGGGAATGGATTGTTTATATTACATGTGTAACAATAACAACAGTATTTATGGAGCATTAGCTGTGTGCCAGTCTGTGTTTTAAGATTTTAAATCCATTTCCTCGTTTACTGTTATTGTCCTCGTTTTTCAGGTGAGGGAGCTGAGGCTCAGCGAGGGTGAGGGGTTTGCCCCAAGCACACGAACATGGAGGGAGAAGCTATGCTTTTCAGCTCATCTGTGAGTCATTTCTTTTTATCACATGGAGTGAGATCTGGTCTGCCCCACCCTGTGAGAATGGCAGGTGGGACCCTGAAGCTAAGGACCCTCACCAACTGGAACATGACACCAGGATTTGAACCAGTTTCTGTTTACTCCCAAAGCCAAATACCAAGATGGGGCAATGCAAGAGCTGTCCCAGGGAAAACTGAGGCTGGGGTGAGGCTAAGGGGAGAAGGTGCTGAGTGCAGGGACAGGGAGCACAGGGCCTGTGTTGGGAACAGAGACTCAGGGACAGGGAGCTCAGATAGGGCTGGGTAGGGAGACTCTGGTAGGCAGCTGGATTTCATTCTGTCCTTTCCGGGGAGAAAAGGCTCTGACTCTCAATGTACCAAGCTCTGGAGTTCAACATAACTGCCAGCTCGTTTTCTCCTGGAAGCCATCTGTGCTGACTCTGTCCTGGAGCCCTGGCTCCTGGGCTGACTTGATTTCCTGGCCTTTCATCACTGCTCCTGCAGCCAGCTGAGATTTACTGTCACTGGTGAGCCAGCCTCCTGGGCTCTGTCTTGTTCATGGTGTGGGCCCTGGGCCAGGCATACTTCTGTTGTAACAGCAGACAGTTACTGAGCACATGATGAGACATTCCCCTCGTGCACTCATGTTAGCCTCACAGTGGCCTAGAAACTAACAGCTGTTACTATTCCCACTTTACAGAGAAGTAAACTGAGTCGTAGATGTTAGTAGCTGCCAAGCTTACACAGTTAGCAGGTGGTGGAGCGAGGATTTGGCCCCAGGCAGTCTGACCGCTGAGACTGGACTCTTAGCCACCAAGCCATGCTTGCCGCATTAATACAGGGGTTATCTCTCTCTTCTCCTGCTCTCTTCTTCCTTGCTTGCCCCTCCCTTCCCCCAGGCTACCCAGCTACCTATAGGATTTTTGTGTGTCTGCAGATGTAGCCCCCATCAGAATGCAAACCTTGGTGAGTGGCATGTGGGCTGACCTTAGCTCTCTCTGCACCCTTGTTCAGGGAACCCCCCCACCTCCCTCCACTATTAGCAGCTGGAGACACTCTGGTTTGGTGTTGCAAGCCTGGCTGTCCTCCAGGTTTCACCCAGATGGCTGTTCTGGTATCTGTTGTTGCCCTACCAGGTGGGGATGATTGGCAGGGAGGATGCAGACTTTTGTCCCTAGTCCCAGCCAGCCAGGCTGCTGCATGAGGGTTAGAGTGCTTAGCAGCAGCTGCAGAGAGGTGAGTGGGGTGAGGAGAAAAAGGATGGGAAGGGAAAGGTTTTGATTTTTCTTATGTTGGAGTCAGAAAAAAAATTAAATTTAACTCCTGACCAGCCCCTCCACTGGCCTGCACAGCACCTTTTTGAGAATAAGACAATTGTGCCCATTCCTCCTACCTGTCACTGACAACTGCAGAGAAAGCGTCCCAAACCGTGATGATGACAAATGCAAATGGCACCCCTAGAGCTATGCAGTGCACAACACGTACAGCTGTGTATGACGGCCCTGGTCCTGACAAGTCAGTGTTCCTGAACTTCATTATCTTCACCCATAAAGTGGGGTTTTATAGTCCTTATAGAAGTTGGTTAACACCCGTTAACTGATACTATGTTATTATTGCTGCTATTATCAGATTTCAGTACTGATAGAAATGACTGTGGTGTTGATGAAGACACCAGGCATTTATGGAGGATTTATACTCTTCCAATGAGGTTTCAAATCTATTTTCTACTTGTCTGGGTTAGTCACAAAGTGGTCTCTGTGTCTATTTTACAAGTCAGGAAACGAACTGACATGGGATTCAGTGGCTTGGACAGAACAAAGACAATCAGGGAAATAAAAAGCAGCATTCCAGCTCCCCCAGTTCTCTCTCAGCTTCTCACCATGCTCCTCTGCCCTTTTGGACCAGGGTTGGAGTGTGTGTGTGTGTGTGTGTGTGTGTGTGTGTGTGTGTGTGTGGTGTTTTTGTTCAGTGTGACTTTGTTCAAAGCATACCATTGTTGGAAAGTTTTATGAAGTTGCCTTCTGTCATTGTTCCAGATTTATTGCTTTAATTTGTTGTGGCTTTTTATACACAGGAGCTGCATTTCCCTTTGTTCTACCCCAGTTTGAACCTGCCCGTAGGGTATAAAAATATATTTTTATATTTCAGCCTGTACAGTTTTCTTCTCTAGTGACCAATGTTAAGCAAGAAAATGATTTACTTTGGACTTGAGGGTCAGAAAACTGTTAAGTCATTTGTACCTGCAGCACTCATTTATTTACGGAGAAAAGCACATGCACATGTGTGTGCCAGGACCATCCAAGGCCACTGGAATCCTCTGGGATGAGCCAAGACTTTCAGGGGAATTGTGGTCTCTCTCTCTCTGTGTCATCTTACAATATATCATCTATCCTGAGGAGATTCTCCCACAGCAATGCCCACTCCCCAAGGGGGTCTCTGGAACCTCCACAGAGCCATATGGGCTCTTGGTAGGTCCCCTTTGAGCTGTCCATGCTGAGGGGATGTCTGAGCCTCTGTCCTTTCTCCAACAGCTTCATGGAGGCTGCCCACCGGTGGACTCCGTTGCCTCTGGAAAAGTTAAAATGGTACATTGAGATGATGTATCATTCAAAGCTTTTATGACATACGTGCATAGTAACATTATGTGGGGAGCCATTGGGGGAAGAAAGCAAAGATGCTGGAAGGAAGGAAAGAGAGAAGGACGGAGGAAGGAAAGAAGAGATAGAAGGAAAGAAGGAAAAAAGAAAGGGAGGGAGGGAGGGATGAAAAGCAAGACTAGAGTTTGAGACTTTGAGAGACAAAACCGTGAATTCCTGCCCTTTCCTTCATGTAACTCTTCTACGCGGCATGCAAGCTTCCTCCCTCTCTTGCAGACCACAGTCCCCAGCATCCCCTGTAACTTACATTCCATGATGTCTCTCTCCTTGTCAGGCACCCTCTGCCCCACCACCCACCATTGGCAGGGCATGTCGGACTCTAAAGTGTCACTTTTGACCCTTCGCTTGCTCCTCCCATTTTCAATCCATCAACAAATCTTATTATTTTCCTGCTTTTCTGTCCACTTCCCTGTCTCCACTGCAACTGCCACCAAGACAAAGCTCCCACCACAGCTCCCACAAGCCCACCTTCGCCTCCATGTCCATCGGGCAGACCTTCCAGCAGACACCCACCTCACCCCTCACTCCCCTGCATAGAGCCTCCAGGGCCCCCTCCTGCTCTTAGTGCAGAACCCGGCTTCTTGCCCCATCTACGAAATCCTGAACTGTCAGTCAAGGTTCTTAGTTGCAAACAACAGAGTACACTCTGCATAGAAAAGAAATCCATCTAAGGAGAGTACATGGCTTTCAGCATCTTCCAGAAAACAGAATTAGACATATGGGCTTCACCACCAGGTACAATGCCCCTGTCACCGGGCATGGCTGCTCTCACAAGTGAGGCCACCCTCCCAGGATGGGAAGGAGTTCCTGGTTTCTGACCTGGGAGATGTGGGCTAAAATGGGAAGGACTCAGACACTGGGCAGGTGTTTGTTCGAGAGATTCTCCTGCAGACACTTGGCAGGGTGTGATCAGCTGTCCCCACAACAACTGTGCACACTTTGCCCAGCCCATCTCAGATGCCCTCCCCAGCCATCTTGCCACCTGTGATTCTTCTCCCCTCTCCTCCCTGCCCAGGGCCTGCTCCTCCTTCAGTTCACTCCAGCAACCCCTGCTGCAGGTCTGTCACCTCCCCCGACACCCTGTTGAACCAGGTGTCTCTGCCACCCTCTCTCAATGTCTTCTGCCTTTGCTTTCATAGCATTGCTGGGGTCCACATCCCAAGGTCTGGTCCACTTCTGACTTCAGCTGCAGCCTGCTGGACAGTTCACAGCACTCAGATGCCCCTCATGCTGCAGAGGCCAATGGGTGTGGCTGGATCCCTGTCTCTCCTACAAGCCAAGAGCTTGCTCATTGGAGAACCAGCTCACAGAGAAGTACAGGAGAGATCACCTGGGGTGCCCCAAAGCTGTGGGGTGGAGCCAGGGTGGTACCCAAGTCTCCCTCCTATTGGGAGTTTTCCACCCACTTCTCAGGTTCCAGCTGCACTGAGCCGTGCGGCAACCCCAGAGAGGCATCCCTAGATTGGCCTTTCCTCCATTCCAGCCTCACTCCCTGTCTCCTGCTTCCTGGAACCAACTTCTAAATAAACATGTAAATCCAAGTCCTTGTCTCAATCCTGCTTTTGGGGAAATCAAAACTAAGTCAACACTTCTCAGGTTGTAATTTTGTGTATGGGGGCTGATTTGTGAAATATTAGTTTCCCCTGAGTCCATGAGCCCATGGATTCCATGAACTCCACCCTACATGAGCCACCCTCCAATTGGCTCAGTGTGTCCAATTTGCCTGTCACCATATCCTGAATGAAGTTTCTGATGCATAGTGACTGTTCAACAGATACATGTGAAATAAATGAATAAATGAATAAATGACTGCCGTGTCATGGGGTGGTAGTGATGCCAGTTATTCTGCTTTGAGAAGGCAGCTGCAGGTTTGTCAGGCATAAGACACTTGTTCTTTGTGTCAGTGTGACCTGGCTCCCCTGGCTGTTGTGGAATGAACCTGATCCTAATTCAGCTATATGTGGTCTGACAAAAGGGAAAGCAGTGTCCTAGAGCTCTGGCCAACAAACCCATCCTATCCTAGAGGACATCAGGTCCCAGAGGGAGTGTCAGTGTCAGTGGATGGGAGGCAGAGACAGAGATGGGGCTGAGCGGGGAGCTGATGGGGTTACTGGACCCTGCACTTCCCACCTTACCTTGGATAGAACAAAACACACACACCTGGGCTGCTCTCATCCCCATTCTAGGCTGGAACCCCCAAGAGGAATCTCAAATAAGTTCCCCTCAGCCTCAGGCTGTGTGAGCCAGGCTGAAAGCAGCACAACCTGGAGGTGCACTGGCGGGAGGTGCTCCCTCCTGAAGGTGTACTGGTTTTGGATGGTCCCACCTGAAGGTGATGACTGGTGGTGCTCACACCTCTGTGCACTGCCTATAGGTGCTCTCTCCTGAAGGTATACTGGCTTTAGGTGGTCCCACCTGAAGGTGCATGACTGGTGGTGCTCCCACCTCTAGATGCACTGGCAGGAGGTGCTCCCTCTTGAAGGTGTGCTACCTTTAGGTGTTCCCACCTGAAGGTAATGACTGGTGGTGCTTCTACTTCTAGGTGCACTGGCTATAGGTGCTCTCTCCTGAAGGTGTGCTGGCTTTAGGTGGTCCCACCTGAAGGTGATGACTGGAGGTGCTTCCACCTCTAGGTGCACTGGCGGGAGGTGCTCCCTCCTGCAGGTACATGGGTTTAGATAGTCTCACCAGAAAGTGCATGGGCTCGGGTGCTCCCACCTGAAAGATGAATGGGAGGGGCATTTGTTTTTACTTTCAGACAGAGGTTATAAAAGTTTTTTTTGTAAAAGACCAGATAGTAAATACCTCAGGCTTTGTAGGCAAGGTCAAAAAGTCTCTGTTGCAACCTCTTGACTCAACCATCAAATCACTAAAGCAGTCAAAGGCAATATATCAATAAATGGACATGGCTGTATCCCAATAAAACTTTATTTACAAATGAGCAGATTTGATTCACTGGCCCTAACTTGCCACCCCCTGTTCTAAAGTCACCTCAGGGCTCCTATCCTGTACCCTGGTTGGTGGGCAGGTGTTTCCTCTGCCCTGCACCCTGGCATCTTACCTGCAGCCATTGGCCTCTTGGCTGAGCTCTCCGTTTTCTGACAACTCACCTGAGCTTAGACTACGTTCCCTTCTCATTCTCTGTCTCCTTTTCCTTCCCTACCATAGCATGAGAGTTGTGAGGGCCCAGATCCTGTCCCATGAGCTGTGGAGTCTGGCCTTGGCTCCTCCAGTGTTGGCTGTGTGCCTTTGGCTAACAGACTCAGCCTTTCTAAGCTGAGTTCATCTGCCATCAGGGAGCACTGGGAAGAGACACCAAAGTCAGCCAGGGGTGTGCAGCTAATGAATAGCATAGCCAAGGGGCCCACTGAAGGGCTGGAAGGAGTGAAGTAACATAAGGAGGAAGGGTGTTTCTGCAAAGCTCAGGCAGCATGAACTAATGAACCTCCCTCTACGTAATATTAAAAACAAGCGAACAAATAAGCCCCATCATTGACATTGGTACTTAATTTCCTGCCCACCTCTCAAAGTATCTGTGAGGTTCCAAAGAAGGATGACAAGTATAGGAGGGGCCTGGAGGGGCAGAGGATGGGGTTTGGTGTCTGGCTTTGTCTGTCGCATCCAGGAGCTCTTCGCCCTTTGGGTGTTTGATCCGCCTGAGCTAACGTGCCTGGGAAATGGAAGAGGATGGAAGATTTTGCCCTGGGGCCTGGGTTGGAGGCGTTGGCTGTGCAGACTGTTTCCTCCGAGCTGAGGACCAGGGCTCAGTCCAGAGTTCTTTTCTTTGCAAACCCTGGAGGTTCTGGTGGAGGCTGGACAGAGTCTTGCAGCTTGGAGGGCAGGGAAGCTGCATGGCTGGGTCTGCTCTCAGAATAGCATGAAGCCTGGCCCAGCCCTGGATGTCTTCACCAGCAGAGAATGTGGCCAAAAGGGTGGGAGGAGAAGAAAGGATTCGCTCCCCACGAAAGGGGTCCCCACGTTGCACCCCTGCACCCCACTGAGCATACCACGGGGCACTGCACTCTTAGTCACATAGAGAAGGCCAAGGAGCTGCCAAAAATGCATTACTAAAAGGTCAAACCTCATCCTTCATCTCCTGGGACAGTGAGGCTCCCGGGAGCCCAGTAAGAAACCCCATACAGAAACATGCTTCAGGCGGCTCAGGCCCTCGTGTGGGTGTCCTCGTGTGGACATTTCCTAAAGCCGGTGTGACAAATTATACAAACCAGTGGCTTGAAACTACAACAATTCATTCTTTCATAGTCCAAAATCGAGGTATCAGCAGGGTCTGTTGCCCCTGGAGGCTCTGAGGGAGAAGCCGCCCCAGACCCCGCTCCTGGCAGCTGCAGGCAGTCCTCAGCATTCCTAGCTCAGGGCCACATCTGTTCAGCCTCCGCCTCCACCTCCACAGGCCTTCCTCCCTGTGTCCTTTTGTGTCTCAAATCTCCCCTTCCTTTCTTTTATCAGGATACTTGTCACTGGACTTAAAGGTCACCTAAAATCCACATGATCTCATCGCACGATCTTTCACTTAATTTCATCCCTAAGGACCCTATTTCCAAATAAGGTTACAGGCTCAGATACCTGGAGGCTTAAAACTTAGACACATTTTTTTTTAGAGACACAGTTCTCCCACTCCAGTGGATATGTACCTCGTGGAGGCAGCCATTACCCCCAAATTCCGCCTCCCAACAACCTCTCACACCTCCGGGTCTCCCTTGGAGAAACCCTTCAAACTTCCCTTGTCTTCGCCACTTTCTGTCTGGCTTCAAATCACCCTCATTCCATCTCCTCCACAACCGACTTCAGGGAGCTGAAGAGCAGCCTTCCCTCTCTCCAGCAAGCCCCCCAGGCCTGAGCCTAATCCTCTCTTCGGCTCTCCTTTCGAGGTCCTGCTGTGTGGGTTTCCACTGGGAAAGTGAGAGGCCGAGATACCATCCCCTTTGCCTGGTAGCCAAAGCCCAGTGTCTCAAGGCTGGGCTGGGTTCTTAATAAGGTTTGGGGGATGAGAGGCCAGTGATGGTGAGGCTGGGCCCAGAAGGCTGATGAGGTCTGAATCCATTACTGCCCTGCAATTCTCTTGCTCCGAAGAAAGATTTTTTTCTCTGGGAGTGAGTTTTCCCAGAAAAGATTTTTAAGAAAACTGTCTAAAAGCTCTTCTCAAAAACCACACCTAAAAACAGAAGCCTTCCCTCTAGCCATCTGGACTCCTAGCAAAGAAAAAAAAATTACAAGGCAGAGGAAAGTAGTGTAAGCAGAAAAGTCAGCATGCAAGAGAGTGAGTTTGTCAGGTCAGGCTTGTCCTGGGGAGGGAACACTTTGCCCTTCTCTGTTTCTTGTCTGGACTTTGATTCTCTCGTCTCTTTAAACGCAGGGGCATGTTAACATCACTCAGAGTCTTGTAAACCTGGCGGTGCGGACTAGCTTCAGGCAGGCTGTGGTAATCACTCTGGGCCTTAGTCTCCTCACCTGAAAAATGGGGTAATAAAACCTGTCTTGCACGATGGCCTAGAGAGTACATAAAATAAGATGGAGAAGGGGGTGCGCCTGGCACCTCAGTGGCATTTGGTGAGCTTCACTCCACCTCATGAACACTGGTGGAATTGGTATGATTCTCTTTCCCACAGATTGGCTGGGTTCTGTCTCTTGTCCATGCTCACCAGCTGGGCAGGACAGAGTCCGTAGAGGTCCTGAGTTCATGTGACTCCAGAGCTCTGCTCTGACCCCCGACTGCCAAGTTCTGCCCTCTTCCTCCTCTCTCTTTCTCAACCTGCCTTTTCTTCCGTCTTCCTCCCTCTCAGTGCTGTCCTTTCTCTGTAAAGCCAGGGTTTATGATTAGTTTTGGGGCTCAGATAGGGCAGAGGACACGTGGGGGTGAAAAATTCTAGATTTGGACTCAGGAGACTGGAGATAGAGTCCAAGCCCAGACTCCATGTGTAGTGAAACCTGGGCCAGCACCTCCTGGTCTGGACTGCCATCCTCACCTGCAGCCTGCTGTGCCGGTCACCCTCGCCCTTACCTGCTCTCAGGCTGCAGTGAGTTTGGGGAGGGAGGGGACGGAGACTGCTCTGTGTACAGAACATTGCAGCGTGCAGCCCTCAATTCAAGCTCAGACAGGATGTGCCAATGCACCTGTAGGACACGAGGAAGCCAGGACACAGCCCCACCCCATCTCACAGAGATGCCTTTGGAGACACAGTTGTCCGAATCCACTTCACACCTGGCTCAACATCTTCCAGGGGCTCTGGAAAGGACTCGCAAGTTCAATCACTTTTCTTGTTCGTTTCCTTTTCTTCCCAATATCAATGGAAGGATTTTTAAAAAAGTATATTTATATATGTTTAATGTTCCTGAAATGTAATATTTAATGTTCTTGAAAAAAGTCAATTCCCCCAGAAAAAGTGCATTCGTTCATGCCGC
This sequence comes from Leontopithecus rosalia, assembly GCA_028533165.1. NCBI lineage: Eukaryota > Metazoa > Chordata > Mammalia > Primates > Cebidae > Leontopithecus > Leontopithecus rosalia. The sequence goes on from CM052663.1 coordinate 81,902,583, forward strand.
CTGACCTGTGCACACACTACTCCCTGTGCCTGAAGTACCCCTCCTTTCTATTTTGCTTATGTCCTACCAGCCCTTCCACGCGTAGCTTGGCCAGTGTGTTATTTTCCTCTGAGCCCCTGGGCTGGCTGAGGCTTCTGTGCCTCTTCCTAGGGCCCCTATGGAGGCTGTCATTTTCTGCCCCTGAACTACACCTGTCTGTGTCTGTATTGTGGACAAGCTCCTGTGTATGGAGCTCTGTCAATGGGACCAGTATCTTCTCCAACTCCATGTTCTCCATCCACACCATGACGTGAGTGAGGGAGTGAGGAAAGGAGGCTTTGCCCACCTGTTTCTGTGCCAGTCATGTCTAAGAACCAGCCACAGGGGCTCAAAAATGCAAATCAAATGTGTCTGCTTCAAATTAAGTCCATTTTCTGGTCTAGTGGGGGTAGAGCTGTTTCTTAGCCAATAAATATTAATAAGAAAAATAAACCAATCTTTTAGGCTTCTCTCCCCCAGCTGCCACCCCAGGGTTATAAATTATGTACTGCCTGAGTCTGTTTTGACAGTCGTGATGAAGTGGTTTTCAGATTCGAAGAGCATTTCTCCTGAAAGAATGCAGCATTGTGCATTTTCGATACAATCACTGCCGCCTTGCCCTTGCCCCTGCCCCCACCTCTTTCCTGCCAGGAGGAAGATTTGACTAGAGTAGCTATTTTTCTACTATGCGGCCTTTTCTGCCACCACTTTGCCAAACAGAAACTGTGATTTTTTTTAAAAAAATTTAATTTTACTAAGTCTCACTCTGTCATGCCCAGGCTGGAGTTCAGTGGCTCGAGCTCAGCTCACTGCAACCTCTGCCTCCTGGGTTCAAGCAATTCTTCTGCCTCAGCCTCCTGAGTAGCTGGGATTACAAGTGTGCACCACCACACCCAGCTAATTTTTGTATTTTTAGTAGAGACGGGGTTTCATCATGTTGGTGGGGCTGGTCTCAAACTCCTGACCTCGTGACCTGCCCTCTTCGGCATCCCAAACCTTTTGCCCACTTTTTGATGTGGTTGCTTGTTTTTTTTTTCTTGTAAATTTCTTTATGTTTCTTTTAGATTCTGGATATTAGACCCTTGTCAGATGGGTAGATTGTAAAAATTTCCTTCTATTCTGTAGGTTGCCTGTTCACGTTCACGATAGTTTCTTTTCCTATGCAGAAACACTTTAGTTTAATTAAATCCCATTTGAGAAGGATGTATTTGCTTCCCCTTCTGCCATGATTATAAGTGACCTGAGGCTTCCCCAGCCATGCTAATCTGTGAGTCAATTAAACCTCTTTCCTTTGTAAATTACCCCATCTTGGGTATGTCTGTATTAGCAGCATAAGAACAGACTAATACACCTGGCACTCCAGCTTTCCCTTTAAAATTACCTCAATTTTCACTTCTATCATAGTGTCCATTTCAAGGCCAGGTCTAGTCACATGACTCTTCTGCTTAAAACCATTTTGTGTTTCTCTGATCATAAAGTCTAAAGTCCTTTGCGTGGTTTATTTATAATATTAGCATAAGAAAGCAACTTATCTTTCTAGCTTCATCTCCTATTAATCCTCTGGGTGGATGTTATACTTTAGCCACTCTGAATATTTTCTATTATGAGTTTAATTGTGTCCCCCACCAAAAGACATTTTGAAGTCCTGACTCCCAGCGCCTCAGAAAGTGTCTGTATTTAGAAATAGGGTCTTGATAGCGGTAATCAAGTAATAACGAAGTCATTAGGTGGCCCCTAATCCAGTATGGCTGACGTCCTCAGGAAAGGGGAAATTTAGACATAGACACATGCAGGACAAAGACCATGTGAAGAGGAAGGCAGAGACTGGGGTGACACGTCTACGAGCCAGAGAACGCTAATGACTATCAGCAGACTCCAGAAGCTGGGAGAGAGGCCTGGAGCAGATTCCCTCTGGCAGCCCTCAGGAGGAAACAACTCTGCCAACACCCTAATTTTGGACTTTTGTAGCAGCTTTCTCCTCTGCTTTGAGCTCCCTTTCTTCCAAAATTTCTAGGAAACTCCTACTTGTCCCGAGTCCAAGTCTATCCCTCTTTTTTGATAAACACCTTTTCTGGAAGTGTTTTCTAGGTCTTTTTTTAAACACCTTTTTAGAACACATGGAGACTGGCCTGTACAACCAAATGCCAACCAGCTCACTGTTTCCTGCCCCCGCCTTGTTTTCTGTATACGTGGCATTTACATACCTTGATGACAGCAAGGATCTTCTGGATAGTGCTGTTTCATCCTGAGTGCCTGTGTCCACTTCCCTCTGTGTGCCTTCATGTACTGCAGAGCTAGGAAAAAAATCAAAATCTACCTCTCCTGAACTACCTTGTCGTCAAGTTCTGGATGCCAAAGTTCTGGATGCCAAAGTTCTGGTTGCCAATTAGAACATGAGATTTGGAAGGCAGAGGAGAAGCAGAGGCTCCTGTTCTTCTGTTTGTTGTAGTTGCTTTTTCTTGCACGAATGTGGAAAGGTGAGTATTTAGAGGCAGTTGAAGCTTCTGGACTCAGGCTGGGAAGCCTAAGATCAAGGAACTGGCAGATTCAATGTCTGACAAGGGTCTGCTTCCTGGTTCTTGCGTCCTCACATGGTTGAAGGGGCAAGGCCATTCTCTGAGGCCTCTTTCATGAAGGCACTCACCCCATTCATAAGGGCTCCACCCTCATAACCTGATCACTTCCCAAAGGCCCTGCCACTACCACTCTGGCGACTAGGATTTAACATAAATTTTTGGGGGGACACAAACAGTTTATAGCAAAGTTGGAAGGTGTCTGGGGATTTTTGTAGCCATTGAGAGGCTTGAGCTCAGTGTCTAAATTACTAAGTTTATGGTCAATTGGAAGTGTGGTTATCTACCTATTCTCCACCCCTCCCTTCATACTGTTTCTACTGTAGGGATAGGGGCAAGCAGTTTACCAGGGCAGTCTTTCTCCTAATGGCAATATCCAACATGGCTCCAGTTTCATATTGAGCAACAAGTGACCCCAAAATGTAATGATTTAAAATGATAGTTTCTTATGAGCTGTCACTGTTATGTGGATTAACAGGCCATAACTGAATGGTTCGTGCTTGGTCTTTTACATGGTTGAAGTCAGATGGCAGCTCCGGCTGGGGTCATCTGAAGACTCAGCTGGGCTAGGCATCCAAGATGCATCCTCACTCATGTCTGGCACCTTCGTTAGAATGAATAAAGCACCTGGGGCCTGGCGGGGCCTCTCTTTTCATGTGGCTTCTCTACTTGGCTAGCTTGGGTTTCCCCACATCGTGACAGTCTTAAGGTGGTTAAATAGCTTACATGGAATATTATTTCCCCAAGAATGAGTGTTTTTGGACCAAGCAAGGAATTATAATATTTCTTCTGGTCCAGCTTCAAAAGTCATGCAGTGTCACTTGCTCCATATTTATTGGTTAAAGTCACAGGACCAGTCCAGATTCAAGGGCCAAGAATTATACGAAGGTGTGCCTATTGGAGGCGTAGTTCATTAGGACACACTGAGAGACAAACTATGATAGCTTCCTTTGTATCCTCCTTAACTGAGAACAGATTATCTTCTGTCCCTGGAAGTCTCTAATATGAGTTAGGAGGCTGGGCCTGATGATTCACGCCTGTAATCCCAGCACTTTGGGAGGCCAAGGCAGGCAGATCACTTGGAGTCAGGAGTTCAAGACCAGACTGGGCAACATAGTGAAATCCTGTTACTACTAAAAATGCAAAAGTGAGCTGGGCATGGTGGCACATGCCTGTAGTCCTGGCTACTGGGAGGCTGAGACATGAGAATTGCCTGAATCCAGGAGGCAGAGATTACAGTGAGCTGAGATCACACCGTTGACCTCTAGGCTGGGTAATAGAGTGAGACTCTGTCTCAAAAAAATAAATAAATAAATAAATAAAGTATATATATATATATATATATGAGTTAGGAAAGGGCATTAATTAGACTATTACTTTATTTTGTTCAATTTCTTACTATGAAATACATGCCCAGCCCTGATATCTAGATATTAAAAAGCTAGAGATAAGCCCAAGGAATGGCCTAAAACTTCTTCTTCCAAAAATGTCACCTCAACAGACTACTATACAGCATGCTGTACCGATTTACTAATGGCCTGTGAGGGTGTATCACTATGTGATATTCAGAGTGCATTTTGAAATGCCGAAAAGAGAACAGTTTCCAGATATTACCTGAAAACTTCAGGTTAAGAAGCAACAGAATAGATTATCTCATTTTAATGTAATGTTAACAATTAGCATTTTTATTACATCCAAAAGAGCTCATTAAAACAACCATGTAATTGAACTAAGATCTATTATACACATTTTATAGAAGGATAGATGGAGTTTTAGAGAAGGAGACTGACGTACCCAAAGGAACATATCTTCTGTGGGTGAGCAGAGGCTCAAATCTAAATGTGTGACTCAAAGTTCACTGTTCCTTTGACTATAGTAAAGACAGGTATGTGTCATGCATGACCTTACTTGCTCTCCCATGTCTATGCAGACATCACTAATCACTCAAGGGTGTTTATTCTGCTAAATTGCAACATTGGCTAGTAATCCTTCTCAACTCAGTGCTCTACCAATCACCTGAGGGTCAAGATAACATCTTGCCATCTTGACATTCTACTATGTTGCCTGTCCGGAAGCCGAATGAATCCACAATAGAAAGATTACTTCTCCTTTGATCTGAAGATTTTAAAACATAAGGAATATTCTCCATTCATGCACTCATTTATATGCTTTTAAATTAAAAGTAACTACGAATTATGCAGTCAAGTTCCTCACATTTGGGGAAATCATAGTGGTCACACCTGGAGTGCAATGGATGAGTCTTGCCCAGGGAAAACCACCTTGGTGATCAGGGTATCTCCCCTGCCAGGTAAGTGTTATTCAGTCAATTCTAAGCTGCACATCTCCTGCCAATTCCCATGCACATTTTAACATTTCTGACTTGGGGATGTGTCTTGCAGTCAATGTGGTGTTTTATTTTCCCTCTTCTGAGCAATCTCTTTTGAATTGATGGTACATTGTTCAGTTGACAGCATCTTAGAACGGACAAAATATATCCATTCGTGTATTTATGTATTTGCAAAGTCGATATTTGTATGTAGCTACTGGGTACTAAGCAGTAAGCCCACATTAATGAACATGGCCCAGACTCAGTGTTCGAAGATAGGGATTCTCAACCTAGGCATGATTGAGACTTGGGGCTAGATAATAATGTTTTTTGGTGGGGCACTGTCCAGTGCATTGTAGGATGTTTAGCAGAATTCCTGGTCTACACATATCATTGCCAGGGGCACCTTCACCCCAATTATGACAACTAAAATGTCCCAGACATTGCCAACCCCTGGGTAGGGGGTGAGGGGCATAGGGAAGAGTGAAGAATCATCCCCAGGTGAGGACCGCTGCTCTGGAAGTTAGCTTTTTGTCTCTGCCTTATATCACTCATCCATGGAGTAGAGATTTTACTAAATATGAGTCAAAGCAACTTTATTTTTTACCCATGTACCTTGAGAATTGAATGAAACCTACTATTTTCAGGGTACTTGGTATGCACTGGAAACAGGATTATGCCCTTGACTCGTTGAATTCAGGTAATGAAATGCAGAGTGTCAGGAGGGATTATAGTTGGCCTCCAGCAGCCCCCGTCTGAATTTAAACTCCTGGCTTGTGACTGCTAGCTGTTTGTTACCAGAGGTGAGGCACTATCCTCTCTATGCCTCAATTTCTCCATCTGTAAAATGGAAGTGCTGTAAGAACTATACAATGAAAACATTAAAATATGTAGAACCATGTAGGAGACATAAGAAGTACTCATAAAGCACAGTTATTATTCTTAAAATCAATGATATTGGCATTATTATTTCACTTATCAAGTGAGGACATCGAAATCAGGACAGTAAAGAAAATTGTCCGAGATCATGCAAGCAGCTGAGTGGCAGAGCTGAGATTCGAACGCTGTTATGACTGATTTAGAAGCCGAAGGTAAAACCCAGGAGCATGTAGCTCTCCTGGGTGGGGCTCTGGCATCAGCAGGCAGCTGGAGTCTAGGCTAGGCTAGGCTGGTGCACACTGTCTTATTCTATCAGGGTCGCTGAGGGTTGCGGGTTAGAACACCCGGGGCAGCCCTGTGAAGCAAGGTAATGGAAAAACACCATGGACTGTGACAAAAGTAAATGAGAAGTACACAGAAAGAAAGGTGGAAAATAACAGATGGGAAGCAATATAGGAGACACGTACTGGCACGGAGCCGGGGCTTAGCAGGTGACTGAGGTCAACATTTCTTATCACAGGCTTCTTTGTGCACTAGTTTGAGCCCTGCATGGCCGGAGTGCTTAGAGAGTGCTGTTGGAGTTCGCTTCTCTCTGGTTGTGGCTTCCCTTCCTTCGGCTGTGCTGTGCTTTGTCACTTACAGGTTCATCGCTCTCGCCTCCATGAAGATGGCTCTGTCCTGGGCTTGGAGCCACTTACTGCTGGGGCCATGCTCTATTGTCTCCAAGTTTCCAGAATGTAGTGCCTTGTGATGCTTGATTATTACTTACTTGATAGAGAAACACATGATGGCATTTTATTCCAATGGAAATCCTCTGACTCAAAGTCTCATTTCATAGTGAGGAAACTGAGGCAAATGAGTAAGGCACTTGAGCCTGGTTAGTGAGCAGGGAGTCTGGGTCATCTGGCACAGACTCCCCTACTCTTTTCATAGCTTTTCACACAGATAATAATTATCTATAGTGTGTTATGCACACATTCATTCACTCATTCATTCATCTAATGAAGTTATTGATCCTTGGCACATACCAAACATCTGCTGAAATTCTTGACCCCATGTTGTCTGAACCACTCAGTTTGGCACTGGAGGCAGCTGTCCTGTGCTATTCATTCCTTCAGGAGAAGTGCATTGGGTACTTGCTCTGGTCTAGGCAGAGATTAGTTGCTGGGGGTCTGTGGAGAATCTAGACTTGGTCCTGCCCTCAAGAAGTTCCAGTTCAATGCTTGAGACAGACTGAATGGTAGTTATTTTATCTGACAGTCACTAAGATTTACACAAGGCAGAGTGTGGCGATTGCTTGTTGATTGCCTTTTGGATGTGCACCATGTTTCTTCAAGTGGATGGCAAGTGCTTCACCAGTGAGGAATGCATCCTTTGCCTTTTTCATGTGCTGTATTAATGGCTGTTTAGGGCGTAGAACATCATAACTTGGTCAGGACCAACTGATATCCCTGCTAGGAACTCACCCGGTAGCTGAAGAAGGAAAGTGAATGGACTCAGGGTATGGTGTGGCCCATGGTGAGGGATGAAACTGACTAGATATTCAAATAGGTCTCAAGGAGTTTGGGGACCTCCGCTTGACCTCGGCTGAGTTTGACATTCGAAAGGTCCCAGGATGTCTGGAGGTATCAGGTAACATGTTGGTTTCTTATTAATGTGTAACAAGCTTTTCCCAAACTCAACTTCTTAAGGCAGTAATTGCTGTCAATGGGTTTAGAGGTTAGTCTGCTTTTCTTCTGTTCTCTGCTGAGCTCAAGCATGTGTCTGCAATCAGCTGTGGCTCATGACGGCTGCTCTGCTAATCCTGTGTGGGCTGGCTCATAGTAATCAGCTGGCTGTGGGCCGGGCTAGAGTGGCCTTGGCTTGAATAGGGCTCTGCTTCCCACATGATTTCTCTCCTCCCACCAGGCTGGCCTTTTGAGGTCTGGCTCAGAATTGTCACAGGTTACTTTTGCTGCCTTCCATTGGCAAAGCAAGTTATAAGGCCAGCCCAGAATTGAGAAATGGGAAATAGATTCCACCTCTTCATAGCAGGAACTGCAAAGTTTCACTGTAGAGGGTGTAGACACAGGGAGAGTTGGAGGGTTAGGGTGATTGTAAAATCATTCAACCATAGGGACAGAGTAAGACAAGTCTTCTGGTAGATTCTATATCTGAGAAACTCCCTTACGTTTCTGCGGGTTTCTAGAAGCTGGGAGCATAAGCCTTAGGATTTGACCCCTGTGCGAAGAGGCCAGTCAGGGGTCTCACAATTACACCAGCCTTACGTAAATGTGGTGGACTGCAGGACATAGCTCTAATTCTTATTAGAATTCAAGCAGGGCAGAAAGCCAACACAATAATCCATTTAATCCCCTGGTCGAATGTGGCTGGATTTATAGGGGCTGCAGCCATGCAGGCTGTCCAGACCTACGTTCTGCATGGTGACCTGAGCATAGTAACTCTTCTCCCAGTGGTAATGATAAGGTACTTTCTTTTCTGCTTAGGTGGATTCAGGGAGTGGTTGCTGCTGAAATTACATCTAAACTACCTCTGTACTTAGTGCTGAGCAGACTTGGGAAAAGGAGGATCCCATGGGGGTTAAGGTGTCTGTTAAGTGGAAATAGACAGGTGAATCCTAGTTCCCTCCTATACTAGCTGTTGATCTTGGGTAGGTGCCTTCATCCCTCTGCACCTCACAATAGTGAGACTTAAATGAAACAACACACATAAATGTCTGGTGCAGTGTGTATCAAAAGTAAGCATCCACAAAATACGATTTCATTTAAAAACACTTTAGCTTTTGAGTCTTTAATGACTCTGGCATCAAAATGTTGTACTAAAAAGAGCTTTAGCTTTAGAGAAAGATAAACCAACATGAAAGACTAACTCTACTACCTGACTCTGATTTGTGTAAATGAGGTTAGCATTTAATTTTAAGACTTTGGGGTAATAACTATGTTCCCATTCTAACTTAATCTTGCTTAATGCACATGGTCTGTGTGGGATTGAATTCACTGAGCCCCCAGCTATTCTAAGGGCCTTGTTTAACGTTTTCTCTGGCTACAATGATTGGTGCAGAGTTGTGCATGTGCCCCAAACTGGGCCAATTACATTTCTTGCTGAGATTTTGCCAGTGCAATCAAGAAAAACACCTTCCCTTTCTGTGGTCTCAAGGGCTGTAAGGACCACGTAGACAAAGAGCCGCTGGGGCCAGTCTTGACACTCGGGGGATGGAGACTGAGAACAAAGTTAGGCAGAGGTGATGCAAAGCTGAGAGATTAAGAATGATCAAGCCTTGATGCAATGGTTGAGCCCCAGAATCTAGCTTTTCATGAAGTGAAAGCTACCCTTGGACTTCCTAGTTATGTGGACTATTTTTATTTTTTTGTTTAAGTTTGAATTGTTTTTCTATCTGTTGCAACTAAATGATCCTAAATAATATGCCATGTAACTTCTTTGAGTCTCAATGTTCTCATCTTTAAAATATGAGAAACTGACACCCATTTCTTAAGGTTGTTTGTGGATTGAGTCTTTTTTTTCTAGGATTAGCAGAGTGCCCAGGACTGGAAAGGTTGGCCAGATTAATGAGGGCCTGGGATGCCATGTGAATTGGTCTGGATTCTTTCATCACCAGTGCAGTGCTATGGAAGTCTTTCTCTCTTGTTGGCAGTTGTAAATCCTCCAGTTTCTGTGACCCAGTAGTGGCTGAGAAAGGCCAAAGATTTGCCTATGTCAAGAGGAAGAAATAAAGCAGGGGAATGAGCTTTAAGGAGAGAAAATGGAATGAACAGCCCCTTTAGGTTACCAAGGTGGCTGTAATTCCTTGCTCTTTCTCTACATGCTTCTTGTTTATTAAACATTCATATTGACTTGAGTTTCTTGGGACTCTGTATCAGATGGCACTAAATTATGGTAACTGAATAGCCTGCTTTTTGTTGCTGAGTGGCCATTTGAGGGCTGATAGTACTTAAAGAAATTCTCTACTCAGGCTTGCTCTCTGCAAAGTCCACTGCCAAACACATAGCCACAATTTGTCCAGATACGCATTTGTGTTCAGAGGTAGGAGAGTTTAGCAGATTCTTGTTTTTTTGTGTGTGTGCATTTCCAATGCTTAATTTTCATTTGACCTTATTTAAACAAGTATTTGATGAGTATCTACTATGTACCAGGCATGGTGCTCAGCACTGGAAAAAGAAAGATGAGTAACTATGGATGGCTCAGACCTTCTAAGGCATTTAAAATATAGTCAAGTAGGAGAGATAGTGGCTAGAAAGTTTTTATAAAATTTATATTAAGAATGGTCACCACCGATGAGCATCCACTGTGGGGCAGACACTCTGCTAGGCACTGCATTCATTATCTCATGAAATTCTCACTGTCACCGTGGAAAATTCATATTCCCCTTGCATATATGCGAAAATTTAGGCTCAGAAGAATTGAGCTCACCTGTACAAAATGGTGCAGAGACTCCAAGTTTCTTTCAATATGTATTTTTCCTTCTTCTTCTTCTGTTATCTTCACTGGTCATTAGAGAAATGCAAATCAAAACCATACTGAGATACCATCTCATGCCAGTTAGAATGGCAATCATTAAAAAATCAGGAGACAACAGATGCCGGAGAGGATGTGGAGAAATAAGAACACTTTTACACTGTTGGTGGGAGGGTAAATTAGTTCGACCATTGTGGAAGACAGTGTGGCAATTCCTCAAGGATCTAGAAATAGAAATTCCATTTGACCCAGCAATCCCATTACTGGGATATATATACCCAAAGGATTATAAATCATTCTATTATAAAGACACATGCACACATACGTTCATTGTGGCACTGTTTGCAATAGCAAAGACCTGAACCAACTCAAATGCCCATCAATGATAGACTGGACAAAGAAAATGTGGCACATATACATTGTGAAATACTATGCCGCCATATAAAAGGATGAGTTCATGTCCTTTTTAGGGACATGGATGAATCTGAAAATCATCATTCTCAGCAAACTGACACAAAAATAGAAAAATGAGAACAATGGACACAGGGAGGGGAACATCACACACCGGGGTCTGTTGGAGGGTTGGGGACCAGGGGACAGATAGCAGGGGTGGGGAGTTTAGGGAGGGATAACATTGGGAGAAATGCCTGATGTAGGTGACAGGGGGATGGAGAAAGGAAACCATCATGGTATGTGTACCTATGCAACCATCCTGCATGATCTGCACCTTTACCCCAGAATTTAAAGTACAATTAAAAAAATGGTTGAGATTTATAAGGGGAGAGGCTCTGTGAAAGGAGATAACTTGCCTCAGAGAAACATCTTTTTCATGTTCTCTACTTTCTCCTTCTTGCCTGGGACAAGGATATGATAGCTGGAGTATCTCCAGATGTCTTAGTCCAGGAGGTGAGCTTCAGAATGGAAATCATGGGCAAAGAGTAATGGAGCAGAATGATAGAAAAGTTTGAGCCCTTTACTACCATGGAGCCATCAGCAGAGCCCTGGATTGCCTACTCTTGACTTCCTTTAATGAGAGAAAATTACCACTATCTCATTTACTGCACAATTTAGGTTTTTTGTTCTACACAGCCAAGTTACAGCTAGTCAAGTCTCACAGCTAGTAAGTAGCAGAGCTGGGATTTGAAATGAGGACGTTCTTAGTTTAAAGCACATTTCATTCACCACTGTGCCATTCATTCACCTGGAGAACATCCACGTGTGTGCCTTCGCATGCTCTCCACTGTGCTAGGTACTAAACATGCTAAGATGAATAAAACCGTATGACAATTTAGTTCTGACATACACTAGAGGCATGTAAGAGAGAGAATAACTGCCTACCTCGGTGGCAAAAGTAATTGTAAAGTGGGCAACATCAGCAGAAATTTTTTGTTTTTTTTTTTTGTGACAGAATTTCATTCTTGCTGCCCATCCTGGAGTGCAGTGGTGCAATCTTGGCCCACTGCAACCTCCAGCTTCTGGATTCAAGTGGTTCTCCTGCCTCAGCCTCCTGAGTAGCAGGGATTACAGGCACCCACCACCATGTCCAGCTAATTTTTTGTATTTTTAGTAGAGACAGGGTTTCACCATGTTGGCCAGAGTGGTCTCAAACTCCTGACCTCAGGTAATCCACCTGCCTTAGCTTCCCAAAATGCAGGGATTACAGGCGTGAGCCACTGCGCTTGGCCAGAAATTTTTAATATTTGGATTTAATAATAAAATTGAAAGGGATATTGTATTCAAAACAACTAGATGACTCGGGGTTATGTTGAGGATTGAGAGAAGGCGGAACTTTCCAGCAATTATGGCTTTTTCTTGATAGTTGACTTTTAAATAGCTTTGTAAGGGTATTGGCCTTTGCCATGTAACAAGCCATTCCATAATATAAAGATATAAATAAATATTTTGTGTGCTTATAAATCTATAGGTCAGCAACTGGAGTTGGGCTTAGCTGAGCAGTTCTGATCTTGCCAGAATCTCCAAGGTGCTCAGTGATGGGATAAGAAGCTTGGTATCACTCTAGAGATGTGGTATTCCCTGAAAATCCTTGCATTAGAGGCTGGGCGCGGTGGCTCAAGCCTGTAATCCCAGCACTTTGGGAGGCGGGTGGATCACGAGGTCAAGAGATCAAGACCATCCTGGTCAACATGGTGAAACCCCGTCTCTACTCAAAATACGAAAAATTAGCTGGGCATGGTGGCACGTGCCTGTATCTCCAGATGTCTTAGTATCCCAGCTAGTTGGGAGGCTGAGGCAGGAGAATTGCCTGAACCCAGAAGGTGGAGGTTGCGGTGAGCCAAGATCGCGCCATTGCACTCCAGCCTGGGTAACAAGAGTGAAAGTCCTCAAAAAAAAAAAATCCTAGCTTTAGAAACATAGTTTGTCATTATATTTTCTTGTTAATTAGCTCCAATTTCTTATTAATTTTCTCTGTTTTCTCATTGATCTATAACAAGTATTTGTCATAACATACATAGACCAGTGATTACAAATTACTGGGGAAGGAGAGAGATTCTGAATGGTGGAGTGATGGAAGAGGCTTTTGCAATGTATTAAAGTTTAAATAATGACTCAACATTTTTACCCAAAATGCATATCTTCACTGATGGTCTCCTCAAGTCTTGCATTAAACTGTTGTGTTTATGTATAAAATACTATTATCATTGCTCTTAAAGTTGCTGATATGTTATGAAACAATTCATGAACTTGAAGAATCTTATAACACAGAGAGCACAGAAGGGATTGGTATGACCCCAGAAATATCAATCAGGGGAGCTGCCATGGTATACGAATTGTCTCTATCAAGGTCGACTTCCAGCTGTTCCATGGGAGACAACCATTCTCCTTCTCCACCCATCGAACCCTCAGGTATCCAGTCACCAACACAAACAAGATCCTCTGGGATATTGCTGAAGGCATGAGGGAGGCCAAAAGTGGGAGGAGAGGGCCTGGGAGAACATGGACACAAACAGCTGTGTGAGATGAAACCACAATTAAAAGGGGGACAAGTCTTTGAGAGTGTGATCTTCAGGATAGAAGTGGGGTACCAAGTAGGCATTTGATTCAAGAGAAAAAAATGCCTACTGTGCTTCTTGGAAAAAGAAAAAAAAAACCAAAAATTTGGGCTATGCTACTTGGCTTCTTATGTTCAGAGCCAATGGTGAGTATATGTGGGGGTTGCGTGGTGTGAGGCAGGGGTCCCCAAACCCACTCCCCAACTGCTAGACTGTGGACCCATACCAGTCTGTGACCTGTTAGGAGCCAGGCTACATAGCAGGAGCACTATCACAATCGGCACCTCCTGTCAGATCAGCGGCGGCACTAGGTTCTCATAGGAGCGTGAACCCTATTGTGAACAGTACACTTGAGTGATCTAGGTTGAGCAGTCCTTATGAAAATCTAATGCCTGATGATCTGAGGTGGAATAGTTTCATCCCCAAACCATCCCCCACCACCATCCACCATCCGTGGAAAATTGTCTCCCAGGAAACTGGTCCCTGGTGCCAAAATGGTTGGGAACTGCTACTGTGGGAGAAGCAGGGTTGTGGAAATTCCAGGCAGAGGAAACAGCAGACTTAAAGTGAAGCACTAAAGAAGTCCAATGTCACTAGGGAAAAGAGTGAAAAGTGAGGGGCCCCAGGTCTTCAATCTCTGCAAAACCAAGAGTGACGCCAATGTCCTGTACTTCCTCCCTCCTTGGAAGGCTCAGTCTTATAGACTGTGTCATTCTCTTGGCACTCCTAGACTTGATAATCTGTCAGGATTTTACATTTTTATAGGTTACTGCAACAGTGTCCATGAATAGATAAGGAGAGTATCACTGTTATTCCTAATTTCCAGTGAAGAAAGTGAAACTTGGAAGTGCAGGAGTCTTGGTAAAGGTGGCTCAGTAGGTAAGGGGAGGAACTAGAGCCTGAGCTGAGGTTTTTCCTGTCGACCCATGTGGCTCATTATGCTCATGTATGTGCATTTACATAAGCCCAAATCTGCTTAGATCTTGCAATCTCTGTTTTGCAATCTCTGGTTCTGCAAATATGTATTAAATGCCTAATGTATATCTCACAGGGGATACAGTCCTGAGAAAGAAAATGTCTCCAGTCACAGAGAAAAATGATGGCCAAGTCATCAAACAAGCAGAACATTGTTTTAAATGGTGCTAAGTGCAAGGAAAAAACAGAAAGCAAGATGGGGTGGCGGGGGTGGACAGTGAGGTTTGGGTGGGATTTCAGGAGGGTGGTCAGGGAGGTCATCTTTGGGGAGGGGACATGAAAGCAGGCTCTTCTTGCCTCTCTCTTCATTGCCCTGTCTGGTGGCAGGTCCAAGGTGTGCAGGGGCTGAAAATTCTACAACTATGGTAGGTGTCTTTGAGAAAAATTATACACAACTGTGAAGAGAAAATTCAATTTAAAATGAATATTTGTTTAGGATGAGAAAAGAAATAACAAATCCTATAAATTGAAAATCTAAGGCCAGATGCAGCGGCTCACCCCCGTAATCCCAGCACTTTGGGAGGCTGAGGTGGGTGGATCATAAAGTCAGGCGTTCAAGGCTAGCCTGGCCAACATGGTGAAAATCCGTCTCTATTGAAAATACTAAAATTAGCCAAGTGCAGTGGCATGCATCTGTAATCCCAGCTACTTAGGAGGCTGAGGCAGGAGAATTGCTTGAACCCAGGAGATGGATGTTGTGCTGAGCCAAGATTGCACCTTTGCACTCCAGCCTGGGTGACAGAGCAAGACTCCATTAAGAAAAAAAATCTACAAAATCCAAAATAATCTCACCAAATCTGGAAAAATAGCTTAATTTTTAAAAATTAACTTTCAGGCACACCTCTATGACATGTTTTCCCTAAGGTGTTAGGTGCATTCTCATCTGTTGCTTTGCCACATGTCAAGATTATAATAATTTCTAGTGAGAGAAGAGAGAGTGGAGTCAGTCTTTTTTCTAGCATGGTGGATTAAAATAGCTTTGACTGATAGATAAGGAAAGTTTATTTTCAGGATCCCAAGACATTGTTGATCATGTTATGCAAAATTTTATCTGGGGGAAACAGATAAAATTGGGGAAAACACTATCATATTTTTTATGTACATGGGCTATCAGATTTAAGTTTTCTGGTATAATGACTAAATATTAAATCAGCTTTGAATTACTGATGCTCATTACTTGCTTGTCAAAAATGTCCTCTTGTGGAAATGTATTTCGAGTTTTACAAGACCTCCATTAATGTCAGCATTTTGTTTCAAATCTGCCAGAAATTTGAATATCTTTCCAAAATGTTCACGTTTCACTCCTTTGTGGACAATATGAGAACCTATGCATTATTTCTATGAGGAGGATCACTCTTCCTTTTAGTGAATTACCACATTTAGGGTAATCTGAATATTGGATTTGATATAATTTGCTTCTAAATGTCAGGATAATTTCTTTTGCTTTTTTTCACTCATATTTTAATTTTGTTTTCATTAATTTTTAATTGAATTTCTTCTCATCTCCTTAATGTATAAATTTAAAGATAATAAAATCATGTAGCCTTCACACACATCCAATTCAGGAACCTGTAATTTCTTATTTATTTTATGGAAACATTTTAGAATGTCTTCTCAAATTATAATTTTAATGGTATATTGAAGCTTTATCAACACTTTGTATAATTTTTTTTTACATTTTGTTTGTGCTTAGGTTTCTCCTCTGAGCTTTAAAAAAATGTATCAATATCCTTCAAGCATTTTTAGCCCCACATGCAAGTCTTAAATAGCTTCATAATGGCCAAGGCATTTTATCACCCCTAAAAGCTTTAAAGGAATATCCAAGTTGTCACGTGTGATGTACAGATAATGACACATCTGCAATTCAAACCTGAAAATAAAACATTTAATGTAGCAGAATACCAAAGTCATCAACAACCTCAGCACTGTGGATGCAGCTTTTACTACTACAGGATTACACACTGTGCCATTTACAAATATTTTTAAAGAACATTTAGGGCCCTTTGTTCTCTGGGATAGCAGTGTTTTTTGTGGCTGTCCATGAATGACATTCAAGAGCAGGGAACAGCAGTAGTCCAAATGTTTCACTCATTGAATAAAGTCATAGATAAATAGTTGTCAGCAAAACAGTTAAAAATTTCTGATAGGGTTTTCTCAGGAGTAGCACACAATATTTTCCACAGATCAGTGTTTGCTATATCCAATGCAGAATCTATAATAATGGAGTAGAATTTGCTGTCTGGTTCATTGGAGGTATCACTTAATGAAACAGTTTACAACCAAAACAGCACCAAGCCCTTAGTCTTCAGAGAGGCCAGCCATGATCTCAGCAGTTTGGCCGTTATTATTACTTTTAAACATCTGTTTCAGAAGCACCTCGAGTCCTTCTTATGTTCTGTTTAATTCTTTGTAAACATTACTGTGATTGCGATACTGGAAAAAGCAGTGGTTTTTAGTGGAACAGATATAAATGAAAATACTGTTCATTGTAACAGGCCATCACAAAAGATCACAGAACTTCTTCAAATTGATGAATTCTTCAAAGTGAAGCTGCTGTTGACCCTCGGCCCAGTTCTGTTGATTGTACAAATTGTGTTTTACTTTGCTCTTACTTTCATGTGTCTTCTGCTTTTGGTTTCTGTTTGAGTGTGTCCTGATTTTCACAATCTTTATTATCCCATCGGTTGTCATTTTATCTTCGTATTTTGGCCTATTACGCTTTGTTTCCTTCTCTTTACTATGACTTTAGCGATTGGAGTGTTTATTTCTGCTGTTTTATGAGTTTTTGACATCCTGAAGATTCTTCTAGTCTTCGTTCATTGATGCATTTTTTTTAGCTTCTCCTAAGATGCTTCCTTCACATCAGATTTAAATTTTGCGATGATCAATAATTCTGAAAATTTCTACAATTTGTCTGAAAGTTAGGCATGCATAAGAGAAATTGAAATGCTTTGAAACATTGCCCCTACACTAGACCCCACTTTATCCATGTTTTGCTTTCTGTGGTTTCAGTTACCCGAGGTCAACCGCAGTCTGAAAATATTAAATGGAAAATTCCATTAATAAATAATTCATAAGTTTTAAATTACTTGCTGTTCTGAGTAACATCATAAAATCTCACACTGTCCAGCTCTGTCCCACTTGGGACATGAATCATCCCTTTGTCCAGCATATCTATGATGTAGACGCTACCTGCCCATTAGTCGCTTAGCAGCAGTCTTGGCTATTAGATTGACTGCTGCAGTCTCACAGTGCTTGTGTTCAAGTAACCCTTATTTTACTTTTATTGCAGTATATTGTTATAATTGTTCTATTAGCTATTGTTGTTCATCTCTGCCTGTGCTTAATTTGTGAATTAAACCTTATTCTAAGTATGTATGTATAGGCAAAAGTGTAGTATATATGGGGTTTGGTTTCAGTCCTCTGCAGGGGGTCTTAGAACATAATCTCCAATAGACAAGGCAGGGAACTGCTATACTTTGTATTGTGCTACTTAATTGTGTAATCCAATTTTTCTTACTCCACATGTATTGACTTCCTGATAAATGTGTAGGAAGTTGTCAATTGTTTCTTCAGGCTGTTTTGCTGTGTTGCTGACAATTTCGTGTTCTCTTTCATCTGGAACCAGTAGACTTCCTCAGGACAAAATGCATTGGATATGCTAGATGCAAACCAATAGGTTTGGATATAGAGAACATGTAACTTCTCACATAGACACATTTGCTTTCTTCTACTCTATTGCAAATTTACACTCACAGGATCTGATAAATTCTATTTTGTGCAATTTCCATCATTAAAGAAAAACATGAAGAGTGCATTTATAATTGTACCTGCTGAGTTTTGAGCATGTTACTGACAGGAGAGAACTTCTGTTTTGACTGGAAATCAATGTGAACCAAACATAATTTTACACAGTTGATGACTGGAAGAATTTTCCGTGAACTGTTTTCTGGCTATGTACATTTCAGATCTCATTCCTCTTCCACTAGCCACATATGGTTAGTTCAGAGCACTAAAGTAGGGGTCACAAACCCTGGTTAGAAACTGGGTCACACAGTAGGAGGTGAGTGGTGGGTGAGTTAACATTACTGTCTGAGCTCTGCCCCCTGTCAGATTAGTGGCGCCATTAGATTCTCAAAGGAGCACAAACCCTATTGAGAATCTAATGTCTGATGATCTGAGGTGGAACAGTTTCATTCCAAAACCATCCCCCCATCAACCTGTTTTGAAAAATATTGTCATCCACAAAACTAGTCCCTGGTGCCAAAAAGTTTGAGGACTGCTGTACTAAAGGACAGGTTTATATGATGATGACTCTGCATCTTCACGTCTCTGGGGTGCAGGGTGAGCTGGCCCATAGGGAGAGTAGAGACTTCTGGAAGCTCTTCTTATACCAGGATGGCTAGCTGTCAGGTTCCCCACCTGCAGATGTCTGCCTGCAGACCCTGACTCATCGACGGATGACTAAGATACACGGACACAGAAATATGCTTTGCCAGTTTGGCTAAGGGTCCACGGCTGCTTACAGACTCCCTGGTGAGTACTGTAAACAGGTGCAACTGCCAGTCCCCATCAGCCAGAGAGACTTGCATTTAGTTAGTAAAGTTGAATTGACAAAGCTTGAGTCAACACCACTAGAGGTTGAATATTAAAGCACAGTTCCAATGCCCAAAGCAAACACCATTAATGGATAATATCCCTGGTCAACCTCCCTCCAAGAGGGCCATCTGTCTCAAAGGTTAGTTTTAAGACCACATGAATAAATAGGTTAGTTAGGCAAACTCCCCCACATACCCTAGCAATTTGCTTTACTTATTAACTAAATGTAAGAGGAATTTAGGATGCCTTCAGACAAAATGTCTACTGAAACTATGAAAAAACCCATAGCTCTTCCAAAAGAGTCTGAGACCTTAGTCTTATAACTTTCTCTACTATTTTTCCTTTAATATTTTTGCTACTACCCTGAATGAATTCCCACATCTAGCAATAATTTAACTCTAAATGGCAGTGTCTTGGGACAAGCATTGCCTGTCTCTTCATGGCAGGAATCAAGGGCAGTAGTGCAAGTCACTGGAGCCACTGTCCATGAGTTCACATCATAGCAGCACAAAAGCCTTTCATAGGTGAGGAGCAGATAGAGACAGGAGAGCTCCACCCAAACCCACTGCACTTGGACCTCCAGCCCCTGTGTCTCTCCCTCCAGGAATCCAGGGCTGTGCAACTTCTACAGACAGGTGTAAAGATGCAATCTCAGGAGGGAGGTGGTATGGAGGGTGGCCCTGCTGCTCTGCAGCACCTGAGCTCTGTGCCCTTGTCATCATCCCTGCCCTCTCCATAAACACACCAGAATTTACTCATACTAGTGGTTGACTTGGCTGTTCCCCCAAATCCACAACCAGGTAGGGTGGCTCACACCCCAAAGAACAGTAGCATACAGGATATGAAGAGTAGCATATCACAAAGAAACACTAGACAATGGACAAAGACAGCTTCTGAATCACGAATGCTGGTGGTGGGGAGTGAGAGTAAAATGAGCAAGGTAGGCCAGGTGCGGTGGCTCACGCCTGTAATCCAGGCATTTTGGGAGGTTGAGACATGAGGTCAAGAGATTGAGATAATCTTGGCCAACATGGTGAAACCCCATCTCTACTAAAAATACAAAAATGAGCTGGGTATGGTGGTGTGCACTTGTAGTCCCAGCTACTCAGGAGGCTGAGGCAGGAGAATTGCTTAAACCTGGGAAGCAGAGGTTGCAGTGAGCCGAGATCACGCCACTGCACTCCAGCCTGGCACTGGCGATGGAGACAGACTCTGTCTCAAAAAAAAAAAAATATATAAGCAAGACAAAGATACTTCAGGAGACAGGAGAAGCCATTAGTAATGGGGAGTAAGGAGTTAAAAATCATAAATAAAAGCCACATACTAGGAACAAAGAAATATTAGGTATAAATATCTACTGTGTTCTGGATTTAAGATTGCAGCTCTTATAATGTCCTGGTTATGATGTCCAAAGAATTGCGCTGATAAGGAACAGGGGAAACCAAAAGTGTACAAGTGATTCCAAAGCAAGGGGCCTGCAGCATGGGCAGCCCTGGCTCCAACAGAGACCTGAGCTCTTTCGTCAAAACCCAGGACACTTTTCCTTCAGAAAATGGTAATGTTCTTAAGCCAACTGAGGTCAAGTCCTGCAGTGCCTCCCCCGAGACACTTCTTCAGCTTCCCATTTCCTGGCAGACAGATTAGGATAATGAGCTTCATCAAAACACTAGGAAAACTGGTGAGGCTCATCATCCCTTCCGTTTGAAAGTAAGAATTAAAAATAAGTTATATTCTCATTTTTAAGTTCACACATGCAGAAGATCATGTAGGGGCCTCAAATTGCTCCCATCCAGTAGGCACACCCCTTTCCAATGTGATTTTAGACTTTCCTTCCACCCAGAGGAGAATCAGTATCTTCACTTTTTTGAATCTGGCCTGACCTTGTAACTTGCTTTGACCAACAGAGTGCAGTAGAAGGGATGTGGAGCAAGTTCCAGAGCATCCACCCATAAGGCCTTGTGATATCTATCTTGCCCTTCTGAGGCTCCTCTTTGAGACCTCCAAGTGTCAAGGAGTTAGAATGAAAAACCAAATGGAGAGAGACCCAGGGATCGCAGCTGCCCCAGCTGCCCCTTCCTGCTTTGTTTGCACAGCCCTAGCCAATCCACAGCTAGCTGCAGCCACACACATGAGCCAGTGAGACCACAAGAACCACACAATCAATTGATTAGTTCCCATAACACATGATTCATCATTGCTTCAAGCCACTGTTTTAGGGAGGCTTGTTACACAGGAATTATCAGAACAACCATTATTGCTTCCTAATCACATCTAAATATGGTGGGCTATAGATTATTGACTCCTTTGTTCAGATGAGAAATTAAATCTCTGGCTGTTTATATGTAGTGTGGTGTAGTCACACAAGTGGGAAGTGGTGAGCTGGGCAGGATAGCTGCATGGGAGGGAGGGAGGAACACAGACCAGCAGCTGGTCTTGGGGAGGTGGAGAGGGGTCGGGTGTGAGAGGATGCTGCCAGGTGATTGGCACCACTAGGCTTTGTCTTCCCCTTCCTTTCTTAATATCCAAGACATTTTCCTGGCATAGAGGCCTTGAAAGACACAGATGAGGATTGGCTTTCTGTCCCTGCCCCTTCATTCTTGGCTGGGGGACCTTGATCAAATGACAGAATTTCTCTGATGTCAGTCACTTCCTTTATAAAATGGCAGCCATAATATTTTTTCACTTGGGTTTCCCACGATTTTATGGGATGACTTTTTTTGTGACTACACACTGTGCCTCACACCTTGATGCCCAATAAATGGTTCTTTACTCCCTTTTCCCACCAGCTTCCTTATACCTCAATTTTCATTGCCTCTTCCAGAAAATGGGAAAACAGAGCCTAAGCTCAGAGCTATTTTTTTGTCAAGATGAAATAAAATAATAATTATAACAAGGTATTTTATAATTTGTAGAATGATATTAGTATGAATCTTTGAGACCCAGGAACAAAGTAAGGTGAAATTAGAGTACTGTGGTGAATGGTATGGGGATTTGCTGTCAGACAAGCCCAATCCAGAGGTCCAGTTTTATTGGCTGTATTACATTGGGCCAGTTAACTAACCACTCTGTGCTTCAGTTTCCTCATACTATACTTGCAGATAGTAATATGAACTACCTCAAATATTTGTTGTTTAAGGATTAAACAGGATTAAAAACCCAAGTATTTAGCTTGGCATATAGTAAATACTAATAATGCTGTTGTAGTGAAAATAACTAGTCCATTTCTTTAACTCTCATTCTTTCAGCCTCATCCCATAATGAGGATGGTAGAATTGAACTCCTGATTCTAAAGAAAGAAATAGACAATGACATAAAAATTTCAGTTGGTACTTGGAACAGCATGGGATGGATAGCTGGAATAGGTGGCTCTTTGCTTAGCAGTGTCACAGATCTCCCTCTGGTCATAATAATTCAAATCTTTCTTGTGTGAAAACGCATTCACTCTTTTCCTATAGTCTCATCCCATTACAGTGGCTCAATGTCCGGGGTTTTGTCATCTCATCAGGTCCAAGTGCAGATGATGCTTCTCAGGTTCCATTCCTTGATCACCTCTTTTTTGGGTACTGCTCCTTTCCGTCTGAAGACCTATGAACTAGATATAGGTTATCTACTCTACCTTGTAGCACACACACATAACAATAATGGATAGCTGAGAAGGTATAGGATAATTGCCACAGATATTCTTATTCAAAAAAGGGGAAACCTAGAGGTACACAGGCATCAATGGACCACAGCAATTCTGGAACTCACTGGGATGCATGTTGCCTATTCCTGGGTTGGCACTAAGCCCTGCTCCTCGGGAGTTGTTCTTTATTTATTGTAGCTTGATATTGAGCTTCTCAGACTTTAGAACTGTGAGCCAATAAATTTCTGTTTATTATAGATTACCCTGTCTGTGGTATTCTGTTATAGCAGCATAAAAGGGTCTAAGACATAACTGATCGAAAAAAAATAGTGAAGTTTAAAAGGAATCAGGGAAGGGAAGAGTAAGTACTTTGTAAAGCAAGTATAATATTAGTACTGACTTCATAATGTTATTACAGAGATTAATTGAGATAATACTTATAAAATATTGGTAACAGAGCAAAAGCTCAATAAATAATTGATTTATTTTATTTTAATTTTTTTCTATGTCCAAAGAGTAGAAGGAAATGAAAAAGTAGTCCCTCCTACATGCTAACTCTGGAGAGAACTTATGCCATGATAAGAAGAAAAATTATGATATCCCTGGAAAGAGCTCAGTGTCCTAACTATCAAATGTTTTTTATTCATAAAGTCCCCCGAAGTAGGGAGAATATAACTAAAATGTGGTGAGGGCCAGAACACCTAGACATTGCAGGGCTCCTATCTCTTTCACAAGTATGCACGTGCATGGTACTGACTTTATCCAATCGACACGTAGGCTCTGAAAACGTGAGGTACTTCTTTCACTTGTGCTGTGATTTGCCAATTTCTAATGAAATAAATGCTGATCTTACTCAGAATGCAACTTACTTCACTCAGTAAAACTGTGCTAGGCATAGTGATGAAACCCACATAGGAGAGTCAAACCAGAAATAGGTGTGCCTGTTGTGCATCTGTACTACACAGCAGACTAAGAGTTGTTTTAGAATAAAGAAGACACCATGGGAGCCTTGGAGAAGAAAGTGGTTCAGATTAGGAAGAAAGTTCTTGCGGAAGTTTCTAAGCTGCTTCCTAAACACCAGGAAGTCATCCTGGTGTTTAACTAGTTCCTCCTCTGTGCTACTATGCACTTTGTACCTATTTTTAGTTTAGACATTGTAGAGTGACACTAAACTGGGGCTGGAATTTGAATTCAGATTTGTCTGATATCAAATGCCATGGCCTTTTATAGTTCCGTCGGAGACTCTGGCTGCTTTGTGTATCAGTACATTGCCTAGTTGAAAAGCTATGTGCGTAACGTTTGAGTTAATTAACTAATAAATAATAGTGACTTAGAAGGTTACAAATAAGTGTACCAGGGAAATCCAAATGAAAAGAAAGCAGAGGATGCAATATTAATATAAGAGAATGTAGATTTCATGGTAAAAATCATTACAAGAGGCAAAGAAGGCACTAAATAAATGTAAAGGATGACTTTGACAATGAGAATCAGGAATACCTCTGCATCGCATAATACAGCACAACACCATTCACCTTCATAAAGCCAAACAGGCAAGAGACATAGGGAAAAACAGAAACACACCAAGAGCAGGAAATATCAACAACAGAAAACCTACCTTGACTTATCTCAGTCCAGATAAGTCAAGAGGAGAAAAGATACAAGATTACGGAAAAGCCAAACAAAACAATGAGGCAGTTCTCATTGATATATTAAACTTTTTATGCTGAAAAATTTTTTATGCTTTATGAAACAGTCACTAAAATTTAGCAAATACGAGTCTCCAAATGTCAACAAGTTACAAATACAGATGTATTTGATAACAATTACATACATCTAGGCATGAACAAAATCAGAAAATATATTGAGCTCTTAGAAGTTAAAAATATATGTCTCAAGTAACTATCGGTTCAAAAAAATCTACAAACTCTAAGTAGAGAATATCTGCAAAATGCCGCTAATGAAAACACTGCATATCAGACCTCATGGATTACGGTGAAAATAGCAGTCAGAAGAAAATTCTGTCTTCAATACATACCTCAACAACAAAAAATATATAAAGATTTATAAATTAAATGTAAAAACAAGAAATTAGAAAGAGATAATAGCAACAACAACATTGACGAAGCTAGAGGAAAGCAGAAGAAAAAAATAATAAAGAAAAGCAGAAAATTGATGATTTGGAAATTGTGAAAAGAGAAAAATGGATAGAAAAAAGAATGGTTGTTGGAAACAAGGATACTGAGAGAAAAAGTGGTGGGATTATGTGGAAATACACAATATCTTTAAAAGGGGGAGAATAACAACAGAAAGAGAAGAAATTAGAATCACAAAAGAATATGCTGCTTAAATCTGTGCAAATATAAAACTTAGATGAAGTGCCATTGTTCCAGAGAAACACATATTCCCAAAGCTGATCTAGAAGACAGGAAAAGAAATCTCAACAGGACAATTTACATGAACGAACAGAGAAAATTGTCAAAGGACAACCTCCTCCACAAATAAAACATCAAATCTAGATGGTTTCATAGGGGAATTTTGCCAAAGATTGAAAGAACGGATAGTTTCATTGCTGTTTAAACTTCTCCATAGTACCAATAAAAAAGAAATCTTCCAAATTCTTTGTATGTCATGTACATAGCATTGACTCCGAAACATTAAAAAATCACACAGAAATGAAATTATAGGACGTCTCATTTGTGATAGTAGTACAAAGTTCTATATAAAATATTAATTCAATAACACATTTAAAAAGCTCAGCATGATTATGTGGCATTTATTCTAATAATTCAAGAATGCTGCATTACAAGACAATATGTTTAAATCATCATACTTATATATCTGAGGAAAACATTCTTATGAGAATCTTCATAGATGCTGAATAGGCATCAGACAAAATTGAATATTTATTTTTGATTGAAAGCAGTTTAACAAAATGGGAATTCACAGATATGTTTCTAACTTGGTAAATAATAGCTCTTTTGTCACAAAGGCAGTTTTAGTGTGAGTGAGAAAATACTGGAAATATTCCTACTAAGTTCAAGAGAAAGACAGGGACTCACATTTATCATTCTTATAAGTTATCATTATGACTAGTTGTGTTGGTGAGATAAGGAAATTATATGTGCAAAAGTTTGAAATGAGGAGGAAAATCATTAATTAAAAATGACGAAGTTATGTACCTGAAAATTCAAGGCAATTAACTATAAGTGAATGAAAAAGTAAAATAATTTAATAAGATAAAATGGTTCAAAATTAATATATAGATATCAATATGTAAATTGCATATATATATATATACACACATGTATCTACTATATATAATAAGCTATTTCATTATCATATATGATGGAAGAAAATAAACAGTGAAATATGAACATCTAGCCCAGTCCACAATGAGGAAATCCTTTTTTCTAGTTTCTCAGAAACCATGCGATCAGGAATTCAAAATGTTCTGTATTTCCAGGACCCAATTTCCCTTCAAATAAAACTTGGTGACTGTGTTCTTCTAGACTTCAGGTCTGTGTGTGCACAGCAGGAGAAATTCAGAGTCGGAAAGAGGTTTCCCACTTGTTAGGAAAGCATGAGAGAATGTGAAAAGGGCCGGATCATGGAGGGTATAGATTGTCATGAGGACCTTGTGCTGAAGGCAAAAAGCCAAGTAGAGAACTAGGTGTCAGTATGGAGGTAGGGAGATCTATTCAGAGGCACCTATAGAAGCAGTCCAATTGAGAATTTAAAAAATACTGCTTGAGCCCAGGAGCTTGAGACCAGCCTGGGCAATATAGTGAGGCTCTGTTTCTATTAAAAGTAAAAAAGAACATTAGTCAGATGTGGTGGCTTGCACTTGTAGTCCTAGCTACTCTGGAAGTAAAGATGGGAGGATTGCTTGAGACCAGTAGTTCAACATTAGCCTGGCCAACACAGTGAGACCCTGTCTCTAAGAAAAATTTTGTGTTTCAATAGCAGAGATCTGTGGTGTGTACATTCAGTCTAGATACTCAGTAGGCTGAGGCAGGAAGATTGTTTGAGCCCAGGAGTTTGGGGTTACAGTGAGTTATGATTGTGCCACTGCCGTCTAGCCTGGGTAACAGGGCAAGGCCAACTTTATTAAAAAAAAATTGAAGAAAATATTGAAGAAGTGAAATTGGCTGGATTTGGGGTAATATTATAGTCTGTTTTGTCTATGGTGGGGCCCAAATTGGTGCTGTGTCTACAATATTTGTTCTTCTGATAGTATCATCAGCATTTAGTGATTATTATTATTTTGGCAAATGACAGAACGCAGAGACAAGTGTTTCTATATTGATAGTTATAAAAATGCTTCACCTATCCCCCTCAGTAGCTACTCTCCTCATTTTTGTAGTTTTTACTGTTACTTGTAATTCACAATGAATGTCAGATATTGTCATAATTCTTTTTTATGGGGTATCTTCAATTTAAAGTCATTGGTGGAATAAAAAAATGGGAGACAAAAAAATCAAGGGTGGGGCCGGGCGCGGTGGCTCAAGCCTGTAATCCCAGCACTTTGGGAGGCCGAGGCGGGTGGATCACGAGGTCATGAGATCGAGACCATCCTGGTCAAAATGGTGAAACCCCGTCTCTACTAAAGATACAAAAAATTAGCTGGGCATGGTGGCACGTGCCTGTAATCCCAGCTACTTGGGAGGCTGAGGCAGGAGAAT
>CM052663.1:81929843-82041391 GCA_028533165.1 Leontopithecus rosalia
TTGCACTCCAGCCTGGGCAACAAGAGTAAAACTCCGTCTCAAAAAAAAAAAAAAAAAAAAAATCAAGGGTGAAGTCCGAGGTAAAAACTGATATGATAGCTCTGGAACCAAATGTAGAAAACTTGACAAATTTCCACAAGTAACTTCGGAGTACGTTCAGCTCAGTGTTATCAGTCTTTGCTTGCAAGTGTGTTGGGGTGCTTGGAAGATGGTGTGTGTTTTCTCATGCGCGTAGGACAACACAAGCTGATTTGAGAAATAAAGGAAAAGAAGCAATAGGTGCATCCTCATGGTTGTTTGCACAAACACATAAAAAGTGCACTTTACATTTTTCAGTGATGTTTTATGAGCAATCACCTACTCATTGGCTTGTGAGCATATTTTTGCCAAATGAGCCAGTCAAAACAGGAAACATGATTTAGAAACACACAGATAGAAGTTATTTTTTAGAAAGTTTTAGTAAACTAGAACATTAAAAAATTGTTCATTTGAGAAGCAGACTTTGACAAAATTAGAAAGTCTTTCCACTAACTTTTAAAAGTTTTTAAAACTCCAAACCTTTACTTATCTTTGACCAGATCTTTAGAATCAACATCATGCTGGCAGTGTAGTGTATCACCACTGACCTCTGCCACCTGGCTTAATTTCCCATTCAGCTTGGCTGGGTAATAAAATTCACCTAATGGAATCCCATCTCTGAAATTTCTAGTCATCCCTGCGTTGCACAATGGATGCAGCTAATCATGTCTTAAAGAGACTAAATATTACAGTGACATAAAAAGGTTCGTTATGTCTTAATCAGAAATATTAAACATCTGTGACCTGGGAGAGGAATAAGGCAGAGATTAAGTTTGACGTTTGAGTGAAAACTGGGTGATAAAAACAATTAGGGCATTAATGGAGGAAGATTCTGTGCTTTTCAGTATCATTGACCTTTCCAAGTCCACTGCCTCTCTTCGCCTGGTCTCTGATTGCTAAGTCTCCTGAGAGGTGAAAAGAATAATTTAGGGAAATGGATAAAAATTCATTTAATTTCCTTAGCCAAGGAGGGCTGCTGCTCTGCCCCATTACCTGGGGGATGGTAGCTCTGCAGGCTAGTGTCCAAATCAGCGAGCCACTAAACCAACAGGATTCACACCTCTACTCCTTGAGATTATAAAGACAGAAGCATTTGGATGATCAGTATGACTTTTAACCTCTAGCAATGCATTCACTCAAAGGATATCACAGACCAAGCTGGAGGGGTGGAGGAAGGAAGAGACATTCAAAGTCAAATGGAGCAGGTGCCAACCCTCATCCACCACTTGCTAGTTTCCTGTATGGCTTGTGTATGTTGCTTAACCTCTTCTTTAAAAAAAATATATTTTATTGTACTTTAGCTTCTGTGCAGATCATGCAGGATTGCTGCATAGGTATATACATGGCAATGTGGTTTGCTGCTTCCATCCTCATCACCTATACCTGGTATTTCTCCCCATGTTATCCCTCCCAAACCTCCCTCCCCACCACTGTCCCTCCTGTAGTCCCCCTCAAGAGACTCCAGTGTGCGATGTTCTCCTTCCTGTATCCATATGTTCTCATTCAACACCTGCCTATGAGTGAGAACATGCAGTGTTTGATTTTCTGTTCTTGTGTCAGTTTTCTGAGAATGATGATTTCCAGATTCATCCATGTCACTACAAAGGACATGAACTCATTGTTTTTCAAGGCTGCATAGTATTCCATGGTGTATATGTGCCATATTTTCCTTGTCCAGTCTATCATTGGTGGGCATTTGGGTTGGTTCCAGGTCTTTGCTATTGTACACAGGGCTACAATGAACATACAGGTACATGTGTCTTTATAATATAATGACTTATAGTCCTTTGGGTATATACTCAGTAATGGGATTTCTGGGTCAAAAGGAATTTCTATTTCTAGGTCCTTGAGGAATCGCCACACTGTCTTCCACAATGGCTGAACTAATTTACACTCCCGCCAACAGGGTAAAAGTGTTCCTATTTCTCCACATCCTCTCCAGCATCTCTTGTCTCCAGATTTTTTAATGATCGCCATTCTAACTGGCATGAGATGGTATCTCAATGTGGTTTTGGTTTGCATTTCTCTAATGACCAGTGGAGATAACAGAAGAAACTGGCAGCAACCCTTACAGTTCTGCAGACTCCGCCGGTGATCCCCAGGCAAGCAGGGTCTGGAGTGGACCTCCAGTAGTCCTATAGCAGAGGAGCCTGACGGTTAGAAGGAAAACCAAAAAACAGAAAGAAATAACCTCAAAATAAACAAAAAGGCCGTCCAATCAGAGAACCCATCCAAAAGTCACCAACTACAAAGACCACAGGTAGATAGATTCACAAAGATGGAAAGAAACCAGGCAACAAAATGAAAACACCCAAAACCAGAAAGCCTCTCCTCCTGAAGGGATCACACTCCTCACTAGTAAGGGAACAAAGCTGGATGCAGAATGAGTCTAATGAATTGACAGAAACAGGCTTCAGAAGGTGGGTAATAACAAACTTCTCTGAGCTAAAAGAACATGTTCTAACCCAATGCAAAGAAACTAAGAACCTTGAAAAAAAGGTTTGACAAAATGCTAATGAGAATAAACAGCTTAGAGAAGAATATAAATGACTTGACAGAGCTGAAAAACAAAACATGAGAACTTCGTTACACATACACAAGTTTCAATAGCCTAATCGACCAAGCAGAAGAAAGGATATCAGAGATTGAAGATCAACTCAATGAAATAAAATGAGAAGGCAAGATTAGAGACAAA
Source organism: Leontopithecus rosalia (assembly GCA_028533165.1). Lineage (NCBI taxonomy): Eukaryota > Metazoa > Chordata > Mammalia > Primates > Cebidae > Leontopithecus > Leontopithecus rosalia. Next base: position 81,932,617 of record CM052663.1, read on the forward strand.
AGAGTGAAAAGAAATGAACATAGCCTCCAAGAAATATGGGATTATGTGAAAAGACCTAATCTATGTTTGGTAGGTGTACCTGAATGTGACAGAGAATGAATCCAAGCTGGAAAACACACTTCAGGATATTATCCAGGAGAACTTCCCCCAACCTAGCAAGGCAGGCAAACATTCAAGTCCAGGAAATACAGAGAACACCACAATGATATTCCTCAAGAAGAGCAACCCCAAGGCACATAATAGTCAGATTCACCAGGGTTGAAATAAAGGAAAAAATGCTAAGGGCAGCCAGAGAGAAAGGTTGGGCTACCCACAAAGGGAAGCCCATCAGACTCACAGTGGATCTCTCGGCAGAAACTCTACAAGTCAGAAGAGAGTGAGGGCCAATATTCAACATCTTTAAAGAAAAGAACTTTCAATCTAGAACTGCATATCCAGCCAAACTAAGCTTCATAAGTGAAGGAGAAATAATTGCTGAGAGATTTTGTCACCACCAGGCCTGCCTTACAAGAGCTCCTGAAAGAAGTACTAAACATAGAAAGGAACAACCAGTATCAGCCACTTCAAAAATGTACCAAATGATAAAGATCATCAACACAATGAAGAAACTGCTTAACCTCTTTGAGCCTCATCTCTCAGAAGGAGATAATAATACCAAGGGTTGTGAGATCAACAGAATATGTGACCAAGACATTTGAATAGTTGTGACACAGTGACAACACAGCTAGATCTTTTACCCTTTGCTTTCTAGACTCCTGTGAACATCTCCTTCTATAAGAGGATATTCAATTACTCATTATCTCTCCTACTTGGTGCTGGCTCTGGGCCAGGCACAGGGCTCTGTGCTAGGGATTCAAAGATCATTAAAATGCATATTACCTTTAGTGGATTCAAATTAAGAAGAGGGACAAGTTCATAACTTTGATCTGAAGATGAGTCAATTAATTTGCTCTATATTCTTGCTTTAAATAATTATAACAGTAATTGGTATTTAATGAGCACCAGTTATATCCTAAGCATTTGTGATGGTTAATACTGAGTGTCAACTTGATTGGATTAAAGGGTGCAAAGTACTGTTCCTGGGTGTGTCTGTGAGGGTGTTGCCAAAGGAGATTAACAGTTGAGTCACTGGACTGGCAAAGGCAGACCCATTCTCAATCTGAGCAGGCACAGTCTAATCAGCTGTAGTGCTGCCAGAATAAAAGCAGGCAGAAGAATGTAGAAAGAGTAGACGGGCTTAATCTTCTGGCTTACACCTTTCTCTTGTGCTGGAAGCTTCCTGTCCTCAAACGTCAGACTCCAAGTTCTTCAGTTTGAGACTCAGACTGGCTTCCTTGCTCCTTAGATTGTAGATGACCATTGTGGAACCTCATCTTATGATCATGAGTGAATAACCCTTAAAAAACTCCACTTTATATATACATCTATCCTGTTAGCCCTGTCTCTCTAGGGATCCCTGACCAATACTACATTGTACTAAGCATTTAAAATGTGGGTTTTATTTTTAAAATACTATTTTCTGATTATGCTACACAGATTCATTGAGATTATAAAAGTCTAACAATGCCATTAGAAATAAACTTGAAAACACGAGTAATGGAATAGTTTTTCTTGCAGGAACCATTGTCTAAAGATATCTATTGTTAGCATTTTGGTATACAACTTTCTAGAACTTTCTGAGATTTTCTCTGTAAATATATACATAACCATGAAGAAGTAGGGTGTGTGTGTGTGTGTGTGTGTGTGTGTGTGTGTGTACAATAGTTCCCCCTTATCCACAGTTTAGCTTTCCTCGGTTTTAGTTACCCATAGTCAACAAGGTCCAAAAAATATTAAATAAAAAATTTCAGAAACAAATAATTCATAAGCTTTTAATTGCTTGTGCCTCTAAGTAGCGTGATGAAATCTCACACTGTCCCATCCTGTCCAGCCAAGAACCTGAATCATCTCTTCGGGCAGTGCATTTACCCTGTATCTGCTAGCTGCCCATTAGTCATTTAGTAGCCATCTAGGTTATCACATCAACAGATCACAGGAAGAAGGGTGAGTATAGTACAATAAAGTATTTGGGAAAGAGAGGAGAGACAAAGTGAAAGAGAGAGAGACATATTTGCATGACTTTCATTACTGTATATTGATACAATTGTTCTATTTTATTATTGTTGTTAACCTCTTACTGTGCCTAATTTATAAGTTATACTTCATCATAGGTATATGTGTATAAGAATATCATAGTATTAATAGATATAGGGTTTGGTACTATTTGCAATTTCATGTATCCACTGTGGATCTTGGAATGTATCTCTTACAAATAAGGGAGGATTACAACATATGTCAGAAAATGCAGAATTTTGAAAACAGGAATTGCATTTTACTAAATGTACAGTATGCTTTTTAGATCAATAATATAATATAAATTTTTTGTGTTCTATGCTTTTTAATTAATTTTTTAAATATCTATACTGTAAGCAATTCTGAAGTGATTTTATCCATACATGCTTGTATACTTAGCCAGCCATTTCCCTAGGATCAATTCCTAGAATTCCTAGGTCAGTTTTTTTAATAAGGTGTTTTAATGTCTAGAGCCAAATTTGCCCAGAGCACATGAAACTATGTGCTAACTTAAAGACCTGTCTGCAATACAGGAAAGTGCCCCTTTCTCTTCAGCCTCATCTCCATTTTTGTCAGTTTGGTTTCATCCCTTTTAATTTAATTGCTGAAGATATTTTCTTATTTTCATTTTTATCTCTTCACTTTCTGGTGAGGTTGATCATTTTTTGACCATTTATGTTAACTTAGCCAATTCTTAAAATAATTTGATAAAGTTTGAATTATTTTCCCCAGTTTTAAAATAAGAAAATGTTAACATGAGTTCATCCAAGCTTGAATGGCCAGCATGTGCCAGACCTGGATTTACACTCAAATCCAGCCCCTAGGGAGCTTTTACGCTTCTCTACAACTTACTTCCACCCATCTGCCCTGATTACCATTTCCAAATCCATAATGAATACTAGCGTGTTTTGAAAAAACTCTAGCAATGTAGCTGGTAACCAGTGTCCCCAGCAGCCACCAGAAGCCTAGACACAGGAGCACTCAGGAGATTTGCCTGCCTGGGTTCCTGTGGGGTATTCTCTGCATCAGGGGTCCTAGTGCAGGTACAGCTTCAATAATACGACCACAGTGTGAAAGTTTGAGAGTTTAAACGTTGCAAAATATTTCTCTCATTCTACAGGTGGTCCCTTCACTTCTTTGATTGTTTCCTTTGCTGGGCAGAAGATTTTTAGTTTAATATAATCCCAGTTGGTCTGTTTTTGCTTTTATTGCCTGTGCATTTGAAGTCTTCCTCATAAAAAATCTTTGCCCAGACCAATGCCTTGAAACATTTCCCCTGTGTTTTCATGTAGTAGTTTTATTCTTTCGGGTCTTACATTTAAGTCTTTAATCCATTTTGAGTTGATTTTTGTACCTGGTGAGAGATAGGGATCTAGTTTCATTCTTCTGCATATGAATATCCAGTTTTCTCAGCACCATTTGTTGAAGAGGCTGTTCTTTCCCCAATGCATATTCTTGGCACCTTTGTTGAAATCAGGTGGTTGTAAATATGGGGACCTACTTCTGGGATCTCTATTCTGTTCCATTGGTCTGTTTGTCTGTTTTGATGCCAGTACCATGGTACTCAAACAACTCAATAGTTAAAAAAGAAATCCAATTAAGAAATGGGCCAAAGATCTGAATAGACTTTTTTCCTTTTTTTTAAAGACATACATATGGTCAATAAGTTATTAAAAATGCTCAACATAACAAATCATCTGGAAAGCACAAGTCAAAACCACAAGGAGCTGTCATGTTGCCCCAGTTAGAATGGCAATTATCAAAAAGACAAAATACAACAAATGCTGGTAAGGGGGAATCTTATATACGGTTGGTGGAAATGTAAGTTAGTACAGCCATTATAGAAAATAGCATGGGGTTTTCTAAAAAAACGAAAACTAGAAATAGTACCCAGCAATTCCACTACTATTTATCCAAAGGAAAGCAAATGACTGTATTTGAATAGGTATCTGCATCACTATGTTTATTGCAGCACTATTAACAATAGCCAAGACATAGAATCAGCCTAAATGTCCAGCAAAAGGTGAATGAGTAAAGAAAATGTGCTGTATATACATAATGCAATATTATTCAGCCATTAAAAAATGGAATCTTGTCATTAGTGGCAACATGAATGATCCTGGAGGACATTATATGAAGTGAAATAAGTCTGGCCAGAAAGATAAATACCACACATTCCCACTCACATGTGAGAGCTAAAACGTGAGGTTTTGGAAGCAGTAAATAAGAGGCTGGAAGCACAGTGCAGAGGGGAGCCTGGGGAGGGTTGGTCAACAGATATGAAATTACAGCCAGGCAGGAGTAATAAGTTCCAGGGTTCTTATAACACTATAGGGTGACAGTAGTTAATAACTTATAACTTCAAATAGCCAGAATAGAGGATTTTGAATGTTTCCAACACACAAAAAAAATAATAAATGTTTGAGGTGATGAATATGCTAATCACCTGGATTTGCTCATTTATACTGTATAATGTATTCAAATATTACTCTCTACTCCATTAATATGTACAATTCTTATGTGTCAACTGAAAACAAAAAAGAGTCTGAGAAAAAACAGCTTTTGTCCTCACAAACTCTGTTGGGGGATGTGGGGAACATAGGACACCTGGAGGCCACACACATGGAAGTCTGGGAGCAAAGTCAGAAGAGAGAATAGAGTGTGGTAATGAGCCATATAGATTGGGAAGGAGGGGTGGGTCCTTTTAAGTTTGCGGGCAAATGCCTACATCTTCTATTTAAATAAGCAGGGAGCCTGGTCTGGTAGGAGAGATGCCTCTAAGTTCTCTCTGGCTACCAGCTTGAGCCATTGGGTATTGTATAAAACTGGAAACTGTGTCAAGGGTGTCTGAACCCTGCTTCTGTGATGAGAAAGCTAAACCCACATTTAAAGTGGCTAACGAGGTCCCTTAAAATTATAAGCATTCACTACACAGAGGGACTGGGTGAAACACTTAAATTTACTTGCTTCTTTAGTTAATAGGCATGGAGAGTACCTACTGCCTACAAAGCCCTGGGTAAGGCATTAGATCATGAAGAATCTTTATGACTACTCTGTTTGGTTCTGTTTTGTGGAGATCATCAGAAAAATATACTGAGGTAAAAATGTTAAACCCAGCGAGTGAGCCAAGGACTTATATGTGGAAACATAGGGGAAAAAGCAGAAAACAATGATGCAAAGTAGAAGCATATTTGGGGACAAAGTCACTTCAAATGGGAGCACACCTGAAGGTCAAGATTCCTGCAGACAGTAAGAAGAAAATGGAACTTTGCAATGTTTATAGTAAGTCACTCCTGGAAGACTGTGTCTTAACTTACACTGGTACCCACATCCTGCGCACAGCTTCCAGCACTGAGTCTGCTCTTATCCATGTTGGTGGGAGGAATAAGTGAGGCTGTCCTGTGTCTTTGCTGCCACCAAATCCCCACATCCACCAGCATTTATTCTCGCCTCCCAGTGGAAGATCTGACCTCCTCTCACACAAGGCTATTTCTTTGTGCTTGTGATGGAAAATGCTGCCACTGCTCCCAGACCTTGTCCCATCAGTTGGCCTCTACGCTTTCTGGGCGGGTTACCTCTTCCTCCAGTGTTTGGATGTGCTCAAATCTCTCTCAGTTTAAGAGTCGCTACCCACCACACCTCATCTTCTGCTTAGTTTCTCTCCTTTCCTACATATTCATGCTTGAAATAATGGAATGCACATGAGGTCTCGAGTTTCTTACTGTTCCCATCAGTCAGAAGACATCTGACTTCTTTTTTTTTTTTTGAGACGGAGTTTCGCTCTTGTTACCCAGCTGGAGTGCAATGGCACGATCTCGGCTCACCGCAACCTCCGCCTCCTGGGTTCAGGCATTCTCCTGCATCAGCCTCCTGAGTAGCTGGGATTACAGGCACATGCCACCATGCCCAGCTACTTTTTTGTATTTTTAGTAGAGATGGGGTTTCATCATGTTGACCAGGATGGTCTCCATCTCTTGACCTCGTGATCCACCCGCCTCGTCCTCCCAAAGTGCTGGGATTACAGGCTTGAGCCACCGCGCCCGGCGACATCTGACTTCTACCTCCTCCACTCTAAGAAAGCAACACTTGGCAGTCATCCATAGCCTTCTTATCACTAAATCTAATGATCACTTTTCAATATGTATCTTACTTGACCTCAAGGATTTTTAAAACCTTCCTCTCTCATGAATAAAACCTTTTCTTTGCTTCCTTAGCCCTAAGCCAGCCAGGTTCATCTCCTACCTCTCTTGATTTTTCTCAGATCAGCCACCTCTAACTTCCTTAAGTATTAATGTGGAAGATTGGGTTTCTGTATTTCATGACTGTGAAATAGACATGTATGGGCAGGCGTAGTGGCTCACACCTGTGATCCTAGTGCTTTTGGAGGCTGAGGCGGGCTGATCATCTGAGGTCAGGAGTTCGAGACCAGCCTGGCCAACATGGTGAAATGCCATCTCTACTAAAAGTACAAAAATTAGCTGGGTGTCATGGCATTCACCTGTAATCCCAGCTACTCAGAAGACTGAGGCAGGAGAATCGCTTGAACCTGGGAGGTGAAGGTTGCAGAGAGCTGAGATGGCGCCATTGCACTCTAGCCTAGGCAACAGCGAAACTCTGTCGAAAGAAAGAAAGAAAGAAGGAAGGAAGGAAGGAAGGAAGGAAGGAAGGAAGGAAGGAAGGATGTATTTGTAGAGGGATTTTGGGAAATGCTCTTGGTAGATAGACCTGAAAGAGAAGGAGGAAAATAGGATTGAGTTGAGAGACAAGTTGAACTGTGGTACATTTGCAACAGAGACATCCTTTTTTCGCAAAGCTCTAGAGCTGAGTCAGTCCTTTAGAATTATTTCACAGTAAGCCAAGAGGGTTTGCCTTTACAACCCCTCTCACCTGATCAGGCATCAGATGAGGGTTGTCTCCAGGAAGGGGATATGACCCTGGGTTAAGCTGTTCTCTTTGAATGAGGGCAATTCCAAGGGAAGGCTCAGCCTCTGGGCAATGGGTGCCTCAGCCCAGAGGACAGACAGAGGGAGAATATCATGACATGTGTGACAATCAGTGTTTCTCAAAATGTTGCTTTTGGCCTCTTCAAGTCTCACTCTGCAAGCTTTGACTGGGTGAACCAACCTCCAGATTCCATTACCTTCTAGTTCCTAGTGACTTGTTTCTCCAGCCTGGACATGTCTCCTGAGTCACCTGTGTAACATGCCACCTAATAACTCTAGTCATCAATAACTTCAACCTTGATATGTCATACTAGTGATAATACAAAATTTATTATTGTTTTCCTCAAACACTAATTACCACCATTTCCTGAAGAGCTTGGAAACCTGGATACCACTTGGACCACTTTCTGCACATCAATCCTCAAACATGAATGGTCCTTAAGCCTAGAGGCTCTACCTCTTAAATGTGTTCTGTGGCTTTCAAAGTCTTGTCATCCATCCTGCCAGTGCCACTGACAACCTGGGCTCCTCTCTGTAATACCTGCCCTTCCCTAAGGGCTTCCTATGTCTCTGCAACTATTCATACTTGCAATGTATCTTCACACTGCCGGAAGTTTAATGGTTTAAAAATGCTCAAGTCTGGAGGCCTTCATGTTAAATGGAATAAGTCAAGCATGGAAAGGCAAGTATCATATTTTCTCACTCATACGTGGGAGCTAAAAAAAGTGGATCTCAGGCTGGATGCAGTGGCTCACTCCTGTAATCTCAGCACTTCGAGGGTCCAAGCAGGACGGATCACTTCAGGCCAGGAGTTTGAGACCAGCCTGGACAACATGGTGACTCTCTACTACAAAATACAAAGATTTTTGTACAAAATACAAAAATTCAAAAATTAGTTTGATGGTGCTTGCTTGTAATCCCAGCTGGGTGACTGAGGCACAAGAATCAGTTGAACCTGGGAGGCAGAGGTTACAGTAAGTTGAGATAGTGCTACTGTACTCTAGTCTGAGTGACAGAGTGAGACTCCATCTCAAAGAAAAAAAAATCGGTTTCATGAAAATAGAAAACAGATTGGTGGTTACTAGAGGCCAGAGGAGGGGGCTGGAGTTGGGGGATGAAGGGGAACAAGATAATATAAATACTTTTATTACCACTGTACTATACACTTATAAATGATAAAGACATTAACTTATATGTATATTTTACCTCAATATAGTTTTATAATGCTCAAGCCTGTTACCATTCACCTACTAATGTCATCTTCAGTGCCTCCTTACTGTTCACGTGTTCACTCAACAACTAGCTACTGAATGCCTAGTGTCAGGCCCTGTCCATGTGTGGGGGCTATGGTACTGACCACAGTGAAGCCACTAGCCTCGCTTGCTGTGGTCCACTGAGCAGAAAGAGATATGAAGCAAATGCATTCACTGTAGTATTAGTGGTAGAAGTAGATGAAGACAGGAGAAGGATGTCAGGGTTTGTGAATGCTCAGGAGAGTCAGATAGTAGGAGGCCCAGCTGGGTGTAGCATTTTTGGCCATGCAGGGATTTGGATTTTATGCTGAATGGTCTGGGAAGAGGTACAGGTTGGAGGCAGCAGAATAAAGTGATCTGACCTACATTAAAAGGACTCCTCTGGCTCCTATGTAAAGAGGCTGTATGAGGACAAAGGAGGAAGACGGGTGCCTCAGTATGAGGCTACTGCATTTGTCCAGGTGAGAGACACAGGGGTCGGGAGCAGAGGGCAAGCATCCTTGTTGCAGGTGCCCCTTTTCATATTGGTCTCACTTGAGCCATGCTCCTGGGCAGCAAGGGCCTCACAGGATGAAATAAAGGCAAAGCCAGTGCCTAGCTCAGAGCCTGTCTCATTGTTGGTGCACTGTAAATGCTTGTTGGATAAATGACAAGTCATTTTAAAAGAGCAATGTGATACCATGTGATCTTTCATCAGGAAAGACCCTCTGCTTCAAGGTAGAATGTAACATTATGTTCATTGCAGCCCTATGTACAATAGCAAAGACCTGGAACCAACCCAAATGCCCATCAATAATAGACTGGACAAATAAAATGTGCTAAATATATACTATGGAATACTACACAGCCATAAAAAACGATGAGTTCATGTCCTTTGTAGGGACTTGGATGAATCTGGAAACCATCATTCTCAGCAAACTGACACAAGAACAGAAAGCCAAACACCGCATGTTCTCACTCATAGGTGGGTGTTGAACAATGAGAACACATGGACTCAGGGAGAGGAGCATCACACACTGAGGGCAGTTGGAGGGGGTAGGGGAGAGACAGTTGGGGGTGAGGAGGGAGGGGAGGGTGGGGAGTGATAACATGGGGAAAAATGCCAGATACAGTATGCACCTAAAGTTAAATAAATAAATTTAAAAAACTAAAAAATAAAGAATATAAGGGTCTATTACAGCAGCCAATCAAAAAAGCCACTTCTTTCAATAATATTTTGGTACTCTTCTTAAGCAGATGAGATTAAATAAGTTAACTTTCAGCAAATATTTGTACCTATAATAGTGGACAGAAACAGAGTTATGCAAATATTATCACCAGAAAAACAACACTTTCCTACCCCACTTTTCCATATTTGCAATTCCTGCTTTCCAGAGCAACCATGTTCTACTCTTGACTGTTTCTTTTGGTATCACCTCCCTTATTTCTAAACAAAATGCTGTTGGCACTTGTATTAGTCTGTTTTCACACTGCTAATAAAGACATACCTGAGATTGGGAATTAACAACAACAACAAAAAAGAGGTTTAATGGACTTACAACTCTGCATGGCTGTGGAGGCCTCACAACCATGGCAGAAGGCAAGGAGGAGCAAGTCATGTCTTACATGGATGGCAGCAGGCAAAGAAAACTGGTGCAGGGAAACTCTTGTTTTTAAAGCCATCAGTTCTTGTGAGACTTATTCCCTGCCCCCATGATTCAATTACCTCCCACCAGATCACTCCCACAACATGTGGGAATTTAAGGTGAGATTTGGGTGGGGACACAACCACACCATATTACCACTATTTATTGATGTTTTAATTGTAGATATAATCTATTGAATTTATGGAACATGATGATCTAAACTCTCCTATACCCTCTATACTCAGTTCCCCTTTTTCAACCTCCAGAAGGCATTATATCCCAATTTTGGTTAAATCATTCATTATGGATGACATGACTATGAAGCATTGTTCAAAGAATATTTACACAGCAGTTAATGTATCTTCACTCTAAGTAATTTTTTTTCCTGGCATTACTAAATACCTCATGTCTTTGTTTGCTTAGCTTTCTATGCACCCACTGTTAAGTCATACCTAAACTCACAAAAGATTCTAAATCACCTCTTTATCTGTTCAAGTACACTGTATATTATTTTCCTTGTTCCCATAGTATGTGCTTCTCAGAGCCCTCTGGCTCTAGACTGCTCCTGTTCACTCTGCTCTGTTGATTATGGATTTGCTCTACAGCTGCCATTCAGGGCTTAACCCATCACCATGACATTCTCTTTGCCCTGCCTTAGTTTTCAGGACCTCACTTCTTTTATCTCTGTGAGTCAGCTAGGACTGTAGTCTACTCTGAGTACCAGAAACCTGTGAATAGTGACTGAAACAAATAGTTTCCTCCCCACCTACCAAGAAGTCTGAAGTCAACAGTTTCTGCATTGGTTCAACCACCTAAGGATGTCAGGGTCAGTGTCTCTGCAATCCTTTTGACCTTTCCCTCAGGATTGCAGAGTGGCTGTTCCAGATCTAGCCATCACAGTTACATCCCAGTCGGAAAGAAGGTGGAGGTGTTGATGGTTCTGGCTGCATATATATTCCTCGAGTAAGAAAGCAAAATAATTTTCCAAATTTGCCCCAGAAGACTTCTGCTTTATCCTTGTTGGCCAGAACTGGTTACACGGCTATACTTTTCTAGGAGAGAGGCTGGGAAAGTGGAGTATCATGCATGGCTGTGACCAATTGTGACCTATTGTTTGGGTCGGCAAGTTGTGCTTTTAGCAAAACTGGGTTCTTTTTCAAGCAAACAGGAGGATGGTTATTGGATAACCAATGAAGAGCAGCTCATTTCCTGTGGGTGCCCCTCTAGGGGGCTCAGGTTTAAGTCTGACAGATCAGTTGCCCTGTGTTTGCTTCCCATTGTCTAAAATTCAGCTGTCCCTTACACGTGCTATTTCCTTCCTCACATTTCTTGTCTTTATAGGTTTACATTTAATGAATTTTTTTTGTTGTCATCTCGCTGTGTTCTGAGAAGTGGCTATTTTTGCTGAAAGTCCAGACTGTGATCTTGACTTGCTCTGGACTGTCAAAGCTTTCCTTTTGTCCCTCATTTTTAACAACACATTTTTCTAGACAGTTCTTTACACATTCCTAGAGGGCAGAGCAGCTTTCTGCTCAGCTTTTCTTTCTTTCCAGAACTTGGCTAAGTATATTGCTTATCGGGGTGCAGAGGACATATTTTCTGAGCTGAGACTCTTTTGGGAAACAAAATCTTATGTATTATTCAGGTTGTCCATGTGACAGCTTTGGCGGTTTTCTTTTCTTCTCATTTCTGGCCTTTATAGAACTAAGGAATGGTGAATCATATTTTTCATGAGAAAGCAAGCAAAGTAAATGAAGCTCCTGGGGACAGAGTTTCAGAGTCCAGAGCCAAGCAGAATTGTATTTTAGTTGGAGGCTTCTGAGATGGAGTATCGGCTGGAAGGAAGGAGGAGGAGAAGGTGAGCCCTAGCATCCGGAAGCATTCAGTGAAGCTGCAAAAGTGGGCTCTCGGTGAGGGGAGGGAGACAAACTTCAGGGATTCATCCTGGGTGGAGCCTGAGATGCAGGAGAGGAACGTGCTTCTCTTAACAGTTCTGCCACTGACTGCGTGAATGGTGGCCCACGGAAGTAGAAAGACAATGGTTTTTCAGGAGTAGGAAGGGGACTGCCCTATCTGGATTCATCTGTTTGGGGCATTAGAATCTCGACTTTAAAAATCATGTAGTCTCCATCCAACTTAAACTCCCAGATATAAGAGCATGTGAAGTCTTCTTTTAACTCAGACTTGATGAAGACAACGGGATTTATTGAAGGAATGAACATACCAGCACTGCAATAAGACAGGTCCAGGGTTCATTTCACAAGTGATAGAAAGTAAGTACAAGTTGGGATCTGCTATGTCTCTAGCCCCTTAGCTCTAATGTAACCAAGGAAGTGTTTTGGGAAAATGAGGTTTCAAACTGTCTCTTTAAAACAGATTTATTGATGCATAATTGATATACAGTGAATTGTACATATGAAACAGTTGATGTTTTATTATATGTCTACACCTACGAAATCATCACCATAATCATCATGCTGGAGAGTGAACGAATCCATCATGCCCCTTTGTAATCTTTCCCTCCCCCCTCCCCATCCCCAAGCAACCACTGATTGGCTTTATGCCACTATACATTAGTTTATCTTTCTAGTATTTATGTAAGTGGCATCATACACTATGCATGCATTTTTGTGTATGTGGACTCTTTCATTTATTATGATTATTTCAAGATTTGTGTATGTTTAGTGTGTATCAATAGTTTATTATTTGATTGCTGAGTAGTATTCCATAATGAGGATACACTAGAATTTGTTTAACCATCTACCTGTCAATAAACATTCGGGTTCATTCCTAGCTTTTCTGTTCTGTTTCCCATGATAAATAAAGCTGCATTGAACATTTGTGGATGTGATGTAGACTGAGTTCTTTTTGTGTCTTTTACATTATTCTCCCCCCCCGACAGTGGTAGGGATTTTCACTGAGTCTGTTTTCCCTGCCACTGTCCACACTGCAGAGTTTGCATTCTGCATCTTTACTAATGAATTGTTCTGAAAGCTTTTGCATCCCACAGATACAATCTGCACAGTGCTGGCTGTGGTGGAGTGATGCTGCAGCTTGTGGTCTAGCATGAGCTCCTGGGTCTGAGCCTGCATTCCATTTTACTTCTGTCTTCAATATGGGTGTGGCCCTCTATTAGTTTGCCGAAGCACTGGAAGAAGGTATTTTTAAATCCTCTTGGTAGCAAGGGTCATCTCCTGCTGGGATTCCACACCAAAATATGGCTCACCTCTTGGCAGTGACAGATGCTAAGATGCTTTCTGTGCAACCTTATTAAGTAATCTTCCAGCAACAATTCACTGGGAATGGCTTAGGGCCTCTGGTAGAGTCAGGATGGATGATCACGTAGGCTGCACCAAGACATTAACCAAAACCTCTCATGTTTCCCTTTCAACCACAACAGGTTCAGATAAAGTTTTTGAGGACCAGTTTGGGTAACTAACAAATAATAATGTGGATTCCTCTGTTACTGTCTTTTCCAACTTTCCAGTTCCAATTCTTACAAGGGAACAAGAGCCTTTTTTTCCCCTCTCAACTCCTCATGAGCATCATGGCTGTGTTGCTATTTTTATAATTTATAGGTTTCAATATTAGGTTTTTCCCACAAGACTGTGCAACATACAGGCCAGGGCTGTGTCTCTGTCGTTCTCTCTCTAGCTCTGGGGTTTATTATAGTGTTTTGCTCAGTTAATATTTGTTGACATAATGAAGAATGAAGGAGTCAGAGTCCTGTGCTCAGTCCCTAGCAGTGTGACTCAGTGAGTGTGCTTGGGCTGCATTTTCATCTGCTCAGGCTGCAGCAAAAAAATACTATAAACTGGGTGGTTTATAAACAACAGAAATTTATTTCTCACAGTTCTGATGCTGGAAAGTCTAAGATAAGGATTCTGGCAGATTCAGTGTCTGGTGAGGGCCTATTTCCTGCTTCAAAGATGGCACCCTCGTGGTGTGTCCTTGCATAGTGGAAGGGGTGAGAGTCTCTCTCAGGCCTCTTCTATGAGGGCACTAATCCCATTCCCATGAGATTAGTGACGGCTCCATCCTTATGGTTTAACTACCCCCCAAAGGCTCCACTTCCCAATGCTCTCAACTTGGAGGTTAGGATTTCAACTTAGGAATTTTGGGAGAGACACAAACATTCTGACCGTCGCACCTCCCATTACAAACTACCATATGTGGCATCACTTACACTAGGGGTCCCTAGCCCCTGGGCCACTGGGTCACAGACCAGTAATGGAGGTTGGTGGACCTTTGGTGTACCCAGTACTAGTCCGTGGCATGTTAGAAATTGGGCTGCACAGCAGGAGGTGAGCAGCAGGTGAGTGAGTGAAGCTTCATCTTTAGTTACACCTGCTCCCCATTGCTTGCATTATTGCCTGAGCTCTGCCTCCTGTCAGTTCAGCAGTGGCATTAGATTCTCATAGGAGCATCAACCCTATTGCGAACAGCTCATGCAAGGGATCTAGGCTGCACACTCCTTATGAGAATCTAATGCCCAATGATCTGTCACTGTCTCCCATCACCCCAGATGGGATTGTCTAGTTGCAGGAAAACAAGTTCAGCGCTCTAACCTATTCTACATTATGGTGAGTTGTACAATTATGTTGCTATATATTACAATGTAATAATATACAAATAAAGTGCACAATAAATATAATGTGCTTGAATCATCTGAACCTATCCCCCATCCCTCCTTCTTTGGACATGGAAAAATTGTCTTCCATGAAATCAATCCCTGGTGCCAGAAAGGTTGGGGAAATGCTGACTTACACAACAGAAATTTATTTGCTAAGTTCTGAAGGCTGGAAGCCCAGGATCAAGGTTCTGGCAAATTTATGTGCTTTTCCTCTTTCCTTGTCTCACCATTTCTTTCTTTTGCTTCTTGTGATCACCTTTTGAACTGTTTTTGCAAATTTATGTCTTCTGCTTTGCTCTTATGGAAATCTAAAATAAGACACCACAATTTTAGAAAAAGCTAAGCAGTTTCTCTTTTTGAGAGTTCTCATAGAGTTTTATCAACTATTTTGGATTATACTTATCTAATTATGTCATGCTTTGGTCATTGAATCTTTTAAAATTTATCATCTTGAAGGCATATGCTGCATGAACTATAAACATGCTTTCATGTTAGTGTTGGTTTAACATCTAGAAATATCAGAGCTTAGCATTTCCTTTTAGATGCCAATTAAACATCACTCAGCATTGAAGACATACAGTCATCTGAGAATACAGTAGTAAAGGGCACTGAGAGTTGCACAAAAATATCATAACATTATGATCTATTGATACTACGTACAATTTATAACACCTAAACCCACATGGCAAGCCAAGATATAATAACTGGCAAGGCTCAGTCATTATGTAATGACAGATCTTGCTGTGAGATACCTATTTTGATTTCTCATTTGAAGAAAAAATTGTGATGCTTACAGAACAACAATATAATTTTGATTTAGCTGATTTTTTGTTTTATTCTACTTTAAGTTCCAGGATTCATGTGCAGAATGTGCGGCTTTGTTACACAGATATATTTATGCCATGGTGGTTTGCCTTACCTATTGAACCATTTTCAACTCCCACTTATGAGTGAGAACATGCAGTGTTTGGTTTTCTGTTCCTGTGTTAGTTTGCTGAGGAGGATGGCTTCCAGCTTCATACATTTCCCTGCAAAGGACGTGATCTCATTCCTTTTTATGGCTGCCTAGTATTCCATGGTGTATATGTACCACATTTTCTTTATCTAGCCTATCATTGATGGACATTTGGGTTGGTTCCATGCCTTTTCTATTGTAAATAGTGCTGCAATAAACATACATGTGCATGTGTCTGTGGTAGAATGATTTCTATTCCTTTGGGTATATACCTAGTCATGAGATTGCTGGGTCAAATGATATCTCTGGTTCTAGATCCTTGAGGAATTGCCATACTGTTTTCCAAAATGGTTGAACTAATTTCCACTCCCACCAACAGTGTAAAAGCATTCCTGTTTCTCCACAGCTTTGCCAGCATCTATTGTTTCTTGGCTTTTTAGTAATCACCATTCTGAATGGCATGAGATGGTATCTCATGGTGGTTTTGATTTGCATTTCTCTAATCATCAGTCATGTTGAGCTTTTTTTTCTTGTGTTGGTGGCTATGTAATTGTCTTCTTTTGAGAAGTGTTTGTTCATATCCTTTGCCCACTTTTTGATGGAGTTGTTTTGTCTTGTACATTCGTTTCATTTTCTTGTAGATTCTGGATATTAGGCCTTTGTCAGATGGGTAGATTGCAAAAAATTTCTCCTATTCTTAGGTTGCCTCTTCACTCTGATGCTAGTTTCTTTTGCTGTACAGAAGCTTATTTATTTATTTTTCAAGATGGAGTCTCACTCTGTTAGTCAGGCTGGAGTGCTGTGCTGTGATCTTGGCTCACTGCAACCTCTGCCTCCCAGGTTCAGGTGATCCTCCTGCCTCAGCACCCTAGTAGCTTGGATTACAGGCATGTGCCACCATGCCTGGCTAATTTTTGTGTTTTTTTCTTTCTTTTTCTTTTCTTTTTTTAGTAGAGACTGGGTTTTGCCATGTTGGTCAGGCTTGTCTTGAGCTCCTTACCTCAGGTGATCCACCTGCCTTGGCCTCCCAAAGTGCTGGGATTACAAGAGTGAGTCACCATGCCCAGTCCAGAAGCTCTTTAGTTTAATTCAATCCCATTAGTCAATTTTGACTTTTGTTGTAATTCTTTCAGCATTATCGTCATGAAGTCTTTGCCAATGCCTATCTCCTGAATGATATTGCCTAGATTTCCCTCTAGGGTTTTTATGGTTTAGAGTTTTACATTTAAGTCTTTAATTTATCTTGAGCAAATTTTTGTATAATGTGTAAGGGAGAGATCTAGTTTCAGTTTTCTCCATATGGCTAGTCACTTTCCCCAGCACTGTTTATTGAATAGGAAATCCTTTCTCCATTGCTTGTTTTTGTCAGGTTTATCAAAGATCAGATGGTGGTAGATGTATGGTGTTATTTCTGAGGTCTCCATTCTGTTCCATTGGTCTATGTGTCTGTTTTGGTACCAGTACCATGCTGTTTTGATTATTGTAGCCTTGTATTATAGTTTGAAATCAGGTAGCATGATGCCTCCAGCTTTGTTCTTTTTGCTTAGGATTGTCTTGGCTATATAGGTTATTCTTTGGTTCCATGTGAAATTTAAAGTAGGTTTCTTTAATTCTGTGAAGATTGTCAATGGTAGTTTGGTAAGAATAGCAATGAATCTATAAGTTACTTTGGGTGGTATGGCCATTTTCATAATATTGATTCTTCTTATTCATGGTCATGGAATGTTTTTACCATTTGTTTATGCCCTCTCTTATTTCCTTGAGCAGTGGTTTGTAGTTCCCCTTGAATAGGTCATTCACATCTTGTTTTAGCTGTATTCCTAGGCATTTTATTCTCTTTGTGACAATTGTGAATGGGAGCTCATTCATTATTTGGCTCTCCATTTTTTTGTGTATAGGAATGCTTGTGATTTTTTACACTTTTATTTTGTATCCTGAGATTTTGCTGAAGTTGTTTATCAACTTAAGGAGTTTTTGGGCTGAGATGATGGTGTTTTCTAAAAATACAATCATGTCATCTGCAAGTAGACAATTTGACTTCCTCTCTTCCTACTTGAATACCCTTAATTTGTTTCTCTTGACTGATTGCCATAGTCAGAACTTCCAATACTATGTTGAGTGGTGAGAGAGATCATCCTTGTCTTGTACCAGTTTTTGAAGAAAATGCTTCCAGATTTTGTCCATCAAATATGATATCAAAGATAGGTTTGTCATAAATAGCTTTTATTATTTGGAGATATGTTTCATCTGTATCTAGTTTATTGAGAGTTTTTAATGTGAAGGGATGTTGAATTTTATCAAAGTCTTTTTCTGCATCTAGTGAGATAATCATGTGGTTTTTGTCTTTGGTTCTGTTTATGTGTGATGGATTATGTTTATTAATTTGTATATGTTGAACCAGACTGACATCTCAGGGATGAAGCTGATTCATTAGCGGTGGATAAGTTTTTTGATATGTTGCTGGATTTGGTTTTCTAGTATTTTATTGAGGATTTTTGCATTGATGTTCATCAGGGTTATTGGCCTGAAGTTTTCTTTTTTTGTTGTGTCTCTGCCAGCTTTAAGTTTTAGGATGATGCTGGCTTCATAAAATGAGTTAGGAGTCCCTCCTTTTCAATCATTTGAAGTAGTTTCAGAAGGAATGGTACCAGCTCCGATTTGTATCTCTGGTAGAATTCAGCTATGAATCTGTCTGGTCCTGGGCATTTTTTGGTCAGTAGGTTATTAATTACTGGTTCTATTTAAGAACTTCTTACTGGTCTATTCAGGGTTTCAACTTCCTCCTGGTTTAGTCTTGGGAGGGTGTATATGTCCAGGAATTTATTCCTTTCTTCCAGAGTTTCTAGTTTAATTTCCTTGAGGTGTTTATAGCATTATCTGATGGTAGTTTGTATGTCTGTGGCACCAGTGATGATAGCCCCTTTATCATTTTTAAATGTGTCTATTTGATTCGTTTCTGTTTTATTAGTCTAGCTAGTGGTCTATCTATTTAGTTAATTTAAAAAGAAAAAAATCAGCTCCTAGATTCATTGATTTTTTGGAGGTTTTTTGTGTGTCTATCTCTTTCAATTCTGCTCTGATCTTAGTTATTTCTTGTCTTCTGCTAACTTTTGGATTTGTTTGCTCTTGTTTCTCTAGATCTTTTGTGATGTTAGGGTGTCAATTTGAGATCTCTCTAGCTTAAGATGTGGGCATTTATTGCTATAAATTTCCCTCTTAACAATGCTTTAGTTGTGTCCCAGAGATTCTGGTAAATTGTCTCTTTGTTCTCATTGGCTTCAAAGAACCTCCTGATTTCTGCCTTAATTTCATTTTTTACCCAGGGATCATTTAGGAGCAGGTTATTCAATTTCCATGTAATTGTATGGTTTTGAATGAGTTTCTTAATCCTGATTTCTAATTTGATTGCACTGTGGTCTGAGAAACTGTTATGATTTTGGTTCTTTTGCACTTGCTGAGGAGTATTTTACTTCCAATTATGTGGTCAATTTCAGAATAAGTGCCATGTGACACTGAGAAGAATGTATATTCTGTTGATTTGGGGTGGAGAGTTCTGTAGATTTCTATTAGGTCCACTTGATCCAGAGCTGAGTTAAAGTCCTCAATATTCTTGTTAGGATATTGAGACAATACTCTGCCTTGTTGGTCTGTCTAATATTGACTGTGTGGTGTTAAAGTCTCCCACTATTATTGTGTGGAAGACTGTCTCTTTGTAGGTCTCTAAGAACTTGTTTTATGAATCTGAGTGCACCTCTGTTGGTTGCCTATGTATTTTGGATAGTTAGCTCTTCTTGTTGAATTGATCCTTTTACCATTATGTAATGCCCTTCTTTGTCTTTTTTGATCTTTGCTAGTTTACGTCTGTTTTATCAGAGACTAGGACTGAAACCCTTGTTATTTTTGTTTTCCTTCCGTTTGCTTGGTAAATTATGCTCCATCCCTTTATTTTGGGCCTATGTGTGTTTTTGCACGAGATGGGTCTCCTCAATATTATAGCACACTGACGGGTCTTCACTCTTTATCCAATTTGCCAGTCTGTTTTTTTTTTTTTTTTTTTTTTTGAGACAGAGTTTCCCTGTTGTTACCCAGACTGGAGTGCAATGGCACAATCTCGGCTCACCACAACCTCCACCTCTTGGGTTCAAGCAATTCTCCTGCCTCAGCCTCCCGAGTAGCTGGGACTACAGGTGCCCACCACCATGCCCAGCTAATTTTTGTATTTTTAGTAGAGATGGGGTTTCACCTTGTTGACCAGGATGGTCTCGATCTCTTGACCTCGTGATCCACCCACCTTGGCCTCCCAAAGTGCTGAGATTATAGGCGTGAGCCACTGCGCATGGCCCCAGTCTGTTTTTTAACTGGGCATTTGTAAATGTGTGAATTTGCTCCTGTCATCATGATGCTATCTGGTTATTTTGTGCACTAGTTGATGCAGTTTCTTCATAGTGTCATTGGCCTTTACATTTTGGTGTGTTTTTGCAGTGTCTGGTACTGGTTTTTCCATTCCATGTTTAGTGCTTCCTTCAGGAGCTCTTGCAAGGCATGCCTGGTGATGGTGAAATCCCTCAACATTTAATTATCTAAAAAGAACTTTATTTCTCCCTTTCTTTTGACGCTTAGTTTGGCTGGATATGAAATTCTGGTTTGAAATTTATTTTCTTTAAGAATGTTGAAAATTGGCCCCCCTCTCTTCTGGCTTGTAGGGTTTCTGCTGAGAGATCTGCTATTAGTCTGATGAGTTTCCCTTTGCAGTTGACCTGGCCTTTCTATCTTGCTGCCCTTAACAATTTTTCCTTTCTTTCTTTCTTTTTTTTTTTTTTGAGACGGAGTTTCGCTCTTGTTACCCAGGCTGGAGTGCAATGGCGCGATCTCGGCTCACCGCAACCTCCGCCTCCTGGGTTCAGGCAATTTCCTGCCTCAGCCTCCCGAGTAGCTGGGATTACAGGCACGCGCCACCGTGCCCAGCTAATTTTTTGTGTTTTTTAGTAGAGATGGGGTTTCACCATGTTGACCAGGATGGTCTCGATCTCTTGACCTCGTGATCCACCCGCCTCGGCCTCCCAAAGTGCTGGGATTACAGGCGTGAGCCACCGCGCCCGGCCTCCTTTATTTCTATGTTGGAGAATATAATGATTGTGTGTCTTGGGGTTGATCTTCTCATGGAGTATCTTTGTGTTGTTCTCTGTATTTCCTGAATTTGAGTATTGGCCTGTCCTGCTAAGGTGGGGAAGTTTTCCTGGATAATATCCTAAAGTGTGTTTTCCAGTTGGTTTCCATTCTCCGCATCTCCTTCAGGTATTTCAATCAATTGTAAGTTCTGTCTATTTTAAAGTCCAATATTTCTCTGAGTCTTTGTTTGTTCCCTTTCCTTCTTGTTTCTCTGATCTTGTTTTCATGCCTTCTTTCAACAAGGTGGTCTTCAAATTCTGATATCCTTTCTTCTGCCTGGTCAATTTGGCTATTGATGCTTGTGTATGTGTTATGAAGTTCTCATGCTGTGTTTTTCACCTCCAACAGGTTATTTATGTTTCTCTCTAAACTGGTTATTCTAGTTAGCAGCTCTTCTAACCTTTAATCAAGGCTCTTAGCTTCTTTGCATTGGGTTAGAACATGCTCCTTTAGCTTAGAAGAATTTGTTATTACCCACTTTCTGAAGCCTACTTCTGTCAATTCATCCATCTCCTCCTCTGTCCAGTTCTGTGCCCTTGTGGAGAGGTGTTGTCATCATTTGGAGGAGAAGAGGCGCTCTGGCCTTTTGGGTTTTCAGTGTTTTTTCATGGATACGTTCTCATCTTCATGAGTTTGTCTAGTTTTGATGTTTGAGGTTGCTGACCCTTAGATGGGGTTTTTGTGGGAAGATTTTTTTGTTGTTGATGCTATTGTTGTTGCTCTCTGTTCATTTGTTCTTCTTTTAATGGTCAGGTCCCTTTTCTATGGGGCTTCTGTGGTTTCCTGGGGGTTCACTTCAGGCCCTATTTATCAGGTTTGCTCGTGCAAAACCAGGTAGTCTGTAGATACCACTCAAGGAAGTTGGAGAATAGCTAGATGGCAGCCTGCTCCTTCTTCTGGGATCTCTGACCTTGAAAGACACCAACCTGATGCCAGTAGGATCATTCCTATATAGGGTGTCAGACAACCCATGTTGGAGGATCTCACCCAGTTGAGTGGCATTTAATGAAGCACTTTGTCCCTTGGTGGAGGAGGTGCACTTCTCTGGGGGAAACCCATTCATCTGGGCTGCCTGGATTCTTCAGAACTAGCAAGAGGAAAGGTCAAGCCTGCTGGTTCACACAGATTGTAGCCATCCCTCCCACTAAGAGATCAGGTCCAGGGAGATCAGATTTCTGTCCCTGAGCCCCTAGCTGCAGTTGCTGGAGTTCCTGCAGGGAGGCCCTGCCCAGTGAGGAGAAATGCCTCAGGGTCAGGCCTGAAGAGGCACTCTGGCCACAGCCTGCCATAGCTGGCATGTTGGGCTGTCGGGGACACCTCTTGGGACCAAGCCATCCAGCCTCCTCAATGAGGGAAAAGTGCTCCCTGAGCTATAGAGATGGCTGCTACCCTTCCCCTCCACAGGGAGCTTAGTGTGTTAGGCAGTTATCACTCCCAGTGCTGGTTGCTGCTACTCCTCCAAGGTTCTCAAATGGCTTAGACAGCAGGAAGTCACAGCCCTGTTGCTGGTCACCCCTCCTCCCAGAAATTCGGCAGGCTTAAGCTGATTCTAGCTGAGAGCCCATCGAGAATCTGTGTGGCTCCAGAGTTGGGACCCTTGCTCCTGGTGGCTTGGGTTCACGAGTGGGATCCTCCAATCTGTGGGTTGCACAGTTCTGTGGAAAAAGCATGGTTTTCCCAGCTGGGTAGCACACTCACTCACTGCCCATCCTGGCTGGTGGGGGACTCCCACTGTGGCTCTCAAATAAGCTGCAGAACCAAACTGCTCTTCCTTCCTCTCTGTGGATCATGCCAGCCACCTAGTCAGTTCTGATGAGAGAACCTGGGTACCTTGGTTGCCAGTGCAGGATTCACATGCTATGATGGTTCTTTCTGATGGAGCCTCTGATCACTGCTGCTTCTAGTTGGCCATCCTGGCCCTGCCCGTGAATTAGCTGATTTTATTTTTTTAAATATTCCATGTTTTATCACTTATTTTGTCTTTGGGATGTTGGAATTATGTTGTAATGCTG
This sequence comes from Leontopithecus rosalia, assembly GCA_028533165.1. Lineage (NCBI taxonomy): Eukaryota > Metazoa > Chordata > Mammalia > Primates > Cebidae > Leontopithecus > Leontopithecus rosalia. The sequence goes on from CM052663.1 coordinate 81,955,319, forward strand.
GCTTGTATGCATGTGTGTATTTTGTATGTAGTGAGAACTTGTTGCCTTCTCACAATTTGGGGCACTTTGTTCCCCCTCCAGATGATTTTGATGATGCTTCACACTTTCACGTGATTAGAAGAGTCCAATGATTCCAGCTCGTTTGAGACTTTGCCCAGACTTTATCAAATTGGCAATAGATGAGCAATGGTTGTTATATTTTAGATCAAGTATTGTAAACATTGTAAACATGGTCTGGGGCTGAAGGCAGCGGTTTTGCCTGTCACATGGAAAAGGCTTGACTAAATGGATGCTCTTTGACTTACTATGGGGCTATGTCCCAATAAACTCATCATAACTTGAAAATAGCATAAGTCAAAAATGCAATTAATACACCTAACCTACCGAATATCATAGCTTAGCCTAGCCCATTTTAAACATGCTCAGAACACTTACATTAGTCAGGCAAAATCATTGAACACAAAGCTTATTTTATAATAAAGTGTTGAATACTGTATACAAATGGGCATTTTGAAGACATGACAAAATGTGAAAACACTAAACACAATATCCAAAAAACACTGTCAACACAGCACACTGTGGAGTGTTGGCTGTTTACCTTGAGATCCTGTGGCTGACTGGGAGCTGCAGCTCTGTCACTGCCCAGCACCATGAGACAGTATCATACCACATGCTGCTAGACCAGGAAAAGGTCAAAATTCAAAGTCTGAAGTACAGTTTCAACTGAATGGATATTGCTTTCATACAAAATAATGAAATCATAAGTTGAACTATTGTAAGTTGAACCATTATCTGTAGTCAGAATAAAGCCAGTGACCAAAGACAGCCAGAGACAGCCAGTTAGACAGAAAGATGGAACACTATCATCGTGATCTGAACTCATGTAGATAGCTATGCCTGAGGCCAGCTTTGTACCAGGACTTGTCAGTTTCACGAGTCAATAATTTCCCTTTATTGCAACTTGCTAAGCCAGTTGGTCTTGGAATTCTATTGCTTCCTACCAAAATTCTTGCCTTAGAGTTTGTCATCATCTGAAATGTATGGGAAATATTGTACTTGGCTCAACGTTCCTCCTAGCCCCATCCTGCTGCCCCTTATAGGAGGAGAGTGTTTGCGATAGAGTCAGGCAGACATGGGTTTGCAATCTGGTTTTAGCAAACATTATTGTCACAAACAGTTTGTGAGAGAAATGTCACGGTGTCGGGCAAGAAGTCGTGTTTAGAGCTACTCCGACCTGGGGTGGCTTCCGGTCAAGTCACTTCCTAGCTTTGTGTTATTGAGTGCATTGCATAATCTCTTTTAACTATTTTTCTTCAATATAATGTGGCAATTATGCCTCCTAACTTTTGGAGTTTCTTTGATAATCACAAGTGACTTGCTTTGCAATCTTGATAAATATTAGTTATTATTTTGATGATCTCTTCAGTTTTTCTTGTTCCTTAAGAAACAATCTTTTATTAAATTTCTCCAGAGTGTTTTTCTAAATTTGAAAACAAATAGACAAATGAACCAAACAACAACAAAAACACTCAACCTTAAAATCTTTCCCAGGTGATTGAAGATGCAGCAAATAGAGGTCACAGGGCAATTTGTTTTGGATGTAACATAATTCAGTTTCTGTTTTTGCATTCCCCCCAAAAGGGGTCAAATAGTGAAGTTTACATTCACTTACTTGTAAATTCATGGTCATAACAAATCTAATAGGCGCTCTTGTTTGCAAGAGTTCTGTAGGGGGGCACTTCTTGTGGTCTTTTTCCTCCAAAGATAATGGGGAAAAAAGAAAAAAATTTCTACCTTTCCTCTACCCCCACATTCTGCTGCTGATCTGCCACAGTATTAAAAGCAGGTGTGAACACTCATCAAGAAATGGAAACAGCATTACTTGTGTACAAACTGTGTGTCAGGTATTTTGTATTGCTTTTTTTCTTTTAACTCACTCCTAAAAACCTTGAAAAGTGCAGGAGAAGCTCAAGAGGAACACCTTTCTTTCTGCAATGTCTTCTCAGCACCCTCTGTTGGTAAAGTTAACAATGGAAAAATATTTACAGGGCCCAACTCCATTTTTTTGCAGGACTGTCATTGAAGGGTTAATTTGCAGCTGAATGGCAATACATTGATAAATGGTATACTTGCAAAATGAAATAAAATAAAATAACAAGAAGTTTTCAATAAGGAATAAAAATTGATAACATGAAAAGACATCTGAAAGCAATTTCCTTTTAAAAGAAGAAAATGTCTTATGAAGTAGTATAGAAAAAAAATTACTGAGATCATATTTTGGAACCATAAAATTAGAAATTTTAAAGTGCATTTTTAAAATAAGGAATCATAGCTCAGTAACATTAGAACTATAATCAACGTTTCTGTGCCTCAGTTTACTCATTTGAATAAAAAAGATGGTGACAATAGAGCGTACTTCTCAGGGCTGCTGTCGGAGACTTCATGGTGTATTACACAAAATGGATATTAGGGCAGTACCTGTATAAATGATCAATGGACATTAGGTACTACTTTTAATTTTTAGAATGCACAAATTGGTTAAGTACTTATTTTGTCTCATGAAAACATATTATAATAATGTATTCAATCATTTCAATGAATATATATTTATTGAGCACCTACATATGCTTCTGTAGACATTCAGGGTAGGTCAACGGCCAAATCAAGCAAAAATCCTTAACAGAGCCAATAGTCTAGCATGGAATTTATAAGCATTAATAACCTTATGAGGTGTGTCTTGCTTTTCTTCTCTCTTTCACCTTTCCCTTCTACCTTCTTTATTGAGGTGGAGTAATACTCTGTTGCCCAGGCTGGAGTGTAGTGGCAGAATCTGGGCTCACTTCAACCTCCATTTCCTGGGTTCAAGCAATTCTCCTGCCATAGCCTCCCGAGTAGCTGGGATTACAGGCGTGCACCACCATGCCTGGCTAATTTTTTATATTTTTGGTAGAGATGGGGTTCTACCATGTTGGCCAAGCTGGTTTCAAACTCCTGACCTTAAGTAATCCACCCACCTTGGCCTCTCAAAGTACTGGGATTACAGGAGAGGGCCACTGCACCCGGCCCCCTCTACTTTTTGAGTAACGGGGAGGAGGAAGCTCTAGAACAAGAACTGGCAAACCACAGACAGTATGCCATACCCAGCCCACCACTTGGTTTTGGTAAATATAGATGTATATGAACACATCCCTGCCCATTTATTTATGTATTGTTTATGGCTGCTTTCATGCTACAATGGCAAAACTGAGTTGTTGTGAGCAGGACCGAGTGGCCCACAAAGCTGAAAGTATTTACTACCTGGCACAGATTTCCTGTCTTTGCTCTAGAAGATGGCAGAGCTCCACAGATGGAGAGAGCCTGAGTGGAGGGAGGAACGTTTCCCTTTCTCCCCACCACGCTCTGATCCATCCACATTAGACAACGTGAGTGAGAAAAGCACTTTCATTTAGTTAAACCTCTGAGACCTCTGGCTGTTTATTATGGTAGTTAGCTTACTCTTATTAATTTAAAGTGTCAAGCTTTCTAAGGGGATTATCGATTTTACCCATGATCACCTACATATGCTAATCCTTTAGTATTCATATTATTCTCTTTCGAAGTACCTGTTCAGTGTGTAGATTTTGTCTTTTTTACTTGGTAATTGTCTATTCTAACTCATCAATAGGTATCTTATGCTTTCAGCAATTCTCCGACATCACTTTTATTGAGTTCATGAAATTCTATGTCTTTGAAAAAGTTACAATTTCATTTTGTAAACAGCTCCCAATGTATTTGTATAACATTTGAAATACTTGACGTGCATAGAATAACCAAAAAGAAAAAGAGTTGATCGTGGGAATAAAGCCTAGTTATATCAGGAACTCTTTTTTTTTTGTTTGTTTTGTATTATTTTGCTTTTTTAAGCTTATTTTTGACTATTTGTGCATTAGGTTCATTTTGTTTTTCTACTCAACTTTGTAACTGTGAAGCATAGATATCAAACTCTTCAGATGGGGCCACTGTCAAAGAAACAAAGACCGAGCTGAGAAAGAATTGACAGAGGACAAGACATCTGAGCTGACTATTCAAGGATTAATATGAGTTTACTAAGAGAGAATGATTATAGGATGAGATATTAATGATATGTATTAGGGCGAGCAATTTTAAGATGTAGAGAGTTATCACTGGAAGCATTAGGTATATATATATAGGGCATGCAAATGTTGGATAGGAAGGGAAGTAGTAGCAAGAATGTAAAGGCTTTGAACACCTTTCAGTGACTTTTGTTGACTTTTTAAATTTTTTTTTAGCAATAAGCCACTGATTTTAAAACTGTGAACTTGCCATTTCTGGTTTCGTGTCTCTGCTGTGCCCTCCATTCTAGTCTCTTAATACAGTCATTCATAGACAGAAAACTCTTTAAGATTGGGTGAAACACAGTTTGAAAACCACTGCAGAAGAGAATGGGATGTCATAGAGGCTTTGGACCAGTGAAAGGACATGAGAAAATCTGTATTTCAGTTAGACCATGCTGGTGTCATGTGAGAATGGACTGGAGAATGAGAAACTAGAGCCAGAACATTTAGGAGAATGAAGTCCGTGCTCACTGCAGCTAAGTTCAGAACCAATAATGACCCAGGCATCTTGTAAACATATATGGGTTGAAAAAAATCCATAACCATTTTAGGAGTAGGCAGAGCACCTATTACATATCTTATTCGAAGAGCAAGGGCCCTCGATTCCCTCTATTACTGTTTGTTACTCTGATGTCATTGAGATGACAGTTCATGGTATGTTTTGGCACCTCTTTTAGAGGCAAGAACATCTGGTTAAAGGGAGAGTTAAAGGAAGCTTCTGGATAAGTGCTGCCAATTTTGGAGCATTCCTTTTGGGAAAATGAAAAATCTGAGTTGATTCCTGGCTACAAAGAGTACAATATGAACTAACACGATGGTTTTTTCCAGTTAAACCGCATTCTTTGAACAAATTCTAATCCCAAAGCTGAACAAACCAGGAGCTCAGTATCTTCCCTGCCCAGTTGGGCAAAGGCTGTTAATATGATGACTTCGTGGTTAGTAAGACATACCAATTTTAAGCTCACATGGCCAGAGATTCCAGGATGGTAAACATATAAAAGAAATAAAATGGAAGTTCTAACAACTGTCATAGTTACTCGATACTAGAGCATTATTATTATTAACTGCCTTTTTAAAAAACACCCACTATAGACCCAGGGATTTGCTTATGTTGAATTTAATCTTTACAAGCACCTGCTTGGTTCAGTTGGTTTTGTCCTAGACATCCTCTAAGGTCAGTTTCGTATGTCACTTCCTCCCATGAAGCCTACCCTGTCCCCTGCAGTGGTGGCTACTCTCCAGTCTCTGCTTTTAAAGGCTTTCCTCTAAGCACTCTTCCTCACATTTAGCACTGGGATTTCTGTTAATTTGGGGCCATTGCTACTTCCCCTTCTAGATGATTCATTGATGACAGAATCTGTGTCTATCTCATTCCATCTTCATTTACCCTTGCATTCTTCAAGAAACACCTGTCATTCACCTCTATGGTAGATGCAGGAGGTACAAAGTGAACAAAGCCTTTGTAGAATGAGTTCCCATTTCCATGGAGAAAGAAGACAGTTAAACACAATTTCAGAGTGTGCAGAGTAATTGCAGACACTTAGGCTGGTAGTTGAAAGATGAAAGGGTAAAATTTGCAAAGATTTGGAAATGTTGGGGGTCAACATCACATTTGCAGTTGGACTGCAAATTGCAGTTCAGATGGTTGGATACAGGGCCGCTGCTGGAGAGGGATGGGCTGTTAGTCTTCAGAGGCAGTTTTGAGAGTCATTTATTCTACTACTTCCAGCTCAGCCTCTGCGACAAAATAGGTAGTCAGATGCCTGTTGACTGTCTTGCTTTCACTCATACGTGGCATTTCTCATAAAGCACTTTGATACTTCTCGTGTGGTAGTTCAGCTCTAAAACTTTGTGGAAGGTGATGACAGAATAAGAAAGCAATGTTTTGAAGACCTGGATTTGAGATTTGATTTCCTAGCCCTTTCTTGGCCTCTTCTACTTTTGTTCTAACTGAGAAGACTGCCTTGAAGTCAGCAGAAAGTTTGGGTTCTTGGCGGGACATAAGTTCAGGCCCTTAGACATTCTATTTTAATAGACAGGCATGGCTGAGTTTTGTAAATGAAAAAAAAATCAATAAGGCTTTGATATAAAGACTTTGCTTTTCGTTTTTTTTCCTCTCTTTTTTGAGTACTTTTTTTTTAGTCAGGAGTGAAAGTCACTCTGTACTGAAAAAAAAATTATGTCCACAGATGAAATATGTTTTCACTGATGTTTTTTGATCAGCTCAGTGCAAACCAAGTGACTTCAGGAACCCAGGATCCTGCTGGAGATAGGACAGGCTTGTGGAAACTGAATTTGTGCATCTGTTGGCATTTTTGTGATGTCTTTGATTATTTTTAGGGTGTCGGTTGGAAGTCAAAGTTGTCATGGTTTATTAAATTTAGAAATAGAGAGAGCTCACCAGATAAATGGAGCCTTCCATCCACAGGGCAGGAACTCTTCCCACAGTCCTGGTCCTTGCCAATTATTACACACATTTGGTGTCAAGCAGTAATGAGCAATTTATCATGTTTTTCCTTGTAACTCTTTGACAGGTCTCCATTGTCTGCAGGATAAAGCTCAGATTCCTTAGACTGCCCTTCATGGAAGAACACAATTTAACCTCAACCAGAAGCTCTTGGCTGAATGTTAGAAGATCCAGGTTCAAGGTGCGGTGAGGTTGCTGATTGGTCATGTGACTATGGATGGGTCTCTTCACCTGCTTCCACAAAGCAAATTTTTTGGGCAAAATGATCTCTAAGTTTTCTTCCAATTGCTTGTTTTGTTTTTGTTTGAACATTTTTTATCTGTCTCAAAAAATTTCAAACTTACCTCCCATCAGTATTTACTGGATATCTACTATATGCCAGAATATTCAAATATACTATCCAATTTGCTCTTTACATAATAATAAAAATATTTGCATGTTAGAGGAAAGGAAGCAGAGATCTATGGTCATCTTACTGGAATCTGGCAGAATGATGACAGAGTAAAGATTCAGATGATGTCCTAAGAAATGGCACTCCCATTTGCTCTACCCATTGTCCAATATTATGAATCATACTAAGATGATAGGACTTAAACAAATGGAGGGTGCAAAGTCTTAATGGCAAAATAAGATGAGAATTGGCTCTAGTCTTAACTGGAGGAGCCTCAGTAATTTGTAGCCATATTTTTGAAAGAGACATAAAAACAAATATGTAAGGACACTTTGGTCTTGTGAAAATAATCTTGTGTTAGCCATAAGGCAGATGTTTTGTCTGTTTTATGTGTTGGGTACATGTGGAAAAACTATTTTTAAACCAGGATTCAAAGGTTGTGGACATCATTTCTATCGCCGTCACGAATTTATTGTGATATTTATCATCACCTTAGTTTAGTGGATTAAAATTCTAGGATCAAAGTTTTCTCCTTCATAAAATCAGTTGGTTGCATAGCAGATGATTCTCATTCTCAGACCCTAGGAAAGAATGGAGAATACTGCATCAGTAAAAGTTACAAATATTGGCTTCTGAAAGACTCAGAGGTAATACTTGATTATCTAGAATAACCTCTTTGTCTGAATAGGCTAGGGGCTAAAGGAAACTGTCAATTAGCTCCAAATCAAAGCTCTTCAGGCTTCCAGATAAAAGGAAGAGGGTTTAAATACTTTCTGCTTAGAAGCTTTTTATTCTGTCAATTAAGGGCTTCTCTTGTATTTTCAAATTCTCTTTTCATTAGCTTCTTTCTTTCAGTCTACTAATATGTTTCAGTCTCTGCATCTTTAACATAGATAGTTTATTTGAGGCAATGCTTCTTCTAGTTACCTCTCTTTCTTTTATCAGCTATTCCTTTCTCTTCATCTAATATGTACTTGAAACCTGGGATATACAGGTTTCAGCACTCAACACTTCTATGACATTAAGTTTCCCAAACCATCTTTGGTGGTAATTCTGATGAACACTTTCTGCATTTGTCAGGATTACCTTCTCCTTAAAATTCTCTGCTCTCTAGATTCCACGCATGTTCCTCCCACCCCCAAATCTCTCGGTATATTTCATTCCACTTCTCAGGTTTTGGGGGGCTCTACTTATTCTTCCCATGTAAATATTCCTATTTTCCAGAGTTATGCTTTTGGTCTTCTCATTTACACACCCTTTCCTTGGAGCTCCAGCTAATGACACCAACATCTGTATCTCTGAATTCAGACTTCTATCTGGCAGACTACTTCATGTAAGTATCTCCTCTGCCCCCAGATATCTTCTCCCAGTGCTCTTCATCTCAGTGAAAGGAACATCAGTCACTCAATTGCCTGAACCACAGTTGAGGCACCATCTTGGCTGATAAAATAATTGCTAACAATACTTAGTTGTTTACATGGATTGGAACTCTGCTATACTCTTTATATGAAGTATTTCATTTAAAAGTTACATCAATATAATTATGAGATTTGTATTATTTGTATTTTATGCATTTTATTTTTACTATTCTTTTCTATCTTTTCTGCAAGTTTCACTCAGGCATTTATGTCCCTGCCTAGAAAATGAACGGGTTGGATTAGATATTGTCTATCACCCCTTTTTGCTCCAACACTCACCTGTGACTTCCGAGTTAGAATTGGAGGCTCTTTCTCTCTGCTGTCAGGACCATAGTAACCACCTCTCCTTGCCTCATGATGCTATTCTAATTCTTCCCTGGCTCTGTGGCCCCATTGAGATGTGGAACCTTCTCTGTTGTGGCGTCATTTTTGTCCCTAGCATCAAACACAGTATCTGATGTGTTCCCCATAAATGTTTGTTGAACAAACAGTTAAATTCTTACTAAGCTTTTTTATACGTTATGGTTGACTCTAATTTAAACATCCACATTGGAAAACAACTACCCATTAGCTTGTAAAATTAAACATTCACATACCCAGCTGCCCAGGAATTGTACCCCTAGGTATGGACTGAAGGACAACTCTTACACAGGAATCCGGGAGACATATTTAAGAATGAGAATAGTAATACTTTTGCATTATTATATTATTAGAAACCATGCACGTGCTCATCAAAGGGGAGTAGGTGAAGACATAAAATGAATGAACTATAACCACACCCAATAGAGATAAATTTTATTAACATAATGTTTGGTTGAAAAACAAAATGTAGACTCTTTTCAATATGACAGCCTTTTGTTAAAGTTAAGGTATAAGCAAGACTAAATAATATTTTAGATATATGTGCCTGTGTTGCATACATGTGAGTATGTGATGCAGGTTTTTTAAACTAAAAGTAAATTTAAATATCCACAAAATTTAAAGTAATTATTATCTTTGGACTTGGTTGAGAGAGGAAGGCAAGGAAATTGGAAGAGGAGAGCCTTAAATTAAGTAAATAGTAAGATTCTTATTCATGGATTGGGGAATAGATATATACATGCTTTTACATGAATAAATTATAATGAATGAAATGAAAATAAGCATGGATCATGGATGGTGTTTCTTGAAACAAAACCTGTAATTACTCAACCTTTGTTTATGGCTTACAAAATAAACACAAAACTCAAATTCTGATTTTTAAGGATTTTATCTCCCTGTAACCCACATGACAGCAACCCCCCATCCTACCATCCCCTTACCATTCATGTCAGGATAGTGCTTGGATTTAAAAAGGCAAGTGAAGAATCCAGATCATCTATAGAATATATCACAAAAAAGACATTCTCTGTCTGTCATCTATCTTATCTACCCAACCATCCATCCAACATGCCTCCCTCTGCCTTTTACTCTTAGGCAACTGACAGATTTAGAACTTGTTTATAAACTGTTTGAGAGCAGGGGCCACATCTTTCATCTTTGCACTCTCCACAGTGTCTTGCTTCTGTTATAACTACAAAAATTTTGGTTGTATAAAAAGAGTAGAAAACATATAGGAGTATCCATTAGACAGTTGAAACACACTTACCAAGCAATGGAATCTTAATCAGTTTCTCTCTAAACAGAGTTAAGGATGATACTATTCATCTCACAGATTGCAGTGATGAGAAAACAGGGGCCCAGGTAATGAAATGGGCCTAACAATGTTCACAGAATGAATTAAGAGCAGGTCCTGGGGCTGGGCTGGTGGCTCACTCCTGTAATACCAGCACTTTGGGAGGCTGAGGCAGGCAGATCACTTGAGGTGAGGGGTTCAAGACCAGCCTGGTCAACATGATGAAATCTGGTTTCTACTAAAAATACAAAAATTAGCCAGGCATGGTGGTGCACACCTGTAGTCCCACCCCTGTAGTCCTACTTGGGAGGCTGAGGAAGGAGAATTGCTTGAACCTGGGAGGCTGAGGTTGCAGTGGGCTGAGATTGAACCATTGCATGGCAGTGTGGGCAACAGAGCAAGACTCTGTCCAAAAAATAAATAAATAAATAAAGGCAGATCCTTCCATTTCTCTAGGCTGGAAGTTTTCCAACCTGGCTGCACATTATACTCATGTAAGGATCTCCCAAAATATACTTATGCCAGACACTGCTGGCCCAGATATTATGACTTAATCGGTCTGAGGTGGAGCCTGGAGACACATGTCTTGACGAAGCTCGCCAGGCGATTGCAATGCACAACTACTAACTCTCACGCCTGGTTTCCCTGGAAGTCCTCCTGGGATTTGGATTATCTGCAGGCATGACTAATGATTGTTTCAGGCTCCTGTGTAAGTCTCCGGGGTGGAATCTCCTCAGACTAACTAGGCACAGTAGGAACCAGAGGGGGTAAACAGCCACTGAAACTTCAGGAGAAAGAGAGGGGGCTTGATGGATACAAGAGGAGAAGTTGAATCTCTCTTGCACATAAGGGAATTTTGAAGAATTTAATTTATTCATAATCTTTATGCTGTTCTCTGGTTAATTTAAAAAAAGAGATTCGTCATAGATCTTCCACACTTCAGTCAAGTGAATTTCCTGGGATGAGAAAACACTAAAGATTATGGTGCTTCAAAAACAAACCAGATTTTTCCCTTCCCCTCCCCTCCCCTCCCCTCCCCTCTCCTCCCCTCCCTTCCCCTCCTATCCTCTTCTTCTTCATAAATCAGCTGCTGATGGACTCCACACTGTGTGCTGGGTTGTTGCTCAGATACAGATAGTGACTGGAGAGAGCCATGGATGAAATAAGCTGAAAAAGACATGGTTCCTCCCTCAAAAGCTCTAAACTTGAGTAAACAGAAAACACTTGTGTGGGAATGTCTTGCCAGAGAACTCCGAAAATGACCAAACAACTTGAGTATAATTCAAAGCAGATCTATATCCATCTATTCACATTGTTGTATGGTTTTGCAAAATCCACAATAATGGTATACTTTTATATTTTTGTTTTCTTTTTTTTTTTTGAGATGGTGTTTCGCTCTTGATGCCCAGGCTGGAGTGCAATGGCTCAATCTTGGCTCACTGCAACCTCCGCCTCCCAGGTTCAAGTGATTCACCTGCCTCAACCTCCCGAATAGCTGGGATTATAGGCACGTGCCACCATGCCCGGCTAATTTTGTATTTTTGGTAGAGATGGGGTTTCTCCACATTGGTTAAGCTGGTCTTGAACTCCTGACTTCAGGTGATCAGACCACCTCAGCCTCCCAAAGGTCTAGGATTACAGGTGTGAACCACCAGGCCCAGCCTGAATTCTCTTTCTTAAAGTTGTCTCCCAAATTGTATGAGCTCATGGCTCTGTGAACCATGTCTGCTACTACCCTTTCTTACATTTACTTTCTCATCTCAAATTGTCATCTTTAAATGTAAGGGAATGACCTAGGGGGAGGTGATGGGATTTTGGGGGCAGTTTCTCCCATGCTGTTTTTGTGATGGTAGGTTCTCATGAGATCTGATGGTTTTACAAGGGGCTTTCCCCCATTTTGCTTTCTCTTCTCCCTCCTGCCACCTTGTGAAGAAGGTTTGCTTGCTTCCTCTTTGTCCTCTGCCATGATTGTAAGTTTCCTGAGGCCTCCCCAGCTATGTGGAACTGTGGGTCAATTAAACCTCTATTCTTCATAAATTACTCGGTCTCAGGGTCTTCTTTATAGCAGTGTGATAACAGACTAATGCATCAGTTTTGACAAATGCTATAAAATGAAAGCAAATAGGGCCAGGGGGTACCTTAATAAAGCGGGGCTAGCACTTGTTCTTGACAGTCTAAGAGAACATCCTTGGAAAAGTGACAAATGAGTAGAGATCTGAAAAATAAATAGGAATTTTACCATATAAAAGGTTAGACTGAGGAGCCATAGAAGAACTCCAGGCAGCAGGAATGGTGCACACCATCCCCTGTGGAAAATGCATGACATCGCTGAGGAAGTGAAGAAGTAGTTTGAGAATCGTCCCGTTCTACCCTCTGCTTACTTCTGGAGCCTTTGGGATATTTTCTTTTTCCAGCACCATAAGGAGTATACCTTGACTTTGAATCACCTCTATGGACTGCTAGATAATATCTTCATGGTGGTGACCTCAAGGCATTTCAGAACTAAAGTTCTAAAGAGAGATGTTGTTTCCATGCCAACAGCATTGGGTTCACAAAATATGTAATGCTCCTTTCCAAAGCCTTGTGTGTGTTCTTCTCTTGAGACTTTGTCCAAGGGATACTTCCTTGAGTTAGTTACCTGCATTTCATTGGAAGAGAGCAAAGTGTTGTTTTCTTCTTCTTACTTTAAAAATTATGATATTGTATTTAAAAAAGAAGATGATAGTTTGAACTCTCCTCTAGAAGAAATGTTATATGTGGCAGAATTTGGCTAGCATAGTCCTTGGTACGTAGGCCATAGCCATTAAACATATAATTTGGAATAAGCTTCCTGTCAGCCTTGGAATTTGAAGTATCAGTAATTATCTCTTCAGCCCTGTGAGTACTGATGCTTCGGCTGCAAACATACTCCTCAATTTTTTTCCATAAATCATTTTTTTTTATAGAAAGTCTCCTTCCTCAGCTCTGAACCTGCATCCTAAGGCAAGAGCGTTCCTCCCATGCCTGGAATAAGTCTGCAGGATGAGGCGGCTGAGCAAGACCTCAGAGATCTGAGTCCACGCTCCCCGGGAAGGTGACCCCTCTGGAGAGAAGCCCTGAAGCAAAACTTTTCTTCAGATCAGGCAGTAGTTGGGCTGGAAGCTGACCCTGAGACTAGAATTTATGTGTAGGTGATTCATTTAAAAGATGATTTTGGAAAACATCAGCAGGGGAGTGATAATATAAGACAGCAAGGGAAGGAAGCCAGCAAAGTATATGTTGTCAAGAAAGTTACTGCTATGGACAATGAGAGTCAATTCTTTGGGGGAACTTTGGCACTTAGACGAGAGAGAGTATAAACCTGAGTCCTCTCACCTGATGTGCAAGGGTGTGGCAGTAGTTAACCACCAACTCTGCATTTTTCACTGTCGAGGGAAACCTTCAGGGACGTCCAGCTTGCCTGCATGCAGGCAGCCATGGGATTCAGGAAGAGCCCTCCCTGTATAGAGGTGGGTAGTGAGTGGATAGGAGAGGTCACCAATAGTGCCTGCCGTGGTGTTGACTCCACATGAACCTGGGCTTGCCAATGGTCTTGGGTAAACAAAAAGATATTTTTAAAAGGGGCAGAAATGTGTGGCAAATGGGTTGTGCATCTTGGGCAGAAGCCCCTTTTGGAAAGAGGGAGGCTCTTTCGTAACAAGGTCATGATAATGAAATGAAAGGCAAATCTCCACATTAAATACATGCGGTGTTTTCTTTAGATGGCATGTGCCAGGATGGGCATGCCAGTGTATCCGCTCCTTTTTATTTCCCAAGGTGATGCTACCTCATTGTTTTCTTCATCCTAATAAATATCAAGGAGCTGTCAGGGTTCTTTTTCTTGCTTTTTAAAAAAAGTAGTGCCAACATTCTTTAACCTATTCTTGTCACTCAACCATAGTCTCCTGTGGGCTGCAGATTGGAAAATCAGTTAAGAAGGGCATATGGAATGAGCACCAGACAGGAGAGGCTGTTTACACTTTATTCAAATAGGGGAATACACATTTTCTTTGTTTTCTTTTCTTTCTTTTTTTTGTAGCTAGAAAATATTGCATATATTGTCAAGGTTGAGTTGGAGATAAAGAATTAGATTTTCTACATGTTTCCTTTTAGGACCAGAGGTGTTTTATTCTCTTGGGGATTTCTGAAAGTAGAGTTTGGTGACTGTGGCTATTATCATACCAACCTTGACCTGGACAGATGCACTTGGCTTATTATGTAAGAAGCTTAACAGCTGGCTACTTGAGATCTCTTAAAACTCTGGATTAGAAAGCAAAGAAGGAGTAAAACTGGGAGCAGACCAACATGATTTTTCACTTCATAATATTAATAATATCTAATGTCATTTTCTGATAACTCCTCACTGCCACCACTAAAATAAGGTTATTTCTCAATAGGAGAAACAGGGACTAGAAGTTAGATCAATCTACTTTCAATTTCACTAACACTTTTAAGATGCTTCTCTATGGCAAGGTCTGTGTAGGAAACAATGCTGGGACAGAGAAGGAGAATCACTGGTCCTGCCTCTGGAAATGTACAGTGTGGGAAGGGGCGATGATAAGCAGCAGAACATACTTAACAAAACAGCTGGTATGTCACTCCCCTCCTCCAGGTGAGTGATGGATAGAGAGAGGGTGAAAGTGTTTCTCCAGCTATGTTCCTTCTTAGGGAGTGAAGTAGAAATTTATGTTCCTCCTTGGAAGTATAAGTAGCTAGTAAGCTTTTGATGATATGTCATTAATGGAATTCAAACCCAGGTTCAACAGACTCTTGGATCCATTTTTATCACTCTGCAATAAAGGATACCTGTTAATAGCATAACATTTGGAACAACAAAATTAGACATTTTCAGGCACACAGTTCTTATTTCTTGTGCCTAACATCCCACTCAGCCCTTTCTAGGAAAAACCACCTTTTTGGAAGCCTGGCTTTGGCTTCACACCCTAGCCACATCTCACTTCTCCCTGATGTGAATGAGAACTTAGCATTATTCACAATGCTCTGACTCTGTCCTAATACAAAGACAAGATCACTTGGTAGAGAAGGCATGAATCCTCCCTTTCTCCTTAAGTACTATTTGGAATTACTGTTTCTTTTTGTGAAGATAGGAAAAAAAAGCAAAGTGCTTTTTTTTCTTACACCGTCAATGTAACACAGCATATTCTACCTCACTTCACTTCTGGACATTAAAACATGTATGGGATTTCTCCCCATATAACCAATTCTGAGACAAACACCAGCTATGTGTGCTTTAATTCAGTTCAGTTCCGATATTGAATTGGAATGCATTGAGTTGGGTTGATATGGGTTAAACTGAGTGGTGTTGAGTTAGAATTGGAATGAACTCAAGACAAAGAGATATAAGAATACCTCAGTCAGTGAACTAGTATATGAGACAAATCAACCCAACTCAACTGACAGAATGAACAGATGAGATGCTATTCAAGTCACAGGAGGAAGCTATATTAATCAACATTTATTGAGCACCTGCTATGTGCTTGGTGAGTACAACAGTGGAATAAATTCAGGATATTGTGGTTGTTCCCAGAAAGTGAATTTGACCCAAACTAAGGAGATTTCCAGAGGAACTGATATTTGTGCTTTGTTTTAAAGGGTGGTTCATAGTTATCTAGACAAAGAGGAAAGATAAAGCATTGTAGACAGAGGAAAGAAAAACAATTTTCTAGACTCTCCAAGACATCCAAAGTTCCTGAAACATGAAATACAGGGAGCTGAAGAGGTAGGACTAGAATGAGGGCAACAAGGTGGGAAAGTTGGGAAGCCAGGCCATGCTCAGATCACTAATGGCCTTCTGTGCCATCCCAGGAGTCCAGACTTATCCCAAAGAAGCTGGCCTTTTTTTTTTTTTGAGACGGAGTTTTGCTCTTGTTACCCAGGCTGGAGTGCAATGGCGCGATCTCGGCTCACCACAACCTCCGCCTCCTGGGTTCAGGCAATTCTCCCGCCTCAGCCTCCCGAGTAGCTGGGATTACAGGCACACGCCACCATGCCCAGCTAATTTTTTGTATTTTTAGTAGAGACGGGGTTTCACCATGTTGACCAGGATGGTCTCGATCTCTTGACCTCTTGATCCACCCGCCTCGGCCTCCCAAAGTGCTGGGATTACAGGCTTGAGCCACTGCGCCCGGCCAAGAAGCTGGCCTTCTAACACTGAGTCCATCTCACACCATGCCATTGCTTGGTGTGACATTAAACCTTGGTTGTAGTCTTAGTGTCCCTAGCACTTGAACATGTTCAGCTACTGGACACTCTCAGAACCCAGTCCTTTTGTTTGTATGGGAGCCTTATTATTTAGGCATAATTGATTACATCATTGGTTGTTGGTGATCAACTTGAACTTCAACCCCTCTTGCCTCCCTGGAGATTGGAGGTAAAGCTGAAAGTCCCAAGCCTCTCATCGTGTCTCCATCTTTCTGTGTGACTAGTTACCATTTTCAAGCTAAGTACGTCCACATCCACTAGGGGATGGCCAGGGAATGCAACCCTCCTCTGCCTTGAAGTCTGCCTCCTCTGCCTCTGTTCCCCAACACCTTTTGGTAGCTTCCTAACTCCCATCCTTCTGAACTGAGTGTATCTTTACAGATTGCCAAGCAAATGATATAACCTAGTCCTTTACTGGAATCCATAGAGCCATTCTGGACCACTAACATTTGTGTCTGATGGTGAGAACTTACACCTTCTAGTCTTCTTACATATCCATGACATACAGAATACATATTTATATTTTAATAAAAACAGAACTCTCCCTCTTCTTATTTTTTGGGTACTTAGGCATTTTAATAGGGAGAAGTGATTTGACAGGATCTTCCACTGGCAGAGAAGAAGTACAAAGCAACAGACATGCAAGCACTTAGTGTTATAACTGAAGCCACCTACATTCCCTTTCCACCTGTTTTTCGAGATGTAAGGCCAGTTGCAGAGAGTGCAGAGTTACTACCAGAAAACAGATCTTCTTCTCCAGACTCACTTCCTCCGTAGTCCCACAAGACAGGACTATGTAATCTGAGGAAAAACAATGTCCTGCTGGTATTGAGAGTCCTTGTATAGTTAAATGCACTGTACCATAGACGCTCCCACAACCTGGGTTGTTCTATCCTGAAGAATGTCTAATTATATATTTCCATGGTTACTTTGAGAGATAGTATAAAAACGAGTCCCCCAACCCCCTAAAACATCAAAAAGACTTTAGGAAGCATGTCGAAGGGAGGGCAAAACAAAGCCATACAATTACCATATTCAAGCAAATAATCAGAGGCGAAATTGGCGACTGAGGCATATTATCTCTCACTAATTATCATTTTAAGTGATGAAAAACTCAAAATGAATGGTCCTTTCTCCACCCCTGTGCTGCACAGAGCTCTCCTTTTCCCAGCTCCAGGAACTAAGGGCCTAATTATTTGCGCTTAATAATGGAGCCCCATCTCCTTGGCACAAATTCCATTTGCTCCCGTAAATGGGGGCCACACATCTCGCAGAAAGTGTAGTTGTTAAAAATAAAGCCCGTGTGCTCCCTGTCTCCCCTTCCCACTTCCCAGCATAAAGAATGATTGTAATTAAGAACAGCCCAATTAGCAGCCTTAGCTCAGATTCCTTCACTCCTCAAACCGGGCAGGCATTTACCCCCGTTTTGGCTTGGGTGGGATGTCATTCTCGGAGAAGTCAAATTCAGACGTATGCTCCAAATCACCCTGGGCTGAATGACACTGTGCCACATCCCCTGTCATGCATTTGTGAAGGGAGTTTAAATTCAAGGGATAAGATGGCTTTTCCAAAAGATTTTGAGTTGTTATGTGGATGGACATGAGAAATGGCTTGTTTTAAATATACCACTGATTCAGTACTTCACTTATGATATGGTTTGGGTCTGTGACCCTACCCAAATCTCATGTTGAATTATGATCATTGGTGTTGGAGGAGGGATCTGGGGGGAGATGATTGGATCATGGGGTCAGATTTCTCCCTTGCTTTTCTCGTGATAGTGAGTAACTTCTCATGAGATCTGTGTGTGTAGCACCTCTCTCTTCACTGCTTTCTCCCACTCCACCATATGAAGAAGTGGTTCATTGGCCGGCCATGGTGGCTCACTTCTGTAATCCCAGCACTTTGGGAGGCCAAGGCAGATGGATTATTTGAGGCCAGGGGTTCAAGACCAACCTGGACAACAGAGTGAAACCTCATCTCTACTAAAAATACAAAAATAAAAACCACAAAAAATCAGCAGGGCATGGAGGCACATGCCTGTAATCCCAGATACTCAAGAGGCTAAGGCAGGAGAATCAGTTGAACTTGGGAGGTGGAGGTTGCAGTGAGCCAATATTATGCCATTGCACTCTAGCCTCCTTGACAGAGTGAGCAGAATGAGATTCTGCTAAAAACAAACAAACAAACAAACAAACAAACAAAAACTCCCCTTCACCTTTGGCCATGATTTTAAATTTTCTGAGGTCTCCCAGCCATTCTTCCTGTACAGCTTGCAGAACTGTGAGTCAATTAAACCTCTTGTCCATATAAAATACCTAATCTCAGGTAGCTCTTTATAGTAGTGTGAAAACAGATGAATACAGCTTATTAATTGAGTACAGGGTGAGCACCTATCATGGTCTAAGCATCATGCTAGGAGGGAGCTTTGAAGTGATGCACCTGAAAGAATGCCTGTGTTCAAGTTGATCCCAGCCAAGCAGAGCTAGGTGGATTCATGAGTGATTGGGGTGCATGGAATAACTGCAATAAGAGCTGGGTACTTCTGTAGTGGGGGCAGTAGTGGGTGTGAAGACAGATAAGGGTAACTTTTGAGAATACAGGAACTGCAAAGTAAACACTTTCCTAAGTCCACTCTGGAAAATTAGGTCTGGCTTACAACAGAGAAAATACTGAATTGCTGCTGTTGAGTATGTGTAGGTGGAACCATGCAGCTGAGCATGTGCTGAGGTTTTCAAGGCATTTCATGCTCTGCCTCAGATCTTCTTTTCAGTCACATTTTCTATGTAAGTCTGCCTTCACATTCTGCCTTGGCTGTGCCTGACACGCCATGTTTCCCTAACGCAACGCAACTTCATGCCCATGTTGTTCCTTCCTCTGACATCCTTTCTTCCTGTTCTGTATCTACAGAGTTCTGAATCTGTTTGGGCAGCATGCTGTCATGGAAGGTAAACTGGCTTTGGAGAACCCCCCTCCCCGCCCCCTTCAGTATTGGTGCTGCTATGGGCAAGATGTTGATTCTCCGTGAACTCAGTTTTCTCAGATATATGAAGGCAGGGATAATGATTCCTACCTCAAAGAACTGTTGTGAGGACTAACTAAGAAAGGAGACTCACAAGATAAGGCAGGTGGTGGGTGCTTTATAGTTACTACTTTCCTGCCTGGCTTTGTGGGATCAAACTGCAGGGAATTCAATTAAACAAACCAGTAAGAGCTCAAGTCCTACCAACAAGAAAATTATAGACCACTTCCTGGGGGTCAAGCCCCAAGCTGGCAGCTATGGGAAGCCAGGAATGTGAGGCCTAGAGCTTTTATAAAGGTGCTGCTGGCCCAGGTGTGGAGAGAAGACCCATTGCATACAGGAAACAAGCCAGCCCGATATTGTGTTATAGTGTCTACTTGTGAGCAGCCTAAGGGCTGGGGGTATTCCTCTTTGAATGTTTAGAGACTAGTATACTGCCTTTCATTGAATGAATGTATAAATGACTGAAACGAATGAGCAAATAAATGTACAATGTTTTAGTGCCTTCCACTATTACAAGTCCAAAGTATATGCTTAATAAATTAGTATTGACTATCCGAATTCATGAAGGAATAGTCTGCATTGCACATCATAGGCAATGTATGATTCAGAGGATGTGCAGAAAATTTGGGAGGAGTTAAAAGTTAAATTCTTTTTCTTTCTTTCAAAAAAAAAAAAAAGAAAAAAGAGGGAGTGAGACAGGTGACACTGGTTAAAGAAAAAAGAAAATTTGGGAGGAGTTGCAATTCTCGCATCTGATAAAATAGATTTCAAAGCAACAAAGATATAGTGGTAAGAGGGTCAATGCAACAATAAGAGCTAACAATCCTAACACCCAGATACATAAGACCCATAAAGAGATTTAGACTCAACGAGACAGAAAATTTATAAGGATATCCAGGACTTGAACTCAGATCTGGAACAAGTAAACTCAATCAATATTTATAGAGCTCTCCATTTTAAATACACAAAATATACATTCTCCCCCTTAAATACACAAAATATTGATCAGCCATTATTAATACCCATTTTTAGAATAAAGCTACATTCCCATTCTCTCTCCCTCTTTTTCTTCCTCTTTCTTCCTCTCCTTCACTCCTTTTTTTCTTTCTTTAAAAATAAGAGAGACTAGCACGGTACCTTTCATTGAATGAATGTATAAATGACTGAAACGAATGAGCAAATAAATGTACAATGTTTTAGTGCCTTCCACTATTACGAGTCCAAAGTACATGCTTAATAAATTAGTATTGACTATCTGAATTAATGAAGGAATAGTCTGCATTGCACATCATAGGCAATGTATGATTCAGAGGATGTGCAGAAAATTTGGGAGGAGTTAAAAGTGGGTTTTGTGTTGCTACTTTCCTACTTGGCTTTGTGGGATCAAACTGCAGGAAATTAGATCTGCTCCCCATTCACTCTCTGTGTGACCTTCAGCAAGCCCAGTACTTGTAGCTAATCCAAGGCTTGGAAGAGCATTCTTCAAAAATGAACAGCTCTCTCTCTTTATAAATGGCTCAAAATTGATTTCTGGTGTGCCATAGTCCCCTCCTCTCTGTAATGTCAGACACTCCATCTGTACATTGGTTGCTTAGATAAAACCACATGGGGTCTTCATGGAGAAATTCATGCTTGAGTGGTTTTAGATGATGAGTAGGAGTTAACCAGAAATTTAGCGGGGAGAAGGACCAGTGGTTTAGCAAACCTTGTTCACACAGAGAGTAGGGAAAAGTGTCCCAATAAAACTAAGACTGTATTCTTTTTTTTCTGAGACAGAGTCTTGCTGTGTCACCAGGCACCAGGGTGGTGTGCAGTGGCATGATCGTGGCTCACTGCAACCTCCACCTCCCAGGTTCAAGCAATTCTCCTGCCTCAGCCTCCCAGGTAGCTGGGACTACAGGTGCGAGCCACCATGCCTGGCTAGTTTTTATATTTTTTAGTAGAGAAGGGGTTTCACCATAGTCTCAATCTCTTGACCTTGTGATCCACCCACCTCGGCCTCCCAAAGTGCTGGGATTACAGGCGTGAAAGGTACAAGAAGAGTTAGAGAAAAGGGCGGAAGTGTAGGTGAAACTGGAGTATGAGGGGTTTTGCAAGACACTCTAAGAGGTCTTTGTTCAGATCAGGCAAGATAAAATTACTTAATGAGGCCCTCTTGCATGCCAGGCAGTGTCCTCCTTACCGAGTAATGACGGATGAGGAAGACGTGGTCTTTGTACTTATACTCACGGTTCCACTGGGGACAAGCAGAAAAGGAACAGAAAATTTCAATGTAACATGGTGGTGAATGTTGTAAGGGAGGTAAGGACAGGCGAGGGGAGAGCACCATAGAGGTCTCACCACCATGCTGTGATGGAGCTACAGCTACCGTCATCATTATACAGATGCGGGGACGGAGCATGCTTAATTCTCAGGCTTGAGCTCAATCTACTGCACAAGGCATGGGAGAAAAAAAACACCTGCCACTGTGGCTGTATTCTAAGCTGTGCTTTTGGTGTGAAATCTCTCTTATTGGCTTCAAGGCCACAGAGAGGCAAACTCACCTCTGAGGTGATACTAGCTGCCAGGGGACGGGGAAGAAAGTGGGTGTCCCATCTCTGCATGTCCTGCAGTGCCCAGGCCTTGGTGCCTTTTCTACCTTCTGTCTCCCTTTGCCCCCTGACATGCCGCCAGTCAGTTGCTTAGCAACATCTCCAGCAAGTCTATGTATCATGGCATAAATTGCTGTTATGCACAGGGAGAGATTTCTCCCTCCTCTTGCTCCTGCGTTTTAAGCAAAAAGACATCCTAAAATAGGGCATTTTTTTCTATTCTTTTTTTTTTTGACAGACAACTTCTGTGTAAATGTTGAAATCTGTGTTGTCTGTCAGGAGCAGTCAATCTGAAAACTTTGCTGAAAAGAATGTATATTTAGTAACGGGTGACAAAGAGAGGAAGACATTGAGATGTCAATTATTCTAGTGAGTTAATACAAAAGCTGGGTATTTAAATCAAGTGGTTTAGGGAAGTGAGAAGGAAAAAGGAGACGAGCTTCATGCAGATCTTGCAACTGAAACAGTGCAGGGCTCTGTTTTGTTTAACTCCATCTGTTGCTGAGGACGTCCATGGTGTCAGCCTAACCCTGAGTGTCTGTGAGAGCATTCATGCTGCTACACGGAGGCTCACTCGGGATCCCTGCAGGAAACGATGCTGGCTTTATAAGCAATGAGGCCAGATTCGAGCCCCAGTTCTGTCGATTTTCATATCTGGACTCTGTATAGCATGTCCTTTGTTAAAATACGGAAGATTTCTGAATGAGTTTGTACAAAGCTCATCTCTTCCAGGCCCCTCCATAACCTCCTGCATCTACTTTTTGCCTCACCTCTCTCCGTTCACTCCATAGCCTGGGCCTCCAGACCCCTATACCAGTGTTCTTCTGCATGGACAGTGCCAGGGCTGTCTTGCTTGTGAAATTTGTCCAGTGCCACCCCTATCACCCTAGAGCCATTGCTTGCAACTTGGGGCAATTTTGTGTCCAGAGGACATTTGGCAATATTTGGGCTATTTTTGGTTGTCACTTCTGAGGGGCAGGGTTATTACTGGAATTCAATGTTTCAAGGCCAGGGATGCTGCTGAACATCCTACTATGCACAGCGCTCCTCCCCACAACAAAGAATGTGCCCACTCCACATGACAGTAGTACCCAAGGGGAGAAGCCCATTCTGCAGTGATCCTCTGAGGGAGAGAACCTGGCTGAGTGACATGTGCATCTTCTGATCTTACATAGTACGTGACATGTCCTAGGCTTCCCAGTAAATCATTCTTTAATGAGTAAACAGCAAAAAAAAAAAAAAAAGAATTCACCTAATGATTGAGCCAATACTTTCTAGTTCCAAGATACTAAAGCCGAACAGTTCTAACAGCATGGCTGGTGTACCATTTCAGGCCGGATTTATTCCAGATATCAACTGGCATTCAAAAGTAGTTGTGATGTGACTATGTGGAATAAATTTACTATTGAGCAAGAACTGGTTGGGATAAAATGTCTTAGCGAGCTTCCTAGGTGCCGTTCTGCAGGTGGCCTACAGTTTGCTGATGGCCATAGCATTTTGTCTGTTTCTCTTTGGTAGGCTTTCTAGTTCCTTTTTCAACCTCAGCTCACTCTGATCTTGAATGATCTCCAGACAGTCGGCTTTTTATCCCATGCCTTCAAGATATGACACAACAGGCCTGTGACAGTCAACATTTCCACATTTCCTGAGTAGTGAGTTGAATTATGCCCCTCAAAAAATGTGCCCAAGTCCTAATTCCATTTGACCCAGAAATCCTGTTACTGGGTATATATCCAAAGGATTATAAATCATTCTATTATAAAGACACATGCATGCGTATGTTCATTGCGACACTGTTTACAATAGCAAAGACCTGAAACCAACTCAAATGCCCATCAATGAGAGACTGACAAAGAAAATGTGCCATATATACAGCATGGAATACTATGCAGCCATACAAAAGGATGAATTCATGTTCTTTTAGGGACATGGATGAATCTGGAAACCATCACTCTCAGCAAACTGACACAAGAACAGAAAACCAAACACCACATATTCTCACTCATAGGTGGGTGTTGAACAATGAGAACACATGGACACAGGGAGGGAAGTATCACACACTGGGGTCTGTTTGGGAGGGGATAGAGGAGGGACAGCAGTAGGTGGGGAGGTTGGGGAGGGATAACATGGAGAGAAATGCCAGATATAGGTGATGAGGGGTGAAGGCAGCAAACCACCTTGCCATGTATATACCTATGCAACAATTCTGCAAGATCTGCACATGTACCCCAGAATCTAAAGTACAATTTAAAAAAATGTCCAAGTCCTAACTCCCAATTGCTGTGGCTGTGACTTTATTTGGAAAATGGGTCTTTTCCCATTTTCCAGATGTGATGAAGTTAAGGCAGTCAAGAGATGAGATCATCCTGGATGTATGGTAGGCCTGAATCCAAGATGTGTGTTCTTGTCAGAGAAAGAAAAAGACATGCTGGGACCCGGGGCACAGAGGAGAGAAGGCAGTATGAAGAAAGAGGCAGAGACTGGAGTGGTGTGTCTACAAGCTGGGACTACCAGGAACCGCAGAACCCTAGGGGAGAGGTATGGGCAGATTCTCCCTTGGAAGGTTAATTTCACATTTCAATTTGACTGGGCCATTGGGTGCCTACATGTCTGGTTACACATTATTTCTGGGTGCACCTCTGGGGCTGTTTGGAAGACATAAGCATTTGAATCAGTGGACTCAGCCAGGTAACTGGCCTTCCCCAGTATGGGTGGGCACCATCCAACCCACTGGGGGCCTAAATAGAACAAAAGGAGGAAAAATGGAGAATGGAGAATACATTTTTTTTTGCCTGACTGCTTGATCTGGGACACAGGTCCCCTCCTTTCCTGAGCTGGACTTGCCCCATCAGCTCCTCTAGTTCTCAGGCCTTCAGACTTCGGCTGGTTGGTACCACACCACTGGCTTTCCCGGGTCTTGACCTTGCAGACAGTTGCTTTCGAGATTTCTCAGTCTTCATAATTACGTGAGCTGATTCCTCATAGTAAATCTCCATCTCTCTGTATATCTGTATGTGTATATCTTTGGTTCTGTTTCTCTGGAGAGCCCTGACTAATATACTCCCTGCGATGCTTCAGAAGGAACTAACCTAGTAACAACGTATTTCAGACTTTTGGCCTCCAAAACCACGAGAGGTCATGTTTCTGTTGTTTAAACCACTCAGCTTGTGGTCATTTGTCACCATAGCCTCCGGACACTAATGCACTAATGCATCGTGTAAGCCCCCTGCTGCTTCTGGTCCCATTACCACAGATCAAGGCAGCATCGTCCTGCCATTTGCTCAAGTCCCAATCCTGACCTGACTCTGCCCCTGCTGAACCTGTGGACTCCGGCCGGCTGATGAGTTCTGCAAACTCTATCCACTCTATGGTCCTTCACTCTTCTGTCCACTGTATGCTCAGCCTCCACTGCCCAGTTTGAGGCCTCAGTAACTTCCACTCAGCACACCACACCAGCATTCTTCTAACTTGTGTCTCCATCCTGGCCAGGCCACCCTCCATCTGCCTCTGAATTGAAAAGCTTCCAGATCCTTAAAACCCTTCATCCAGTCCTCCCTATAATCCTGAATCATTCAAATTCTTTAGTAGACGTGTCTTTCTTGATCTTTTAAAATGAATTTTTATTTTCTATTAAAAAAACTATTTCAAAAACCGTTTTTTAGCCCCTAGAATGCACCAGTCCTTGTGTCTGGCCCTGAGTATACATGGCTCTGGTTTTGTTCATTCAGATATGGTTCTTGTCCTGGGAGCTTATGCTTGAGTTGAAGAGAAAGACACAAATAATGATTTCATTCCAGTAGAAATGAGTGAAGGATGAGAAGTTACTTGTGTTATGAAAGCAACTGATGGGGAATGGGATTACTAAATTGCTAACCTAGTTTAGGGGCAGAGAAATCTTCCTCTGAGGAAGCAATGCCTTAACCGACAGCTGGGGGATGAGCTGACAGGAGGAGCAGGGAGAGGGGAGGGTTCTGGGCCAGGCACAGTGTGACAAGGGTTGGTGTGGCTCATCTGAGAACCCATGTGGCAGTGAACGGGGACACAGTGAGCCATTAGGGCAGATAGGATGCGAAGCAAGGTGGAGCAACAGAGAAGGGCTGATTGTACAAAGCCTGGATTTTATTCTAAACAAAAGGAGAAGTACCGAGGGGCTTTACATAGGGAGTGAATTGATAAGATTTGTCTTTAAAATATCACCTAGGCAGCTCTGTGGATGTGGACTAGAAAAAGGCAAAGGTTGGCCTTGGAAAACCCCATTAGCGTGAAGGTCGGCTTTGGAGAAACCCCATTAGGGGGAAGGTTGCCCTTGGGACACCCTTTCAGGAGGCTCTGGGAGTCCTGAGAGATAAGGGTGGTTCACCCCCGAGTGAAGGTCCGGCAGTGGATGGAGCATACCGGGGACTGGTGGTGAGTGAGTGGCTACAGAAAGAAAGATGTCAAGGGAGATGTCCCAGGTTTTTGAGTGAGAAACAGGATGCGTGGTCCCATGTATGG
The DNA here is from genome assembly GCA_028533165.1 of Leontopithecus rosalia. Taxonomy (NCBI): domain Eukaryota; kingdom Metazoa; phylum Chordata; class Mammalia; order Primates; family Cebidae; genus Leontopithecus; species Leontopithecus rosalia. Next base: position 81,981,711 of record CM052663.1, read on the forward strand.
CTCTGGAGAAGACAGGAGGATAGATGGCTGTGGGGGAGAGGAGTCACTGAGGTGTGGTGGGAGCCTTCCTCTCTCTCTGGCTTCTCCTCCCTGCTTCTCCCATCTTGTCCAGCTCTTGGAACACCTTGCAGCCCTGCAAACCCCAGGCTGCCTTGACTGTGGCCTGTCCCACCCACTGCCCCTTCTTCCTACAACACTTCGTGTGTTTCTCCTTCTCTCCTCTGGGAAGCTCTCCTGACTACTCGCTCCTTCTTCTGCCTAGAATCCCTATAGCTCACTTCTTTCCCAGCAAATGCTCCTCTAGAAAAGCTTCCCTGACCTCCCCCTCTATCCTCAGTCAGGATGTATGTTTTTCTTGCAAAGTCAGTTCTCAAAGGTAAGTGCACCCAATGCAAGTAAACAGATGTAGCTAGATGAGAAGGTTGTCCAGCTTCACACACTGAACATCTTACACTCAACTGGGACTCAGCTACGTGTAAACATGAAATGATGATACAGTTCTGCCTACCAATATATGGCTGCCATGAGCATCCAGCGAAATAAGGGATGTGAAAATGTTTTATAAACTCAAGGAAATAATGATAAGTAAAGTATAGCATGAAGCAAAATAGATTCCTAATAGATTTCACTCGATTATAGTTGGGAGTTTGCATTAGTTATGAAAGTTAGAAAGAGACCTCCCGTTATTACCTAAATATATTATCTAAAGACATACTTTAAATCATGAAAGCCAGAAACAGCCACACAATGAGACTCTAGTGGAGGTATTTTTTAAGAGCAAAGCTTCCCAAACACCAGTCTGTGAACCAAGACCAGCGTGTATATTACCTGTCCATAGCTAAACTGTCAGTGTAACATTGCCTACTTACCCATTTTGGGAAAAGCAATTTTTTCTCATTGATGTTGGGTTTTGTTTTTATTTTTGTTTTTGTTTTTACATGATCTGTAGCAGCAAAGTTTGTCTCCTTACTCTGATCATTCAATTATTATTTAAAAAGTCTGTAATATAAAAAAGTTGTATCCACTGTTTTTGGATACTCTTCATTTTTTAGATTTTTTTTAACTATTGAATATTTTGAAAGTGCTAAAGAAATCTCAAGGGAAATAAATTGGGCTGGAAACATTGGTCTATTCCTCTGAAATCCTGTGGGACTGGGACAAGAGGGAGATACTATGATTTATTAGGTTTTAGCTGGAGTGGATCTTACAAGTTATCTAATTCCATATCCTTCTAAGAGATGCTTTCATGCTCTCAATAACATCTCTAACAATTGTGTTCCACTTTCAGTGACCAAATACTAACTTCTGAGGGGTCGTACCATCTTTGAACAGCCATGACTCTTAGAATGATCTTCCTTAAATCGAGTCTGAATCCATCTTCACCTCATTCCACATACTGATCCCATTACTCCTATGGAATCCCAGTGAATACGTCAAATTTCTTCTTTATGGATATCAATCAAATATTAGAATTTAGTTACCTTGCTTCTTTTTCTGTTCCCTAAGGCAATCAGCTTGGATTCCCAGGAAATACATTTGAATGAACCTGAGTTGATACCTTCTCCTTTTCAGTGTTTTTGTCTTTAGCCTGTTTCCTGCTTCAGGGTCCTGGTGGCCCTGTAAGGATCCCTGTGACAATGCACCAACTCCGTATGTTACAAATTCTTGGTTAAAACTTTGCTCTGTCTGGTGCCTCTTCTTTCTGCCTGACTACCTCTCTGTCCGTTCATGTTGGTCTGAGGTTCCAGTGCATTATCTGTTTCTTTGATAGGGTCAAGGCCCTCATGCTGACTTCATGTAGGTTCCCACATTCTCTGGGATGGAGATTTGTGTGTGTGTGTGGAAGATTTATCAAGGAAGTGCCTTTGGGAGACGCACATAGAAGCAGAGTAAGCAGCATCAGTGCAGCTTCAGGAGAGCCCTGGGCTGAGCCAATGCCCAAGGGAGCCCTGGAGTGTAACTACCTTGGAGTCTGTCCTGCCTTGAGGCAAGGGAGCTTTCACACCCTCGCACCCCTCAGTGGGTGTGCACTGCTCCAGGGCCCTAAATCATTGGCTCTCAGTTTGCTTGTGTGAAGTGGCTCCAGTAGCATTTGGATTGTATTTTGAATAAAGTTCCAGGTGTGACTCCTTTGGAGAGGAGCATGAAGAAGCTGAGGACAGGGCCAGAGGGGCTGGGCCAAGTGCTATGGCCTCTGCTATGGCTCCCTACTGTGCAATGCACTCAGATCTCCTACTCTGCAGCCTTGTTCCATCCCACCCAACTCACTACCAAGCTAAGAAGTCCAGTCCGAGCGTGTCTCCCTGATGCCCTCCCATTCAGCTGAGCAACGTGTGCCGGTTTTCTGAGCATGCTCCAGCTTGCTGACAGCTTCCTCTAAATTTAGACCTTTTTCTTAACTTTTATTTTATGTCCAGGGGTACAAGTGATGTGTCTTACATAGGTGAACTTGTGTCATGGGCTTTATTGTTCTGATTATTTCATCACCTGGGTGTTAAGCTTAGTAGCCATTAGCTACTTTTTCCTAGTACCCATTAGCTATTTTCTCTCCTCCCAAATTCCAGCCTCTGAAAGGCCCCAGTGTGTGTTATTCCCCTCTATGTGCCGTTGTGTTTTCATCATTTAGCTCACACGTAAAAGTAAGAGCATGTGATATTTGGTTTTCTGTTTCTGCATCAGTTTGCTAAGAATAATGGTCTCCTGTTCTGTCCACGTCCCTGCCGAAGCCTGCACTGGACTCTAGGTACATGTTGACCAGGGGAATGAAGATCAGAGTAACCACACTCCTTGTTCTCAGCCCATCAACGCATCTAAAATGGAATCATGGGGATTTTTGGAAAGGGATGTTTTGTTTGTCTCCAATTCATCCCATTAGTGAGAGAAGGACGTGTCACCCTAAATAATGCATGAGAGCCTGACCCTGGGCAGATGAGACTGACAGCGGTTTATGACTCACATACACTCAGAACCCAGGGTGGAGGGCACCACATGCTATGCAGGGCCACATGGGGGAATAAATGGGCCAGCAGGGGCTGTGAGAGGCGGGCTTTGTAGTAACAAGAGGATGGGGCAACCCTTGGTTCACATGGGAAGATGTATGTGAGGAGTTGTTTGAACGATTCCATGGTTGGCAGGAAGAAGAAACCTGTGAGGTTGAGGAGTGGGTGTAGTGCGTCATGTCTGTGGATGAAGGAAACTAGCTAAGTGGGGAACCTTTGATCCTGAGTGATGACCATATCTGGGAAGAGCAGGGAAACTCATAGTTAGGTCTTTGGGGTCCTATGAAGCTCAAAGATGTCAAGGCAGAAGCACGTGAAATGTTAGTTCTTACAATAGAGGAAAGCAGCCTCATTTTGAGCTGGCTGCTGATTACAATATCTGAATATTTTCTCATATATGCTATGGGCTAAACTATGCCCCCATCCATCCCCCTGCCCCTCATTCCTGATCATGTGTTCAGGCAGTGATCTCTGCAGCTGTCCACTCATTGCAGGCGCTCAGTAACATCCTGCAGGGAGTCTGAATGAATGAATGACTTGAGGCCTGTGGCTGTGGGAAAGGGGTGGATGAAGAGAACAGAGAAAAGGAAGTGGCTTGCATCCAGACAAATTTCTCAGTGTGATGAGCAGCAACACTAGCTGCTTCAGTCCTCTCCGACTATCACGGTTATTTAGGGAGGTCCGTGCTGGCCTTTTTCAGGGACTCAGGAAGAGAACAGGGCTCATATACACCAAGGTCCAGGAACCGCTGCTCAGTCATTTGGCCACAAAAGTCCATTTATATCAATAAAACAGTCCTGTAAGCATAATGCAAATTTCATTGCTGGTACACTAGACTGGCTGAAATGCTTGGGTGCATCCTTAAAGAGAACACAATTATTATGCCTGATTTGTGATTTTACAGCTGTGGAGGATGGGGCAGGGAGTCAGAGTAGTTTTTTCAACATTAGCAAGATTGGAGAAAAAAACCAAACCAAACCAAAACAAAACCCAGCAACTTACAAAACACATCATCGTCTTGTGTTTTCTTATAATGCAAAATGCAATATGTAAAGAAAGTCTTGATCTGCGGAAGACATGAAACCAAAGTGAGATAAATCAGGCTCCATGCCAGGAGTCCTCCTCTCCAACATGGTTAACGAGCTTGGTCTTGTGCACGTCTCAGGAAACACTGAATCGCTGACACAAAGGGAAAACACAGTTGCAAACAGTTGACTTCGTTTGTTTTTCTCCTAACACTATTGTCTAAGGTTTATTTGTTTGTTCTTAATTCCAAATATTCCCTTGAAATCCCCTGAGGAAAATATTGCATGATGTGTGATTACCCAGATTTTTAGAAGCTAGAGAACCTGATTTTGTACTGTTCAGGGAAGGAGTTCACCTAATGAATTTTTTTAAATCTAACTTTGTGAGTGGTCAGCTTTCTTTTGGTGTCACAGCCAAAATACAGGGACCCTTGAGTAGTGGAAAGAACAGAATTTTTGTCAGATTGTTTGGATGGGGTCATGGCTCCTGCTAAGCTAGTGGCATCTGACAAGTTAGCTGACTTCTGTGATCCTTAGTTCTCCTTATTTTCAAGTGTAGATAATGAGAAGAGCTCTGCTATGTGGATGGAGCATGATCAATACATCAGAAAATGGATGTGAGTGTGCAGATGGCAAAACCCTGTGTAAAGCCAGTGTATTACTATCAGCCCTGGGCGTTGATTTCCCCGTTTGTCAAATGACATGTTGGACTAATTTCTAAGGTCGTATTCTGTGTTAGTTTGTGTTCATGCTTTTGATAAAGACATACCTGAGACTGGGTGATTTATAAAGAAATGAACTCACAGTTCCATGGGGCTGGGGAGGCCCCACAATCATGGTAGAAGGAAAAAGGCATATCTTATGTGGTGGCAGGCAAGAGAGAATGAGGATCAAGCAAAAAGGGTTTTCCCTTATAAAATCACCGGATCTCACGAGACTTTAATCACCACTAAGAGAACAGCATGAGGGAAACCACCCTTATGATTTAATTATCTCCCTCTAGGTCCCTCCCACAGACATGGGAATTATGGGAGCTACAATTCAAGATGAGTTTTGGATGGGGACACAGCCAAACTGAATCACTTTCAATTCTTACATTGCCAACATAAGAAGGGGCACTCTTCTTGTTTCATAAAGTGTGCATGTGATGGCATCTGTAACCTGCTATACATGATGCTGAGAAGAATGACCAGATGAGGAGGATAAGTGTCTGCCCTCAAAGTGGGTCACAACATAAAGAGAAAGAGGGTCATATAAATACATTGACCCTAATAGGAATTGTGGTCTAACAGCTGGAGGTGGGAGCTGTGCACATGGGAACATGTAAAGAGGAGCATGTGTGCACAGCTGCCTTGTCTTAGTTCACACTGGAGCCAACACTAAAACTTTTGTCCTTGGTGTGTCAGATTGGTACATCAGGGGGATTTGCAGGTCCTGTTTTTATATCCTCTCTTGGTGGCTTTGTAGGATGCAGGAGTTATGTAGCAGGAAGGAAAGATGTGGAACTTTTTTTCCCTCATCCTGGCTGAAGCCCTCTAGGTTCATTCTGGCTCAGCATCACAGGTGTATACAAGGGTTTTATGTCTTATTCAAAGTGAAAGAATCAGTGAGTATTTTAGAGTTGGGCCGATGGATTTTTGGAGAACATCTAGTCTACAGCCGGAAGGAGAAGCTCTGGGGATGAGAGCTATCTACTGATTATACATCTGTCTTTTCCAAATCTTCTTCCTCTGTCATTTAGGTCTAGTTTATGATCTTAGCTGCACTCTACAATCGCAGGAGTGATAATACAAATCCCAAGCTGAACACCTAACCAGTTCAGTTAGAATTTTTGAGGGTGGGACTAAGCTAGCAGTATTCTTAAAGCTCCAGGGGATTCCATTATGCAGCCAGGGTTGAGGATTCCAGGCCTCCCACTTCTCATCTGCTCCCACTTCCCCATGTTGCTCAGCCAGAGGCACCCCATCTCCATCCTAAAGACAAATCATGTCCGATGCTGACCACGTCAGTGCTGACCAAGACAGCTCACCTTAGAAGCTTGTATCCAGAATGGGTCTCATTGCCTTGATCCAGCACCTGGGGCCACCCAAGTCCACTGCATTGATTTTCCTTCCCACACCTGTCTCTTTCCTGATTTCACTCCAGTCTACATGGCCTTCCTCTCGTGTGTCAAACTCATCAAACCCATTCTCACTTCAGAACTCTGTTAACTCCACTCCCTTTCAACTGGAAATTTCTTCCCTTCGACGCTTGAATGGTGGCTTCTTTTCACAGTTGAGGGCTCAGCTCAGTCACTGCTTCCACTTTCTCCACTCTCCCCTCCCCTCCTCACCAGGTATTCTTAATTAGAATTGCCTGAGTTCCTCCTTCCCATAGCACTGATTACTAGGTGATACAGTTTGGATTTGCGTCCCTGCCCAAATCTCACATCACATTGTAATCTCCAGTGTTGGAGGTGGTTCCTGGTTGGAGGTGATTAGATCATGGAGGGTTGTTCATGGACAGTTTAGCATCATTCCCTCTGTGCTGTTCTCTCCATAGTGAGTTCTCATGAGAGCTGGTTGTTTAAAAGTGCATACCACCTCCTGCCTCTCTCTTCCTCCTGTTTTGGCCGTGTGAAGTGCTGGCTTCCCATTTGCCTTCTGCCATGACTGTAAGTTTCCTGAGGCTTCCCAGAAGCTGAGCAAATGCTACTATGCTTCCTGTACAGCTTGTGGAGCCATGAGCCAATTAAACCTCTTTTCTTTATAAATTACCCAGTCTTGGTCATTTCTTTATAGCAATGGGAGAACAGACTAACACACTCCATGAAATGATTTGCTTATTTGCTAATAGCCCCTCTCATTCCACAAGAATATGTGTTCTGGAAATCAAGAGTCTTGCTCTCCAGGTCATAGGTTAGTACCAGGTAAGGGTAGTGCCTCTCGCAGCTCTTCATAAATATTTACAGACTGACTGATTCTTTCTTCTGCTAGTAACCCAGGCTGTTCACCTTGCAGTGGTGTTTCACCTCTTTTCCTCTTTATCCATTTCTGTCTCTCCCATCTTTCTCCTCCCTTTGCAGTTTTATAGGCACAGTAGGTTGAAATCCCCTGGCTTGGTGGGATCTTCCACATTATCAGGCACCAAGGCAAGGCCCAGCAGGTGTTAAGCATATGGAATCTTCCACTCACTGGAGCAACACATCCATTGATATTCTCTTTTCCTCCTGCTGCATTATCACCAAATGTGAGGACAAAATTCTGAACCAAAATGTTTCAGTCCTAAGTTGTATGCTCTGCTACATTTCCTTCCTTGAGGGGGTTTATTAATTTAAAATGGAAACTCTCCTCATGTGAGAAGTGTTAAAATGTACTTCCAAAGCCTGTTGGACTGCAGCATATAGGTCAGTCAGAAGCAAGTCCCAGCTCTCCTTGGCTCGGCCGACCCTGGGGCCTTTCCCTCAGGCTCATGAATGAGGTGCTCTCCAGGGCCCTGGGACTGACTTTAAACTTGAGCCATCTTGATCACAAATTAGATAGTCATAAAAATAAAAGGGACTAAAAAAACTTTTCAAGCCATAAATCTGGACAGGGCTGTAGAGAACAAGGGTAGAGCCACCTCAGCCCTTGACCAGAGCACAGAAAATGGTATAATTATACACAGAATCAATAACGTCCACATTCCCTGGACACACTCCACTGTGTGAAAGCAGCCCAAACTCTAAACATTTCTTCTGTTTAGTTACTTGTATTACTCCCCCTCACATCTATTATATCACATGTCCATCAAAAAGTTTGGCAGCAAACTGGGTCTGATGTTGTGTTAGTCTGTTCTCTTGCTGCTAACAAAGACACACCTGAGACAGGGTAATTTATAAGTAAAGAGGTTTAGTCAACTCACAGCAGGACTGGGGAGGCCTCAGGAAACTTATAATCATGGCAGAAGGGTAACCAAACACGTCCTCCTTCACATGGCATCAGGAAAGAGAGGTGCCCAGCGAAAGCAGAAAAGCCCCTTTTAAAGGCATCAGATCTCACAGTTACAAGAACAGCATGAGGGTAACTGGCTCCACGATTAAATTACCTCCCACTGGGTCCCCTCACGACTCATGGGGATTATAGGAACTACAGTTTGAGATGAGATTCGGTGAGGGTTGGAACAGCCAAACCATATCGGATATCACAAGGGTTTTTGCCTCGGAGTAAGAAAACCACCAAGGCTGGGCACGGTGACTCACACCTGTAATCCCAGCACTTTGGGAGGCCGAGGTGGACTGATCATGAGGTCAGGAGTTCAAGACAAGCCTGACCAACAGAGTGAAACACTGTCTCTAATAAAAACATACAAAAATTAGCTGGGCCTATTGGTACCTGCCTGTAGTCTGAGCTACTGGGGAGGCTGAGGCAGGAGAATCACTTGAATCTGAGAGGTGGAGGTTGCAGTGAACCAAGATCATGACACTGCAGTCCAGTTTTGCAACAGAGTGAGACTTCATCTCAAGAAACAAACATAAAAAGGAAAACCACTGAGACTCAGTTTCCAAGGTCACCTGGGGGATGGGTGTGTGAGCTGTGGCTCAGCTCCACACCCTTGCAGGGCCGGTGGTGAGGTGCCTCTGAGTGTGCATCAGGACCTTGGGAAAAGAAGAGGAAAGCAAAGGAAAGTGGTAAAGAGAAAAGGATGCAGAGTCACAATTTTGAGGTTCAGCTCCTAATCCTGGAGCTCACCCGAGGGGTGGCCCTGAGCAAAACCCTCCCCTTTTCTCATTAGTACCTTATTGGTCTGTAAAATGAGAGGTCAGAAATGTGGGCATCTAAGATTCTGCCCTCTTTTCTTATTTTTTGTCTCTCTGACACCTTTTCCACTCTCCAAAACCATTGTGAGGTTTATGGTCAGTGTTGGTTTTTAGGGGTAACAAAGAATTTAATATAAATGTGAATGCCTAAATTATAACCAGTTATTGATAAGATTTTTCCTTGGTAAGGGTCTACTCCTTGCTGGGGCTCATGCATAAAGAAACTCAAAAAAGGATGAAGAAAGTGAAATAAGAATCCCTGGGTACCACTCCTGGCTCTCCCTACCAGCTGATCACCTCTCACAGCTTCAGTTTCCTCATCTGTGAGTTGCGTATGTTAGTAATACCTTCCATCCGCGGCTGTAAGAAGATTAAGTAAAATGATGAATAGGAAGGTGTTGGACACAACACATTGATATCACAAATGAGAATAAGATGGAGAGAAAAGGCAGGGCGTGTAATGTTTGGGAGTGGTTTTCCTGCTGCCTTTTCCATGTTGGGACCCCATGGGATGTGAGACTCTTTGATTCTTTGCTTACTCTATCCCAGGCACAATAGTGACCTCTCTGATTGGAGGATACATAAGATTAAATTGGGCATGTTCAGCTCAGACCTTACCTTCCCCTTAGAGAGTGATTCGCTTGCAGAGAGCATGAGGCCGAGGACTCTTCCAGTGCTCTGTCTCTGCATGCAGCACAAAGGCTACCCCAGGTCACCCTTGTCTGGGACCAGAGGATAAGCAGGTCTCATTCTGCAGCTCATTTAACAGGTCTATTTGGCCTTTACTTTTAGATATTTCCATTAGTTTTGACTTATGTTTTAAAAAGGTGATATTTTGACCTCCATCTTTTTTGCTATGAATCTGATTTATTTTTGTTGAAAACCTGGGTAGAAAGGGGAGTTCAATGTTGCCCCTCACTTCTCCCTTTGGGTCCCCTCAACGTCTGGTCCCACCTGACTAGGCCTGGACTTGTTCCTCAACATCTGACTTTGATGAAGACTTTCCATCTCCTTCCCAGTGATCTTTGGGGGGAATAAATGACACAACCTCATCAGTCACTGACTCTGGTGTTTCATAACGCTCACTGAAACATTCTCCTTCTGGAGCTAACCTTCATTCCACCCTTCACCATTTATTAAGCCCATTCCCTCCAGGCTCATGGCACTGGTCTAATTCAAGGAAAGATAAATACTTTTCTCACACTCACTCTCGCCTTTTACACAAAGTTACCCCTCTGCCTTTTATTGTTTGCTATTTAGACAGATCTCCAGTAATGTAGCTTTTGTTGGGTGATGTTTCCTAGGCATAATTGAACCTCAAATTTAGACTGTTTGAATTTGAAAATATACCAACCTTCCTCTCCAGATGGTCTTGGTTTGCTGCTAGGCGCTAAGCACTTAAAGATGCCTTAGGTCTTATCTATTTCTTTGCACAGCTGCACAGGAGCATACACAAGTTGTCCAACCTATTAGAGATACACATGGTTCAGATACTCCATTGTTTTATCTTGCAGGTTGATATGGTTTGGCTCTGTGTCTCCGTCCATATCTCATCTTGCACCTCCCATAATTCTCACAGGTTGTGGGAGGGACCTGGTGTGAGATGACTGCATCATGTGGGCAGGTCTTTCCTGTGCCGTTCTCCTGACAGTGAGTGGGTCTCACAAGGTCTGATGGTTTTTAAAACAGGAGTTTCTCTGCACAAGCTCTCTCTTTGCCTGCTGCCATCCATGTAAGATGTGACTTGCTTCCCCTTGCCCTCTGCCATGATTGTGAGGCCTCCCTGGCCATGTGGAGCTGTAAGTCTTGTTAAACCTCTTTCTTTTGTAAATTGCCCAGTCTTGGTTATGTCTTTATCAGCAGCGTGAAAATGAACTCATACATGGATAAACCATGCCTTCCCAGATTGAACCACACCATCACTGTTTCACAGAATATTCCAGTTCTGAAAGTTTCTGGAGAATTAGAATCTGCATGTATGTTCTAGGGGTATTCCAGAAACCCTTGTTCACAATCTGGTAACCTCTTCTGAGATCTGGGCCCTGTATTTAATTCAAGACAATTTCAGCTCTTGATTTCATTGATCCCTTGTTTGACCAGAATTATTTTCTTTGGAAATGGATGATCTTCTTCTCTCTTATCATAGCTCACTGCATCAGTTAGGATAGGCTGGTTTTGCTGCAGTAACAACAACCTCAGAATCTCGGCACATTTACATGGATCAGCAAGGAGGACTCTGCTCACTGTAGCCATTCAGGGGTCGGGCTGATGGAGCAGCCACCATCTCAAATATTTCTGAGATGCTAATTGTAATGTCAGAGGGGAAAAGTGAGGTAATTTCAAGCACGGGGACTTAAGCCTTATGTCTGGAAGGGTACCTGTCACTTCTGCTCACATTTCATGGGCAAAACAAGTCACATGGACGTATCTAACTTCATCAGGGGAGGAAATAATCATCTCACCATGTAGCTGCAAAAAAAGCACTCAAATTATGTGGTGGACAGCATTAGTGATTTTTACCTCACCAGCTCACTTTCTTTTTCCAGAGACAAAAAATAATTATATAAACCATTCATTAAAATGAGAAAACTATCTAAACATGCATTCTAATTTACTCCATTTAAAGAGGAGCAAAGTTTGACCCAAAGAGGGAAAATGTTTTTTTCCAAGTTCACACAATGAGTCAATGGCACATTATTTCTAGAAACCAGGTCCCCTGACAGTTTTTTGTTTCTCTTTTGGACCACAGTACCATCCATGTAGACACATTGCTTTGTCAATTTATCTGTGTATCCATTTGGGTTTCAGAATTGATAAGATTGTTAGTCATTTTAGCGTGGATGGCTTGGGGGTGGTGATACTGTGGTTGGTTATTAGCAAGGGAACAATTTAATTTAATAACCCCCTGGGATTGTAAAATAAAAGGAGAATGGTTTTCTTTATGGGACAGGCATCTGCATGAAGCAGCAATGGTGCCTACATCCCCTGTCAAGATACCCAGCCTCAGAGCTCAACTCATGTGCACTGACCACCTACTAACAGTCCAGCACAATGCTGGGCACTTACATTGAAAATGTCACTGGACAATTAAATTGGGAAAACATAGAAAAAGCCTTGACAGTTTTCTCAAGGCCATGTGCTGTGCCACTGTTCTATTTTTATGAACTTATTTAACCCTCATGTTGAGTTGGCAGATAGGGATTGGCAGCCACACTTTATAGTTGAAAATAACATGTCCACAAAGTTTGAATAGCTGAAATGATCAAATGAGTGAATAGAGAGAATGGCTTTTATCATTATTGCCATATTTATTCCTGGATAGAGAATCCCAGTGTGAAATCCCTGTGGTCATTTATTTATTGTTTTGGTTAGTCTTCTGCCGTGGTGATGCATATGCCTTATGCGTGTAGTGACCTTGTTTATCTATCACGGCTATATCCATAGTCTGCAATATAGTAGACGTTGCATGAATGAGAAATTTGTGTTACTCTAGGTCAGGGCTGCCTGGTTCCCAGAGAGGGATGTGAGTTAACCTTCTTGATTTAGTCATTTTCCTTTGGAAGCTGAGTTTGACCCTCTTGCACTTCCTTTCTTCTATATGCCCTGTCTGTTTCTTTGGAGTGTTTTACATTTTGTGCCTAAATATCTTATAATATTTTGATATCTCTCTCTTTTGTTCTTGATCTCATTCTTGTCCTTTCTTGTTCTCTTTCTTTCTATCTCCTCTTGTTCTTGTTTTTGGTGTTTTTCTGTTTTAATAATCAAGGTTTAGAAGTACCAGCTTCAAAACTCTCATATGTAAGGTGGCTTCTTGCTGGTGTTAATTTGGAAATGAAAATGCACACCTCAAACAGAGACCAGAACCCAGTCTTTGATGTAGTATCATACAATCTCATTTTATATCTCTGCTCAATAGGTCACTGAAATTTCCTTCAATTATTTCATTCATTCAATTTTAATTTTGTAATTTAACTGTGGAATATAATAATTGGATTTAACCTATCTAGGGTTTACTGAAAATTGATGCATCCTATAACATACTTTTTGGTCTAGGTTGTCCAGTGATTTGTCAATTTGCCAGCAATGCCATTAATTGGTGAATTTGCCAAGTACATATTGAGTGTCTGCTACGTGCCAGGCATTGTGCTGATTAAGACAATGTAATCAATGAGACATGATGTCTTCCAGAAGAAAGCTCACAAATTAATGGGTGAGAAAAATAGATAAGAAGAAAATCACTATGACTGGTTAATAAAGAAGAAGTGAGAGGCATGCCTGAGGGTCATGGGAACACAAAGGAAGATCCACAGTTCATCCTTGTTGGCAGTGGTAGATAAACTCTACAGTAGCTCCTGATTTTTCCCACCTTCTGTGCTGTTGTCCTTGAGTAATTACCTCCCCAGGAGAACTGTGGCTTCCTTTTAACCATAGAAAACAGCAAAGATGTTCCTTATTTATGTTGCCTAAGAGTATAATGTTCATTTTGCCGGCTGACTCTTTTTTGCTACCTTTGATGAAGTGAGTGACCCTTTTGTGAGCTGTCCCATGGAGAGGACCAGGTGGTAAGAAATTGAGTGTGGCGTCAGCCAACATCCAGTAAAGAAGCAAGGTCTCCAGTTTAACAGTCTGTAAGGGAATGGATTCTGCCAACAACCACTTGAGCCTGAAAGCCTATCCTTTTCAGGGTAGCCTTTGATTGTGAACTCAGCCAAGACCAATACCTTGATTGCAGCTTTGTGGAAAACCAAGCTAATCCATGCCCTGACTCCTGACCCATAGAAACTGTGAGATAATGAATATGTATTGGTTCAGACTGCTGAGTTTGGGGTAATATTGTTATGTAGCATAATTAGCTAATACACTACTCAAAGAGGAAGTGATGGCTAGACTGTGCCTTAAAGAATAGGTTAGGATAGCATTAGGAGAAATACGTAGTGTAGATGACAGGGTGATGGATGCAGCAAACCACATATGTATACACATACAGTATGGCACATGTATACTCATGTAACAAATGTGCACGTTCTGCACATGTACCCCAGAACTTAAAGTATAATAATAACAATAACAATAATAATAAAAAGAATAGGTTAGGAGCTGGCTGGCACTTTAGGGAGGGATGGGAGTGTGGAGGGGAAGGTGACCTAGCACAGCTTGAATGAAGGTTTTGGGTGAATAAGGTCTGGGTTGTCAGGGGGCTTCTTAGATGGAGCTGTATGAAACTGCTGCTATCAGCATGTTTAGATTTGCAAAAATGCCCATTTCATTAGGTTGGACCTTTTGTAAGCAGCCCAGTGCTGTCAGAGCTTAAATTTTACAATGAGGGAGGGCCCATTAACACTCATTTTGATTCATCTAATGTATTTTTTGACTGAAAAATAGAGATTAAGATGGCTCATCTCCATGAAAACCTCTTCATTTTCTTGACCTAATTTTAAATGTTAGAATTTCTGCAGGCATGTTCGAACTTCACAGACTCACATTCTACATGGTCACAGCACAGGAGGGCCTCCAGAATTATACAGTGCTCTCACATCTGAGCCCATTTCACACCGGAAATACATGCTCCACCCTCAGCAGACAAGAATGCCATAGCTCAGAGAAGTTAATTACCTTCATTCCTATCACCCTGTCTGGACACTTACCTACCTCCACACCCCTTCTGAGGCTGTCACTTTCCCTTTGATGAGGCCAGTCCCTCACCTGTGTGTGTGAGACCCTGGCCATTTCTGCACATCCTCACTCCATGTCCCTTCCTCCCTGGTTTCTTTGATCTTTTGCTCCCTCCTGACGATGTCCTTTTAGCTTGCAAAGATGACTAAGCATTCCCAATTCCAAAATGAAATTTTCTCTTGCTCCTACATTTTTTATGTTCTGCATTCAGTTTTTGTCTCTTCCTCATGTCCTTCTGCATGGAGGTGCTTGAATGAGTGGTGGGTTCTTGCTGGTTCTGTTTTCTCACCTGTCCTGTCTTTCTCAATGTACTGCGGTCTGACTGTCTGACTTCCCACACTCCCCGACCTCTGCACTTCACTGACAACGCATCGGTCAGGTCATGCCATCTTTGCTGCAGTGATGAGGTTAGCCACGCCCACTTCACTCTATAGCTGCTCTTGCCCTTGTCTTCCACTTCAGCACTCTCCTTTGTTCACCTCCTTTCCCCTGATTGGCCCTTCTCTCTTTCCATTATCTGTCCCTCCTCTCCATTCAGTCCCTTATTCCTTAATTAAACGTCTGTGTTCCTCAAAGTCCTTCCTTTCCACATGTGCACTGGGTTGATGCTCCTATCATCTCTCCTGAATTTAGCCTCCATTATAAGCTCATGGCCATCTGAGTTGGAATCTCCAGCCCTGACCTCTGTTGATTCTGCGCTTTAGCCACATTGCCTGACAGATCCCCATATGTCATTCTCTATTTGTACAGAATTAGCTCCCCCAAAGCAACTGGATTCTGGGGCTCCCTGGCCTTTGATTCCTGACATTGCCCAGGCTGCCTTTTCCCTTCCTCCTTCCTTCCCTCACTCCTTTCTATCCATTCTTCAAGACTCAGCTGAAGTTCTGGCTTTTGCTAGAAGGCATCATGAATCTCTGGCAGGGGCTGGCTAACCTTCCCCTTCTCACATGTGTTCCTACTCAGGTGACATTGCCTCTTTGTGACTGCTTCTTTTTGTTTCTTTTTAAGCTTCTGGAAGACACAGGCTTTCTTCTCTTTCACTTTTTTATACTCAGAGACTATCACTGTGATTGCTATTCATCTGTCCGTCCGTCTGTTCATCCATCCATCTGTCCATCTGGTCATCCATTCATCTATTCATCCATCCATCCATCCTATCAATTCATCCATCCATTCAAAAAAAATGATATAGCATTTGTTCTTTGCTAGATTACTTCGTAGGCACTTAGGATCCATGGTGAACAAAGGGTTCTGCTTTCATATAATTCAGTGGTTGGAAGATAGAACATAAAAGAGACAACATCCTGGGAATTCTGTGGTAAGAGGTGTCATGGGTCTTTGAAGAAATGTCACTGATTCAGACTAATAGTCAGGGAATGTTTCCAAAGCTGAGACCTGATGGAGGGAGGGGAACTGGCTCATTGAAACATTAGGGTAGTGCTGAGGGTAGTTCCTTCTGCCCCAGGTAGAAGGAACAACCATGCAAAGCACAGAGGCAAAATGAAGTGTGACTTGCTGAACAAAATGAAAGTAATTCTGAGGCTTGGTCTGACAGTCAAAGTAGGATCTGCAGAGAGAGGAAGCAAGAGGGGATTTTACAGCACTGATGGCTGCATGAGGAACAGATGGAGAGTGTCAGAATGCACCTAGAGAGCCGTCCAGGATGCTTTTGCATCAACTCAAGAGAGAGATGATGGTGCAAAGTTGTTTCTAATTAAAATGTATTTATTGAACAAAAGTATTTGTCAAAGGTGTGTTACATGACAAGTGGCAAAGCCAGGTCTTGAATTCAGGCTTCTAACTCTGCCACAATGTCAGAATGCAGGACTAGTCAGCACCATTCTTTATGGATGTTTGTGACGAAGACATGAAGACATCTCATTCTGACTTAAGCCAGCGTGTAGTTTCCTTCTTCTTTTTTTTTTTTGACGGAGTTTCGCTCTTGTTACCCAGGCTGGAGTGCAATGGCGCGATCTCAGCTCACCACAACCTCCGCCTCCTGGGTTCAAGCAATTCTCCTGCCTCAGCCTCCTGAGTAGCTGGGATTTACAGGCAAGCGCCACCATGCCCAGCTAATTTTTGTATTTTTAGTAGAGACAGTGTTTCACCTTGTTGTCCAGGATGGTCTCAATCTCTTGACCTCATAGATCCACCCGCCTCGGTCTCCCAAAGCGCTGGGATTACAGGCATGAGCCACCACGCCCGGCCGTTTTTTTCTTAAGAAAGCATGGATCAATGTTTGCATTCATAATTTTGCTATTGGACCATCTTGTATTTGGAATTTACTTTTGATTTTTTTTTTTGACAAAGTCTCACTCTGTCGTCTAGGCTGGGGTACAGTGGTGTGATCTCATGCTCACTGCAACCTCTGCTTGCCAGGCTCAAGCAATTCTCCTGCCTCAGCCTCCTGGGTAGATGAGATTACAGGTGCCTCCGAATACCCAACTAATTTTTGTATTTTCAGTAGAGGCAGGGTTTTGCCATATTGATCAGGCTGGTCTCAAACTCCTGACCTCAAGTGATTTGCCTGGCTCGGCCTCCTAAAGTGCTGACAGATAAAATTATATGGAGTTATCACATGTAACGTGACATTTTAAAGCATATATATGCTTTAGTATGTAAGAGAGAAGATAAGAGCATCAACCGAGTGCACATGTGGAAAGGAAGGACTCTGAGGATCACAGAAGTTTAATTAAGGGGACAGAATGGAATGGCTGAATCTAGCTAAATAACATATGCATTAGTTCACATAGCCATTATTGGTGGTGAGAACATTTAACACTCACCTCATAGAAGGGGAGGGTAGAATGGAAGTTACCAGAAGCTGGGGCAGTTGAAAAGATGTTGGTCAAACAGTGCAAAATTACTGCAGGACAGGAGGAAGATCTATGGGTCAGTATGGTGACTACAGTTAGTGACAGTGTATTGGATTCTTAAAGCACACTTTTGCATTGGTTTTGAGTGACCACATTGACAGCAGGATTTTGCTGCTTTTTTTTTAAAAAAAATTATGCTTTAAGTTCTGTGATACATGTGCAGAATGTACAGGTTTGTTACATAGGTATACATACGCCATAGTGGTTTGCTGAACCCATCAACCCATCACCTACATTAGCTTTTTTTCCTAATGCTATCTCTCCCCTAGCCCCCAATCCCCTGACAGGCCCTGGTGTGTATGTTCCCTTCCCTGTGTCCATGTGTTCTCATTTTTTTCAACTCTCACTTATGAGTGAGAGCACGAGGAGTTTGATTTTCTGTTGCTGTTAGTTTGCTGAGTTTCCAAACTAACTCAGTTTCCAGCTTCATCCATGTCTCTGCAAAGGGCATGAATGCATCCTTTTTATGGCTGCATAGCATTCCATAGTGTATATGTGCCACATTTTCTTGATCCAGTCTATCATTGATAGGCATTTGGATTGGTTCCAAGTCTTTGCTATTGTGAATAGTGCTGCAATAAACATATGTGTACATGTGTCTTTATAGTAGAATGATTTGTAATCCTTTGGTTATATACCCAATAATGGGATTGCTGGGTCAAATGGTATTTCTGATTCTAGATTATTAAGGAATTGCCACAATGTCTTCCACAATGGTTTAACTAATTTCCACTTCCACCAACAGTGTAAAAGCCTTCCTATTTCTCTACATCCTCTCCAGCATCTGTTGTTTTCTGACTTTTTAATAATCACCTTCTAACTGGTGTGAGACGGTATCTCAAATGTGGCTTTGATGTGCATTTCTCTAATGACCAGTGATGATGAGCTTCTTCTCATATATTAATTGGCTGCATAAATGTCTTATTTTGAGAAGTCTCTGTTTATATCTTACCCCACTTTTTGATGATTTTTTTTCTTGTGAATTTGTTTAAGTTCCTTGTAGATACTGGATATTAGCCCTTTGTCAGATGGATAGATCACAAAAATTTTCTCCCATTCTGTAGGTTGCCTGTTCACTCTGATGATGGTTTCTTTTGCTGCACAGAAGCTCCTTAGTGTAATTAGGTCCCATTTGTCAATTTCAGCTTTTGTTGTCATTGCTTTTGGCATTTTAGTCATGAAATACTTGCATATACCTATGTCCTGAATGGTACTGCCTAGGTTTTCTGCTAGGGTGTTTATGGTTTTAGGTCTTATGTTTAAGTCTTTAATCCATCTTGAGTTAATTTTTTCATAAGGTATAAGGAAGGGGTTCAGTTTCAGTTTTCTGCACATGGCTAGCCAGTTTTCCCAATACCACCCTGTCTTCCACAATGGCTAAACTAATTTACACTCCCACCAACAATGTAAAATAAACAAAAACAGTGCTTGTTTTTGTCAGGTTTGTCAAAAGATGGTTGTAAATGTGTGGCGTTACTTCTGAGGCCTCTGATTATTTCCATTGGTCTATGTATCTGTTTTGGTACCATGCTGTTTTTATTACTGTATCCTTGTAGCATAGTTTGACATCAGGTAGTGTGATGCCTCTAATTTGTTATTTTTGCTTAGGTCTGTCTTGGCTATATGGGCTCTTTTTTGGTTCCATATAATATTTAAAGTAGTTTTGCTGGTTTTAAGTGTCAAAAGGAGAGGGAGGAGAGCAGATGTGCCTGCTTTACTCTTCTCAGTTCACGCCGATCAGGAGCAATCAAGGTAATGAGGCCACGGCTGTGATCTGCGGGGAAATCAAGCTTCCGTCAGCCTTGCTCTGTCTACGCAGAGAAGCTCTAGCAGCCTGCATCCCAGCTGGCCCAGATGCAGCCTTCCTAAGGCGGGTAAGAAAGGCAGACTCAGCAGGAACATTTAGAAGTAAATTTGTCTGCTTCTGGAAGCACAGAAAAGAACCAAAAGCAATAATATTTTTGTGAGATGTTATTTTTCCCTGTATTTTCTTTCAAAAGTTCTGATGATTTCTTTTTGTGTAGCTGCCTGAAGATGCATTTCCAGCCCTCCTCCTCCAGCCAAATGCAGCTCTGTGGGTTGATAACCTGATGCAGCAAGTGTGGAGGAGGTTGGCAGGCAGAAAATGGTTTGTCTCCCCCTCTAAAAATATATCATTTGCTCTGCCCTCTGCTCACCCCTCTGACGTCACCTCTTTTTTCCCCACTGAGCCTCATCTGACCGTGCACATTGCACCTCCCTCCGGGCCTTTGCACTTGCTGTTACTTCTACTTGGAGTGCTTTTTTTCCTAGGCTTTTGGACCAGGGGCTCCTGCTCACTTTCACATCAAAACCAGCATTAGCTTCTTTCCAAGGATTATGTCTATGCTGACCCTGCCTAAGGTCTCCCTTCTCCTTCCACCCAGTTTCTGGGCTCTGTCATGCCCTGTTTTCATTCATAGGACTTGTCACCATAAGCAAGTGTCTTGTTTATTTATTTGCTTCCTCATTTATTTCCTCTCTCCACCACTAGAATGTAAACTGAAAAAAGGCAGGCACATCCAGAAAGCAGATTTGTGGTTGGCAAGGGTTGGCAGGGCCAGGGTAAAGGGAAGGGAAGTATCTGTTGATAAGATCGTATTTGGAGTGGTGGAAATGTTCTGGAATTGGTGGCCATGGTCTCACAAAATTATGACTACTCCAAAAGCCATGGAGTAGTGGATGATGCACTTTATGTTATGGGACAACCACCTTGTGAGTGAATCCAGCATTGTTTCTGAGCAGGGAGTTGAAACCCTTTTCTGAGCGTCCTAGAGCTGGCTAGTGGCAGAGTCAGAAATGTAATCACCACCTGCTCAGTTATGGCAGCTTTTGAATCCATCTGCATTTGTCAGTGTTCCGTGTGTTGCCTCTGATTCAATTTGTGATTCTTCTTGTTGGACTGCCTCTATTCGCCTTCGTCACCTTCGGTGTTTCTGCTGCCCTTCCACCTTTCATCCTCCACCACATTCTCCTTTAAATGAAAGCCTGTTCCTCATCCTAAACTCATTTTCATCATTCCCCATTGTTACACTCTAACAGCCAATAGTGTCCTCCTCCTTCCAGCTGCAATGGCTCCTTGTCATTAGAACCACACTACCCATGCCTCTTCCCCTTAAAATCTTTGTTCTATCCACTCTTACCTGGTATCTGTTCTGTGAATGTTCTACTTCACCTCCAGTGCTATTCTCAAGAAGACTCTAGATTTTCTTCTTTCTTGTCTTAGCTAGGAAAGTCCTTAGTTCCTTAGCACAAATATCATTTTTCTGGTGGATTTTCCTCTATGCATTCATTGAAATCAATCTTTTCACCTCCTGTACTTCCGTCTCTTCCTGGCTGTGCCTCAGCCAAAGCCATCTCATCTGTCATCTGGAGGTAGATGCTGGAGATGTCCACAGGCCTAGTGAGTGACCCACTCTAGACAACCTGGGTTCTAACCCACATGAGGATCCTCTAAGGAGTAAGGCACCTGGGGGCCAAGATGTCTCTATGATGTGTAATTCTGATATTGAAAGATGTGGCTTATACCTATGTCTTTAGCAAGGGCCCTTCTAATGACAATTCTCAGAATCAGGCAAACATTCCTGGACTCTGGGAAACTTTTTCATTCACCCCAGAGGCCAGAGCCTGATTGTCAGAGCAGTAGAACAGAATTAATGCCTCCTGTGTGCCCCTAGCTCCTAGAATGGACATTTCAGACCCAACTAGTGCTCAGGATTCTGCAGATCTGCCATGCCAAGTGTGCTGAGCTGGGGAAAGAGAGTGCATGGAAGCAGGGGAAGTGTGCTGATGCGCCCCTCCTGCAGATGAGGATGTCACATCAGTGTAAGAGGCATTGCCAGCTGTTACGGACACTACCTTGTATCCGCCTGCAGTCTGTGGTGGCCGCATGGAGAACATCAGTGGGAGAAGGACACAGACCTTGTTCAGCTTTTACCAACAGTGCCATGAGAATATCTTGTGCTGGCCTCTGTGCCTTTGTGAAAATATTTACTTAGACACACACCGAAGAGGAATGGTTTGGCTGAAGACTATGCCCATTTTCAATTTTAATGTGTTTTACCACATAACCTGCAATATTTCAGTCCCCCTAATTGTCCGAGAAAATGATTGAAGGAACTTAAGAAAAGTAAATAATTAGATAGGCATGAGTTAGAGTCTAAGTACTGATGTTTATATGAGTGTCTTTAGGCTACTGACATGACTATCTTCAGTGGATATTTTATCATCCATAATTCAAAAATAATAAGATCCACTTTCTGAGCTCTGTAGGTTTAATTATGTTAAGCTGAAATTTACTGAACTATATATTCTTATTATTTCCTGCCTTCTTTTCTTCTTCAATTCCTTTATTCCTTCATTTCTCCTTTTCTTCCTTCCTCTGTCTCATTCCTTCCTTTGCCTCACAGTCCCTAAGAACAGGAAATGGTACCCTGCAGCTCATTACATGTAACTTGAAGAAGTGCAATAAATTGTTCTTCAGGGCAGGGGTCCTGGTTGAAGATATTTGCCTGCTTAATTCTGGAGGAATGTATGAGCTTCTGTGAAAAGCAAGGTCCTTTTTTTTCTTGGTGATATTAATATGTTAATGTATTCAGTCACAGTCATATGGTAGAGAGAGTGGAAGGATTCTCCTTCTGTGCTTTCTCTCTATCTGCAGAGATGAGAGACAGCTTCCTCAGTGCTTCATAAATCCTGAGAGTTAATGCTGGTGGACCCTCCTGCATCTCAGGAGAAGACAGACCCATGTTGCTGGGGAAAGCTAACAGCTGGATCACAGTCACAACATTTTGCTTTGTGATGTGATTGGCTAAGGGCCCAGATGGTTTATGCTCATACTGAACAGTGGATTGGAGGATAATACCTGAGAATGGCTCTTGTTTGGAATTTATGGTCTAGGCTCTCCAAGTAATTTTCAATCAATGCATAACAAATCTTTCTTATTGTATTAAGTAATCAGTATCGAATTCTGGAAAAATGGGTGTTATTCACAGAACCACAGTATGTCAGAACTAGAAGGTGGCTACCCCTTTTTTCAGTGGATTGGCATACCAAAGTCCAGAGAAACCAAAAAGTCTTGGGCCAAGGTCACAGGGTTAGTTAGATACAGTCTAGAAAAGATAATGCCCAGGGATCGCCATTGGTAACAGTTAATATGAATCATTTCAGACCTATTCCTATGCACACAATAAAAGTACACATGAACACAAGCACACTCACAAACCTTAATGAGATCGTCAGAAATTCTGTCATCTATCTATCTATCTATCTATCTATCTATCTATCTATCTATCTACCTACCTATCTATCTATATCCATCCATCCATCCATCCATCCATCCCCATGCTTTATGTCTGCAACTTTTTTTTTTTTGAAATGGGTTCTTATTTTGTCTCCCAGGCTGGAGTCCAGTGGCTTGATCATGGCTCATTGCAACCTCCACCTCCAAGGCTCAAGTGATTCTCCCACCTCAGCTTTCCGAGTAGCTGGGACTACAGGTGTGGGCCACCACACCAGGCTAATTTTTTGTACTTTTATTAGAGACAGGGTTTTGGCATGGCCCAGGCTGGTCTTGAGCTCCTGAGCTCAAGCAGTCCACCCACCTCAGCCTCCCAAAATGCTGGGATTACAGGTGTGAGCCACTGCATCCAGCCTTGCAACTTTTTCCTTTTTCCACTTCACAGTCTGTCATGGGCAGGTAACTCTCTATGTCAGTGTATTACTTTTTCTTTATTAGTCAACAATTGCTATTTACAAACAACCGCAAGTTTCATGGCATAAATTTCTCTCATGAGCCTGCGGGTGGACTGGGCAGCTGCACTCCGTGTGTCTCTTATTCTAGAACAAGTTAGCTAGTAAGCATGTGTTGTTCTTCTGGTGAGGCTGTCCCTACAGGTCAGAAACATATGATGCCTTTGAGGGCCAGGTCTGGGACTTACACATAGTTGCTTTTGCCACATTCTATTCAGTGAAGCCAGAGCCAAGGTCAAACACAACATCAGTGGGGCAGGAGGCCGACTCCTGCCTGCAGCTGCCCTGAGACTTGTGTGTCAGTGCAGAGACAGGCTATCAGTACAGCATGACAACAGAACATAGGTCATGAGATGAATTTCGGAGCCAGACTGCTGGTTCAAATCCCAGCACTTTCTCTTCCTAGCTGTGTTGCCTTCATTGAATAATTTAACCTTTCTGTCAATAGACTCATCTGTGAAATAGGGGATGATAACAGTATCTATTTTATAGAGTTGTTACAAGAATTAAAAACATATAAAGTGCTTACTATAGCACTTGTCACATAGTATTAATTGTTGTTATGGTTGTTATTATTGTTATTTGCCAGACTGCAAGGAAATGTCTAAGAAAAGCATCTCGTTCTGGGATGTAAACCCTGGATTGGAAGCTGGACCACTGGGTTTTGAATTCCAGCTCTGCCATACAGTATGGTAGGACCACGGGCTTTCTACATTTTCAGAGACTAAGTGAGCTCCCTTAGGACACGAGCTTGATGTCTCGGCTCTCTATAGCCTGGTCCAGGTAATGCCCCTTATGATTTCACCCCAGGCATCCAGTGCTCCAGTCTCCCTAACGGATCACCCTTCCTGAAACTGCCACTCAGCCCCATCCCTATTTGCTCTTTTTCAATTGCTGTAGCCACAGATGTTCAACGCTTCTGGGGACCCAGGGCTTGATACTTTATGGGTGCTCAATAATATCTGTTGCCTTATTGCTGCTTCTCACAACCCAGCTTAGGTGACGCTTCTAGGAAGCTTGTCATGAACACTGCAGGCCAGAGAGTACCTTTTTGAGTTCTCTTTGGCCTGGTTAATGCTCAGCCATATGCCAGCTATGCCCGTGGGCATAATTTTCAGAAAAGCACTCCCCATCCCCCACTTCTCTGGCCCATCATAGGTGTTTATAACTCAGTGTCCTCTCTTCTGGCACTGGTCACAGTCTCGGTTTTGCTGCATGTTTGTACAATTATTTGGGTAACGTGTGTCTCCCCCGTGAGATGAGAATCTCTCTGAGAGCAGGGCCCATGTCTGTTTTGCCCACTATCACCAGAGTCTGCCTAACACATACCAGGCAGCCAGTAGGATATGACAAATGGTATGATATTCACAGTGATATGGCTGTGTGAGTATTTTATCATCTCACCCATACATGGTATCATGATTATCTGTTTATTTATCTACCTGTCCTGCTAGACCATGAGATTATGAGTGAACTTCATGTGGTACCATTAGGTCCTCCCAACAGCCTTGTGAGGCAAGCATTGGGAGTATTGTCCTAATTGTAACCTCAAGGAAACAGGCTTACAAAGGCTGAGGGGCTCGCGGAAGCTCAAGGAGTTGTGGTGGTGTCAGCAGCGGGACTCTGTGGTCTTTGCTCCTGGCCTCACACATGCCTCAGGCAGATAGCATCATCCTTTCTACTCAACGCGGTGCTCACGTCAGTGAAGGACATCCTGCTTTCACCCAGCTGCTCTGGCCACAGATTTAGGAGTTGCCTGTGACTTCTCCCTTTTCCTCATAGGCAGCGCCTGACCAGTTACGAGTTCCTGTCAATTTCTTTCTAGAGACATTTCCCACATGCTCCACCTTGCTTCCATGCTCTTGTTTGAGTCGGTATCTCTCCCCATCTGTGTATTTCCCTGGCTTTAAAGCTCTAGGTCTGATGTCAGACAGAGCTAAACCTGTTCCCCATTTATTAGCCGTCTGCCACTTATTGGCGTGCACTTAGCCTTACAAGCCTTGGTCGTCTCATCTAACAGGTGAATCTAGTCATGGTCCTTGTCTCTTAAATCCTTCTAAGGATTAAAATAGGCAACATCTGTTAAGGGCTTAGCACACCCAGTAAGTATTAGCAGGTGTTATTGTCGCTGTATGACACCTTATGAGAGTGCTGGAGAGCTTGTAGGGTGGAGGTTGTGCAAAAATTGAGATGTAGAACCCTGGAAGGGGTGCCAGCTCAGCTCAAAGAGACCAAGAGTCATCAGGCAGCGGGCATGGCTGGACGACTGAAAGTTCCCGTGAGAATGAAGCCAGGGTTGAAGAGAACAGGAAGCATGGTGCTGTCAGCCTTCTAGCAAGTTAGGAGGATTTTCCAGGAAGGAGTGTCTTTGCAAATGGAATAGTAACTTCCTAGAGTGTGAAACTGTCATGGAGATTACTTTTGCGGGAGTCGTCTCATGGGTGACCCCATGGTCCGGGCTAACTTTCCGAATCTGTGCCTCTGTGTTACAGCCAGGAAGCTAACAACAGCTTCA
Source organism: Leontopithecus rosalia (assembly GCA_028533165.1). Classification (NCBI taxonomy): domain Eukaryota; kingdom Metazoa; phylum Chordata; class Mammalia; order Primates; family Cebidae; genus Leontopithecus; species Leontopithecus rosalia. Next base: position 82,007,345 of record CM052663.1, read on the forward strand.
GTCAGGGAGCTTCCTCGGGGAGTGTTGATTACAGCAGATCTTGTGGGAGAGGGATTTGGGGGAGAGTGAGGCATGGAACAGAGACCCAGGAACAAAAGAAATACAATGAAAAAAAAAAGATTTTGTTTGGTTGATTTTTTAAAAACCTAAAAAGCAAAGCTGCTGTGGGGATTTGAGCCACTGAAGTATGCGTGTCTTCTTGCTCAGTGGTTTCCTTTTTGCCAGAGACACAGCACTATCTTCAAAAGTGTTTTGATTTTTAAAATTTTATTTTATTTTTATTGCATTTTAGGTTTTGGGGTACATGTGAAGAACATGCAAGATTGTTGCAGAGGTGTTTTGATTTCTATTGTGCACCCATGAGCCATTTCGAAACCCTTTCCTGTCTCCCTCTCCTCCTCTCTTCTTTAGGAAGAATGAGTTATGAGCCTCTTGTGATAATGGCTAGCAAGTTAGAGGCCTTGCTTCATACCAAGGACTGTTTTCTGGATTTTTCCTTGCTTTATATCTGTACTCCTTACATCCAGTCCTGCCACAGAGAATCCATTATTGCTCCTGTTTTGCAAATGAGTAAACTGAGGCTTGGAGAAGTTAATAACTTGTTCTAAGTTACCAGCTAGTAAGTGGGAAAGCCAAACATCCAGCAAGTTAGGGCGAGTTGGAGGCCCATTTGTTAACTATGTTTGTATAACATTCAGGATAAAGGAAAGGACTTTCCTAGGCTCCTGTCCCCATCTGAAGGGTGGGACAGCCAAGGAGAGCTGAGAGCTTGGAGGAGTCCCTGCAGAGGGGAGCTGTGACCTGGGCTTTGTTGATGAGGCTCTGGGTTGGCGGTAATTTCACTTTCCCAGGCCCAGATGAGGGCCAGTTTCTTTATCTTAAAAAAAGAAAATTAAAGGATTTTCGAGATGTTGGCTCCTGCTTCATGTACTCCTTGATTGCAGAAAATAGAAAGGAAGTGTCTGCAGGATGCTGTGCAACCTTAGGATAAAATAGGAAAGATGGATGCAAAGACAGGACAGACCTGAGAATGGGCTTCAGAGTGCAATGAGTCTGAGTTCTGATGAAAGTAGATGGAAACCTTTCAGGGTCCAGGCTGAAGGGGGCTTGAGTACTCTATTACCACAGCTCCTAGCACTTTCTATTCTTATGAACTGCTTCATTTCTCTGAAGCCCCCTACACTCTGCCAACTCCAGTGTAGAATATGGGTCTTTCTTCCTCCTTACTGCATTTCTAAGGCTTAACACAGAAGGTGTCTAGTGCACTTCTGTTAATGTGGGTTGACTTACATCAAGAGTGAACCATGGCCAAGGACAGGATAGGGAAGGGTGGTCCTGTCTGTGTGCTGGGGGCATGGATGTGAACTGCAGGAAGGCGTGGAAGCATGATATTCATCCAGGTCTCTTTCTGTTGCAACTGAAAGAATGCCAAGCAAATAATAAAGCAGAAAAGAAACTTCTGGAGTCACACAAAGAGATCTAGGGTTTGGCCTAGCTGGTTTCAGGTGCTCATCACTGCCCCAGTGTTGTGTCCCTCAGTCTCTTCACTCTGCTTCCTTTGTGAGGCAGGAAAAGATGGTGACCAAATGGGCTGGAGCTGAATTGGTCCTGAAGTCAGAGGCCTGAGAAGAGGAGGGAGTACTTGCTCAGTAGCTCAGGCAAAAGTGCCCTTGGGGGCTCTGATTGGTTCCACTTGGGTCATGTGTCCATCCCTTTAACTACTCATAGTGGACATCAGATGGTGTCCTCTGATTGGCTAGGCAAAGATCACACACCTACTGGAAGTCAAAAGGGTTGAGCCACACACAAACCACAGGCACAGAACAGTATTCCACGGAATGGTTCGGGATGAATCCTCAAAAGGTGGGCATGCTCCCCCATTGACAATTTTCATTTCTAACATATAGCAGGCTTTTGGTCTGCATTTTGGGTCTAACTAGATTAATCTTGGTTGGCATTCATTGGCAGAGCACCAATGCTGAAAACCACTCTAAGATGAACCCTGACTCTACGGGGTAGCCCTGTTACTGTGAGCATCTCTGCCAGGCTCATAGGCAGGGGAAACATGGATAATTAAATGATAGCATGGCCAGACATGATGGCTCATGCCTGTATATCCCAGCACTTTAGGAGCTGAGGTGGGTAGATCACCTGAAGTCAGAAGTCCGAGACCAGCCTGGCTAACATGGTAAAACCCTGTTCCTACTAAAAGTACAAAAATTAGCCGAGTGTGGTGGTGGGCACTGTAGTCCCAGCTACTTGGGAGGCTGAGGCGGAGAATTGCTTGAACCCAGGAGGTGGAGGTTACACTGAGCCGAGATTGTGCCACTGAACTCCAGCCTGGCCCACAGAGCAAGACTCTGTCTCAAAAAAAAAAGTGATAGGATGGGGCCCAAGTGTGGCAGTGTGGATGGCAATGGGGTGGTCATTTTGACTTGAATAAAAGTAAAGGAGAGGTATGTAGGGATGAGTTGAGTAGATCAATGTGGTCTTGCTTATGAAGTGGGTACAAATGGAAAGAAGAATTTTATTTATTGATCATCTATTGGATGATTCATACTGCTCTGCTTCACTTCACCCGTAAGAGGCTGTTATGAGCATTAAATGATTAGTAACTATAAAGTGTATCTTGGCACCCTGTCTTAGTTCATTCGGCTATAACAAAATATCATAGATTGGGTAACTTATAAACAACAGAAATTTATTTCTCATGGTTCTAGCGCCTAGAAATTTGAAGCCATGGTTTCTGCAGATTTGATACCTGATGATAGCCAGCTTTCTTGTTCATAGATGATGCTTTCTAGTTGTGTCCTCGAGTGGCAGAAGGCATAAAGTCTAGTCTTTTCTGCCTCATATATGGGGCACTCAGATTTAAGGAAAGGGTAAGTGGTCTTTCTCAGGCCTCTTTTATAAGGACACCAATTCCATTCTGAGGCCTCTACCCCCATGATCTCCAAAGTCTTCACCTTCTAATGCTTTGATGCTTCTAATGCTTCTAATGCATTGATGGTTAGCTTTCAACGTAATTTTGGGGAGACATGATCTTTTAGATCATAGAGCCCACGTTAAATGTTGGAAGGAACGCCAGTTTCTTATTCCTGATGTTTCCTCTCTGTAGAGGGACATTCATTGGAGTAACACTCTTAGCTTCTCTCTTTTCTGATTGGTAGACTTGGGATAAGGAAATACATATCTTTAGCTCTTCCTCTCACTGTCTTTTCGATGGGTGGTGGTGGTTGTGAAGGAAACTCTGTGGCACCATGGTCTGAATTTTACGGGAGCAATATATTCGTATAGGGCTAGAATGAATGAGTCTTTCTAATCCTAGTGTTCAGTGTTAGGAAGTCCACTTGCATATACAAGTCGCATTTTTCATTGTCAGCTTTAATTAAAAATGAAGGTGATATTGTGACCAATATTCATTTTAGTGACTTTTTATCTCTTAATTTGTGCTTAAATTAGGTGGTAAATTGAAGGCATATTTATTAGGCCACTTTAAATTTTAACAAAATTTGGCTTTATTAGTAATTGTGGTCATTATTTTACATCTCAGTGTTTCTCAAAGACGGATAATTGGAAACACCTCCATTAGCATAACATGCAGGGTGAGTGGTACTTATAAAAATGCATCTTTCTAGATCTTTCTGGGCATCTTTCTAGACCTAGTCAATTTCTAGAGGGCCATGATTTTTCATTTTTAACAATCACTCCAGTAATTCTTAGGCAAGCTAACATATGAGAACCACTGCCTTTTCTTATGCAATTTCCACTGGATTTCATACAAAGAATAACATTTTTTCTTTTGAAGGTGAGGAACCTTTAAAAGAGAAATAAATTTTCTTTAAAAGAGAAGAAAATTGATAATTAACTGCCCAAGGCCATGCTGCCACTAAGTAGCATCTCCTCCTAAAGTACTTTCCCTGCTTTCCCTAATCTGGATTGTTCTGTGTCCTTAGGGCTGTGTAAGGCTCTGATGCTTAGAAGAAGTCTAAGAGTGGTCCCTCAGTTCACACTGATTATAAGTTAACTGAGGTCGTAAGAGACACATGCATGAAAGGGGAGCAAAGAATCTGGAATGGGGGCACAAGTTCACAGATCAGGGTCATGCACTAGAAGTTGCAGGAGCTTGGAGGAGGGAGAGCTGAGCTGGCTAAACTGGAGAAAAGTCCTGATGGAGAAACTTTAAGAACTGCATAAGATTTAACATTGACCCATCAGGAGAAGTAGGAGTGATTCCAGTAAGGGAAAGTGGAGAAGAATATTCTGGGTGGGAGGAACAGCCAAAACAAAGAATGGAGACAGGAAATTCTAAGCAAGTTTTGAAACCTTTCAGCCTGGACCACATCAGCCATGCAGCTGTCAGACTGTAATGACTTGGGCCTGGCTTATTAAGCACATTTGAAAATTGGGTGAATTGCTTGATTTGGTAAAAAATTACATGGTACATTTAATCAGGCTTCCTTTAAGGAACAAATGTCATTAAACACCACTTAATTAGCTGCCCCTGCAGCCTGACTGGGTGAAAATTATATCCTTGACAAACTACAAAACATTTTTAAGGTCAAATACCTTAAATCACTGGATATTCTCGGTTAATAAAAATATCACTGGATGTCCTCGGGTAATAGGTCCATAAAAGCTTGCTTCATTTTCATTCATTGAAAAGATTCATTCTGGATTGCAGCTAATCAGAACTTGATTGGCTTTCTTTGGAGCAGACTCTTAAGACCCAGCGTGTGTTGGTCTTTATGCTAAAGAAGTGAAATATAAAACAACCAGAAAAACAGACACATGCACATTCAATAATACACTTGTTTATCAGCCTGCTGGTTTGTTATGGGAATAAAAATGTCTACTTTCTCCATTAGCCCAGGATACAGTGGTATGTTATAGAGATCTGAGCCCAGGACAGAGAAAGCAAATCAGGGAATATTAAGGAGCTAAAGTGGATAGGAGTCGTTATTTATTTTACTACATGTCTCAAAAACTTCTCAGTGATGTATAATATCCAGAAAATTGCACATATCATAAGCATACAACTTAGTGGGTTTTTAAAAACAATTATAAGAAAACGAAGTGTAATTAGCTCACTGTTCTGCAAGCTGTATGGGAAGCATGATGCTAGCATTTGCTTGGCTTCCGGGGAGGCCTCAGGAAATGAACAGTCATGGGAGAAGGCGAAAGAAGAACAGGCACATCGCATGGCCAGGAAAGGAGCAAGAGAGAAGGGAGAAGTGATACATACTTTATTTTTTATTTTGTTTATGTTTTTATGTTCTGGGGTACATGGGCAAGTTGTGCCGGTCTGTTACACAGGTAAATGCGTGCCGTGGTGGTTAGCTGTACCTACTAACCCATCACCTAGGTATTAAGCCCAGCATGTGGTAGCTCTTTTCCCTAATGCTCTCCCCTCTCTGCCCTCACCTGACAGGCCCTGATACGTATTGTTTCCCTCCCTATGTCCATGTGTTCTTATTGTTCAGCTCCCACTTATAAGTGAGAACATGCAGTGTTTGTTTTTATATTCCTGCTTTAGTTTACTAAGGATAATGGCTTACAGCTTCACCCCTGTCCCTGCAAAAGACATGATTTCATTCCTTTTCATGGCTGCATAGTATTCCATGGTGTATATGTACCGTGTTTTGTTTTTCCAGTCTATCACTGATGGGCATTCAGGCTGATTCCATGACTTTGCTATTGTGAATAGTGCTGCAATGAACATCCGTGTGCATGTATCTTTTTAATAGAACGATTTATATTCCTTTAGGCCTAAACCCAGTAATGGGATTGCTGAGTCAGTGGATTTTCTAGAACTGAAATCACCCTTGCAACCAACACCACCACCACAAGAAACAAAGCATTATTATTATTAGTGTGTTCAGAAGCCCCTGATGCTTTCTTTACATCATTCCCTCTCTCCCTACCCTATGCAATACCTGTGGGTAGTTGCTGTCCTGACTTCTTTCAGGACCGATTGATTTCCCCTGCTTCTGTATTCTATGTGAATAGCATAATACAGCATGCATTCTTTTCTGCCTGGCTTCTTCCACTCAACATGGTTTGTGAGAGTCATCCATGTCACTGAGGATGCTTGTTTTTTGTTTCTTCTTGTTGCTATGCAGTAGTCCATTGAGTGAATAGGCCACAACTTCTTTACGTGTTTTTGATTCATGCATATTTGGGCAGGCTTTTTTGGTAGCTATTATGAATAGTGCTTCTATGAAAATGCCATTTATTAAGTATATTTGTGTATCGGGGTCCATCTTGGTGAAAGATTCCTGTGATGTAACATATGCACATGTTTAGCATGAGATATATATATCTCTCTCACATTGCCTTGTGAGAGATATATATATATAAAATGCATTAATATGTTGATAATATATTACATATATGTACATATACATTTATGTGTACATGCATAATACGTACATATGGGTATAATATATATTCATATGTTTACATATAAAAGCACATACACATATACACGCATAGATATATACAGCCATGCACTGCATAATGGTATTTTGGTCAACAATAGACCACATACTGTGAACCACATTCCAATGACTGTGGTCCCTTAGGTTCATAATACTTTATATTTACTGTACCTTTCCTATGTTTGATATGCTTAAATACACAAATACTTACACTTGCCCACAGAATTCAGTTTAGTAACATGATATACAAGTTTGCAGCCTAGGGGCAATAGGCTGTACTAAATAGCCCAGGTGTGTGGTCAGCTGTGCTATCTAGAAGTGTGTAAGCTGCTCTATGATGTTCATGTGATGACAAAATTGCCTAACAACAACACTGTGGGAATAACAGTTCTCAGAATGTATTCCCGGTGTCAGGTGATTAATGACTGTGTGTATAACACAGACACAGACACACACACACACACACAGACATGTGCGTACACACACACACACACACACACACGCAGTTAGCTTTCCATGTCTGTGGGTTCCACATTCATAAATTCAACCAACCTCAAATTGAAAATATTTGGGGAAAAAATTTCACAGACTTCCAATAAGCAAAACTTGGCTAAGTACCACATTGAATGCATGCAATTGAAGTGTTGTGCTGCCATTGTATTAGGTAATATAAAAAATCTAGAAATAATTTCAAGTTTATGGGAGGATGTGCATAGGTTATATGCCAGTATTATACCATTTTATATAAGGGACTTGAGCATCCTTGGATTTTGGTATCTGAGGGTGTCCTGAAATCAATCCCCCATGGATAACAAGGGGAAGGTGTGTGTGTGTGTGTGTGTGTGTGTGTGTGTGTGTGTATATCCTGTCTATTCCTTTATCTAATTAGCTCTTAGGGTACAGACTGGCTTATTTTATCTTAGGGACAAGCGAGATGCTTGGCACAGGGATTCTTGTTTGTCTTATTTTATATTTATTTGTTTATTTTATTTTATTTTTTATTATACTTTAAGTTCTGGGGTACATGTAGAGATCGTGCAGGTTTGCTACACAGGTATACATGTGCCATGGTGCTGCATCCATTGCCCCATCATCTACATTAGGCATTTCTCCTAATGCTATTCCTCCCTAATCCCCCACCCCCTGCTATTCCTCCCCTAGCACCCTATTCCCCAGGGCCCGGTGTGTGATGCTCCCCTCCCTGTGTCTGTGTGTTCTCATTTTTCGACACCCACTTATGGCTGAGAACATGCACTGTTTGGTTTTCTGTTCTTGTGTCAATTGGCTGAGAATGATGGTTTCCAGTTTTATCCATGTCTCTCCAAAGACATTAACTCATCCTTTTTTATGAATGCATAGTATTCCATGGTGAATATATGCCACATTTTCTTTATCCAGTCTATCATTGATGAGCATTTGGGTTGGTTCCAGGTCTTTGCTATTGTGAACAGTGCCACAATAAACATACATGTGCATGTGTCTTTATAAGAGAATGATTTATAATCCTTTGGGTATACACTCAGTAATGAAATTGCTGGGTCAAATGGAATTTCTATTTCTAGGTCCTTGAGGAATAGCCACACTGTCTTCCACAATGGTTGAACTAATTTACACTCCCATCAACCATGTAAAAGTGTTCCTATTTCTCCACATCCTCTCCAGCATCTTTTGTCTCCTGATTTTTTAATGATCGCCATTCTAACTGGTGTGAGGTGATATCTCAATGTGGTTTTGATTTGCATTTCTCTAATGACCAGTGATGATGAGCTTTTTTTCATATGTTTGTTGGCCTCATGTATGTCTTCTTTTGAAAAGTGTCTGTTCATATCCTTTGCCCACTTTTTGATGGGCTTGTTTATCTTTTCTTGTTTTTCATGAGGCATTTTTTTGAGATGGAGTTTCACTCTTTGTTGCCAAAGTTGGAATTCAGTGGCATGATCTCGGCTCACTGAAACCTCTACCTCCTGCACTCAGGTGATTCTCCTGTCTCAGCCTCCTTAGTAGCTGGGATTACAGGTGCCTGCTACCACGCTCAGCTAATTTTTGTATTTTTAGTAGATTGGGTTTCACCATGTTGGCCAGGCTAGTCTCAAACCCCTGACCTCAGGTGGTCTGCGCAGCAGCCTCTCCAAGTGTTGGGATTATAGGCATGAGCTACTGAACCTACACTGGGATTCTGACATGATATCCCCCTAACAGAGAAAACATTCTAACTGCAATCAGCAAAATCAATCCATAATTAAATGCTCACAAATTGTTATGTTAGTAGAAGAAGCATTTTTCATCGCTTCTGGTCATTGCCTCCCTATCTTGAACCTCCTCCTTATCACTGGGCAGTTTCTTATATTTCACTTAATTTTTTAGGTGTTGAGTGAAGGCATTGCTCTATACATTTAAGATAAACTGTAATCCAAATGATGCAAACTGGAAAACGTAATTTGAACACAGTATCTCTTTGAAAAAATCTACCTTTCAAGTGATTTTGCTTGTGTATTTGATTCAACTACCCTGTTATAAAGTGGGGAAAATAGAACTTACATGGTAAATGTGAGTTAGATCACAAAATGTCTGCATAGAGATGGGCTTGGGAATGTCAGGGAATAGTTTCCAACCACCCTAGCACTTTTGAGGCCCATCTCTTTCACCATCAGAGCTGGCATTAAAAAAGTTAACTTAATTTTAAGCTCTAGAGTACATGTGCAGGAGGTGTAGGTTCGTTATACAGGAAAATGTGTGCCATGGTGGTTTGTGGCACCTGTCAACTCCTCACCTAAGTAAAGCATTGGCTCTGTATCACTGGTTAGGTCAGTGCCTTCTCTGGGCCTTTGATTCCTTATCTACAAAACTGGGCTTTGTATCAAGTTATTTCTAGCTTTACATTATTCTTCAAATTGGGGAATAATTTTACAAAGAATTAGGGGGTGAGATGGATGGCAGATGTGGTCAGTTGCATTCTTCTTCCTGATTTTTCACTCCTTCCTGTACGCTTGTTTTAAGATCTAGCACTTCCATCCTCTGGATTGGAGGGTATTGTCTTACTGTGTCCCTGTTGGACATGGCCTTGTGATTTACTCAGCCTTTGACCTTTGAGATGTAGGTGGAAGCAATAAAGTGACAATTTCAAGTCCAGCTGGTACAAAGTATTGTGTTTCCATTTTCTCTCTTTGTGATTCCACCCATTCCTGTGAGAAGAGCGTACTCTTGGATATAGCTGCTACACATCAGTCTTGGACCCCTGAATGAACGTGTGGATCTCCGGCCTCCCTGTAACCTGCGGGCCTGAGAACAAGAGCTCCCCGTGGCACTGCTGACTGATACACACCGTGTAAGCACAGCTGGCCCTCCTAACATGTGGGTTTCAAGTACTGTGTTTCCAATCCTAGTTTGGTTGAAAAATATCCACACGTAAGTGGACCCTCACAGTTCAAACCCTTGTTGTTTAAGGGTCAACTGTATATTATTTTGTCAGTAAGAGAAACAATGACTGAACCTATCCTTGCCTTGAGTGTCCATTCTTAGTAAGATGAGGAGGATGAGATAAATGTCAAAGAATAGAAACCTGTCACAGGTCATTGTAAACATTGTTAGCTTTCTGTATAAAACTCCTTGCTGAGCTGTTTACTTAAATTTATTCACTTAATCTTTATAACAGCCATATAAGTATGATCATTGTGATTTTATGGAAGACAAAAGTAGTGCTCCAAGAGGTTAAGAGGCTTTCCTGAGTATGTAATTTACAAGTGGGGGGATTGGGCATAATTCCAAGTCAGCTCTTAACCATTCTGGTCTCCCACCTTTCAAAATTGAGGATGTTAAGTGTGAGTGGTCAGGTGCATGCCAATGTGTTCTCCTCAAAATCGTGTGTGTAAGGATAGGTCATACAGGAGGTGACAGAAGTGGGACATGGTTACACAATTCAGAGTATGGGGGAAAGTTTTGGATAACACTCTTCTACCACAGTATGGCAAGCCTGTGGTGTCCACTGAATATCCACATGCTTCTCTATATCTACCAGCCATCCTTATGGTTTTCTTGTTTTGTTTTGTTTTTTGTTTTGTTGAAATGGAGTTTCACTCTTTTTGCCCAGGTTTTAGTGCAATGGCACAATCTCAGCTCACCACAACCTCCCCCTCCTGGGTTCAAGTGATTCTCCTGCCTCAGCTTCCCAAGTAGCTGGGATTACAGTCATGCACCACCACGCCTGGATAACTTTTTGTATTTTTAGTAGAGACAGGGTTTCTCCATGTTGGTCAGGCTGGTCTTGAACTCCTGACCTCAGGTGATCCTCCTGCCTCAGCCTTCTAAAGTGCTGGGATTACAGGCATGAACCACCATGCCCAGCCATCCTTCTGGTTTTCTGGCTGGTGTAATGTAGACAGATGTGATATAAGCAGCTTCAAAACTTAGCTGTTGAAAAGGCCCTGCAGGATCCTGTACCATTCCTTTTCTCTCTACAGTTTCTTTGGATGCCATGCGTTCTACTTGATGTAAGCAAAAGACAGAAGCCACCCATGATCCTGAGTCATCACTTAGAATAATGTCACCAAGAGTTACTTGACCCTCAGGGGACTGTAACATGAGCAGGAGACAAGCTTTCATTGTGTCAGCCGACTGAGATTTGGGAGTATATGTGTTGTACCAGCATAGCTCGTGCTATCCTAACTGTGCCAAGCAAAGTGTCCAGGATATAGCAGATGCACTACATCAAATAAAAAAATAAAATAGTAAGAAATGCATGCACGAAAGAAAGAAAGGAAGAGTGATGCGAATGTATTTGAGAAAATGTCTGGAGTTATTTATGATGGGAGATGGGAGTCCCCATTGTTTTCTTGCCAGAAGAAAAAGTAGGCCCCATAACCCTTGTGCTTTCTGTGCTGACTAATATGTCTGCACATCCAGGCAGGAGCTGCTGTTTTAGTGGGTGACAGATTTCAAGGCCCTGGCATGTTTGATTGTCAACTGCTGACTGCAACGAAAAGGCTTATTAGCTTTAGAAGCTCATAGCTACCCCAATCCAGTGGGAGCTGCCTCTAGACATCACTGTTTTTTATGGCTTTAATATGAAACATTGACATCCTTTGGAAGACTATGTCAGGAGAACTTTTAATGAAAAAACATTTCATTTGAAATCAGTTTTTTTTTTCTTTAAATCCTTTCCTTTTTTTTAACCTCTCATTCTGGAGAGGCATGGTACAGAGTGTTTATAATTAATTTCCCTCTTACCTCTTGTTCACTGAACATTTACTGAGGAACCTTTGAGAAGAGTTTTTCTTTATTTGGTTAATTGTCTACTGGGAAGGCTAATTGGATCTGAAATTTAAGCAGACTTGGTGATGGGAGTGGCAGGAGTAGGCAGAGGCCTAGGCTGTGTGATCCGAGGATGCTCATGCCCAGGGCCTAGGCTCAAGTTACCTCCTTTGGAAAAATAAAGTATCAGAGAATCTGCACTCAGAAAGTTCTGCTCTGAAGAGTTAGAGGCAGAGGCTAATAGTTTCTAGGCAAATATGAATACAGTTAACCAGCATATATTCTCTGTAATCTTGGCATATAGATTTGTAAGGATGCAAGGAATAAAGCTCTTTATGTCTTCAAATCCTGCCATGACATGACCTCACATAATATGCAAGACAAACCTGAGCTAGGGCTCCTTATCCTTGTTTTATGGGTGTGAATGAGAAGTGCATTATTATGTACTGTCTGAACGAGAATCTTTTTTTTTTTTTTTTGAGACGAAGTTTCGCTCTTGTTACCCAGGCTGGAGTGCAATGGAGCGATCTTGGCTCACCGCAACCTCCACCTCCTGGGTTCAGGCAATTCTCCTGCCTCAGCCTCCTGAGTAGTTGGGATTACTGGCACGCGCCACTATGCCCAGCTAATATTTTGTATTTTTAGTAGAGACGGGATTTCACCTTGTTGACCAGGTTGGTCTCGATCTCTTGACCTCGTGATCCACCTGACTTGGCCTCCCAAAGTGTTGGGATTACAGGCTTGAGCCACCGCGCCTGGCCCTGAATGAGAATCTTTAGCTGGTTCTAAATAGGGCTGTCCAAGGATGGTTCTGAGGCTTATCCTTTTAAGCCACCACCATAAAAAAATTACCATAGGCACCATGACCACCACTACTATCATCTTGATCACCATACGGTCACCATGATCACAACCACTGCTACCATTATCTTCATCACCGCCACTACCACCAACACTACTGCCACCACTGCAGCCAGCACTCCCATCACCTCTATTTCCAACACTGCTGGTACTGCTACTGCCACCATACTGTCACCATCGCCACCCCACCAACATCACCGTCACCTCTGTCACCACAGATGCCACCACCACTAGCATTACCACAAAACTAGGTGCTTAGAATTCTCTTATCTCTCTTTTTTAATTTTAATTTTATTTTATTTTTGACAGAGTCTCACTCTGTTGTCCAGGCTGGAGTACAGTGGTACAATCTCTGCTCACTGTATTCTCTGCCTCCCAGGTTCTAGCGATTCTCCTGCCTCAGCCTCCTGAGTAGCTGGGACTACAGGAGTGTGCCACCACGCCCAGCTAATGTTTGTATTTTTAGTAGAGACAGGATTTTGTCATGTTGCCCAGGCTGGTCTCAAACTCCTGACCTCAGGTCATCCACCCACTTCAGCCTGTCAAAGTGCTGGGATGACAGGCATGAGCCACTGTGCCTGACCAAGTTCTTTTCTATTTTTCTTGGAGTTTACAAATATGTTGACAACTCAGGTGATGGTGATGATGGTGACTTTTCTACATGGAATAGGTTGCCTGGAGATGGAGCCAAGTTCTAACTGGAATTCAACAGTTAGCAGGAGAAGTGCTATTCTGTCCAATGACAGAATAGCACTAGACAACCTCAGGAAGTAAAGAGTGTTGGTTAATTTTATGTGTCAACTTCACTGGGACACAGAATGCTCATATAATTGGTTAAACTGTATTCGTTAGTGTGTCAGTGAGGGTGTTTCTGGATGAGATTTGAATAACGTTGAAACTGGTGGACTGAGCAAAGGAGATGTCTTTCCCTAATGTGGGTGGATCCCATCCAATCCATTTAAGCCCTAAATAGAATTAAACACTGAAAAAGGGAGAGTGTTTTCTGCCTCCCTGACTGTTTTCGAGCTGGGACATCCATTTTCCCCTCCCTGCAGGTTTGGACTTGGACTGGAACTTTTACTGTTGGCTTTCCTGGTTCTCTGACTTCAGTCTGAACGGGAACTCCAGTACCATCAGCTCTGCTGGTTCCCAGGCCCTTGTACTTGGACTGGAATTATGTCATCAGCTCTCTTGGGCTTTTAGCTTGCTGACTGCAGATCTTGGACTTCTAAGCCTCTGTAATCATGTGAATCAATCCCTTATATGGTGTATATGTGTGTGTGTGTGTGTGTGTGTGTGTGTGTGTGTGTGTGTGTCTGTCTGTCTGTCTGTGTCTGTGTGTGTCTGTGTGTATCTACTATTGGTTCTGTTTTCTTGGTGAATCCAGGAGATTGGAGTCCAAGTTCTAGTGTCAAGTGCAATACTAGTAACAGGATGTGAGAATTAGAAGAATCCTTAAGCAACATTACTCCCATCTGATTTCTCTATTTCATGGTATCCTCGTTATCTTCTTAGCTTGAATCACTTTCTCATGTTATTGTATTTGGCTACTTACTTGTTTCTTCTCTTTTTTTTCACCCTCCTCCCTCCATACTTACTTATTTCTTATGGCTTCTCCAATGGGAATGGGATTCATGAGGCCATGAACCTTTTCATTCTGTTTGTCACTCTGCCTCCAGAATCATTACATAGAAGGTGCTTAATAATTGTTTGTAGAAAAATTTAAGAAAGTTGAAATCCTATATGTATTAGTTTATTTTCATGTTGCTGATAAAGACATGCCCAAGACTGGGAAGAAAAAGTATTTAATTGAACTTACAGTTCCATATGGCTGAGGAGGCCTCAAATCATGGTGGGAGGCAAAAGGCACTTTTCACATGACACTGGCAAGAGAAAAATGAGAAAGAAGCAAAAGTGGAAACCCCTGATAAACCCATCACATCTCTTGAGACTCATTCACTATCACAAGAATAGCATGGGAAAGACCGGCGTCCACGATTCAGTTACCTTCCCCCCGGGTCCTTTCCACAAGTGGAAATGCTGGGAGATTCAATTCAAGTTGAGATTTGGGTGTGGACACAGCCAAACCATATCACTATAAATGAACATAATTTATGAACATCATTTTCTTAAAGTCACAAAGGCAGGAAATTGTCAGGTATGATTTTAGACACTTTATATGTGCAACTCCTTATGTAGGAATTATTCTTCCTGTTTTTCTCAGAAGAATGGGTATTCCAGGTGACAGAGATAGTTAAGAACCCAAGGTCTTTCCACAGTAACATATTGCTATCCTTGACTCATTCTGGGTCACTCACGACTTAAATCTGGGTCTCTTTCTTGACACTTACGTGAATTTTTAGATGCAAGTAAATACAAATAAGAAAGGAAGAATACATTCATCTACACTAAGCATAAACTCTATGCTAGATGGAGAGGGAGACATTTGCTATGCGTTATCTTGTCTAATCTACTCAATAACATTATGCAGAATATGTTTATCTCAGAGTTTTATGGAGGACTTAGATGGCAAAGAACTCTTGTCTAGAAAGTAGACACATATTTTGGAGTCAAAACTACTTTATTCCAAAATCTTTGTTCCTTATTGTGTACCATTTTGTCCCCTCATTCCTTCTTATTAAAGCGAACTGGTCCCTATTAGAGAATGCTCAGCAAGCTTGCCATTTACTTTGGCTGAAGTTTTATTATTAGAAAAAAAATTCAAAAGTAGAAAGCTAATTTTAGGGGTTTACTTAAAAAATAGGTTTTATGATTTTCCGTTGGGCTTTTATCCACTCCGTCTCTCATACATTCTCCTCAGACTGCCTCAGGTTCTTAACTCTTAACTCCAGTCAGATCCTCATCTTCCAAAGTGGACCACCCACAGTCTCTTCTTTATTTCCTCACCAGCAGAGCTTGTCCTCTGTGTTGGATTCTCAGTAAGGATTGAAATTGAATTAAGTTTCTGATGGAGTCAATGCGTTAAGTCTCTTTCTCCTCATGGGAGACCATGAGGGTTAAATTCAGATGGACTTGGGTGTGATTCCTACCTCAGTCATGTATCAGCTGTGACATCTTGGGTGACTGGGTCATTATTGCAGTTCTCAATTCTTTATCTCTCAAATTGTGGAATTACCTGGCTCAAAGGAGGTCTGGAGAAGTCAGTGCTCTGACATGCTGGTTCACCCTCCTGTGCCCATGCTCTGTGAATTCTCGTTCAGTGAGATTTGCCTGGCTGAGGATTGTGCAATGTTGGAGAATGGGACCAGGTGGTCTCCTGGAGCTCTCATTGTGCTCTGAGTAGAGAGATGCTGCGACCCATGTGTGCAAAAGTAGAGGATAAGTGGGAGATCTGGAAAGTAAAGACCTCTTCCTGCCACTCTACATGATGTGGTACATTGGATGAACAATGTTTAAAGAAAAGACACGAGCAACTGCCATTATACTCACTTAGAAAAAGCAAGCTTCATATGAGGCACACGTAGGTGAGAAGAATGGAATCTTTTTGTGTGGACAGACAGCAAGTGTCTTTTAACAAATCTTTAGAAGATGCAACCATGGCAGGATTCATGTGACTTCATCAAATGACAAGAGAGTTAGTGGAACCAGGAGCAAAGAAGAGAAGAGAAGAGAGAGAGAAAAAAATGTGAATCAGGATCATATTAATTTGGAGTGCACGTTATAGAGTAAGAACTAATTTAGACTGACCCAAAATTTGCCAAAAACACAAAGAGTTCTTTAGCAGTATATATAACATTAAAAGTCATTAGTGGTAAATGTGGAAGAGAAACATTAAATTCTTTAAAAATTTCCAAATTATTTGTAATGTCATTTACAAATAATTGCTACTTTAATTACAATTAAAATTTATTTTTTGTTAAAATAGATTTAAGAAACTATAGAAAAATAATTTTTAGGTAAAAAAATATAGTTTCTTGTGCCTTCAAATATTCACAGTGATTCAAATAAAACTTTTGGTAATCTACTTCTTATTACTCTGTTTTCTCAGAAGTAAGCAGCACATTTTCTTGATTATAAATATGAAATTTACACTTTTCACTAACTCAGACTCTTGTCCCCTGGGAAGTCTCAATTAATGAAGTTTTACTCAACTTGTCGCATAGTAGCAAATGTATCCACTGGGAAATTAACAGAAAGACAACCTGGGGCTTTTTAGCAATAATTAATGTGTTTAGAATTGCTATGAAACTCTAATTGCTGGTTATAAAATGTACAGTCCTGTTACTTTTGTTACTGGACGGATGCGGTTTTTGCCTGGGTGCCAGGGAAGGGCAGGGGGAAGAATTATCACGTATTAATAATTCTGTTTCATGACACTCTTTCATGCCAGATCCCACTGATTTATCTACGCCGTGTCATGTTGAAGTCTGCTTTGGATTTACGGCTGATTTATTTTGGCTGTGTTAATGCGAGCAACGTCACTGGGCCTAATGACAAAGTATTCATTGTCAGCTATAAATTACTCTTTCTTTGCTCTGGATAATAACAGATTATTTTTTACCACTTCTGAGTGTGAATTATGAAGGACAGTTACGTCTTTAATCTCTAGCACATCTTTCCATGAAAAGGTTTGTGCATCAGATTCTCCCGTTTCAGAAAAAGCCAAGCTTTTTTTTTTTTTTTTTTGAGATGATAAATTTGAGTGAATGAATTTTTACTTCTGAAAAACCTATCTGGGTACCATTTTCTTGGGGAGTGGAAAGGAAAACCTTGGTTGTGGGTCAGAAAACTTGGAAGATTTCCAGGGTCTTATAGCCCACCAGGCTGTGGGAAACAGCTTCATGTCTCCAGTTAGACTGAGACCTCCTGAAACCCCTTACTCTGCAGGGGACATGTAAGTCCAAGTGGAGAGAGCAACATGGAAGGGAGGGCTCGGGCAACCTCTCCTCTCCACCAGCTTGATCTCACCTGGAAGGGTACTCATCATCTCTATGATTTTCTGTGCCTAAAAACTCTTTTCTGTGGCCACACCTGGCTGCAAGGGAAATTGGAAAATGATGTATTTTCCCAACTTCATGAGTACGGGCCCAGCTAAAGCCAGAGGTTTTTAAATGCAAACGAAATTGCTGAAGGGTGCAAATTTAGGTATAAGCAGCACCTCAGCAACAAGCAACAGGCCACAGTCAGACCCACCTCATAACCTTCATACTCATGTTTTCAACAAGTTATCAGCCAGTATAGATCTAAAGACCTGCTCCATTATTTATGAGTTGTGAGAGCTTGTGTAAATTACCTAATCACTCTTTGTCCCATTATTTTTATTTGTAGAGCAGGAATAATGGTTTTTTTACTACCTCATTTGAATTTGTTCTAAGGTCCAAATGACATAAAATTCCTTAGCTCAAGGCCTAACATAGGGCTGTTTTATTATTATTATTATTAGTTGTCAATATTTATTATTATAATAAAATAGGCACCTTGAAAATTGTATTAATCCTTCAAATTATTTTTGTGTTTACTCTCTATTAGAGTCTGTGTATTGGCCACTAAAGATACGGTTTTGACTTTGCTGAATTCTCTAATTTCTAACAGAATACAGTGTGATAGTGGAGAAGAAATATAAACCATTAAACACAATTACATTTTATAGGCATGCTGCTGAAAATGAATAGGCAATTTTTCCTTATTGATTTATTTGCATAAAATAGGGTCCTTTTCCCTGTTTACATAGTTGTAACAATTATAATCTTAGCCATGGTCACCTCTATCACTGATATAATTACTATTTATTTATGCTATTAGACAGGGAGAGAAAGAGCAGGAGAGAGAACATGTGCACTACCATGACCTTGAGACCGTTCTTTCTTTCTTTCTTTTTTTTTTTTGAGACTGAGTTTTGCTCTTATCACCTAGGCTGGAGTGCAATGACACCATCTTGACTCACTTCAACCTTCACCTCCCCAGTTCAAGTGATTCCTGCCTCAGCCTATGAAGTAGCTGGGACTACAGGTACATGCCACCATGCCCAGCTAATGTTTTCGTGTTTTTAGTAGAGATGGGGTTTCACCATGTTGGCCAGGATGATCTCCATCTCTTGACCTCATAATCTGCCCTACTCGGCCTCCCAAAGTGCCAGGATTACGGACATAAGCCACTGTGCCTGGTGGAGAAAGTTACTTCCTTTTTTTTTTTTTTTTTTTTTTTTTGAGACGGAGTTTCCCTCTTGTTACCCAGTCTGGAGTGCAATGGTGCGATCTCGGCTCGGCTCACCACAACCTCCGCCTCCTGGGTTCAGGCAATTCTCCTGCCTCAGCCTCCTGAGTAGCTGGGATTACAGACACGTGCCACCATACCCAGCTAATTTTTTATATTTTTAGTAGAGGCAGGGTTTCACCATGTTGACCAGGATGGTCTTGATCTCTTGACCTCGTGATCCACTGCCTCGGCCTCCCAAAGTGCTGGGATTACAGTCATGAGTCACCGCGCCTGGTGGAGAAAGTTACTTCTTAAGTGTAAAGGGAGTGTTGTCCTGGGCGTTCTAGTTTCTTGCAACTCACTTTCTACTTTTGACTCACAGAAGTCACTAGTGATCATTTTGTAACCGATGTCAGTGATAACTTGACAACTGGACCCTGGTTACTTATAACTGAAAGAAATCCTTCGTTAATGCTGGAGCATTCATTTCCATTTTAATTAGAGGAAGAATTTTATTTAAAAAATCATCCATTAGAATTTCAGCTAATGTCAGGTGGCTGTTCTTTCTTCTCAAACCCATTCAAATCATGAAGATTAAAATGACATCAACTAGAGGATTACTTATTACCCCTCTAGTTTTCTTCTATGAAATGCTTTTTTCTTCTCATTTTTGTGTTTTAAAGATAGTCGAGCACATATTTAGTATATTAAAACCCGCATTAACAGAACAAGCATATTATTGACATAATTATTAGTTTGATTGCTCTTCTGTCACTAGATGCAACTCACAAAATTTATAAAATATGGTTTAGAATCCTTTCTGTCAGTTTCTCACCAGGCAGATACCATGAGTGTTAGATGAAGCAAATGGTTTAGTACCAAAAGAGAAAGAGAAAAAAAGAAGAGGAAAATGTTTGTGAGGAGGAAAGTCAGGTTTCAAGCTCAGTGTCAAGAAGACTCTGAATTCTGGAGTTTTGTGGTCCACCCTGCTGTCTCCAGGTTTCCTGACTTTTTTGCTAATGTCCTTTCCAGTGGACAATGTGTCTTTTCTTGCATTTTTAAGGCTCAGTCTGACTTCTTGAGAGCGCAGCAGTGTTTCTGCACTTGTATTTATCTCATGGTCGTGTGCCATGATTAAGTCAATGGGTTCATTTGAAGTCTGCAGCAAGTATCAGTCCCAAGGGATTTCCTTTAAGAGGGTCAGCATGGTCTTTGTTGCAAAACTGTCAGCCCTTTAGGTAGTGCGAGAATCAAGTTGGAAAACACATTCTTGTAACTTTAAAAATAAATACTTGTCTGCCAACTAGAAACAGCCTCCTAATGTGCCACATCCCACATGCATTTGGATTTAATTTGTTTGCTTTCCTCTGTGATTGCTCTTTAATTATTGCAATGTTGAAACAACTTGCTCTGTCTCCACAAATATGCTACAGTTGGTGTGGGGAGGATGAAGGGGTAAAGAGCAGGAAGCCTGCAATGCTCAGGTAGCAGCTGTCCAAGGCGTGTGCCAATGTCTGGGGGACATCTGCTCAGGACTCTTCAACCTCATTGCTTCACCTTTCAAAGGATGGGCAACTGGCATCCAAAGGTGATTTCCTAGCAGTCAATTCACAGTCTTTTGAAAAAATTGCAAAGTGATAATTACCAAGAGATGATGGAATAACTTTAGGTAAGTTAAGCTCGTTAGAGTATTGCTGCAGCAGCAGGAATTCAACTTATCCAGACTCAACAAAGCTCAGAGCATGAAGACTGTTCATATCTACTTTATTGAAATGAAATGGTGAAACCTGGGGCTCATATCAGACGTTTAGTCTCCTTGTTAATGTTGTGAGCAGTCTCATGGCATCGCTCTAAACTTCACTGGAGACTCTGTCTTTTGCAGTCCTTAACAACAACAAATAATAAGAATAATGGCTCGCAATATGATCACACATTAATTGGACTGCCTTGTTGCCACTTTCTTTTTTTGAGATGGAGTCTCCCACTGTCCCCTGGGGTGGGAGTACAGCGGCGTGATCTTGGCTTACTGCAACCTTTGCCTGATGGGTTCAAGTGAGTCTCCTACCTCAGCCTACTGAGTAGCTGGGATTACAGGCACCCACCGCCACACCCAGCTAGTTTTCGGTATTTTTAGTAGAGACGAGGTTTCACTATGTTGGCGAGTCTGGTCTCGAACTCCTGACCTCGTGATCTGCCCTCCTCAGCCTCCCAAAGTACTGGATTATAGGTTTGAGCCACCATGCCTGGCCTCCCACTCATTTTTATTGAGCGACAAATTCAGTAAATTTCCTCAAAGTTACACAGCTTGGAGTTAGTATGAACGTAGGCTTGTCTGCAACTGAAGTCTCACTTCATTCATTAGGACACATAACATTATAGTTTGGGTTTCCAGGCCCTATGGGCTTTGTGTGTATTAAGTTTGTCAAGGATGCTCATGAACAGCTTCTCCAGAGGAGAGAGGAAAGCAGGATTGTGCAAAGAAGGGGTTGAACTCTGAAGCAGTTACAGCAACCTATTCCTAAGGGGGCTCTGGAGGTAGAGTTGCCCTTAGAGATGTTTAGAATTGAGGGGATAAGTTTTTGGTTATGAGTTACTTTTGGGTAAGATGAGGCAGCTCCCTTTGGCTGAGGGTGATTCTTGGTCAGGCACTCAGTGTGAGAACCCAGCAGGCAACACTTCCTACAGCTGTAAAAAAGCCTTTTGGTCCTAACTGGAGGTGTGTGTTATTGGGTGGTGGTTAGAAAGTGGCCCACTACAGTCCAGTTTTTGCAGCACTTGGATTCCTTTGCTTTGTAAATTATATTTGTTTCCTCTGGAAAGCAACATCATAATTCAGCAACAATTCAGTTCCTCCAGAATTCTTGGTCTCCTTGCCTTGGAAAAGTTGTAAAAGGAAGGTTTGTAGAACAAACGAGTCTTTTAATCTCCACTGCTGGTCTTGAGGCTACAAATGGATACTCATTGTCTCCCATCTCTACTGCCAACTGCAACTCAGGATTCCCTCACCCTTAGCACATCTGCTTCTCTAAAGGACTTATAATGCTACAGCCCAGTTCCTTATCCCTGAAGCCTTTTGTTAGCATGCTTTTGGGGGCTGTGGATGCTATATTTGTTCATTTACTGTCAAAATTGGGGAGGGGGAGTATAAGATGCACCCTAGTGAATCAATTAGGTGTCAGACATATTTTTCCCTGCTTCCCTATGTAAGAAAACTCCTGTCTTCTGAGTAGTCAGGACCAGTTACACGTGTGAGGATGATCACTCCTTTTCTTGCTTGCTGGCTTCTTGGCACAGGAACCCTGAAGTCATTGACTTGAAGCCATAGCTTCAAACTGATTGCATATCTCATTGTATTCCTGCTGCAAACATTTCTTCTATGGGAACTAGACCCTCTAGAATGACAGAGCCTAAGGTTTTGGGGACAGGAAACAGTATATCATTGGGATCGGTGGTGAGGAGGCCAGGCTCCTTCTACCTCTAGTTCCTAGACCCATGTATTCTACAAACTGGGGACATTGCAACATACAATGATTGCTTTGGATTTATTTTGCTGCATACTGAATGATCACACATCTGGTGGCATAAGACAACACACTTATTATCTCACAGTTCTGGGGGTCAGAAGTCTTGGTGGACTCAGCTGGGTTCTCTGCTGAGAATATTACAAAAATGGAATTAAGATGTATGCCAGATTAGGCTCTTATATGGTAATCCTAGAGAGGAATCTGGTTCCAAACTTACACATATTCTTGGCAAAATTTAGTTCCTTATAGGACTATTTTATTGTTTAACCATCTTCATAACTCTCTGCAGGTAGGGATACCGTCGCTGCCATTCTGACATTACCTTTCTTTGCAATAATTGCACCTACTGATTGGGCATGGTGGCTCATGCCTATAATCCCAACACTTTGGGAAGCTGAGGCAGGAAGATCACTTGAGATCAGGAGTTCGAGACCAGCCTGGCCAACATGGCAAAACCTCATCTCTACTAAATATACAAACATTAGCTGGGTGTTCTGGTGCACACCTGTAGTCTCAGCTACTCTGGGGGCTGAGGCAGGAGAATTGCTTAAACCTGGCAGGTAGAAGTTCCAGTGAGCTGAGATCATATCACTGTACTCCAGCCTGGGTGACAGAGCAAAACTCTGACCCAACTAATAATAATATAATAGTAATTGCACCTACCTCACTTTTATTGATCAAGTATCTCCATGTGGAAACTATTATATCAGAGCCCTCATGTACCCATTGCTATGCATTTTGTAATGATATGTTTTGTGGGTAGCCCTATGCTGCAGAGATCAGCCACCACTGAGCTTCACAGAGATACTGGTGCGACTTTTATTAAGGCATTCCTTATCACTCTGGTAAATGATGTATCCTCCACTGGAACATGGGACAGAGCTAGCTGGTGAGGGTTTTTTTTTTTTTTTTTTCTGTATGTGGTGTCTTAATTCTGGCAGTTTCACTCTCCTGAGCCTGTTAATCCTGCTCTTTGCCATCTTCACAGCAGTTCTGGGATCTCTACTTTGCTTAGTGTTCACCACTTATTTCTACATTTCTAAGAGCTGTCTAGTGTGTCAGTATTATTCCCTTGGTAGGTTATTGATATCTTGTATTATAATATGTAGCACGTGTGAACTTTCCTGAATCCAACTTTATGGTCTGGTCCTGCCCACCTTGATCCAGCATCTTCAGGGTTCAGTTTCACAAGCACACTCCCATATGCTGGCTAGTCTTGCTGTTCCTTCAGCATGGAGTGTGTTTTCCTGTTTTCTCCTCCAGTACTTCCCCAAACAGATTACATTGTTACCCGATTCACCATCAGTCTGTGGACCAAGAGGAGAAGTGGGAGTAAATCTTGAGTGGACTCATGAGTTCGGAAGGCAGAGGCTTCTGTATCTTGTTCAAGAAAGAGGGGAATGCTAGCTTCTAACAGAGTCAAGTGAGGCACTTACACAGGTTCAACAGAACCTAGGAATTCAAGATTTTCAAGATCATCAATTGAGATTTTTTATTGCATTTTAGGTTTTGGGGTACATGTGAAGAACATGCAAGATAGTTGCATAGGTACACACGTGGCAGTGTGATTTGCTGCCTTCCTTCCCTTCACCTATATCTGGCATTTCTCCCCATGCTATCTCTCCCCAACTCCCCACCCTCCACTGTCCCTCCCCTATTCCCCCCAACAGACCCCAATGTGTAGTGCTCCCCTCCCTGTGTCCATGTGTTCTCGTTGTTCAACACCCACCTATAAGTGAGAACATATGGTATTTCATTTTCTGTTCTTGTGTCAGATTCTAATCTGAAATCTCAGAGTCTCACTCTCTTCTCAATTCGGAGCTGACCTTGACATTACAGACTTTCTGAGTTGGAGAATTCGGCATTCTGTGGGGCTCTTCTACCCTTGTAACTACATCCTCTATCTGGAGGAGGTGAAAGTCCCTTATGTGGTTTCCCATAACTTAGGATCAAGGCACCTATTTGGTGTGGAGTGTGGGATGCTGCTGTCTGATTGCTGAGCCCCTTCCCAGGAATTACCTTTGACCAAGGGAGACAACTTAGGAGAAATTATTTGACTTCTCTGAGCCTAAGTGTCTGGATATTACAGAGAGATAATCATATCTACTGTAAAAAGAGCTATGAGAAATAAGTTAGAATACAGTATAGAACACCAGGAAAAAAGCAGATGGTCAATAACATACATCTTTTATTATTAAGTCACTTTGATTACTTCCTCCTGATTCTTATCCTCGGAGAGCCTGTCTTTATAATAGAGCTTTAGCCTTGATCCTTTTCCTCTAGTTATTGGACCTGATTTCTGTCAATAAATGCAGTCCAGACTTGCTTTTGCCATTCCCTTCCTGCAGAATTGTTTCTGAACCTTCAAACCTGAGGACGTCTCTCCCTGACATTCCTATCTATTTAGATTTTAGTATAACTCAGTACAGATGCTTCCTACAAATTGGAAATGGTGTTCACCTTGGCTCTCCATGGTCAGTGGCTCACTTGTGCTGTAAATATATCTATAATAATTGCCTTGCCCATCATGCTGAGCTACATTTTGTATGGTTGGGCTGGTTCCTTCCAGCTTCTCATTCCGTCAGCCTCAGTGGAAAAGTGCAGTTACAGGCAATTTTATGTCTTCTCTTCCAGCTTGGGAAGATGGTCTGTGGAATAAGAAGACCTATGTCTAGATCTGGATTTTACTATTTTCCCCGGGTGAGTCACGTTTTATGTGCTAAGTTTGCTGTAATTGTTGGATGTGATAGAAATAAGGACAGACATTTTCTTGAGGTCTTACACTGTGCCAATCATTGTGGTAAGCTCATCACAGCAGTTATCAAATTTAATCCTCATAATATCCCAATATCTTCAATGTAAAAAAATCTCTATAATTTCCATTTTACATATTAGACTGAGAGTCAAAGTGAGGACAAGGAGATAGGAAGGCAGATATGAGAGGAGGTATTGTAAGGTAGTGGAGAAAAGAAAAGAAAAAAAGAACGAGGCTTTAAGAGAGGAGACACAACAGTAAGTTGCAGCAAGTAGAACTTTCAGCTTTCTATGCCATCTGCTTTGTAAGCAACAACCTTTTCTAAAATCTAAATGTCAACCAGAAAAGCAATGGAGTCATACAGTCAGAGTTTGAACCAGACAGAGCATTTACTTATGCTTTTTCAGAATACCTGGATGCCAGTACTTTTTTAGCACACTTATTAAACCAAACCAGTCTGAGTATTTTGTCTCTTTCCTCTAATGTCTAGTCCAAAAATTCAGTTTGAGATCCCAGAATTGATATTTGGTAGGCTCTTGGAACTGGCCTAGGGGTGGAATTATATTAGTATTCAGAATGCCTCATTTGTTCAACCAGTGTTTGTTGATTGTGCTGTGTAGACCAGGTATAGTCTGCACTGGGGATGAAGGGGAGAGCTGGATATTTTTCAGGTATGAAGGGCTTAAGCCTCGGCTTTGTCTTATGTCTTTGGGGTACAGAGTGGGTGGGTAGACAGGACCATGGACTTTACAATATTTGGAAGTACAAGTAATTTTACTTGTAAAACAGTTTAGTTTCAGGTCCACCAAATAAAGCATTTGGCTGAGTGACTAATTGACATCATCCGTGTGGACCAACTTGGATCATTTACAATTTGTATTCTTTTTCCATAATTCATAGTTGATAAGGTTTGGCTCTGTGTCCCCACCCAAATCTCATGTTGAATTGTAATCCTCAGTGTTGGAAGAGGGACCTAGTGTGAGGTGATTGGATCATAGGGGCAGACATCCCTCTTGCCTGTTCTCATGATAGTGAGTGAGTTCTCACGAGATCTGGTTGTTTAAGTGTGTGGCACTTCTTCTTTTACTCTCACTCCTGCTCCACCATGTGAAAACGTGACTGCTTCCCTCATACCTTCCACCATGATTCTAAGTTTCTTGAGGCCTCCCCAGTCATGCTTCCTGTACAGCCTGCAGAACTATGAGTCAATTAAATCTCTTTTCTTTATAAATCATTGTATAGTAGCAATGCAATAATGAATCAATACAGTAGTCTTATTTACCCTAATTCTCATCCATGAATTGGGTATCATCATAATCATACCTACATCACAAATGTGTTTTAAGTATTGCTAATATCCTTTGTAAACTACTCACTGTACCCTCTCCCCCACGCTACAGACAATGTTTTGGTAAAGGGTTTCATAATTTATTTTTTAAAAGTTTACATTCACTATTTAGCAGTTACAACAGTCTTTTAAAGTGGGTATCTCTTTGCCCAGTTTATATTATAATAGATAAGAAACTTGGGATTCAGAAGTCTGAGCATGCAGTTTAATAAATGTAGGAGACAGGGCTCAAGCATCGGTCATAGCATCTCAGGTTCCCAGTTCTGAGTTTCTAGACATCAGCTTCCTTTTAAAATTTCCTACTTACCCTTGATAATTGGCAGGTCTTTCATGAGATATTGTGGATCATGTTGAAAAAGAACTTGTTCCAGGCACAGTGGCTCACGCCTGTAGTCCCAGCACTTTGCGAGGCCAAGGCAGGTGGATCACGAGGTCAAGAGATCAAGACCATCCTGGTCAACATGGTGAAACCCCGTCTCTACTAAAAATACAAAAAAAAATTAGCTGGGCATGGTGGCGCATGCCTGTAGTCTCAGCTACTCAGGAGGCTGAGGCAGGAGAATTGCCTGAGCCCAGGAGGTGGAGGTTGCGATGAGCCGAGATCACGCCATTGCACTCCAGCCTGGGTAACAAGAGTGAAACCCCGTCACAAAAAAAAAAAAAAGAAAGAAAAAGAAAAAGAACTTGCTATTTTTGATATACTGTCAGAAGAAATGGTGAAGATAACCAGTTTTATTTAGAATCTGTATATTATAGGTGACATAATTGAGGCTGTGGGATTTATTTCTAGCCTAAAGACATACAGCTAGTGAGTCACAAGGTGTGATGGGAGCTCCATTCACATTTTGGCAACATGGTTCCCTCCTTTGAAACCCCCTGTAGGTTCCTCTGGCAACACAGTCTCCACCTCTAAACCGTTTTCATGATGCTCTGCATTTTCTGATTAAAAATGCCCAGTGGGAATACATACTAGGAGGCAATTTAGCCAAATATCCTTTTTAACAAATGATTTATTTACTGCTGCTAGGACAGCATTTTCTCCTAATCTTTCTCTGGCCCTCTTTCTTGCTTCCTGTCTTTCTTATTCACTTCTTGCCAGGAAGCCTCTTATCTTTGCTGATTTGGGGCCAGTTCATCTTCTCTTCCTGATAAATCTGAGGCTAATGGGCACCCAGAAGAAAAGCAAAACCTAAGGTCACTCGGAAGCACACGTATCTTTTCTTGTAATAGCCAAATTATTTTTCCCTAAATTCCTAAGTGGGATGCCTCCTAATGAGCTTTCTTCCCCTCACGCTAACATTTTTTTCTCATATATCCATCCTTTTCCAAACCAAGGATAACTGAACAAACTTAGATAATTTTGGGAGTAGAAAATAATTTTGATAAAAATCCATGTGCTCTTGGTGTTCGCACAGTGTTCTTGGTATTTGCATATCTGGAAGTTGCAGTTGAGAGAAAGGAGGCCACATGAAAGGGTCATGAAAGAGAGAAAATGGCATACAGTGGCCTTGTACTCTGAGCTCATATACTAAGCATAACCATTTTCACTTTATGTACTCAGAGGGCCATATGTCTAGTCAATTGTGAAGACAGAGCAAAATTCACTGAAAAGCCGTTTTCTTCATTATACTGACTATCAAGATGAAAAGTATAACCTTGCTTGTCAGGTTTGATGGAGGCCACGTAGTTGAATAAGATGTTGTCAGTAGAGCAAGACCAGCCTAGCTCAACCTCGAATACTTTTTCCTGCCTGTCACCATGGCTCTCCCCCTCATATGCTTCAGGTCTTTGCTCAGCTATCACATTCTCAGTGAGGTCATCCTTGTTCATCCTATTCAAATTGTTTCTCTAACATCGTCTCTCTTCCTTTCCTGACTTATAGTCTCTGTAATATTTATCACCATCTGACCCATTTTATATTACACTTATTTATTTGTTTACTGCCTCTCTTCCCTTGCTAGACTGTAAGCCCCATAGGACAGGAAATTTTAACCATTTTGTTCACTGTTGCATTCCCAATGCTCAGAATAGTGCCCAGCACACAGAAGGTGTTCAGTGAATATCTGATGAGTGAATAAATGAATGAATGGTGGAAGGGCAGTTAGGTGTCTAATAGTGAGACCCAGAGCTCTATCCCAAGTACTGCCCAGATCAGACCAGTTTTTTTTTTTTTTTTTTTTTTTTTACTGGCAAAGAACACACAAATGCATTTCAGATGCTAGCTCTGCCCAGACTCTATGGCTTTTGCTATTGAATTTTGGAAATCAAGATGGGAGCTTTATATTCCTTCTGCAAAATCTCAGCCTTTTGACTTTTAGAGTCTGAGATTGTTTTGTGTCTGGACTCTGACCTCAAAATGTAGATGGTTTTGTCTTCAACACCTTCCGGTCACAATCTTCGGCCCTTCCCCTGGTGCTCAGACTTCTCAGTCTTTTAGTCTCTACTCTGTTATTTCCAGATCAGGCTGTCTCCTGGCCTTCAACAAACTCTATTTCAAAGTTGTCTGATTTCAAACCAAAATGCATTTTAATTAAACATCCTGGAGAACAAAAAGCTCTTTTGTATTTTCATGTTAGCATTCTGTCTTTACTGCCATTTACTTCTTTTGTTTTTCTATTATAATACAAAGGCAGACAATTTCAGTAGGCTTACAGAATGAATTCAGTTTAGCAAGTCTACTGGATTCATACTTTTTTGTAGCATGCTTTATGAAGCTCAGTTAATAAGACAAACTTTAGAAGGAGAAAATAGCGGCTCTCAATAGTTTACAGAGTGAAGTCCTTCCCACCTCTTTCTTAGGTTTCTGCAGGCCTCTCTTCACAGGGCCTGGCACTTCCCTTCACACGCCACTTATTCTTACAGAATGAGCACATTGCTTCTCTCACCATTTTGCATCATGGTGTTGGACCTTTGAAGCAGGCAGGCTTGGTGCCACAAGCCACCTAGTTAGTCTCTTGTCAGGGAGCTTCGACCACTCAGGCTGGGCTCTTGGACACAGCCCAGAAGTCTCCTATCTATTTCTTGTCTGCCCCCGTCCCCTGGGCTCAGTTCTATCTATGCTCATCTGCTTCCTAAACATTTTAGTTTAATCTCCACTCTCTGATCTTGTGCTGACCTCTTGTATCAGTGACATTCAGTTTACCTGGTTTGGGTCATTACCTGTTTCTTACAGGCCAGGTTTTCACTTATCCTAGAGGCTTCCTCTCTTCCTTTCTTGACTGCTCTTATCTAAGTATTGAGACTCATCAAGATTCAGTCTCCAGCGCCAGCTTGCCTTACAGTAGAAACTCGAAAACATAGGGAGGACATGTACTCTCTTTCCATCTCCCAAGGAATTGCCAACTTTTTAGCATGTTCTTCCTCCCCCTGCTCACAAAAGGAAAAGGAAAGGGGAAAAGGAAGGGAAGTATTAAAGAAGGAAAAACAAAGAGAATACAGAACAAAAACTATTAAAGACAGGCCCAAACCAAACCAAACAAATAAAAAGAAATCACCTTGTAAAAGCACTCACAAAAGTGGAACAAGAAGGAAATTTCCCAGCATGATAAAAATGGTGCCTGAAAAGAACCCCACAGCTGACATCATACTGAACAGTGCAAGACTGGATGCTTTCCCCCTAAGATCAGGAACAAGACAAAGATGCTGCTCTTCCTTCCCTGGAGGTTATAGCCAGGGCAATTAGGCAAGAAAAAGAAAAGGCAGCCAGTCTGGAAAGGAAGAAGTGAAACTATCTCTATTTACAGAAGAAATGGTCTTATTTCTAGAAAATACTAAAAATCCACTAAAAACCACTAAAACAAATAAATTAGTACAGCACATTTACAGGATACACGATTAATACACCGTAATGAACTGTTTTCCTATACAGACAAACTATACAGCAAACAATACTTCGATCTTATATTTTCAGGTGTTTGATACTGGAAATGTCTACAAATAGTGAATTACCCTTGAGGACACAATATTTATTTATTTATGTATTTTTTACTCAGTACATTTACTGAATAAGTTCTTGGATCTGCAGATTAACTGTTTTGCTAATTATTAATATTATTTACCAAATTTCAGAATTTTTTTGGCCACAATTTAATTTTCTTCTGTTTTTGATGCCTCTATTTGTTCTCTATTCCAAGAGTTGAATTTCATTTATAATGGACTATTTGAAATTATCCTAAATCTCACCATGGCTATAATCATTTTTTAAAATATGATTTTCCTTTCTGTTTATCAGATTTAACCTTTTTTATTGATTTTTCTTCTAATTCAAAGTTTTTCATCTGTTCTTGCAAATTTCTGTTAGCCTAGCCAGTTAAACTTCTATTTCTGGTAACTTTTTCTTTCTATGGTTTCCATTTTTACCTTTTTGTAGTTTTCATTTTATTATTGAGATTTTTCATATAGTCCCTCATATGTCCATATTTTCTTTTAAATCTTTGCGCTTAATTTATGGGTCTTTTGAAGTCCTTTCCCGCTATTTTTTCCTTCTGTTTTGTTTCATGATTGTTTCTATTAACTTCTATTTCTCAAATTATTTGTCAAATTTTTCTTATTCCTTCCAGCCTAGAAATTTTTGTTGTATGTTGGCTCTTGTGGGTGATGTGCTGTAAGAAGTCTGAATTATAAGGTCTTTCTTTAAAGGAAAGCAAGTATATTACTGGCTGCATCCTCTCCTGTCATACTGGGTTTGATACTTTGTGTTAGTTCATTTTCATGCCGCTGACAAAGACCTACACAAAACTTGGTAAATTGTAAAGAAAAAAAGGTTTGACCATCTCCCAGTTCCACATGGCACATGGCAGGGGAGGCCTCATAATCATGGCGGAAGGCAAAAGGCAGGACAGAATCAGAGCCAAGCAAAACGGGCTTCCCCTTTTAAAACCATCAGATCTCATGAGACTTGTTCACTACCATGAGAACAGTATGGAAGAAACCTCCCCTATGATTTAATTATCTCTCACTGGGCCCCTCCCACAACACCTGGAAATTATGGTAGCTATAATTCAAGAGGAGATTTGGGTGGGGACACAGCAAAACCATATAATACTTCTTGAGTAGTTAATATCTATTTCTTTTGTTACTCGGGAATGACTCTTAGTTTAGGGAATGTTCCTTCTGAAGTGAGAGATTTTTGGGGTCTCAACTCAATGCCCAGGATGCTCAGTGAAGTGTCTTTACTCTGCTGGCCTGAAACTTCAGTGTCATCTGGCCCTCTACAGCCTCTAGATTGCTTCAGCTTTCTGCCTGCAGCAGCCACTGTTGAACCAACATTTTTAGTCTCTGTACGTGTCCAGCTCAGTTTTCTGCTAAGACCTGCAATGATCTCCACAAAACTTCTGGGATCTTATTTGTGACCAATTCCCTCCTCTTGACAGACTTTCTGCAAATTCTAATACCCATGAATACCATTCAGTGCTGCCCCAGCCCAGCTCAACCTTAGCATCTGCCTGAGCTTCTCAGCCCCACTCCATGACTAAGAACATGCACTCAGGAGGTGTGAGCATCATCATCACCTCTGATCAGATGTTTTGTCACTTATTAAAATAATCATAGTCCTGCTGTCTCTTATCCGGTTTCTAAAAGCAGTTGTTCATTCATTTTTATTGTTTGCATTTTATAGTTGTTTATGACAGGTAGGCAGATCTGAAAACAATATCTCCCACATGGCCATGGTAAAGTCACCGTTCATTAAGTTTTAATTTTCCATAAATTTATTCATTTTTAGAATTTTGAGTGTAATTTATATCTGTCCTTTAATTCTTGATATCTTATTTTGCTCACTTTTTGATAATGCCCTTTATTTTGTTAAACATTTCACAGATATTTATTTATTATTATCTATCTTACAATTCCCAAAACTGTAATCCTTGATGAATTAAATTATTTCTAATTTCTGCTGACTCACTTTCTGGTGGTTGGTATTCTGCATGTTTGTTGATCTTTGATTTTTGAGTTCATTGTTTGATCTTAATTTGTCAAAATCTGCAAGGTCAATATTGGGGAAACCTTCCTCCAAAGTATGGATGTTTATATGGACTTCCAGGGGTGACAACTGGCTACAGACCACTTTAACACTCCTCAAAAGGGTTGGCTCAGTTCTGGTGCCCAAGGCTTTATTCTCCCACCTCAACTTTGTCCCATAGTTTCCATGTAAATAGCTTGCAGTTATCAGCACCTGCTGTTAGGGAACCATCCAGCTTCCTGTTGTAACACTGGCTTCATCTACATGCTACTTTAGCCCTGGTTCTTTTTATCACTCTCTTACATGGAATGACACAGCAATTGGAAAGATTCCTTACATGTTGTGAGAAGGATAATTCTTTAAGAGATGTGTCCTTTTCAGAATATTTTATGTGATGGGGTCTATTAGAGCACTTCAGTTAGCAAGAGTGACAGAAATGGACATTGCTCTGTTCTCTACATTCATCTGCTTTTTCACAGGGTAAGTATTCACATGTTGTAGTATTCTGATTTACACTGGATTTTTGCAGTTATACAGAATGACACTCTAAATTTTTGGTATTTGTAAACATTTAAGATACAAATAAACAAAAAGAGATCACAAGAAGTGCATTTTGATGAGTCTTAGAATGAGTGGAGATCCACAGCCAGAAGAATATGAATGGAAGAAACATATATTAGGTCTGTCTTATTGAGAACAAGACAGATATTTGGAGGGTGCAACTACTTTATCAATTTTTTAATTGCATTTTAGGTTTTGGGGTACATGTGAAGAATATGCAAGATTGTTGCATAGGTACACACGTGGCAGATTTGCTGCCTTCCTCCCCTTCACCTATATCTGACATTTCTCCCCATGCTATCTCTCCCAACCCCCACTGTCCCTCCCCTATTCTCCCAATAGACCCCAGTGTGTAGTGCTCCTCTCCCTGTGTCCATGTGTTCTCATTGTTCATCACCTGCCTATGAGTGAGAACATGCGGTATTTCATTTTCTGTTCTTGTGTCAGTTTGCTGAGAATGATGTTCTCCAGATTCATCCATGTCCCTACAAAGAACATGAACTCATCATTTTTTGATGGCTGCATAATATTCCATGGTGTATATGTGCCACATTTTCCCAGTCCAGTCTATCATCGATGGGCATTTGGGTTGGTTCCAGGTCTTTGCTATTGTAAACAGTGCTGAAATGAACATTCGTGTGCATGTGTCCTTATAGTAGAATGATTCATAGTCCTTTGGATATATACTCAGTAATGGGATTGCTGGGTCAAATGGAATTTCCATTTCTAGGTCCTTGAGGAATCACCACACTGTCTTCCAAAATGGTTGAACTAATTTACACTCCCACCAGCAGTGTAAAAGTGTTCCTATTTCTCCGCATCCTCTCCAGCATCTGTTGTCTCCAGATTTTTTAATGATCACCATCCTAACTGGCATGAGATGGTATCTCAATGTAGTTTTGATTTGCATTTCTCTAATGACCAGTGATGATGAGCATTTTTTCATACGTTTGTTGGCCTCTTGTATGTCTTCTTTTGTAAAGTGTTTGTTCATATCCTTTGCCCATTTTTAAATGGGCTTGTTTGTTTTTTTCTTATAAATCTGTTTTAGTTCTTTGTAAATTCTGGGTATCAGCCCTTTGTCAGATGGGTAAACTGCAAAATTTTTTTCCCATTCTGTTGGTTGCTGATTCACTCTCATGACTGTTTCTTTTGCCGTGCAGAAACTGTAGAGTTTGATTAGGTCCCATTTGTCT
>CM052663.1:82041891-82096686 GCA_028533165.1 Leontopithecus rosalia
TCTTTGTAAGTCATTAAGAACTTGCCTTATATATCTGGGTGCTCCTGTATAGGGTCCATGTATATTTAGGGTCATGAGCTCTTCTTGTTGTATCGATCCTTTGACCATTATGTAATGTCCTTCTTTGTCTCTTTTGATCTTTGTTGCTTTAAAGTCTGTTTTATCAGAGATGAGAATTGCAACTCCTGCTTTTTTTTGCTCTCCATTTGTTGGTAAGTCTTCCTCCATCCCTGTATTTTGAGCCTTTGTGTATCCTTGCATGTGAGATGGGTTTCCTGGATACAGCACACCGATGGGTTTTGGCTTTTTATCCAATTTGCCAGTCTGTGTCTTTTGATTGGTACATTTGGCCCATTTACATTTAGGGTTAATATTGTTATGTGTTTATTTGATACTGCCATTTTGATTCTAGCTGGCTGTTTTGTCTGTTAGTTGATGCAGATTCTTCATTTTGTTGATGTTCTTTAGCATTTGGTATGTTTTTGGAATGGCTGGTGTGGGTTGTCCCTTTCTATGAGTAGTGCCTCTTTCAGGAGCTCTTGTAAAGCAGGTCTGGTGGTGACAAAATCTCTGAGTACTTGCTTGTTTGCAAAGGATTTTATTTTTCCTTCACCTATGAAACTTAGTTGGCTGGATATGATATTCTGGGTTGAAAGTTCTTTTCTTTAAGAATGTTGAATATTGGCCCCCACTCTCTTCTGGCTTGTAGAGTTTTTGACGAGAGATCTGCTGTGAGTCTGATGGGCTTCCCTTTGTGGGTAACCTGACCTTTCTCTCTGGCTGTCCTTAGCATTTTCTCCTTCATTTCAACCCTAGTGAATCTGAGGATTATGTGCCTTGAGGTTGCTCTTCTTGAGGAATATCTTTGTGGTGTTCTCTGTATTTCCTGGACTTGAATATTGGCCTGCCTTGCTAGGTTGGGATACTTTATCAATTTTGACTTCACGTTTAGTACAGCACCAGATGCATGTTCATTGGATCCAAAGTGTATATCCTTATTTAAAATGTATACAGAAGTAAATCTGCATGTACTGAATGTACTAAATGTACAACTGGACCTCTGGAGGTCCAGTTGAGTAGAGATTAAGCTGGGTCAGGGATTTGACAGACAAGTGCCTATCTACCTAAAGAAAGACAAGAAATAAGTATTTGTTTGAATAAATGACTAAATGGGATAACTAAGTTATATAATTACCAAAACTGAGCCTCTCAAATTAATTGCCTTATAAGTTACTTGAAGTTCAGAAAGTTTTGTCACACCATTTCCCCGCCTTGGTTATGTTGAGTGAAAGCACAGGTGAGTATGACTTGATAAACTTGACATACCACTGAGTGTCTATCCCTCTGCATGGTTCTCATACCCTAAGAAGGGCCATGACTACAAAGAGAAGGTGTGGTTCCCAGGGCTCAAACTTGAGAGGAAGTCTTTATGATGCAGCACAAGTTGCATTGGAATTGGGACCAGATGGACCTGAGTTTAAACCCAAGACCTGCTCTGTGCTCTGTGAACTTAGAAACTTCCTTAATCACATAGAACTTCAGCTTCATCTCCCATAAAATATAATTAGAAACACCTCCATTGCTATAGAATGGTGGCAGTAAATGAGATAAAGTACATTAAAGTGCTTTGAAAGCATTTTCATATAACACAAAGGAAACACGAATAGAACGAGTCTGCTGAATGCTTCTTAAATGCAGGCATAGCAGCATTAAGACATATCAGGTTAATATTCTCAGGATTCTGAGTTCCCAGAAAAATGGGAAAAAACAATTTTGAGTTTAACTTCCAAAGTAACTTGGCAGTGAATCTGAATCAGAAAATGTTTAAGTGAATTCATTCTCTATAAATTAGGTTAAACACATAAAGAAAAAAGTAATATCCCATTCTGCTACTTTCTGGAGGATATTTAACTATTGGGAGTTATGATTCCAAGAGCCCTCAGGCTCATGAAAAATGTGGCCATTTGCATATGAGACCTTGGAGACTTCTTCTATAGCAGCTGCTTTGTTCATAGCCTCAGGGTTGGAAAAGCCAAGTTATTCTGGGCCAAGCAAGTTGTGTTTGTTAAAAACAAGAAAATAAATAAAAATAAGACAAAGCAATAAAGTCACATTAGGCTGAAAATCAGGTGAGATGCTTGTCTCAGCTCTGCCTGCCAAAAGCACCATGGCCTTGAGCCTGGGCCAGGGGAAAGCCATCCAGACTGGCTGGATGTTTCTTGGCTCTATCCTTTTTCATGTCTGAGTCTGAAACGCTTGACAAGGGGTTGAGCTACTTTCTGCTGACCAGGGACTTTTTCCAAGCATCACCTTCCTCCTTCTATTTGGAATGTGCTCCCTTTCCCAGGTTTCCTGGATTCTATCCCGACAACTTGCCGTGGTTCTCCCCTGCCTAGACCACAAGTTGGACAGGTGATGTAACTCACTTTTCAGTTCATTTTCTACCCAGATTTTGTTCCCTTCCTGGCTTCATACTCTGCAGCCTCCTAATGCCCGACACTCTGTCTCAATGTCCAAACTGGGGTCTCGGTGGTGTTGCCCAATCCTGCACTGCATGGACCCAGCATGGATCTTAGCCGCTGGATTGTCATTTTTATTTTTCTCCTACTAACAGCTTCAAGAAGCATTCTCAATATTCTACAGTTGTGAACAACCTCTCTCTTTGAAATCTAATCGCACTGTTTTTCACATGTGGAACTTAGCACACTTTCAGCGATGTCTTGTCTCCCCACTACACAATGAACAAGGTAGAATCCATATATGATCTTCTCACTGGCAGTTCATGGTGGCAGCTCTCCTTCGATGCCTTTGCTGGCACAGTCTCCTCTAACGAAATTGGGGCCAAAACCTCTTCTCATCTTCATACACTGTACTCTTGCACATATTGTGTCTCTCTGAAATTCGCTTTCTTTGGTCAATTCCAACTTTTCCATAGGATTCTAGCCTAATCATCATTAACTTAGAGGCACAGCTTTAGCCACCTGCAAATCCTGATTCCATCACTCTTGTGAATCTTTTGTGGTGCTGGTTCAGATATATTCTACTTTATACTGCAAGACATTTAGCTCCTTGATGACAGAAAGAGTAGATAATTTTGCCCATCATATTATCCTGAGTATTTACTATAGTGCTTGGTCCCTATTTTATTTTAAAAGCAAATAGAATAAATGGTCCACAAGTGAACAACGAACTTATACTAAATGAATGAATGAATGGTTTCAAGGGTTCATCGTTTTCATTGGTGACTATGGCCAGGTCTTTCCATCTCGGTCACCCAAAGACTTCTGGTTCACTTTGGAAAATACAACCAAGACTCACAGTTTCCCACCTCCCACAGGCTTCCTGATGTCAGAAAATTGCTCTCTCTGCAATGAAAACAGCAGGCATCAAGTCTACAAGCCTGTACATAAAAGGATCCATTATCCCTCGAGCCAAATGTCACTGCTGGAATGGCTTCCAAATGCTGCCAAAAAGAACGTTATTAATAACAGTAATGATAATAATAGTGATCGTAATAACACATATTAAATTTTAATTTACATGACACCCAAGCTCCACATCTCTGAGAGGGAATCATTCTCATAGCAAAGGGAAAGAAATAAAGCAAAATTCCAATTGAAAGGAATTATTATACAATTTGGGCCCAGAGCCAGGCTTTAAGCTGCTTTATGGGGATATAAAAAGAAAATTACCTCACCAGGCTTCAGACCCTATCAGACTCCACATG
Source organism: Leontopithecus rosalia (assembly GCA_028533165.1). Taxonomy (NCBI): domain Eukaryota; kingdom Metazoa; phylum Chordata; class Mammalia; order Primates; family Cebidae; genus Leontopithecus; species Leontopithecus rosalia. Next base: position 82,045,619 of record CM052663.1, read on the forward strand.
AGAGTTCTGAATTTCAGGGATACAACAGAGAGGGGTGGAAACATACGTATCAGTCTTATTTCAGGATGAGTACTCTTTATCACTTTAACTCAAAGCATATAAAATATAGCTCTGGGAGGGTCCCTGAAGGATACAGGAAAGAGAACTATCTGAAGGTAATCACAGTCTATGTCTACACTGAGCAGATATGGAGAAGAGAATTAGATGGGTTGAAGAGTCAGTGCACTGGGTTGTGTCTACATATAATGGTCAAATACTTGTGAAATAAGAAAAGTAGCTATTTTCATGGTTGTTAGGATACTTGAAACATTTTCCCACATATCATGTTTAATGACTCTAAAATGGTAATAGCCAAATAGAGGAATAGTTTTAATTTACTGTGGCAATGTTGTGTCATGTTGAGGATATGGGCTTTGGAAGTCTGGAGATTGGGCTTGGGTCATGCCTACTCTGTTTACCTGAAAATCTTAAATATGTTACATAAACTCCCTAAACTCCCATTTCACCGTATTGAATTTGAGAGCAATGATAGAATACTGGCCAAGGTTTTCCAGAGAAACAGAACCAATCTTATGTAGCTAGGTAGTTAGATAGATATAAATGTAGGAACTGTCTCATGCTATTATAGGTAGAGAAGTCTCACAATCTGCCATCTGCAAGCTGAAGATCCAAGAAAACTGGTGGTGTAATACAGAGTCCAGAGGCTTGAGAACCATGGAAGTTGATGGTATAGGTCACATCCCAAGTACAAAAGCCCAAGAAAAAGGAACACCAGTGAGCAAGGACAGGAGAAGAGGGATGTTTCAGCTCAAAAGCAAATTTTACTTCCTCTACCTTTTTGTTTTATTCAGGTCCTCAACAAATTCGATGATGCCCCCCCACACTGGTCAGGGTGATCTTTACTCAGTCTACTGATTGAAATGCTGATTTCTTCCAGAAACACTCTCACAGGCACACCCAGAATAGTGTTTTAGTGGCTATCTGTGCATCTCTTAGCAAAGTGAAGTTGACATATAATATTAACCATCATACAGAGAGTTTAACCTCATAGGTTTAAAAAATGCTCAGTGAGAATCTCTCATTCAATAAAACTTCATTGAGTACTATGAAATAGTCCACACTTGAAGCAAAATAAGAAAGTAATCTCACAGACCTCCATATATATGTAGAACTAAGATTTAATAAACATTTACAAAGCAGGTCTGTGTACCCAGTTTTAAGTTTAATGGATCTGTGGGCAAATAGATTTTAGTGACTGAGAACTTGGAAGACAGGATTCTTGCCTGCCTTGTATGGGGGTATGATGTGGGACCTGGAGGAGTAGCCAGAGGCAGATGATTAATTACTTTGAAATTAATCATTGTATAACCTTATTTCCCAGGCCACAACTTGCCCCAGGCTGAATTATAATTAAAGATACCATACTTTTCTGTGTGTCAATCCTTTCCATTAGAGATAAAAACACTAATCTATAATCTGATCTTAATCTATAGCAGGTAAAGAACATGATGATTTTTTAAGATAAAAATATAATACTTGCAATGTGGTAAAATTTTTAAACTACTGAAATGATACTTCTTTTTATTAAGTTAAGAGTTCCTTGCTCTCCTTCCACAATTTTTCTTTTTTGAATTATTTCATTTTATGTTTTTTTTTAGAGACAAGGTCTCACTCTGCCACCTAGGCTGGAGTGCAGTGGCATGATCATAGCTGACTGTGGCATCAAACTCCTGGGCTCAAGTAATCTTTCTGCTCAGCATCCCTAGTAGCTAGGATTGTAGGTACAAGCCACCACACCTGGCTAATTTTATTTACTTTTATTTTTTTGTAGAGATGATGTCTTCTTATGTTGCCCAGGCAGGTGTTAATTCCTGGCCTCAATGGATTCTCCCACTTCAGCCTCACAAAGTGCTGAAATTATAGGTGGGAACCACCCACCTTGAAGTTATTTTAAAACTAGATTTAACTGACATGACTACACCTGCCGTAAACACCTTACAACCTGTCAGATTATATTATAATAACGTTCACAATTATTGAATGAATATTATATGCTAGTCATTTTTCTAAGCACTTTATATGCATTACTACATTTAGTTTTCACAAAATGACTGATTTAAAAGCTGTGTGGCTAGAGTCAAGTTCCTTAACTTTTCTGAAGACCAGTATCTTCCTATGCGAAACAAAGATAGCACTGCTATTCTTGCAGGGTTGATCTATGCACAATACATTGTATGGTTTCTGGCACCTACCAGAGGCTTAACCATAGTGACTACAGCCTATTTGTCGTACCTTGTCTCCATCTGAATAACACATAAGACTAGGTTCCATTCTGATCACCTTAGTTTGTGTTATATAGGAAGGCCTTTACTATTTGAATTGTTGAGGTTGGTTTATTCTAGATAGACATGTCTAGTGTGTATTAGGTATGTTTAATTATTTTGTGATTCTTGAACTCATAGCTATTCAAGTTTATTATTATTCCAAACACTAGATGAGAGATTTTTACTTTTCTCTTTTTATTCTTCCTTTAAAAAATCATTCTAATGTCTTTAGATCTGTAGGCACTACTAAGAAAAGGTAAGCCAAAATTTTTATTTATTTACTCACTCTCCAATTATGCTTTGAGAAAAAGCTGGTTGGATAATTCTTTTCTTCAGGCTAGGGTATTAAATTATGTGGTCATAGGCAAGCACAAATAGCAAAATCAGAGTCCCCAAGGTTTGGATTTGAAACGAACAATCCATAACTTTCAGAATAATCCTCTAGGGCAGGGGTCCCCAGCCCCTGGGCTGAGGGCCTGTCTGTGGCCTGCGAGGAACTGGCCACACAGCAGGAAGTAGGTGGTGGTCAGGTGAGCAGGCATTACTCCCTGAGCTCCGCCTCCTGTCATATTAGTGGCACCATTAGAGTCTCATAAAAGAGTGAACCGTATTGTTAACTGTGTGTGCAAAGGATCTAGATTGTGTACTCCTTATGAGAATCTAATGCCTGATGATCTGAGGTGGAAACAGTTTCTCCTGAAACCATCTGCCTGACCCCATTCATCATAAAATTGTCTTCCACAAAACCAGTCCTTGGTGCCAAAAAGGTTGGGGACCACCTCCTGACAGATGAAATAATTATCCCACTCACCTCAGAAGGATCTCAAACTTACCACTGATCAGGTTGTATGAGTCCTATGTTGAGACCTTGGAGAGCTGTCAATAAGTTATTTTCTGATTGGTGGACCTTGCTCTATAAAAAGTCATGAAAATATAAACTTAACACACATTATATTTTCATAAACCATGTTGAATTAATATTATAGAAAAAGATACAAATTAGTAGAAAGATAGATTGAGAACTACACTATTTGTAATGTCATTTTAATCATTTTATCTAGACAGATGAGGAAGGAAAAACCATTTTAGGCAGAGTGACAGCAGTCTGCAAAGGCATGGATGCCCCCTTTAGGGAACTCAAAAGTAATTCTGTTTGGTTTTTAGGAATGTACAGAGGGACCCTGTATGCCACTCAAGAAGCTTGGGTTTATTTGGAAGCAATGGAAAATGGCTGATATATTTGAAAGCAGAAAAGTGATGTGATTAAATTTGCATTATACTATGATAAGTCTTTCTAGACTTTGAATTGAATAAATTAGATAAATATCGAATTAAATTATGATAAAATATTAAATGAATTAGTATTATAAAAATTAGATAATTATTTATAAAATTAAATTGAACTAGTATATTGGAAAAGGGCTGGGTGAATGCATCTCCCTCTTTATCACTTGTTAGAAGGATGCTGAAATAGTTGGTACAAAGAATAATAAGCAATTCAAAGAGGTCAGTGGTAGTGAGGACAAAGCAGAGGAGAAACCGTCAGTAAATATTCTCCATGTGAGGTCCTTGACCCCATGTAATTAAAGTGATACTGAATGGAGAGATAGTTTAAAGAAATGGAATGGACAGTACTGAGAAATTAATCGTGTGTGGATGGCAAGGTCATGGAAGAAGTTTATGGTGCTTAGCAATGGCATCTGGGGAAAGATGAGATTCATCAGTATATAAAGAGTAGTTAGAATAAATGACCTAGGTGTTAGGTTAACACCTAGTAGTTCATTATCAGACGAATGGTGTATTTATTTGTTTAACTTTCTGTAATAAACATATGAGGCAGGTGTCATTATTAAATCCATTTTACTGATGAGGAACCCAAGTCATATAATAGTTAATTATTCATTTGATGTCTAGATTCAAAATCACACTCAAGCAACCTAACTCCAGAGGTTTGGTTCATAATCTCTCTACCTATATCTTCTTAGTTAAAGATGAACCTGAGCCCAGCTCACTGGAATTTAATACATATCTCAGCTAAATTGATAAAAGGCTACAGAAGAAGTCAACAAGATTTCCACCCAACCATGTCATGTGCCCTCGACATTTAAATTCCCTATTTCTCAGTTTCTCTTTCTCTATTGTGATTGCCATGAATTGACACAGGTAAGACACTTAGACATATATCTGACACTTACTAAATACTTAAGACAACTTGACTATTACTTAGAGAATGAGACCAGCCAAAGTATAACCCTTTATTTTTTTCTTCTAATTTTATTACATGATGTTCAGATAATATAGGTTATATGATGCTAATTTTTCTTTTTTTGAGACACAGTCTCCCTCTGTTACCCAGGCTGGAGTGCAGTGGTACAATCTCAGCTCACTGCATTCTCTGCCTCCTGGGTTCAAGCAATTCTCTTGCCTTAGCCTCCCGAGTAGCTGGGACTACAGGCACCTGCCACCATGCCTGGCTAATTTTTTGTATTTTCAGTAGAGTCAGGGTTTCACCTATTGGCCAGGATGGTCTCAAACTCCTGACCTTATGAGCTGCCCGCTATATTAACTAAACTTACATGCGTACATGCACTTAAGATCAAATTAGCTAATTGGTTTATTTAAAAATCTGTGTTCTTATTTATTTTTCTCTCTTTGTTCTTTCAGTCTTTAAGATAAATGTTTCAAATTCTCTTATTATATGCATTTGTTACTTTTTATCATTATTGTTCCCTTTTTCTTTTCCTCCTTCTCTTTCTTCAAATATATTTTGAGTCTAAATTGTATGAAGCATAGAAGTGTACAGTTGTTTTATGACCTTGCAAATTGTTTCTTTATTATTGTTTCATTAGTTCTCTTCAATTATTTTGTTTATTTTGATAAATGTTAATGTGGCTACACAGCTTTTTTACTACTAATATTTGCCTGGTGTGTTTCTATCCCTTTATTTAAAAATTGTATATGTTAATTCCTTTTTTAGCAAGTCCTATGTTCCTTATTAAGTATGCTATGTATACTTCATACCTTAAAACTCTTTCAGACCTTCTAACCAACATAAATAAGATCCAAAATCCTTATCATAGATTACAAATCCCAGCATAATAGGCCCCTGGCTATGTCTCAGATTTTCTTTTTATTTTATTTTGTTTATTTATTTTTCCATAAGTTATTGGGGTACTGGTGGTGTTTGGTTACATGAGTAAGTTCTTTAGTGGTGATTTGTGAAATTTTGGTGCACCTATCACCCGAGCAGCATACACTGCACCTATTTGTGGTCTTATTCCTCACCCCCCTCCCACTCTTCCCACCAAGTTCACAAAGTCCATTGTATCATTCTTAATGCCTTTTCATCTTCATAGCTTAACTCCCGCTTATCAGTGTGAAGATATGATGTTTGGTTTTCCATTCCTGAGTTACTTCACTTAGAGTAATAGTCTCCAATCTCATCCAGGTCACTGCAAATGCTGTTTATTCATTCCTTTTTATGGCTGCATAGTATTTCATCATGTATGTATACTGCAGTTTCTTTATCCACTCATTGATTCATGGACATTTGGGTTACTTCCACAATTTTGCAATTGTGAATGTTGCTTCTATGAACATGCATGTGCAAATCATCTTTTTCAAATAATAAGCTCTTTTCCTCTGGGTGGATATCCAGTAGTGGGATTCCTGGATCAAATGGTAGTTCTGCCCTTAGTTCTTTAAGGAATCACCACACTGTTTGCCATAGTGGCTGTACTAGTTTACATTCCCACCAGCAGATTTTCTTTCCTACACATCCCCTCCTCATCTTGTCTGCTCAACTGGCCTTTCTGCTTGTAGAACATTCCAGGAATGCTTTTCCTCAGGGGGCTTTGCACTTGCTTTGTCCTCTGATGTGGACATCTTTCCCCCACTTGTTCTCTGGGCTCCCTCTTTGTATAATCCAGCTCTCTGTCCACATTCTAGTTCCTCTGATAGAACACGCTTGGAATTCCCATCTAACCTAGGACCTCTGCCCCACAATCAGTTGCCACACATTTACCCAGCTTTATTTTTCAAAAGGACTTTGTGTTGATTTCCTAGGCCTGCTGTAAGAAAGTACCACAATCGGATAGCTTAAAACAACAGAAAGTGATTCTCTGACCATTCTGGAGGCCAGTATTATTAGAGCCATGCTCCTTCTGAGGACTCTAAGGAGGATTCCTAGATTCAGGTGGTCGCAGGCAATTCTTGGTGTTCCTTGGCTTGTTGCTGCATCTCCATCTTCACATGACCTTCCGTGTGTGTGTGTGTGTGTGTGTGCGCGCGTGCGTGCGCATGTGTGTGTGTGTCTCCTTGCCTCTTCCTGTAAGGACACTGGGACTCAGATTTAGGGCCTGCCAAACTTCACTTTAACTTAACTAATTACATATGCAAAGACCTTATTTCCCAATAAGGTCACATTATGAGGCACCACGTGGATGTGATTTTTGGACGCTCTTCAACAACCACAGACTTATTTATATGTGATTTTATGTATGTATTTGTTTGTTTCACCCTATTAAAATATTAATTCTACAAGGCTAAGACATTAATCTCCTCTGTTTTTTAGTATATCCACAATGCTTTGTGGATGCATAATCATAATCTGTTACATTAAGAAATTCTGTTTTACTTAAAATGTAAATAACATGTTTAAAAAAACAAATGTGAAGATCCAAAATTTTGAAGATCCAAATTCCAAGATGTTTGGGGTTCTTTCTACATTTCATTTTATTTTCCTTTTTAATGTTTTTATTTTTGTTACCTTCCTTTTTTCACCTTTTGTTAGAAAGATTGAAATTTAATTATTTGTTGTAATCATGTCATTACTCCCTTCAATTATAATAAGCATTCTTAAAAAATTCAATATTATTCGATACTTTTATTCTCCTCTCTCATAATACAATCTACTGTACAAGTTCCAATTATCATCCTCATAATTTTTCTTCTTCTTTTTTTTTTTGAGACAGAGTTTTGCTCTTGTTGCCCAGGCTGGAGTGTAATGGCACAATCTCGGCTCACTGCAACCTCTGCCTCCTGGGTTCAGGCAATTCTCCTGCCTCAGCCTCCTGAGTAGCTGGGATTACAGCTGCGTGACACCATGCCCAGCTAATTTTTTGTATTTTTAGTAGAGACAGGATTTCACCATGTTGGCCAGGATGGTCTCGATCTCTTGACATCATGATCCACCCGCCTCAGCCTCCCAAAGTGCTGGGATTACAGGCGTGAGCCACCATGCCCGGCTCCTCATACTTTTTATTCTTACAGTTAATGCTTATTTAAATTTGTTATCTGATATGAAATAGTGGACATTTTTTTTTTTAAAAAGTGTAATATCTGTAAAGTAGGCACATAAACAAAAAACACTTCTAGGCCAACAAATACAAAGCTAGATTCAAATGTTTTCCTAAAACAATACATGAATTTGTATTTTTTTTTCACTAGGGAGGGGAAGAATGTATGGTAGCCTAATACAAAATAATGTTTTTAAACCCATAGATTTATTCATTTTTTTGTTTATCTGTACTTACCGCATTTTGCTCTTTCTGCCTTCCAGTCCTGTTATTCTAAAATGCATTTTTAATGTAGCATATTTTAGTAAGAGCCTGTGAAAATTGATTCTAAAATATCTTTATGCCACTCTCAACTTTTGAAAGGTAACCTATCTGGCTCTAGAATTCTGGGTTGACATTTATTTTCCTCAGAATTATGAAGATGTTAAGATATTATTTTGTTGTCTTTCTGGCAACTGCTGTTGCTGGTGAAAAGCCCACTAACAGTATATTTTTTTGAACACAGAATTAATCTCTCTCTTTGTGTGTGTGTGTGCATATATATATATATATATATATATATAATAGTTATTATATATATAATAGTCACACACACATACATACAAACACACACATACACACAGATATGGTGTTAAATGGTAATCATTTAATTCTGGGAACAACAAATACACTGTGAGCAAGATACCTATATCTATATATTTTTGGTTCTTTTTCTTGGGTGTTCTGCAGTTTTATTTTGTTTGTAATGTTTTTCATGGTAAAAGTAGAATTTCTTTATATTTATCTTACTAGGAACTTGTCATTTATCAAGCTGAATACTTGTATTTTTTTAAATACTAAAAAGCTTCTCATTTAAATTTCATCAAGTATGAGCTTCTTGATTTCTCTACTATTTTTCTTTGATCTCTTCTTAGATGTATGTTGGACTTTCTTAATCTCCATCTCTCTCATTTTGTTACTGATGTTTCATTTCTATCTTTCCTAAAGTCATTATGATATCATCAGATCTTTTGGTTTAAAAGGTCTTTCACATCGAAATGTTATTTCATATTGAAATAACATTTGGCTTAAATTTATTCTATTTAAATGTAAGTATTTTTATTAGTGAAAGTCTTATTTTTGGACATTCTTAAATTTGTTTGTTCTTTTTTTAGATTATATTGTTACTTTTTAATTAAACATAAAAGTTCCTATTTTAATTTTTTTACTTTAAATATATTTATTTAAAGGTTTTTATTGTTGTCGTGGCCGTTATTTACAATTCTTGAGACACTAATTCTCACACTCATTGTATCTGATGATCCTATCATAATAGCTTATTTCTTTATGGGGCTGTAATTTTTACTGAACTTTCAAAATTTTTAACCAGTACCCCCCCCCAGGAATGGGAGCTTTTTTGTGTAATTTTCTAATTGCTTCTCTAGGAGTCTGCCTGGAGTTTTCAATGGTACTGGCTTTGTTTTTGTTTCATTTTGTTTTTAATTTTAATTTATGAGATAGTAGCTGAATCCTGGGTCTCAGTTTCTCATGGGTGCTTTCTGCTCACATCCAATGCCCTTGGCAAAGTCAAGCTTCCTTATGAGTGTCCAGACCAGTGACCAGGGTTTTCATGGAAGGGGAAACTCCTTAGGAATCTGGAATTTATGCAAGGGCTTTCCTTTCATGGCCCTAAACCCCATTTCCTGTATCTCTTAAATAGCAGAACCTTGGTTTTTATTGCCTACAATCACATCTTAGTCTAAAACCCCAAGGTCCTTTGCAGAATCAGCTCAGGTTTATCTTGCTGGATTTACTTCCATTTTTATGACCGGAATCTACAAATTCTCATTCTTTCTTTTGAGTTCATCTTTGTGTCAAACACTTTATTATATTTTCTCAACATGTATATAATTTTAATAACAGGAGGGGGCTTATCAGTATCAGTTTAGACTTGTTGGATTGCTGGAAGCATCCCTAAAATGTAGTTGAGTTCCAGGGATTTCAGAGTGTTCATGTAGACCTTAGAATATCTTGCTTAGAAGCAGCAGAAAATTATCCCAGTGTGTAAATCTACCTGAAAAGCAGTAGAAAACATTACTTGGTGTTCAGAGAGGCTTTGTAAAAGGTAGTTAAATAAGTTCCTCCTGCAAAAATTGGGGATTTAAATTTTCTTATTTATTTTTTGTATTACATTATAGTATATGAAATAAACAAGAATTATATCTGAAATTATGGAAACTGATTTAACATGATAGACACAAACATCAGGCAAACAGTGGAACCCCCGAGGCTGGGAGATGCCGTGCTGCGTTTCTACCCTTTGTTTCTGATTCTGATACCACTCCTCTGGTACACTTAGATTTTCATGTGTGAACAAGGCAGCCCTTGACCCTGATTTCCACCTTATCTCTCCCCCGTGAATCTGGGATGGCATTTGACATTTGATTGTGTCTTCCCCCCCGCCACCATGAAGAATATGTATTTGCTGAAGAGTTTGTAAGAACAAAAGAATGGAACTTCTTTAAATAGAGGGGCTGTTTCCTCTCAACAGCAGGATGAACAGGCAGCCAGGCATTGGGTGGTTTCCCAGAAGCAGGATTTCTGGCATGCTTGGCTCTTCTCTCTCGGCACATGCCTTGGTGCCTCATCACAAGCACTAACTCGTTCTTCCTTTTTCCTCGCCTGCCCACAGCCTGCCAATGTCACTTGAAGGAGCATAAATAGCTGTACCAAGCATCCCTCTTAAGCAGACCAACATGAACTTTTTTCTTTTTTAGAAAATTCCTTCCAGAATATGAAATGATTTGAGTTCTTTCTCATTGAATGAGGGAAGCTTTCATCAGCTAGTGTGGAGGGGAGGGAGCCAGTAAGCTCCTGCACAGATGTGCAAACCGTTTCTCTACCATTTTTTTCTTTCAGAGAGGAGAATAAAAACCAGGCTAGAGGACTCCATGACCTCTGAGAAAGCAGCTGATGATTCTATAAGCACTAAGGTTTTCTGTCCACAGCAAATGCTTAAGCTAGTTGTCCTGAGGTCCCCATGATGAGTGCCCCTCTCGGGATGAGAAGTTATACCCATTTCACTGACCCCAGCAGAGACAAATATTTGACCTTGAATATTTATTTAATCTCGGCTCACCGCAACCTCTGCCTCCTGGGTTCAGGCAATTCTCCTGCCTCAGCCTCCTGAGTAGCTGGGATTACCGGCATGCGCCACCGTGCCCAGCTAATTTTTTGTATCTTTAGTAGAGACGGGGTTTCACCAGGTTGTCCAGGATGGTCTCAGTCTGTTGACCTCATGATCCACCCGCCTCGGCCTCCCAAAGTGCTGGGATTGCAGGCTTGAGCCACCGCGCCCGGCCGAATATTTATTCTTATAGTCTTCATTTGTAACCACTTCCAGTCAGCAAATTTGAGATGAACGGGAGCTTTTCCTGAATAATACTATATATCTTTATTCTCCCATGCTGTCCAGGGTAGCCAAATGACCGTATTTCTGGCCAGGGTTATGTAAATAGAAGTTCACATGTGCTTTGGAGGGAATCTGCCCAGTGGGAGTGCATGTTGGTTCATACTCTTCCTTCTCATTGGGAGATGTGATGGCTGATACTTAACAGCCCTCTGGGACTCTGGGTTAAAAGCTGTGTGCTGAGAATAGCAGAGCAGCAAGGTAGGATGGGCCTGGGTCCTGACATGCATAACAAACACCCCTACCTGCTCTACACAGCCAATCTCTGTGCCTGTGTTGTGGGTATGAGAGAAATATATTTGTATCTTTTAATTTATTTATTATTTTTTTGAGACAGAGTCTCACTGTCACCCAAGGTAGAGTGAAGTGGTGCCATCTTGGCTCACTGCAACCTCTGCCCCCAGCCCCCCAGTCTCAAGCGATTCTCCTGCCTCAGCTTCCTGAGTAACTGGGATTACAGGAACACACCACCACGCCCTGCTAAATTTTGTATTTTTAGTAGAGATGGGGTTTCACCATGTTGTCCAAGCTGGTCTCGAACTCCTGACCTCAGGTGATCCACCCTCCTTGGCCTCCCAAAGTCCTGGGATTACAGGTGTGAGCCACCGCACCCAGCCTATTTGTATCTTTTTAAAGTGTTAGATACTCTGTCATTCTCAGAGGGATTTTATCTTAACTGATATATCTTCTAATTGTAGTTTTTATCTTGCTCTGTTTCACCAATTTCACCATTTAATAGTTTTAAAAAGCTTACAGCCCTACCACCTCTTATTCCTCTAAGAAATTCAAGAGATTGTTCTGATGATAGATCCTCCAGTACAGAAAATCTAGCACTCTTGGGTTGCAGTTGTTTCAGTGTGAAAATTGTAATGCAATCATTAGGCAGTTATTGAACATAGACATTGAGTATTTTCTATCCCCTGCCTTCCTGATTTCCTTTTTGTTTTTAAAAAAAATACAGGCCAGGCGTGGTAGCTCAAGCCTGTAATCCCAGCACTTTGGGAGGCTGAGGTGGGTGGATCATGAGGTCAAGAGATCGAGACTATCCTGGTCAACATGGTGAAACCCCATCTCTACTAAAAATACAAAAAATTAGCTGGGCATGGTGGTGCGTGCCTGTAATCTCAGCTACTCAGGACGCTGAGGCAGGAGAATTGCCTGAACCCAGGAGGCGGAGGTTGCGGTGAGCTGAGATCACACCATTGCACTCCAGCCTGGGTAACAGAAGCGAAACTTCATCTCCAAAAAAAAAAAGAAAAAATACAAATAGCTAATTAAGTTAAAGTAACACAAACTTCAAATGTAGTCTATTACTGGGGAATAGGTTGCAGTGTAAATTTCCAACTAATTTAGAATGAATGTCAATTTGAGAATAATTTGCTAAAGTTTATTCCCCCCTACTTAACTTCTGGCTGGGGAAAAGAAGCACTTTAATTACAAATTAGACAAATACAGTCTCTGAAATCTTGTTTAGTGAGTTCAAATACAATGAGCTTTCAGAAAGTGGTGAGAGAGAAAATGATCATTTATTTGTTGGGTTTTTCTGCTTGGTATTTTGTGTTTGCATTTGTTTGGTGTAGTTTTCCATTAAGATTTAAAACCACTGTTTCTGATAAAGGGAAGAAAGATGCCAAGACACCATCTTAGAAACTCCTAGCCTCTTGTGAAGAGTCTGTTCCTACTCCTGGACTGGACAGTATCTCCATCACTAGCATGGTGGAGCCATAGCAATATACAAATCAAGGCAGTCCTCAGCTTTCTTTTTTGTTACCAACTAGTCTTGTTGCCTTTTGTCTGTAGCCGGTGTTTTGCCTATTGAATGTCAACCAGAAAGGAGACATCTATCATCAACACACTGCTCAGCTCTCAATCAGATCTGCCTGTTTAGTCAATATCTCGTTCAGTTTCTTAGAACACTTGTATTTCTGCAGGAATAGAGGATGGGATTGAAACTTCTAGAGAGGCATTGGTGACATGAAGAGAAGGTTTTCATATTCCATTGTGGTAGCCTATTTAGAATCTTCCATTTAGCTGGGATAGTGGCAGAGGCTTACCCCAATGCACTGGCCTATTGTTTCTTCTTTCTTCTTCAGCGTATGTCCAAGAAGACAGAGGACCTTCGCATTGATCGTTGTTGCATCCTTAGTTTCTAGCACAATAAACAGTATGTAACACACACTGAATAAGTATTTGTCTAAATAACATATAACCTCCTCCATCTTCAGCATAAAGTTTGGGCTCCTTTGCATGACATTCAGCCACTTTGCAATCTGCATTTAACCTTTTTGACTGGCTTCATTTCCTACTGTCTCTTGACAATTGCTGAACAACAATATTGAAGGCATCACAGTTTCCTGAGTGGGCATGGACTCATATTCTGTGCATTTGCTGAACCTCGGTAAATGTTTAAGGTACAGCTTAAAGGTCATCCCTGTTCAGCCTCTTTGAAACCCAGCTGTTTCTGTTCCAAGAACAGCTCAACCGCTTATGCATGAATTTAACAGCAAATACTTCTGGATCAGCTACTCTGTTCCAGGAACAGCCCAAAGTTCTGAGGTCAGTACTTGAGGGTAGAAGAACACTACGTTGGAACAAAGGAAATCAGGGCAGAGCATAATGGCCAAGGGTCAGCAAAATCTACATTAAAAATCCTCCCAATGTATTTTCAAGAAGAAAAGGCCAGCCCGTGGAGAACCGATGGACTAGTTGATTTATTCAACGAGACTTGCCTAATTCTTCCTTCTTTCTAATCACTTTGGATTTCAACAACACCATCTACGATGCATTCCCAGTGCAACCCATCCTGCATATGACCTCTCTGCTGTTGCTTTGCTCTCCCTCTGGCTGTTCTATGCCCCTTCTCCACACCTGCCTGTCCAGCTTCTACCTGGCCTTAAAGAATTGGACCAGGAGTCCTCTTCCAGGAAGCTTAGCTCATTGCCCCTTTAGTTTGAATTACATGACTCTCACAGTGTACACATCTATCACCGCTTTCACCATTTGTAATTATTTATGTGTCAAATCTCCCTGCTTCCCTGAAGAGAGACACATGGAAATCTTGTTGAAAATGCCAGTGATATAAAATCAGACCCTGCCAAAGTGAAGCCTGGGAGTCTAAATTTTGATAACTTCTCTAAGTGATTCAAAACCACTTCTTTGCATTGTAAGTTCCCGGGGACCAGAGCATCTCTCATCAGCACGTGCGCGTGGTAGAATGACTCTTATGCAGGAGGTGGGCTATTAATATAAGATCAGTAAGTGGATCACTGTCATCCACTGAGTAACTGAGTGGATCCACTGTCATCACTGAGTAAGTGGATGACAGTGCCCGAGTGGCATCAGTATGAATGATAAAGTTTTTCCTTGTCTGCTCCATGGAGTCTTCAACTCCCGGCCCTGGTCCATCTGACCTTACTCTGAATTCTTAACTTTCATAGGTGCAACTGCATTCACCTTTCATCCTGTCTTTGTTTCTGGATCCTTCCTTGGGATTTAGCTCTTGTGTCTATGGTAATGTATTACATAATTCACTTATTTCTTAGGTTTATATTCTGTGTCTGTCTCCCCCACCAAAATATAAACTGTACAAACACAGGGATTCATTTTCAATTTTGTTCAGTGACAAACATCTACTTCAATGACCTAGAACAGTATCTGTCATGTAATAGATGCTCAGTAAATATGTGGCTAATAAATGAATACATGAGTGAATGAGTTTCTGAGATGGATCCATTGTTGCTCAGCCTTTACTCTTTAACATAATTTATGCAATGACACTTTCTCTCCTTCTTCTTGCAATTTTATCTACCTCCTCATTTCCTTGCTAGACACCCCAGCTCTCAGGCTCTGTCCCTAGACCACTGTCTCAGTCACACCCAGGCCTGGCTCCACCTAAGCACTTCAAAATGTCATTGGGTATTCTTTATCTTCAAGGGACCAAAGAAGTATCTCTCGTTTCAAAATATTAGCACTTTCATGAAAGGCAAGATTCCAGCTGCTGTCTTTAATTTATTCTAAGGCTGGGAAAGGAAATCTCTGCTTCCTACTTGGAATGCGAAGAGCTCCCCTCTGGGAAATAAAGATGACATGGGTTAGATTCATCACCACAGATGGCACCTGCTACTGCATCCTCCTAAATGATTCCACATTTGGGCAAGCTAGTTGGGGCAGAATCGCTGGCTTCAAATGCTGTCTGGCTTGCTAACGAGTTACTTGGCTGAATCTTTTTACCTTGAGTCACTGATTTGAAAACAACCCAGATTTCTGATGATAAAAAATGTTTCTCTGTGACAGATGGGGTACAGCGTGTTTAAGAAATGACATTTTCTTTTAGGTCAAGTCCTGGTGAATAATTGTTTCTACTTGCTGTGGTGGGGACAGACTCAAAACTAGCCTGTCCCTTTCTTCTCTGTGGGCATGGTCTCTGAGGCAGAGGGCTAGAGCTGGTCATGCAGAGAGGTGGCCTGAGAGCTTTGATGGATCTGAGACTGTCCATGTGTGATTGGAGACCTCAGGGACATAGGAATTCAATGGTGGGCTATTAGATGGGGAAAGTGAGTTAGCGAGGCAGGCAGCAGGGTCAGCAGGATGGGATAGGAGAGAGAATACTACTTTGATTTTCAGAAGGCACAACTTTACTTTCTCATGCTGTCACTTACTACTTATGTGATCCTGGGTTAGTTAAGGAAATGAATTTCAGAAACTGTCTAATGTGGAAAAGAGAAGTGACAGTGTCTCTTGTGAGGTTATGTTATGACTCATGGGTGTATAAGTTGTATATAAACTGTAAAGTGCTATAGAAATGGAAAAGATGATCAACTAGCTGAGCCTTTGCCTTCCTGCTTGAGGAATGTCAGATCCTTTTTCTTCTTTGTTTCTCAAATCCTACCATCAAAGGCAAATCAATTCTGCTCTTCTTAACTCAGAGTTAGAGAATTTTATCCAGGGATCATCGAGTCAAACTATGGTCTTCCCTGGGTAGAAGAAAGACAGGAAAGATGTACTAAAATGTAGCACGCTGGTCCAGGTTACTAGTGGTTTGCATTGCCTTTGCTGGGCTATAGAAGATGCTTGGGTTTGAATTATAATTTCATGTGTGTGACATTAATAAAATGAGAGACTACCACTTAGGTCAGGTGACTTGTTTGCTCAAGCTGGAATATGCACATAAAGCGCACACAGAGCTGGTGCACACACAGCTATTCATGTACACAGCTGCACATGAATCCTGTGAGTTCATGTACAGCTGATACGTAGAAGAACTGAGATTGTATTCCAGGTCCTTTGGAGTCTAAAGGCTGGTTTTCCCCATAAATAGTAGGACAACCGCTGGGATAGGAAACCAGGGAGAACAGGAAAAGACAAAGCATCCTAGTGTCAAACATTAGGGTAAATGTAGCTGCATTTGTTTTATAAATACAGTTATTTATTTCCCAAGAGCTTCAATGAATATAAATACTTTCTTCCCAAATGAGACTCAGTGAAGTCACTTTCATTTGATTCATTCATCAAATCATTTGACAAATACTCATGAGTGCATAATACCTGCTAGATAATACTCTAAGCCTTGAGATCAAGGCATAATGAATCAATGTTGCTGCTTCATAGAATTAGTGGGAAGAAGGTAAAGAATTTTCTGGGCATGGTCGTTTTTATATTACATGAAGTAGTACCCTATTGGGAGGATTGTGCTCAACCGCAGTTATTTTAAGAAATAATTCTGTTCCCAGAAATTTATTTTAAGGAAAAAAAAGGCAGATTGCACAAATATCTATTTTTAAGAATGTTTTCTGCAGTATTATTTATGTTCGCACACAAGTAGAAGGCTGCCTAGATGTCTATTAACAGGGAAAATATTACATTGATCAGAATCATATTCACTGAATGGGGTTATGTCTGCTTTTGCACAGTATGCACATACAGTGGATTCCGATTAGGTGAAGGAAACCATGGCTCTGTGTGGGCGGAATAAAGACAGGAATGGCGTACTAACATGCAGTATGCTGCTGCAGGTTACTGGTGGTTTTCATTGTCTTTGTTGGGCTGTAGCAGATACTTAGGTTTGAATCCTCCTTTCCTGTGTGTGATCTTAATAAAATGATGTAAATCCCATGAGTCTTCTCTCCAAAATGGAAATGAAGGTGACCTTGTGGGGCTGTTGTGCATTTTAAATGAGATAATGTATATTAAAGTATATATAGCACAGTGCCTGGTCCAGAATTAGAAGTTAAGAATGATCGTTTATTCATATCATTTTCTAAGGTGTCTACAATTAATATGTATCACTTCATTAATCAGAATAAAAACCAATCAATATTAAAAAAAGAAAGAGAAGGGGGTGAGCCAGACTGACAGGTCCTCTGACAAGCAAGACATCAAAGGCCCTTGCTATTTATTGCCATAGTGGGTAATGAAAGATGAGTTTAACCATCATGCAATGGCCATTCTGCAAGAGAAATTGTCATGAAAAGTTTTATTTTTTTCTCAATAGAAATCTTTGGAGAATATCTGAGACTATATATTAAGGTCTGTCATGTCCAAGAGTGATTAGGTTTAGAGAGCTGAGCCATAGCCAGTGAATAAACATTGTCAGTTTCACCTAGGAAAGAATGCATCTGTGGAGGATGCTGCCTTGTAAGGTAGTGTGCTCCTCATTGACCAGAGGTAATATAGTCAAAAATAGGAGACCCTTTTTCCATTAGCTTGCAGGAAAAATCTTCCTTATTGGGTGGAGGTTGGACTGATTCTTTTCTATCCTTGTGATGCAATGAGTCCACAAAATACCAGAAAGAATGTTTTTCCTGTGTATCTTCCTAGGAACTTCCACAACCATGCCTGATTCCTACCAAAATTTAAAATGTGATGTTTGGTCAGGTGCAGTAGGTCACACCTATAATCCCAGCACTTTGGGAGGCCGAACTGCATGGATCACCTGAGGTAAGGAGTTCAAGACCAGCCTGGCCAACATGGCGAAAAACCATCTCTACCTAAAAATACAAAAGCCTGGACATGTGGCAGGTGCCTGTCATCCCAGCTGCTTGAGAGGCCGAGGTGGAAGAATCACTTGAACCTGGGAGGGGAAGTTGCAGTGAGCCAAGACGGTGTCACTGCACTCCAACCTGGATGACAGAGTGAGACTCCGTCTCAAAAAAAAAGTGACGTTTGATTTTGGCACCTTTTGCTGTTGCCTAACCCCACCCATAGGAGTATAATCACCTCATGGGGTCCCAAGTGGCTTTGGGTGCAACTCTTTGCCATACCAGGGTAAGTTCTTCATCTGTGTTTCCATCAGTACCATGCAGAGGAAACAGCCTGGACTCTGAAATAGCAAATGCTTCATTTAGATCTTGACCACTTTATGCAAAAGAGAGTAAATGTGACCTACAACAAATTTTAAAAACAGCTTGGTTTTTCTTCTCTGTAAAATATGAATGAGAAATCATCTATCATGGGCTTCATAGGAGAATGAAATAGAAGGCAACTGGAAAAATATAAAAGAAAACATGTGCCTTGCACATAAACAATTCCAGCCTTTCCCTTTTCCTCCCCCATCTTCGCTTTCTTCGAGTAACTTCTCTCCTTAATTTTCTTCCTTATTTTTTCCCCAGGCTATTTTCCCTTTTCCTTCTCTTTCACTAATGCTGACAACAATCTTTTGCTTTTGTCTGGTCTTTTCAAGTTTGTAAATATATGTTCTTAGGCTTTCTCAGTTGGCCTTCACCAAAAAAAAAAAAGAAGTTTGAAAAGAGTAGAAAAAAGAAAAGGAAAATAAAGGAAACAAAAATCATCCTATGAGGTAGATAGTATCATTTTAGCTTTACAGTGAGAAAACTGAGACCAAGAGAAATGAAATAATTTCTCTAAAGATATAGGACAATGGAATACTATGAAGCCATAAAAAAGAATGTGATCATTTCCTTTGCAGCAATGTGGCTGGAGCTGGAGGTCATTACCCTAGCAAATTGACAAAGGGACAGAAAACCATATACTACATGTTCTCATTAGTAAATGGAAGTGAAACATTGAGAACACATGGACGCAAAGAGGGGAACAACAGGCACTGGGCCTATTTAAAGGTGGTGAGTGGGAGGAGGGAGAGGATCGGTAAAAAAATACCTATTGAGTACTACTCTTATTACCTGGGTAACAAAATAATCTGTATCTCAAACCACCATGACACACAGTTTACCTGTAAAACAAACCCGCACAAATATCTATTTTTAAGAATGTTTTCCACAGTATCATTTATGTTCACACATAAGTAGAAAGCTGCCTAGATGTCTATTAACACGGAAATGATTACATTGATCAGAATGATTCTGATCAATGTAATCATTTATCATAATCAATGATTATAATCAATACAATGAATAATTTTATAATCATGTACCCCTAACCTAAAATAAGTTAAAAAATTAAAAACTGAAAAATAAAAGAGAGCAGCTGTAGGGCAGGACAGACGAGAGTGACACCTGGACACATGCGAGTGTCGCAGGAACTAACGGAGATGCTGGCTACTCTCATTTCTTTGATATTTTCACTAAATTGAAAAGGAAGGAAAATATCAAAATAAGATTTAACAAATAGATTCTACTCACAAATGATTGCTTTTATTTATTTTTATTTCAGTAGGCTTTGTGGAGGGAACAGGCGGTGTTTGGTTACATGAGTAAGTTCTTTAGTGGTGATTTCTGAGATTTTGGTGCACCCATCACCCGAGCAGGGTACACTGTACCAGTGCGTAGTGTTTTATCCCTCACCCCCGAGATCCCAAATCCACTGTGTCATTCTTAGACCTTTGCATGCTCATAGCTTAGCTTCCACTTAGAACATTTAATGTTTGGATCTCCATTCCTGAGTTACTTCACTTAGAATAATGGTCTCCAATTCCATCCAGGTTGCTGTGAATGCCTTTAGGAATATCTGCTTTTAATATTTACAAAATACATGCAGTTAATATCTATTATTACTTGGTGGGAAACAGTTGAAACGTACATTTGAGGATCTTCTTAGATGTCAGGTTGAGGCCAAATGGCCTTTCAGAGCTTGCCACCTCCCCTTCACTGGCCTGTGCAGACGCTGTGGGTTGGCAGGGAATGTTCTGGTAGTAAATCACATAGGAGCTAGCCAGTTGCTTTGGCAGAGGGTGGCCAGTAGGCTTTTCAATTAAAATAAATCACAGTGATTGAGCCATCATATGAACAGAGGGTTTGATGGCAATAAAAAGAAGACACTGATGTGTTTTGAAACGCTGGTGACTTACCACAGTGGAGCATGGGGAATGAAGTGATGTGGGGCCAGCCCTGCCCCTCTGCCACCGTGTCCCCCCTGCCCCCACGAAGGGCTCTTGACACCACAGGAAATGCGCCATGGCCATCATGAAGCAGACCTGAGCCACAGACGCAGTATTGTTCATTAGGCCTCAGACCAGGCAGCCAACTTGATTACGATTTGGCAGATGCTGGGTCTCTGAAGTAATTTCAAACCTGCCCCAATCACAAGCGAATATCAAGTCATAAAACAAAAGAGCCAGGAGGGCAACTGTTCCAGCCCCTTCATTTTACAGATGAACCGACTGAGACTCACAGCACGTAGGAAGAGCTGGAGTTGAAGCGGGCTGACTGTGCTGGGGTTTTCATCCACTCACTTGCTGGGCGGATGGCCTCGGGCATGTCCTCTGTGGCCCTGGGCTCCTGTCTCCTCGTGGATGAAATGCAGACCATGCTGTCTCCTTCACAAAGCTGAGGGACTGGAAGCACTAGATGTAAAATCCCAGGCAGAGGGCCTGGCACAGAGGAAGAACTTATAATATGAGGCCATTAGAGCAATTTATCCAGAAACACACAATTTGGAAATGGCAAAGCCAGGGCTTGGATATGGAGTCTTTCTCCAAAACAGTGCTCTTTCTATTACCTGCCTTAGCCTCACAGAATCAACATTTACGGAAACACTGCAACTCATTTGCATGGTTTCCACAGTCTGAGGAAAAGGGTGGCTGGAGGAGGGATGTGTCTGAGAAGAAAAGGTCACCATAAAATCATTGAATGTTGGGCTGGGAAGAAGTCCGGGGCTGTTTATCCCAGATGTTCATCTGACAAGCTCTGATAAGTGTCTCAGTAGCCCAGTGTTCCTGCCCCGCCACCCATCCCCTTCTGCAGTGGTTCTGACCCTCTCGAGGCCTGCTTTCCAGGAAGTGCTGAACTGATTTTATCTCACTGATGTTCAGTTAATGATTACAGCTTCAGTGTAACCCCTCCCAGGAGGATGTGCTCCATCCTTTGGTCATGACTTTAAGCTAAGAGAGTCAAATGCTAATGGGAAAATTAGAAGCTTTAGCTAAGCAGCAGGAGAGTACTCTGCACTGTGTCTATACCCAAGAATTAGTTCATTCCTGTGGCTCTTATTGATCTTCTGGAATGTCTAACACTCTCTTTATTTCAATAAACCCCAAGGAAGTATTTATTTAATCACTAATTCAGTATATTCAGTCAGTATATATTAAGGTCCTATAAGATTTTATACATAGCTGTAGAACTAACAGAGGCAGAAGTGCTCAATAAGTCCATCCAGTTAAGTGGAGTGGTGCCATTGCAGAGTGAACTCCAGCCTGGATGGGCATATGGAAGCCGTGCCTGCCACCTGCAATCTCAGAAGGGGAACCGCAGAACTGGCAAGATGGTGGAGGCTCAAGAGAGCAGCTTTCCAGGTGGCCTGGGAGGAAGGGCATAGAGGTGGAGAAGGTGCTTGTGTCAACACAGTGATGTTGGAAATTCTGTTGTATGTTTCGGAATGTTAAGTCTTTTCTCATGGGTGTAGGATAGGATGTACAATAGTTTCAGATATCAAGTCAAGAGAATTCAAGAGGCAGGCAGGGTGCATTAGACTGTGAGTGATTTCTGTGGAGTTGTTCCATGTGGTGACCTGAAGGTCATCTAAGGAAGGGTCTCTGTGCTAAGGAGCATGGGTTTTTTTTCCTGATGACAAAGGAGACTGAGAGGTACCATAGAGTAGAGGTTGAGAACAGAGCCTCATGGAGGGTGTGGTGAGCTGAGATTGCGCCATTGCTCTCCAGCCTGAGCAACAAGAGTGAAACTCCATCTAAAAGAAAAAAAAAGAGCCTAAGAGACTGAACTACTAGTATCGGGTCCATGTTCCACTGGTGTTAGACAAATGACTTAATCACTCTCTGCTGTTTCCTCATGTGAAAACTGGGAATAATAAAAGTACCCACTCTGTAGGGTTATTTTGGGAGAATTTAATGAGTTGAATTATGTAAAACATTGAAATTGTGCTTTTAACCTTCTGTGGCTATGAGTATTGCTACTGTTGTTATGACTCATGGACTCTTAGCAGGGGAAAAGTTAGGCTGATGGTCTTCTAGACAGCAAGTTTATAATAATGGAGGAGATGGATTAGAAAAGGATGGGAAAAGAAGCAGGTAGGCCATTAATAAGAGGTGGCAAGAGTTTGGGGGAAGGAAAAATGAAGCTCTAAAGTTTGTCAGAGGTGATAGGGATGGAAGAGAAGAGGCTAGATAAGAATTCCCTCATTAACTGGAGTATCAAGCTACCTTATTAATTGGGGTATTTTGTTTGAGTTCTCCAGAGAAACATAGAAACATGGCAACAAGAAGTGTCTCTATCTATCTATCTATCTATCTATCTATCTATCTATCTATCTATCTATCTAGAGATTTACTGTAAGAAATTGGCTCACATGATTATGGAGGATAAAAAGTCCAAGATCTTCAGTCAGCAAGCTGGAGATCTGGGAGAGCCAGGAGTATATTTCCAGTTGAAGTTCCTAGTTTAAAGGTCTAAGAACCCAAAGAGCCAATAGTGTAACTTTCAGTTTGAGTTCGAGTTTGAAGGCAGGAGACTGATATCTCAGCTCAAAGACAGTCAGGTAGACAGAGAGTTCTTTCCTACATCAATTTTTATCCTGGTTAGGTCTTCCACAGATTGGATGAGACCCACTCACGTTAGGAAGGGGAGTCTGCTTACTCAGTCTCCTGATTCAAAAATTTATCTTATCCAGAAACACCCTTGCAGGCACACCCAGAAAAAAATATTTGCCCAAATATCTGGGCGTCTCATGGCTTAATCAAATTGACACATAAAATTAATCATCACAGGTATCAAGCTACCCCCTAAACAGTGGTTAAAACAGCAATTATTAATTACTGCTCATATGACTGCAAGGTGGCTGGGTGCAGCTGATGCAGGCTTGGCTTGGCTGAACTCTCTCTCTCATGTGTCTGTGGCTCTGCTTGAGATTGGCTGACCTGTGTTGGGCTTGGTTTGGGCAGTTCCATTCCACATGTTTCTTATCTTCTATCTGAGACTGGTGGCCTGTTCTCTGCTAGCCATGAAGATGACAGAGCAAACCGAAACATGAAAGGCTTCTTAAGGCCTACGCTTTATTGGTGCAGAATGTAGCAGAGCATTTCTCTGCTAAATGATCTGAGATAAGGAAAATATTTATTGACAGAGATGTTTTGTTTGCTGACTGTGAAGGTGAATTAAAATGGTTACATACATCTTTATAGTATAAGAATGTTCATAAGATGTATGGCTCTATAGGTGATCAGTGCTCTTCAGGGCAACATGGAAAGACTCATGACTCTTCCTTTTGGGCACCATAACCAAATCACACAAACTCTTTCAGTCTTAGTTTTCTCAATGTGGGACGTTAGGAGGTTTGGCCAAATGTTATGTAAGATTCTTCCTGACTTGTCTATTTATTGAATCTAGGTCTAAAAAGAAATACAGCATGATTTTTGTAGTTAGGCTTTATTTCATTTGTGCAGTGTCATTTACCTTCCTCTGTTCTTGGCGGGGGATTGGAGATAATGCTGCAGAAGAGCCAAGTACACTCCCAAGGATAGGATTTGGCAGGAGCAGCTGTGACAGAGAGCTGGTGGATCCCTGGCCAGGAGGGAGCACAATGAGAAGAGATTCAGGACTGTCGGAAATGCATGATGCTGTAGAAAAGGATTGGATGATGCCTTCTCCCTGGCCCCAGGCCTCTTGGAATTTGTTCTAGAGCAGTATAAAAAGAAGGGAGAAGCTGCTGGGAGCCACATCTCAAGTTGAAAAGCATACAGAACAATTATTTACTGAGCACTTAATGCCAAGAGCTGATCGTGTGGACTGGAGTGGTAAGAGGTTATGTGAATAATATGATCTAAATTAGACCTGGTACCATCCTTTAAGAAATCTTATGGTAATAGCCAAAGAGTGAGCAAAAATGCAGCAGAGAGTCAATGCTTAGAATAGGATATGTTGTAGAACACTCCAAACTCCAGGTTACAAATTAGAATACTAAAATTCCGATTACACAGATAGTTTGTATGGCTATTTAAAGATATCATGCCACTCCTTTGCTTGGCATCAATGTCCTGCTCTGTTCATACCTGCATGAAAATAAGTTCACTTTATTTTGCCACTGAATACATTTCCATAATTAGAAAGGAATTTTTACTCCTCTCTGCAAGAGGGGAAGATATGCAATGAACCATCCATGACTGAAGCAGAAGTAACTTAACTATTGGCTGAATTTGGGGAAAGACACAGAGCATGTCCAACTCTGTCTCTTCTCTCCCTCTTTCAAAACTGTCTATCCATAGAGAGGGTGGATTTTTCCAATCACCCATTGATATAGTTGGTATATTTGTCCCCACTCAAACCTCATGTTGCATTGGAGTCCCCAGTGTTGGGGTTGTTGATTAGATCCTAGTGGCGAATTTCTCATGAGCGATTTTGCACCAACCACTTAGTGCTATTCTTGTAACTGTGAGTTCTCGTGAAATCTGGTCATTGAAAAGCACGTGGTACTTCTCTCTCTCTCTTGCTCCTGCTCTGGCCCTGTAATGTGCCTGTTCCCACTTTATCTTCTGCCTTGAGTAAAAGCTTCCTGAGGCCTTTCCAGAAGCAGATGCAAGTACTATGATTCCTATATAGCCTGCAGAACCATGAGCCAATTAAACCTCTTTTCCTGTAAACTACCCAGTTTCAGGTGTTTCTTTACAGTAATGAAAAAATGGCCTAAAACACCCATGGGGCAAGTTCATCTGGGAATACGGTAGAGACTGGGGTGGTATTTCAGTCAGGATAAGCTAGGGCATGCTGCCATACTAATAACCTCAATGTCTTGGTGGCTTATGAGTACCGAGATACCTGTCCTTCATGGATCAGCTGTTGTCTTCGTCCCATGGGGTCTTCACTCCTGATCCAGGCTTATAAAGGTTCTATTTCTGAAACATTGCTGGATACTATGAAATGAATTATGTTGCCCCCAAATTCATATGTTAAAGTTTTAACTCACAATGTGATGCTATTTAGATATGTTGCCTTTGGGGGATAATTATGTTTAGACACAGTTATGAGGGTGGGACCCTCAGGATTAGCAACCTTGTAAGAGGAGGCTCCAGGGATATGTCTGTGTCTGTCTCTCTTTCCTTCTCTTTCTCTAGCCATGTGAGAGCAGGATTAGTAAGCAGCCAGAAAACAGAGCCCTCACCTGAAGCTGAATATACTGGCACCCTGACCTCAGACTTTCAGCTTCCAAAACTGCAAGAAAGTCTATTTTTATTGTTTCAACCACCCAGTCTGTAGCATTTTATTACAGTGGCTTGAGCTAAGACACTGGGCAGAAGGATTAAAAGACAAGACAAAGCACCCTCTGACTTCAAGAACTTCTACTCAGAAGTTTTAGTCATCACTTTTGCTTGAGTTTTTATTGCTCTCAGAAGTTATATGGCCAAGCCTGAGGTCAAAGAGGTAGAAAATTATAATCCTGTCTCAGGACCAGAATCATTTTTGACAGTGCGTGCAGTTTGCTGGACTTGGAACGTGAGGTCTTACAGTGGCTCAGTCATGCCAGTGGTGGGTGAATGGCTCTGTCTAATTAGCAGCCCCATGAGGCCATGCATCTAAGCCACATCCTCTGATATAGGCTGATCAATAATTAAGCTGTTATTCTGGTCTTCATTTCTCTGGTTTCCATTTCTTAATAGCTTCTGAACTCAGGAGAGGAAGAAAAGAGTGCTGTATGCTCATGTCCTCAAAGCCAGATAGTTTGGTCAAAAAAACTGAACAGAGAAATTGGATGAAGAGGGAATATTTCTAACTTGCATTTCAACCAAGAGCCCAGCAGAATATCTGATGCTTTTAAAATTTTCTCTTAGAAAATCCCTAGAAGGCAGGTGTTACTATTTTCAATTTAAAAGATGCAAAATTGAGACTCAGTGGTTTTATGCAGCTTGCTGAAGGTACAAAGAAATCTAGGTCTGCCTGTAGCTATCCTTACCTATGTGTAGCTGGTATGTTAACCCCAGGTAAAGACAAAGGTATCGTGAAATGCAAATAGCTTTCTGTTCTCCTGGAGGACTGATGTCAGACCTTAGGTGTACCCCAAGGAGAAGAGAATCCTATAAATGGTATTGCTTTATCACTCCAGTATCCACCTGTCCATTTATTTATAAATCCACCTACTTATTTAACCAACCCATGTTTACGGAGCACCAACTATGTACCAGGCATGTTGTTAAGTTCCTGGAATACAGCTGTAACTAAGATACATGGATTCTTGCTTTCATTGCCTTAATTGAAGGATGCAAAGTATTGTTCCTGGGTGTGTCTGGGAGGGTGTTACCAAAGAAGACTAACATTTGAGTCAATGGACTGGGAGAGGCAGACCCCCCCATAGCCTTGGTGGGTGCCATCTAACCAGTTGCCAGCACAGCTGGGATAAAAGCAGGCAGGAGGATGTGGAAGGACTAGACTGGCCAAGTCTTCCAGCCTTCATCTTTCTTCCCTGCTAGATGCTTCCTGCCCTTGAACATCAGACTCCAAGTTCTTCAGCTTTTGGACTCTTGGACTTACTTACCAGAGGCTCTTGGGCCTTCGGCCATGGACCAAAAGCTGCACTTTCAGCTTCCCTACTTTTTGAGGTTTTGGGACTTGGACTGATCCACCACTGGCTTCCATGTTCCTCAATTTGCTGTTGTCCTATTATGGGACTTTACCTTGTGAGCATGTGAGTCAATTCTCTTTAATAAACTCCCTTAATTATACATATGTCCTATTAGTCCTGTCCCTCTAGAGAACCATAACTAATACAAAGACCCTCAAGGAAGACAGATGTTGACCGAATAACTACAAATGCAGTGAATGCTGCAAAGAGCAGTACAGGTGTGAAATGATGCAATGATGATCTACCATTTGGTAGATCAAGGACAGCTTCTCAGAGGAAGTGGTATTGACATGGAGATCTGCTGGGGAGTCTCAGTTGCCTGACCCGACTTCCCCTCAGAATTTTCCTTTAGGCATCTCATTCCTCCGGTAACATTTGAGGAACTGAGTGTTAGAATTTTCTAGTGAATCTGAAGTCTCTCTCTGGTCATCAGCAGCTACTCTTCCTAAAGGAATAGGAGAGCTGCCAAGAGGCTGATTCTCAGATTGAGTGAGGAGTGGTTTCCGTTCTAAAATGGTCAGACTGAATCTCATTAGGCAGAGACACTGGGGCCAGTGTTGTGTGAGAAATGAGAACAAGAAGTCAAGTTAAAATGGGAATTGAAATTATTCCAGGAATTCAAGTTTCTCTGAAAAGATCCTTATCCGTCCTTTCCCTTCTTTCCACCCTAACCCCCCACCAGACTGGCTTTCCCATCCTTCAGGTCTCAGCTCATCTACCCCTTCCTGCCAGCAGCCTTCCCTCTTCTCTAAGGTGGTGCCAGGGACTCCTCCAAGGCCCCACGTGCCATCCTGTGTTTACCACTCTGGCAGTGCTTGTCAACACTGGTCACACACTCACCTGGGAGCACTTAAGAAATGATAAGTTTTAGATTCCAGTAGAAATTCCCATTCCAGTGGTCTGGAATAGCCCTTGGACATCACCAATTTAAAAAAGCTGCCCAAGTAATTTTCAGGAGCGTCCAATGGTGGACACACTGCTCCACTGCAGCCCTTTCTCACCTCGCATTGCAAGTTCCTCCTTACTTATCCACATCTTCCCCTAAACTGCAAATTCCCTGAGTGTAGGAGTCATCAGTCTGCTGTGTTGGATTCATATAAGCTGGCATATATGGGTGTAATCATCTGTTGAAAGGATGGTGAATGAGGAGGCTGCCGTCTGGATTTCTCACATTGAAATCTTTGGGATTTTCCTGGGGTCCTCCCCTCTTCATCTGGTACTTGATCCCATGTCTTGGTACCATCTAGGCTTTCAGTTTAGCTTGAACTATACAAGGCCTCCAATCAAGGATGCCTTTGGAGGGTAGCTGCTCTATTTTTCCTTCCAGAAGGCTATTCTATAGCTAACACCTTGTAGAGAAACTCACGAGTTCATTCACATATGACTGAAAGCAGTTGGCAGAGCACGGACAGTGGTTATGTGTATACAGGAGAACACAGGGGCAGAGTTGCAAAAACTGTGTTTGAGTCCTGGCTCTACCACTTGCTAAAAGGTCGTGATGCATTAAATGTGAGAGGAAAAAAAAAGCAAAGAAACCAGTGATAGCTAAGATACTGTCTTTCTTTACAATATAATTCTATGTCCATCATTTTGTTTAGTCTCCACGAGTACCCAAAGAAGAAGAAATAGATGTATATTTTCAGGATGATGGACCTGGGTAAGAATCCTGGCTCTGCAGACAGGTTAGACCTGTTTATTAACAACTTAGACAGCATGTTGTTTATCAAGAAGTCACTTCCACCTTCTAAAACTGGGTTTTCTTATTTATTATGTGCTATTAATGTAGTACTGCCCCATTTTTCTGCAAGGTAGTTGAGAGAGGTGGTAGAGTAATGGTAGAATACATGGACTCAGAAACCAGACCATATGTGCTGAAGCTCGGCTTGGCCACTCACTGCCTGTATGACGTTAGCCAAGGGATTTGACTTCTCTCAGTTTTCTCATTGGCAGACCTGAAATAATATTACTACTATTATTATTACTATTATCGACTGTGCAGTAGATTCTGTGAGCCACCAAACAGCAAGAGTAGAGGGTTTTGAACCATCTTTGGTTAGGTTAGGCATGTTCAAAACACAAATTGGGCCAACAGAGGTATGAAGCCCTGAATCATCCAACAAACACTTTCAGAAACAATGCTAGATTGGGGTCAGGAAAGCTGAATCTTTTTTCTCCCACTCTGCTCTGCCACTCATTTTTTAGGTGACAATGATAATGAATTATCTGCTCAGAGCTTCATGTACAGAACAGGCAATCCTTTCTTCTTACGCAGGACTCTTGCAGGGATCCAATGAAGTAAAAGAACAGGTGCCTCGCAAATGCTAGTTTTTTTCCTCTATATTAGGTGTGTGCATAGAATATCTTCTGTTCCAATAAAGCATGAGACGAGATAAATCCAAAAGTCTTTCTCTTATAATATCCTTGGCTTCTCGAGAAGTCACTGTAGTCATGCAATGGAGGCAGCTGTGGCTTTCTGAATAGCTGAAAATTTGTCCTTGGAGGCCACAGCAGGGCAGACGGGATAAGGGAGTCATGAATTAACAAAAACATGAATGAGCTATTCAACTGTGAGAGTATTGAGACAGTGGAGAATCTGGGCTCATTTGTTAACTTTGTCCAAAGACTCTAGTTTCTGTTAAAGTATTTGGAGGTCAACTGGAATACCCAGGCCTCTGAATAACAAAGGATGTTTTTAACGTTCATTGACAAGGATGAATGGAAAGTCTTAGAGTCGGAGACACAAGGACTACCATTGTTCTCAAGAAATTTAGAGATCATCCAGCCCAGATTCTCATTCTCAAAAATTAAATAAATAAAACTAGGACTAAAAGGTCATGGGACTCATTTAATGTTGCATGGTGTTGTTACTGTCATTCATCTACAATTCACGAGTACATGCTGTATTCTAGGTTTTGGTCTGGCTGCTGCTGGTAGAAAGATGAGCAAACCAGTTTTCTTCCTTGGGAACTGACAGAAACAAATGAGAAAACAGGTGGTTACAAAAGTGCTTAATTGTCTTCAAATGCTTCCTATCATCCATTGCATCTATGTCAAGTTGGTTATGAACCACTAGGTTATCGGACATTCATGCTTTTCATGATTTGGGTGAAGGTCAGAGTGCTGAATAATGTTTGTTGACTGGTTTACTCTCCAATTTGATTGCTACAGGAGGAATGAAAGTTAGATCAAGGTGTTTACAGTATTTAGGCTCTTGCTATAGGTTCACACCTCAGTTGGGCTGTACCTTCAAACAGAAGGCCAAGGTAGTCTCCATAAGACTTTCAGATTCTGATCATCACTCCTTTCCCTAGTCCTATCTTATTGGATGGGCCTGTGGGTAACTTATAGGCCCTCTGTTAATAGCCCAGCATACTGCACTGTTCTTGTGGTCAGCTCATACCTTGCCCTCACCTCTGGAAATAGACCCTTTATTAAACCCTTTTAACATTTTGAATATGTCGTCTGTTTCCTACTGTGATCCTCAATGATACAACGTGAGGAAAGCATGCTAGAATATCTAAAACATTGTCTGATTGTGGCAAGGGACAGAAGAACAAAGACAAAGAAAAGAACAGAGCCAAATATGGGAGAAGGGGCAGAAGGCAGCAAAACACAGTGCCACGTATGTACCTATGCAACTATCTTGCATGTTCTGCACATGTACCCCAAAACCTAAAATGCAATTAAAAATAAAGAAGAAGAAATAGTGGAAACCAAATTTCAGATAGGAAAAACCAACTGCTTCTAATAGTATATCAGAACAGAGAAATGAAGGGGTAAAATTTAAGTGTGAATGAAGAAAGAATGAAGGAACTTGAATATTGACATTAAAATGTTTTCTATGGAAAAAAAGAGCATAGAAAAAAAAAAAGAACAGAGCAAAGAAGCGGGAATCCTCTAGTTTAGGGTGTGCAGTTGAAAGGAGAATTAGTGAATTAGGAGGTAGCATGGAGAGATTTACTACAGATACAGACAACATAGTTACATATTAATTACTGGAACCAGACACTTTTATAAATGAGTTTTTAAGAAAAATATAATTTACACTCTCTTCCAGAGAAAAGAAAAGGAGGAAAACTCAATTTTTTTAAAAGGCTAGTAAAACTTTAATTAAAAAAATTAATGAACAGTATGCTAAAAATGTTACTAATCTAGCTCATAGTTTTAAGAAACAAACAAAATATAAGGTAAGGATGATTTAATATCAGGAAAACCTTCAGTTAAATTTATATTTCACAAAATAAAAGAGAAAATATTTTATATTTAACGTTTCCCATCTCTTAATGCCTAGTGTTATGGTTTGACTATATGCCCCAAAGTTTATATGTTGGAAACTTAATCTCCAATGCAACAGTGTTGAAAGCTGGGTTTTTAAAGAGGTGATTAAGTCATGAGGGCCTGTCCTCATGAATGAATTAACGTTGTTCTTATGGGCATGGGTCCCTGATAAAAGGATGGGTTTATGCCCATCCCCTCTCACTTGTATAATCTCTTCCTTTCTGCTTTCTACTAATGGATGACATAGCAAGAAGGCCCTCACCAGATGAAGGCCCTTGACCTTAGATACCCAAGTCTATAGAATTCTAATAAATAAATTTCTATTATTGTAAATTTCCAGTCTCAGGTTCTGTTATAGCAGTAGGTAAACTAAGGCACCTTGCTAATGCCTTCTGGAAAATTTCTTAATCTGCTTTATAATTCACAATTTTATTCTGAAGCTTATTCTATTATTTAGCCATCTGTTCAGTACTGTTTTCTTTCTTTCAACTATTATCTATTCCATACTATTATTTATAAAAAATCTTGTCCTGTCTTTGTTTCATGTACTTAATATCCTTCCTTAGCTCTTTATGTGTATTGAGTATGCTTATTTTAAATTATTTGTTCAGTGCTTCTTCTCAACTTCTGTGCACCTTCCAAGTTTTGCTCTTTTTTTGAGGTAATTACAGGACTCTTGTCATTTTGAGCTCATACTCCCATGAAGGTATTTACTACTCTATCTGGTAATAGGTATTTGAAAGGGGTTTGAGGGCAGACCCCGGTCTTCTTCTCTCAGTTTTGAGGAGTTGAAGGAGAGGGGAGGGGATAATGCCTAGTGTGAGGAGCTGAGGAAAGTTAAGTACTGTGGATTTACCTTAATTACTCATGCTTTCTTTCCTCACAGGCACTTTTCAGGTCAGGGTTTCTCTTCTAAACCCAGGAAGAAGCAGTTTGAAATGGGCTCTTAGGCTGTAATCCATCAGCCCTGGGAATTAGATAAGAGAGAGATGGAGGAGTAAGTGCCAGAGGCTACATGGTCTGCACATCTCTTTGTCAGCTCCTTACTCAAGCAGATCTAGGGGTAATCACCTTGAATTTCACTGGTCTATGATCTTTTGTCTGAATCCATTGAGGGGAATATATTTAAGAATTCAGAGGAGTTTTGTATTTTAGAAAAGCAATGATGTTCATGTACTGGATATTACGTATGGCTCACTGGGACCTGGTGCAGGACCCAGTAATAAAACCTATTAATATTTTGCAATAACACATGACAATGGTCAACTGAAATGGGGTTTGTAAGGCCATAAATGACCTTACTATGGTTCAGGTGAGGTTTTGCTACCCAAGAAGTTCATATAGGGTTAGATTTTGCCTCTAAGCATGTTATCAAATCTTTCAGCTTTCAGAGTGTTTTGGATTTTAGCACAGGGTAAGGAGTTTTAAGCCTGTCTGTGGAAGAGCTGAAACCCAGAGGCAACTGATAAAGCACCTTTGTTATCTGATCTCTCCTACCCCAAAGGAGGAGTGAATAATAATCATATTGCAAGGAATTCCTATTGGTAAGACCAGTGACTTGTTAATTAGCATGATAAATTTGTAAAAAGAGCTCTTTTTGATCAAAGTGAAGATATTTGGAATTTGTGTCTGACTCTCAGAAATACTCTGCCTTTGATGAATGGTTTATTAATCCCAGCGAGGCCTATGCCCTTCACTTTTAGGGATACCTTGGGCTAACCCTCTAAGTATCTTGCATTTCACTGTGAATGTTGGATTCTAAGTTGTACATAAACAGAACCCTGCACCTGGAATCTTGATGTTTGCCACTTTTGAGCCTTCAAGAAATGTTTGTAGTCACTGGAAGAAAAAGCCTGGCTTTTCCTCAAGCTTTCAGAGCAGGGTGTATAAGCTATTTGTGTCATCGTTCCCAGTGAGTGGTTATTTAATGATATCCCATCTTCTGATAGATTTTGGTTTAAGACATGCTTTTAATATAACCTAGTGATAAGAGTAGGGGGATCAGCTAATCCACGTTCACTTCAAGCTTCTTTGAGTGTTACCAATACTCACTGGTAATAAAGAATCTCAGAGCAGTACTCAACCAACATTGGTGACTTCTCACTAGCAGAGGAAATGCTACTAGCTACAGAGTAAAACCTGCTTGGCAGGTACCCTGGGGCAAGCCTGGGCTGAAAGACATTTTACTCATTCTTACTTCCCAAAAGGAGTTGGGGAAATTAAGGACCATAGTGTCCCAGCCTAAGAGCATGGCAAGAAGAGCCAAGAGGCTCAGAAGAAATGTCTGCAGCCTTATTCCCGTGAGATTATTGCACAGTTCACACATCAACTACTTGGTTTAGGGCACCAAGACTGGAGAAAAGAAACACAAGGTTGGTGTGGCAATAGGATGAGGAAGTAGAGCCCAAGGTTCTCTTCCAAGCTGAGGAGCACACAAATGCCCACATAAAGGGTTTCTTCAGAACATAAGATGACCAGACCCAGGGAACTTATAAATGCCCTGACACAGGGTAGAAACTATGACTGTTAATGTTCTGTGTTCCTGCAGACTGTTCATTCCTGGCAGAGCCCAGGCTGGTGCCAGGGAAGTGGAAACAGGACAGGAGGTCAGGGAATCGGGTCAGGTGTAGGCATGGTGAGTTCAGATTATAAAGAGAGACCAAGGAGTCCAATTACAGAGACCAAGCCAAAAAGGCAGGGTGGATCCAAATAATTACCTCGTCCGAGGACCACAGTCTTCAACACCTCCACCATCCCCACAAACACCTGCAGCTGGGAAGAGGCTGCTGTTGTGCTGCTTGTACTGCCTGGAACTTTGGGGACCTAAGTCTGATGGTGGAGCCTGTTAAAGTCTGTGACTGGATGGCTCCCTATGACTGAAGGAATTTCAGATTTCTCTAATTGGTATTCGTCATTTGCTATGAACCTCATTTCTCGTAAATCCTTTTATAGCTCACATGTTGAAGTGATATCAGACTCCTCATTTTAAAGACGAGGAAAATATCCTACAGCAGAATTATGAAGCACCTCGCACTGACCTGGCACATAGTAGATGCGCAGGAAGCATAAGTTGTTTCTTTCCCTTGTCTTCCTAAAGATATCCGACAAAGACTTCTTGGATTGAATTAAGTTTAGTGTAACTGTCTCATCTGCCTGAAAGCTCCCTTTGTGTGTGTGTGTGTGTGTGTGTGTGTGTGTGTGTGTGTGTGTGAGAATTGCCTGCTGCCTGACATGTATTTACTTTCATCTGGGGTTTTAAATTCAACTGAATGAAAAGTCGTTGTAGGAAACAATGCTACCTCAAAGAAAATGCAGGGAAAGTCATCGCTGAGATTCAACTTGTCCACCAAAGCTGCCCAAGATGAGAAGTTGGAGAAATAAAACATCTCTATTTTCTGAAACATGTACACACAGAGGAAGAAACAAAGCTATCTATAATAATTTTCAATTTCAGAGAGGTGGTGACCTGTAGCTGGCTAATTTAATGGGAAAATTTGATCTTGCTGAATCTGGTTAAAAAAAAAAAGTGGCCCAGAAAAGCTGTAAGTAGTAGGAGGAGGAGGGGCAGCACAGCTTCCGGGGCAGAGGTTGCTGGTATCAGCGGGACGACCATGTGAATGACTGGCCTTGGAAGTGCTGTGCACAGAACACTGCTACCGTGATCCCTGACATCAGTGGGCCAAGCTTCAGAGACAACTTTGCAGAACGCAGTCACAGCATGAGTGAAAAGCAGGGAGCTAAACCAGCATGCAGCACAGTGGTTGGGAGACTGGCTTTGGAGTCAGACAGACTCAGTTTAAATTTCAACTCTGACGCCCACTCTCTGGGTGACCCGGAGCTGATTTTCTTACCTTTGTGAACCACAATTTCCTCAACTGGAAAATGGAGTCTAAAATCTAATACTACACAGCATTAGTGTGAGGGAAAATGCCATAAAGCAAGCGAAATAGCTCATTGCCTGGAACATGGGAAATGCACAAGGAATCCCTTGTTTTAGAGTTTGTTCATCATGGGAGCCTGGACTAGGAGAATTAAGAAACTGGGAGAGAGAAGTATAAGGGGCTAGTTGTGTACAGGTTTGTCTTAAGAGTCTGTAGTTCTCTGCCAATTAAAGACCAGGTTGGTTCGTGAAGGGTGCCCATTCCCTTGGGAATATAATGCTTATCGTTAGACTGTCATCTGCTTGGAGAAATGTAGAACAAGCTCTTTGTAAGTAAGGTGCATCACACATGCCTGGTAAAGGAGAAGGGATCTTGGCCAGTTTGGCCTTTATGCTTTGTTTTCAAGCCTATCAGAGGTTATGCTTCAATTAATTCAGCAAGGCCCCATCATGTATTAGAAAAAGTTCTGAAGTCATCAAGGCAGAGGTTTGCATATGGCTCATGATTTTTTAGTCTTTAATTAACACACATTTATTGAGGCTGGTCTAGTTAAAGATATATGGGGAGCCAATGCTGGGAAGTCATATGCAGAAATTAATTAGATGAATCAAAACTTCATGATGCTTGTAGTCCATTAGAAAAGTAACAGTCATTTGCCTGTGGTCCCAGCTACTCCGAAGGCTGAGTGGGAAGATTACCTGAGCCCAGGGAGGTTGAGGCTGCAGTGAGCCATGACCACTTCACTGCACTCCAGTGGGAAACACAGTGAGACTCAGATCAAAAAACAGAAAACAAAAAAAAAGAAAAGTAAGAGCCATAACCACAGACTTGTAAATTGATGTACAAGTTCAGAGATGGAGGAATGCACTGCAGATTATGGAGCACACCAAGCCCAGATGAAGATTCTGCTTCCAGAAGGTTTCCTGAGACAGATAATACCTAAACATAGTCTCAAGGGATAAAGAGAACGAATTTAGGGGTGAGACTATTTAAACAGAGAGAGGTTTTCTGTTCTTAGAGTTTCATTTTCCCCAAATCTGAAATAGAAATCACATCTATCTAACAGAGTCAGTGCCAGCATTGAGATTTTAATGCATTGGAGACTGTTTCACAGAATAACAGCAACTGTGCTGTGGTTTGAAGGTTTTTTCCCTCCAAAACTCATGGTGGAACTTAATTCTCAATGTGGCAGTATTGAGAGGAAGGACTTTTTTTTTTTAGTTTAGTTTTTATTTTTATTTATTTTTTTACTTTTCAAGCTAGAAGGGAGGGAGGTGGGACTTCTAAGGGGTAATTGTGTGATGAGGGCTCTGCCCTCATGAATGAATTTATACATTCAGAATTAATGGTCTAATGGGTTAATGGATCAATGGGTTATCATGGGAGTGGAACTGGTAACTTTTTAAGGACAGGAAGAGAGACCTGAGCTAACATACTCACACCCTCATCATGCGAAGCCCTGTGCCACCTTGAGACCTCTCAGAGAGTCCCTGCCTGCAGAGCAGGTAGGAAGGTGTGCCTCCTTAGCATTGTACTTAGCCTCCATAACTGTAAGAAACACTTTTTTTAAATGAATTATCCAGTTTCAGGCTTTCTGTTATAAACAACAGAAAACAGCCTAAGATAAGGTGAGCATTAACTTAACACAACTTTGTTAATTTGATAGCTAAAATATTTTAACATTGTGATATAAATGCATTTTTATATTTAGTGCAGTAAGATATTTTGATATAATTGTTACTCACTTATATTTTTACTTTGTGAACTTCCTACTTTTGCCCTTTGCACCTAAAAGCTCAAGCTTTAGAAGTAATTGCAGTGTCTAGAGGAGTGATACACAACATGAAATAAATGAGATGGGAGGAAGTGTCAATGGTTATAAATTCTAGGTGTTAAGAAGACTTATAGAGCTGGGTCAAGACATACAGAACTATGTTTCTGAGATGTATCATGGATTTCTTGAATAGGAACAAATGTTGGGGCTCATTTTTTCCCTCACCGTGAAAACAACCCTTTAATGAATTATTGAATTAACACATTCACTCTTTTATGATCTGTTTCTGTTTCCAAGTGAAAGTCCTGTTGTGGCCCTAGAGACTCAGAGATGGATGAGGCACTGTCTCTGCCCGTGGGGACTGTATTGCTCTAGAAAGGCTGACATGTCAGCAACTGATGGAGGCAAGTTTTTCCTCACAGCTCATGACCAGGGCATGGATCCCAGGATTCAGTTAGTACTAACTTCCTGTGGCATGTTAGATAAGATCCTTGTTAACCCCACTCTTGGATTTCCACTTGTTCATCTATTCATTCATTTGTCAAATATTTATTTAACACTTATAATGTGACAGGCTTTATTTTGAATCATGGATCAGCAAAAATTTTATAAAAAGGGCAAGGAAGTACACATTTTTGTCTTTGTAAACGACAGAATCAAATATGTAAAGGTACTATATAACAAGAAAGGAAACAAGTTTCTAAAATATTTTAACTTATGAAATTAAAATTATAATAATATTTGACTACATATAAAAATAGGTCTACTAATAAAAATAATGGAATTAATCTCCTGGGTGCTATGGTATGAACGTTTGTGACTCTCAAATATTTATACGTTGTAACCTAATCTCCAATGCAATCGAATTAAGAAGTGGGATTTTGAGAGATGATTACATCATGAAGACTCCACCCTCACAAACGGGATGAGTACCCTTACAAAAGAGGCCTGAGGGAGCTTGTTGGCCTCTTCCACTATTTGAAAATGCAGCAAACTGTCATTTTTAAAACAAAGAGAATATTCTCATCAGACACCGAATCTGCTGGTGCCTTGATCTTGGTGTTACCAGCCTCCACAACTATTGTTTATAAGTTACTCAATCTAAGGTAATTTTGTTGTTGTCATTGTTTGTTGTTTTCTTTGAGACCCAGTCTCTGTTGCCAGGCTGGAGTGCAGTGGCGTGATCTTGGCTCACTGCAACCTCTGCCTCCTGGGTTCAAGTGATTCTCCTGCCTCAGCCTCCCAAGTAGCTGGGTCTACAGGCTTCCACCACCATGCCTGGCTACTCTTTGTATTTTTAGTAAAGATGGGGTTTTACCATGTTGGTCAGGATGGTCTCTATCTGCTGACTTTGTCATCCACCCACCTTGGCCTCCAAAGTGGTGGGATTACAGGTGTAAGTCACTGTGCCCGGCCTAAGGTATTTTTTTTTTTATAGCAACCTCAATGGACTAGGACACTAGATGATAACATTTCACTTAATTGAGGTGCAAAGTTGGTATTTCCTATCATCGAATTGATTACAATTATTGATCTCTAAAAGCAATTCTTACCTTGCAAACTGACAGAAATAGGCAGTCCACTGTATTTAGTCCATGAACCATGGTTTGATGACCTCTGTCCTAAACACTAGAATGTAGATGTGAACATGTGAATAAAATTAAGTCAGTTTCCTTACGGAGTTCGCATTCTAATGGGGGTGACAGACATCAAAAAGTATAAAGATTTTAAGAGATGCAACACTAAGTATGATATAGAAATGACTAACAAGCACATAAAAAATGATGCTCCACATCATTTCTCACCAGGGACATGCAGCTGAAAACCTCAGGAGATATCAATTTAAAGCTGCTAGAACGGTTTTAATGAAAAGATGGACAATGCCAAATGTTGGTGAAGTTTTGAGCATCTGGAATTCCCTTACACCACTAAGAGGAACAGCTGGTAGTTTCTTTCAAAGTCAACAGTACACTTACCCTATGATATAGAGATTATACTACCAGGCATTTACCAAAGAAAAAAAAAAAGAAAGAAGAGAAAACACATCTACATAGACCCTTGTGTGAGAATATTTAGAAGAGCTCAATCTGTAATAGCTCCAAACTGAAATTGACCCCAATGCACATCAATGGGAGAATGGCAA
The DNA here is from genome assembly GCA_028533165.1 of Leontopithecus rosalia. NCBI lineage: Eukaryota > Metazoa > Chordata > Mammalia > Primates > Cebidae > Leontopithecus > Leontopithecus rosalia. Next base: position 82,084,739 of record CM052663.1, read on the forward strand.
AACAAATTATAGTATATGTTATATATATAAATATTCTGCTCTAACAATTTCTGTATTTTCATTGGCCTATTTAGGTCATCCACTTTTTCTCTTCTTGGGACAGGGTCTCTGTCACCCAGGCCAATGTCCAGTGGCATAGTCTTGGCTCACTGCAACCTCTGCCTTCTGGGCTAAAGCAAGTATTCTGCCTCAGTCTTACAAGTAGCTGGCATTACAGTATGCACCACCACACCTAGCTAATTTTTGTGTTTTTAGTAGAGACAGGATTTTACCATGTTGGCCAGGCTGATCTTGAACTCCTAGCCTCAAGTGATCCACCCAGTTCAGTCTCCGGAAGTGCTGGGATTACGGGCATGAGCCACTGCATCCAACCCAGGCCAATCACTTTTAAAGTGATAATTGATATAGTTGAATTACGGTTTTAGTTGAGCCTTTTATATAATTTCATTTTATCTGCTAGCTTAGTAGATAAAATGCTTTTACAATAATGCATTAATTTTTTTAGTGATTCTGTTAGAGTTTGCATTTTTAAGTAAGTCTGTCCTCAAATAACACTATCTGGCTTCAAGTGTGGTGCAGGTTCTTTATAACAGAGTATTTATTCTCTATTACTTCCTCCTATCCCTTATGACATGCTGTCATTCATTACCCTTATTTATATGCTATGCTCACCCACATATTGTTTCTATTATTACTTTAAAAAGTTAACTTTTAGTCAATTAAAGACAACAAGTAAAACATTTTGTTTTACCTTCAGTTGTCTTCTTCTGACACTCTTCCTTTTTTATGTAGATCGAAATGTCTGATCTTTACACAGTATGTGTTGTTTAATGATGGAGATATGTTTGAGAGATGTGTCTGTAGGTGATTTTGTTGTACAGCATAATAAAGGTACCTACACACACCTAGATGGTATAGCCTACTGCAACCTAAGATAAAGATTACAGCCTAATGATGCTAGGTTATAGACTGGTTCCAGATGTCCCTATACTGAATACTGTAGGCATTAGTAATACAATGGTTTGTACTTGTGTATCCAAACACAGAAAAGGTAGAGCAAAAATACAATGTAAAATATGAAAAGCGGAATACTCGCATAGGACACTTACCATAAATGGAGCTTGCAGGAGTGAAAGTTGCTCTGGGTGAAGCAGTGAGTGAGTGGTGAGTGAATGTGAAGGTAAAGGACATTACATGGCAATAGAGTTTAAAAACCTGTACACTTAGGCTACACTGTATTTTTAAAATATTTTTATTAAATATTTTTATTGTGTTTTATTGACTATTAAATATTTTATTATCAAATATTTCCTTAAACATTTTTTATTTAAAATATTTAAAATAGATATTTTAAAAGTGTATTTCTTTCTTCAATAATAAATTGACCGTGGCTTGATGTAACTTTTTACTTTATAAACTTTTAAATCTTTTTAAAATTTTGACTCTTTCATAATAACACTTATCTTAAAACACACATTATACACCTGTACAAAAATATTTTATTTCTTTATGTCTTCATTCTACAAGTTTTATTTTTATTTTTATTTTTTAAATTTTAAACTTTTTGTGTTAAAAACTAAGACACAAACATACACTAGCCTAGGCCTACACAGGCTCCAGATCATCCGTATCACTGTTTTCCACCTCTACATCTTGTCCCACTGGAAGGTCTTCAGGGACAATAACAGACATGGAGCTGTCATCTCCTGGGATAACAAGGTCTTCTCCTGGAATACCTCTTGAAGAAGCTGCCTGAGACTGTTTTACAGTTACCTTAAAAAAATAAGCAGAAGGACTATACTCTAAAATATGCATACAAAGTATAGTGTAGTAAATATGTAACCGGTGACACAGTCATTTCTTATCATTATCTAGTATTATGTAGTATTTGTAACTGTATGTGCTATACTTTTATGTGGCTGGCAGTGAAGTGGGTTTATTTACACCATAAATTAGTCCATTCTCACAATGCTATAAGGACATACTCAAGACTGGGTGTTTATAAAGAAAAGAGGTTTAATTGACTCACAATTCTGCATGGCTGGGAAGGCCTCAGGAAACTTACAATTACGGAAGAAGGCACCTTTTCAAAGGGGAGCAGGAGAGAGAAGTGTTCACCAAAGGGGGAAGGCCCTTATAAAACAATCAGATCTCATGAGAACTCACTGAGTTTCATGAAAACAGGATGGTTTAATTACCTCCATGATTCAATTACAACCACCCGGTCCCTCCTGTAACACACGGGGATTATGGAAACTGCAATTCAAGATGAGATTTGGCTGGGGACACACATCATAGCAGCATCTGATCACAGCAGCATCACCACAGACACAAGTAATAGGTTGTGCTGCAACATTATGATGGCTACAGTCACTAGGTGGTCGGGATTTTTCAGCTTCATTATAATCTAAAGGGACCAGTGTCATGAAGTTCATCATCGACAAAAATGTCTTTATACAGCACAGGACAGTATTTTTTTCTTCTCCCTAAAGAACTTCTTTTGACATTTCTTTTACTGGCCATAAGTTTTCTCAGTTTTTGTTTGTCTAAAAAAGTCCTTATTTCCCATTTACTTTTGAAGGATAATTTTGCTAAACCTTAGAATCTAGATACATTTTTTTTTCTATTTTGACACTTGAAATATTTCAGTATTATATTCTAATATGGCTTCTTATGAGAAATATACTGTAGTTCTCATCTTTATTCCTCAGGAAGTAAGGTGTTTGTGTTTCCCCTTAAGTCTCTCTCTCTCTCTCTCTCTCTCTCTCTCTCTCTCTCTCTCTCGGTCATTTGTTTTCTGCAGTTGGAATAGGATAGGTGTAGCTATATATTTTTTTGTATTTTTTTCTGCTAGTCCTCTGAGCCTCCTGGATCTGTGGTTTGGTGTATGTCGTTAATTTTTAGTAAATTTGAGAAATTCTTGGTTATATTGCTCCAAATATTTCTTCTGCATTACTTTTCTTTATCCTTCTGGTATTCGAATTATACCTGCAGTAGTCACCCTTATCCGTGTCCTTGCTTTCTGTAGTTTCAGTTGCCTATGGTGAATCACAGTTCCAAAATATCAAATAGAAAATTCCAGAAATAAAAAATTAAAATTTTAGATTGTGTACCATTCTGAGTAAGGTGATGACATCTCTTGCTATGAGAGCTGTGTGATAAAATCTCCTTCCTGAGACATGATTCATTTCTGTCCAACATATCTGCAGGGCGTACACTACCTGCTAGTCACTTAGCCATGTCAGTTATCAGATTCCCTACTGTGACATCACAGGGCTAATATTCAAATGACCCTTATTTTATTTAAGAATAGCCACAAAACATAAGAGTAATCATGCTGGAAATTTGGATATATCAAAAAGAAGGTATAAAATGCCTCATTGAAGTGAAGAGGCAAACGTTTATGACTTAACACATAAAAACATAATCTATGCTGGGGCTGGGAAAATCTATGGCAAGAACAAATCTTGTCTTTGTGAAATTGAGAAGAAAGAAAAATGAGTTTTGCTGTCATACCTCAAACTGCAAATGTTATTGCCACAAGGTATGATGCATGCTTAAGATGGAAAAGGTATTTAATTTGAGGGTAGAAGACACAAACAAAAACATGTCCTGATGGACAGCAGTCAGGTTTAGGATTTTCAGTTTCAGGCATTCACTGGGGATCTTGGAATGTATCTCTCGTGAACAAGGAGGGAGTACTGTATGTTACATCAGTTAAAATTGTCTCATAGTTCTTGGGTATTTTTCTGTTCTTATTTTACTCCTTCTATTTATCTTTACATTTCAGTTTGGGAAGTTATTGCCAAATTCTCAAGATCACTGATTATTTCTTCATTCATGTCAAGTCTACTGATAAGCCCATCAGATGCATTTTAAATTTTTTTATTGATTTTTTTTAATTTCTATCATTTTCTTTTGATTCTTTCTTAGTATTTCCATATCTATGTTTACATTACTCAGCTGCTTTTTGCTTGCTGTCTACTTTCTTTTACATTAGAGTTCTTAATGCATTAATCATAGTTATTTAAAATTTCTCATCTGATAATTCTAACATCTATGTTATATCTGATACTGATGCTTGCTTTGTCTCCTCAGACTATTTTTTCTTGACTTTTATTTAGCATGCTTTGTAATATTTTGCCAAAATATGGGCATGATATATCACATAGTGGGAAATGAAGTCAGTAGCACCTTAGTATGAGGTTATCTGTTCATCTTGCTAGGGATTGTGCTTGGTTTAATGTTTGCTGTATTTGTAGTTACCAGAGTCTTCACATTCCTCTAGTGTCCTTATTTTTGTCTTCCTTGTTGACATTAGGCTTCCCTAAATACTACTCCTCAGAGAGAATCTGCATCTTGCAGCCCTTTCAGCTGAAATCTACTATTAGTATATCAAAGCCCTGTTGATGTGGTGGTTAACTGAGAGAAAGGAGAAGTGTTGTATAAATCTTATGAGTAAACCTCAATCTGTTATTGGCCTATGCTGCTGGGCTTTGATATTCAGTGTTTCTTAGCTTTCCTCCCTCAGCCTCCTTAGGTGAGACAGGAAGATTAGATGGATTTAAGTGGGGGAAATGTTTTCTCTCAAGTGGAAAAAACTCTAGTAAAATCGCCTCCCAACCTGTACTAGAGAATTTTGCTGTGGATAATGCCTTAGGGCAAGGAATAATCTTTGCCCTTGGACAAGGTATAAGGAATAATCTTTCCTTTCCCCTGTCAGGGTTATAAGGTGCTCTTTCTTAGGTCTTCACCATTGAAACCTGCTGGAGTTTCTGGAAGTAAAACCCATGAAAGTATGTGGGCTTGCCTAAAACTTTACATTAGTTCCATTTGCCCTCCAGAAATTTTTAAAATTTACCATTTAGCTGTTTCTGCCAGTTTATGGCTTTAGCTGCTTCTGTTCTAGGTAAGCAGATCTCAACTATGACTCTCTATCCACCTGCCTCCCCAGATATTGGGGTGGCAGTTTTCCTGTGACCTCAGTACTCTAACAGGTCTAAAGGAAGTCACTGTTTTTCATAGTTAAGCTTTGTCTTGCTGTAACGATGAGAGAGACAACTTTCAAACTCTTTATATGTTGAGCTAAAATCTAATTGTGCTATATTTGTACAATGGAATTCTACTCAGCCATAAAAAATAATGAACAACTAATGCATTAAACACTATAGAGTGAATCTTGAATACATTTTTCTGAGCAAAGTAAGATAGACCCTAAGGTGAAATATTATGATTCAATTTTTATGAAATTTACCAACAGGCAGAACTAATCTGTGATGGTAGAAGTCAGAACAGTGGCTGCCTCTAAGGGAGGGTCAAGAATTGCCTGGAAGAGAGTATGAGAGAAGTTTCTGGTATAATGGAAATGTTTCATATCTTGACTGGGATACAGGTTACACGAATATACATTTGTCAAAAATAACCTACCTCTTCACTTAAAATATGTGCATTTCACTTTGTGTAAATTTTACCTTAATAAAAAACATTAAAAAGTAGATGTCAGTTGAAGTCATAGAATATAGGAGTTTGCCTAAAGAGTAAGTGTGATGAGAAAAGAATTAGCCTGAGAATGGATCCCTGGGGTACCCTGAGGCACAGAGGAGAGTAAGAGCAGAAAGACCCAGCAAGGGTCCCTGAGGAGGGGCAGCCCAGTGGCTTCCCCTCTAAATGAGGGAGTGAATGAGACCAGCATCAAGGTGCTCCCAGATTCAGAAACACTGAAACAGTAAGGTATGGATCAGTTACTTCTCTAAGGAGCCCAGGGTCCATATCCAATGATACTGGCTTGGCAGAAATCTGGTGCTCGGTGAGCTGAGGATTATGAGGTCCTTTGTGGTGGTCTCAATTAGAGCATGTCCACACTTCGCTGGAGTGATAGGAGGAGAAGCAGGAAGAGAATGTGAACTCCAACGCACAGCTGAGGAGTGCTAGAAGGAGTGGGGATAGAAATACACCTTACTAATCAGGCGTCTCTGAGTTGGCAATTGAATGCAGTTCAACTCCGAGCCATGTAAGAGTTCCCTAACATCCTGGAAGGGTGTGTAAGTGACTCTGTGGAATAAATGTAAGTAAATCATGCATTTAAAATTCATAATCATTAATGATAAACCTTGTCTAAATATACATTCTGACTTGGGGTATTAAATAATGGTAATGATGTCTATATTTATATAACCATAAGTCATTATAGGTAGATTTACAGATTGACAGACGATAGGTAGATAATGAGGGTGGGAGTGGATGCTGAAATATTTTTCTCCTGTAGAAGTGCAATCAGAATGCATTCACCTGCTGTAGTGAATAGATTGGAGAGTGTTTCAGATTGAAGTGAGGTGGGTTGTGTCTGGAGGAATGGAGATGGCTGTGAAATTTCAAAGAACACTGTAAAGGTAGACTCATGAGAGAAAATTGCAGGAATACATAACAAACTGAGCTATTGTGGAGAAACACCAGGCTGTCAGTCTAGATAGAATACAGAGTAAGGCAAAATCTGGGTTTATAAGTAAATAGAGGGTCAGCTGATGGCAAGCAGATTAACATGATAAGGATTGTCAATAAGAACCCTTAGGGTATTCAAGTTGAGATTCATGGACCAGGAGATTTTGGGAAGGAGGAGAAGGGCTGACTAGTCCCACTGGGCTCCTCAGAATGGAGAAGGGCCATTTCAGAGGATCACATACTCTCTGGTGACAGCATTAATGAGGGTCAGGGTTCTGTTGCTTCATCTGAGTAGTGTCCAGGAAAAAAGAAGATAGCAAAATACATATCTAGGGGAAAAAGATAACAATTAGTTTCTAGAGAAAAATCACCAGAAGAAGGAAGTGGAGTTCTATAAACTGAACAGGAAGAAGTGAAACAAATCCAGACCACAGCATGAGGAGGGTGATGCAGGTAAGAAAAGCAGTGGGAAAGAAGTGGAAGTAACTTGCTTGAAAAGTAACTTGCTTTCCGCAAAGAATAGAATAGTCACAGGCAATGTAAGGAACAAATTCAGTGTGCTAGTAAAGGGAATCCCAGCAGTGCACATTTCAAGGGCATGAAATACTTGGGCTTACTGGGGCCTGATTCATGGAGGAGCACTTGCTGGAGGTATGGAGGAGCATGAATAGAAAGCCTGAGGTTATGGGGCACCAAAAGGAAGATCATGTATTATGTCTAGAGTCTTCTCTATGCATAGTCTAAGGGGGAATGTCAGCAGCTGTCTTTGAGCAAGGATTGACTGTGAATATAATTTAATTCAGTGGCTATTTATTGATTGGCTGCTAGATGCAATGAATCTTACCTAGGGCTGTGGAAACTAAGGAAATGGACGAGGCAGGAGTCCATTTACACATGTAAACAACAGACTGTAACAGAACAGAAAATCAAATGAGAGCTAAACAGAGCCACCAGCAGCCTGCTGTGAGCTCTCCTCCAGGAGGAAAACTTTAATTCTGACTAGGCACCTTAGGGGAAGCTCATGAAGCAGGATGTTGATTGCCTGTGTTGGGAAGGCCTTGTCTGGAAGGAGGGGAGAGGATGGATTCCAGGCAGAGGAAACAATATGAAGAGAAGCCCAAAGGCAGGATGCCGGCTCAGAATCCAGCCATGAGTTATTGGGACTCATCCTCAAGGCCAGCTGAAGGTGGCTTTGCTGACTGTCTTCCCAGTGACGCTGTCAGGGTGGGTCATTCTGTCCCTCTGCCTCCCATAGCACTTTCTTCCACCAGGCATTTCTTTTGCTACACTACTTACAGCACAATATTAATAATCTCTGCTGACTTGTTTACTTCTTCATATCCTCATACATAATTTTTGCTTCACTGGAGCAGAAACCAGACTCCACTGACCCCTTATTCTCTAATTGGTACAAAGTGCTGCTCAAGAATTAGAAGGAGGACCCTAAAAAGCAGGTTGAATTTATTTTGTATTCAGTAGGCAATGGTGAACCCTCAAAGGAATCAAAGGTTATTTTTTATTTTTGTTTTTTTGTTTTGTTGTTGTTGTTGCTTTTTGAGACAGAGTCTAGCTTTTTCACACAGGGTAAAGTGCAGTGATGTAATCCTAGCTCACTGCAGCCTCAAACTCCTGGGCTCAAAGGATACTCCTACCTTGGCCTCCAGAGTAGCTGGCGCTATAGGCATGCAACACCACACCAAGTTATTTATTTATTTATTTTTTTGGTACAGACAGTCTCTCTGTGTTGCCCTGGATGGTCCTGAATTCCTGGCCTCAAGTGATCCTCTCACCCTGCCTCCCAATGGCTGGGATTACAGGTATGAGCCATTGTGTCAGTCTGATTTTGTGTATTTTTGGAAAGTATCGTGGGCAGCAGAATTTGGTACCGTTTATATGAAAATTAAATGTAGGGGTATGGGACCAGTTGTCCACAGAAAAGCACCATGGCGGTGCAGGCACAGCCCAGGAAGGAGGCTGTCATGTGGAAAGCTACTATCCAGGACTCTGGTCTGGGAATGGTGACATGGTCATGTCACTCAGAACTGGGAGTAAGCATAGAGAAGTCATGGTGTTGAGTCAGAGAGTAGACTGAAGAGTTTTGTTTGTATTTATTCATGACACCATGCCACAATAAGTTTACCCTAATAGCTGCTGATCTTTCTTTTTAACTATACTTGAGTATATCCCTGTAGGTGATGTATTCACATATATACTTTAAAAAATTACTTATTGTCAAAAATGCTTGACTTCGACAAGTAGCTGTTAAATTTTGGGGGGTCAGTAGTAATATCTGAATTCAGTAGCAATATGTGAATACTCATCTCCAGCAGGAATCCTTCCGTTCCTACGCCAGGCCACATCTTCATCCCCGCCAGAACTCCCTTTGCACTTGGTGACTGTGCCACTGTTTTTGGAAATGAGCTGGAAAGGAAAGGAAAACTTATTTAGTTCAATGTTTATTTTGCAGTGGCAGACTGAAACTCTGACCTTTTAATTAAGTTGTCTGGAATCTTCTAGGCCGTTAGTTGCAGATCTGGGCATAAAAATGCAAGTGTGCAGACTCAGCCATCCGAAACACTTCGTCAGCCCAGAGGTGTTCCATTAAGTCAAAATATAATTTAAGCAATTATTTGCTTGTTCAAATAAGCAATTATTTGATTGTTGTATAATATGTTCATATTGTATAATTTGTTAAGATACTTTGTTAAATAATTTAAGTAATTGTTATATAATTAGAGTATGTGTCATGTGTCATCCAAAGGTAGAAAATAGATCCCATGTTGATTATCATGTGAAAGATCTCATGTGTATATATATATATATATATACATATATATACACATATATATATATATACACATATATATATATACACATATATATATATACACACACACACACACACACACATTTATGTACATACATGTGCAGGTGATAAATGTAGAGATTTATGTAGATATTACTACTAAACCCTGAAAATTTAACAGCTGCTTGTGAAAGTCAAGCATTTTTGACAATAAGTAATTTTTAAAAGTGCATATGCAAATTTATCACCTTATAATGCAATTTATAAATTTATATAAATTTTAAAATTGCATTATATGCAAGGAGAGGGAAAAAAGGGACTACTGTTGACTGAATTGCATGCCTTTCCCTAGTTCATATCTCTAACCGTCAGCGTGATGGTTTTTGGAGATGGGTCCTTTGGGAGGTAATCAGTTAGATGAAGGCGTGAGGGTTGGGCCTTCATGATGGGATTAATAATTATATAAGAAGAGGTAGAAAGCTTGCTCTCTCTCTCTCCACTATTTGATGATGGAGCAAGAAGGCAGTCATCTATAATCTGGCAAGAGGGCTTTTTTTTTTTTTAGACGGAATTTCGCTCTTGTTACCCAGGCTGCAGTGCAATGGCACGATCTCGGCTCAACGCAACCTCCGCCTCCTGGGTTCAGGCAATTCTCCTGCCTCAGCCTCCTGAGTAGCTGGGATTACAGGCACGCACCACCATGGCCAGCTAATTTTTTGTATTTTTAGTAGAGACGGGGTTTCACCATGTTGACCAGGTTGGTCTTGATCTCCTGACCTCGTGATCCACCTGCCTCGGCCTCCCAAAGTGCTGGGATTACAGGCTTGAGCCACCGCACCCGGCCAAGAGGGCTTTTATCAGGAAGAGAGTCAACCTTGACCTTGGACTTTTCAGCATCCATGACTGTGAGCAATGACTGCCTACTATTTAAGCCACCCAGCCTATGGTATTTTGTTACAGTAGGCCAACCCGATGAATACAGGAACTGACACTTTTAACCACCTGTTTTATGGGAGAGAATTATGTCAGGAAAATTATATACAATGTGTTATTCTTACAACCACCCTGTGAATTGAAAACTCTTTTCATTTCCAGAAGTGAATGTTAGAAATTGTATGTAACTTCCCCAAGGCTATACATAGCCGGCAATGGGGCAAGCCTAGGTTTGTCAGATCCCTGAGGCCTCTTTCTTAGGTCACAGCTTCTTCTAGGTGTCACACAGGCATTAAAGAATAATCATTCCTTACTAGAGTGCTACAGAAGTCTTCAGAGGGGGTCGCTGGTCCTGGCAGATCCTAGCTTTGTAAGGCTAGAACCCTCTTCTCTTGTTTTTTCCATGATCCCTACTGGCCCTCATCTGGAGGTGCTCCCATCCATCTAGCCAATATGAACTTCCTTATAACTGGGCTGAAGCCCCAAGAACTTAAAATTCTTCTGACTTGGCAGTGATGGAAGTTTTTATGTCTGCCTCTGCCATATTTCAATGGTTCTATTTCTGTTTCTATTTGAGAAACTGCCGATGTACACAAAATGCTGGATATGTGGTGCTCACTCACTTTTGCGCAAGGTCTTCTGCAGCTTCCTGTTTAAAGCCACACCGTTCCCTGTCTCTTAACTGATGGAATGGGAAGCGTGTTTCAATATTCCTGGCTTTTGAGGTAATAAAATACCTCTTAGCCAGAGCAACCCTTTACTGAAATGTTCTCAGTGAAATCTTTTTGGGTCACATTCTCCCTGGTTCATCCTGGAGAGCTATCTCAAGTGCCACATGTAGGTTTTGAGGTTGAAAAAGAAAGAACCAGAGATATAAATATTTCTGACAGAAAATAAGAACTGAGATAACGAGTGTTAAATTATTTTACAAATGGTGGGATATCAAGTCCTTATTTCCAAGGACAAAAATCTGATCATTTACAGTCCTGTCCAAGTGTTGCTGTATAATAATCCACTGATGGGTTATGTTACTTTTCTTTGAGGCTTCCATGTATTTTTCAAAGTGGGCTGATTAGCAAAATAGGAGATGGATTTTGGTTCACAAAAAGGCAGGATTGTCCCAGGAAAGGTTGCTCACCACTTCTGAATTCAGATTATACATGCCAGTTGCCATCTGATCGCTATGACTTCTGGTTGCATTTGGCAATTATGATGCATGAGACCCCAAACTGCAATAAAAAGAAAGAAGAATGCAGCTCTCTTGGTCACCTGAAGCTAATAGTGGAGCATGACAAGGCAGTGGTCTAGGAGACAGTCAGGGACCTGGGGATGCCAGGGGTGGGGGGTTGGGAAAGCAATGTTCACTTGCTGAGACCAGGAAGGACAGCAAGAGCTCTGTTTGCTTTTCGTCTGCAACAGAAATCGATTTAAGAACTACATCACAGAGTATCAGAGTTGAGTCGAAGGATCATAGAAACCATCCAATATGCCTATTTCCTGATAGTATTTCACTGAGTCTATAGGTTTCCAAGAGGTGTCTTGGGGTAATTGTGGGATAAAGGGAATGCAGACAGAAGGGGCTTCAGCAAGTTCTGCCATCTGTCAACTGAGGGGGTGACTAGTACCTGTTTTATATACCATAGTTTTGAGTGAGGTGTTGTTTCATCTAAAAAAATAGCTTTGCTTCTGAAGACAGTTTGGAAACCACTGATTTTGTTTAAAATATCATGAGTAGCTTTGTTGCAGATATTTTCTGAACCTACAAAGCATA
>CM052663.1:82096786-82106968 GCA_028533165.1 Leontopithecus rosalia
GCGCACGAGTGAGAGAGAGAGCACCAGTGAGTAGGAAGATAAGGAAGGGAAAGAAGGCAAGCAAGAATGAAATTTCAGATGAGGTCTCAGCCTAATCCACAAGGATCTCTGGAGTTTATTTTGGGGCAAGGAAGTTGGACTTTTATAACCTAGTACCAGCTAAACAGTTACAGATCATCTCAGGAATATATAAACTCTCATCTATTTCTTCCTCTTTTTATAGATAGTTACAGTAGTCGAGTGATAGTTCTTTGAAGAAGGTTGTAGTGGCAAACAGAGAACATCATAGCATATAGAAACTGAAGGATGGGCACTCAGCACTGGCAAGAGAATTTGAGGTAGTCTGGATGGGGATACCAATAGTGTCCACCCTAGGCTGCTTGAATTAAGTTCATTATGGAAGCAGCAACTGTCTTCTCTACCATCCCACTCCGGATCAGTCCATGGTACATGTTGTCTCTGGACAAACACTGTAACATGTCTCTTGACCTTTAACTCCTTTCTTTCTTATTCATATTCAGTCCAGCATCTCCAATTAACCTCTCTTTCTTGCAACTGACTTTTCTGTTATTTTTCTGTATAAGTGGGGTAGACTAGTCTTAGTAGGAATTGGCCTGGCAATTGTGAGGCTGGCTACAAGTCTGAAGTTCATAGGACAGGCAGGGGGGAAGTCAAAGGGAAGATTATACATAAACCTATGGGAGACCTGAAGTTTCTTGGGAACAAGTGGTTGTTTCTGAACTCTTTAAGCCCTGTTTTAAAGTTTTATAGCCAATTCCTTCAGTCTTACCAAGGATAATCTGTCTGTTGATTAACTTAAAATCAACTGATTAGGGGTCTTAATCACCTTCAAGAGATACTTAGGTTTAGATGAGGTCATGAGGGTGGGGCTCTCATGATGAGATTAGTGCCCTTATAAAAAGTGACATCAGAGAACTTGTGTGTGCTCTCTCTCTCTCTCTTTTGCATGCGCAGCATTTTTTTGCATGTGCAAGGAAGAGGTCATATGAGGATACAGTGAGAAGATGACCATCTACAAGCCAGGAACAGAGTCTTCACCAGAAACAGCCATGGTACCCTGATCATGGGCTTTTAGCCAGGAGAACTGTGAGAAAATAATTCTCTGTTGTTTAAGCTGCCCAGCCTATGGCATTTTTTTAAAATAGCAGTCTAAGCTGACTAATATACTTGGTGTGGAGAAATCATGGCCTGAACTGTGCAGACTCCTTGGCAGGGAGAATGGCCTGGATGGCTGATCAGAAGCCTAAAAGGAACATGATTAAAAGATCCAAAACATAGAAATTTGAGAAAGAGGCAGGACATGAAATTATGGTAGTGGGCATCCTATTTGTTAATCTTTGCATTTCACATTGTGCCCACCGGAAAGCACCTAACATGGAGGAGGCTCTCAACTACCATCACACAAGGCTTGTGCTGGGATGTCAGTACTGTTCTCTGTCCTCAACTAGCCCAGTGCCTGTGAAATGAGTCTTAGAGCAGCTATGCATGAGCCAACACCAGCAGCTCATACTTTCCTAGGCCTTGTTCCATGCAGCTGCAAAGATTAAGACTGAGTTCCTGTTAGGGCACCATCCCATAAGAAGCCCAGCTAGCTACTTGGTGGGAATTTATTTACACTGGATTACTTGTACTCTGGAGGGGTAGTGACTTGTCACTCTTGGAATCACTACTTATGCATTTTTCTTCCTGCCCTCAGTGTTCCTGCAGGCATCATAATTCCATGTTTACAGGAGGACCATACAAGTTACCTCAGTCTTTGATTCATTTTACATTATGGAGATGCCCCAGTGAGCACATGACCATTTGACCCACTAGGCCTAATTTCTACTTCTTTGCCAAGAATTGGTTAGTCTAATAAAATAATGAGGTGCCCACTTGGAAATGATGCTAGTACTTTGTGTTGCTCTCTTTGGGGATGTGAAATATGGACTAAACTTATTTGAGCCTAATTTCATTAAATTGTAGTAATACCAATATGCATGCTCTAATGATCATTAAATCGTAGTAGTACCAATATGCATGGTCTAATGATCATGAAATAGTAATAGTATTAATGCGCAAGGTCTAATGATCATTAAATCATAGTATGCATGCTCTAATGATCATTAAAGTAGTACCAATATGCATGGTCTAATGATCATTAAATCGTAGTAGTACCAATATGCATGGTCTAATGATCATTAAATCACAGTAGTACCAATATGCATGGTGTAATGATCATTAAATCATAGTAGTACCAATATGCATGCTCTAATGATCATTAAATCACAGTAGTACCAATATGCATGGTGTAATGATCATTAAATCATAGTAGTACCAATATGCATGCTCTAATGATCATTAAATCACAGTAGTACCAATATGCATGGTCTAATGATCATTAAGTCACAGTAGTACCAATATGCATGGTCTAATGATCATCAAATCACAGTAGTACCAATATGCATGGTCTCATGATCATTAAGTCACAGTAGTACCAATATGCATGGTCTAATGATCATTAAATCGTAGTAGTACCAATATGCATGGTGTAATGATCATTAAAGTAGTAGCAATATGCATGGTCAGGCTATTTTCTCTATCCATTTGGAGCACTCTGTGTGAAGGGGGTCGAAAAAAGACATTTGGAATGATCTGAAGTTGGTATTCATTTGTCCCTGACTTGCAATGATTTGGCTTACAATTTTGTTGACTTCACGATGGTGCAAGAGTATTATGTATTCAAAAGAAACAGCCTTTCTAGTACCCATACAAGCATTCTCTTTTTCATGTTCAGTACAGTATTCAGTAAGTCCCATGATATATCAGCACTTGATTATAAAATAGGCTTTGGTTTAGGTGATTTTGCCCAGCTGACGACTAGCGTAAGTGTTCTGAGCATGTTTAAGGTAGGCCAGGCTAAGCTATGATATTCTGTAGGTGAGGTATCTTAAATGCATTTTCAACTTACGGTATTTTCCATTTGTGATGGAATTATTGGGATGTAACCCCATTGTAAGTTGAGGCACATGTGTATCTCCTTGGCTATAGAAACGTGAGCTATTTTATCTTCTTTTCCCTTTTTCATACATACATACATATTTGTAGTTTATATAAACAGGATTTTTATTATAAAAGAGGAAATGCTAGTGATTATGACTTTGATACATTGTAATGTTTATCTTCTACCCCACCTTAGTTCTTATAAGGACTCTATATCTACTCATCGGCCCGCAGAATATTTCCTGAGAATAACTCAGTGAAGATGGCAATTTAATGTATTTGAATAGTCACATACCAACAGGTGGAAAACTAGGTGCCGTACTGTGTGCTGGTGCAAGGCATAGAAGCTGAAGGCTGTGTGTGTTAGGTGTGTGAAGAGTGGGAAGAGCCCATGTGAGGTTGAAGAGTTACAGCCCATCTATGAAAGGGGCCACTTGTTTGGCCATGAGCATTCTCTTTAACCACTCCAGACATCTGTTTCCCTGCTTTTAGAGCGGGACAATTGTATCACATGATCTCTGAGGTCTCCTTCATCTTAGACCTTCTTTGACACTGGGGTAACAGAAGGGTGTCATCCACCTCCTCAACAGACTCCAGTTTTATATTTGTATCATTTACTGTACAAAAAGTGCCTGAGGCTTTCCAATGTATAATAAGGTGCAGTCCTGAGCATTGTAGAAATAAGAAAGGTAATAGGGAGAGAATGAATATTTATGCTGATATTTTGCATTTATTATTTTATTTAATACAAACAACAATGTATGAGGTAGGGTAATACAATACCTCCATGCTCCTGATATGTCTGGTGCCACATCAGCTTGGCACCTTGCCTGATGCCCCAGCTTAGAGCACAAACACATGGATATTTCTTAATTTTTTGAATGATTGCTGTAGGATCTATCTACCTCTATTGCAAAGGAGTCTATGTCATCCTCTTTGGGCCTCCCTGTGTCCTAATTTGCTAAATGTTCTGTGTCCAGCAGGGCGAATTCTGCCTGCAGAAGTTAGAACATTAGAGAATGGAAATCAGATCCATCTACTCGTATACACATTCAGGGTCTGCCATAGTGGCTACCCTGGATGGGGTGTCCAAAAAAGAGCATATTTACTTTTTTTCTTTCACTGGAATATGGACAATTTAGGGTCACTGACTATGATTGCTTCCTGCAGCTGAGGAATGTTAATTATCTTTTGGAAATCACTCCTGAATCCCTTGAGTTACTATCGGTAAAACAGACATCACCTATTCTGCCAAACTGAAAATTTGGCTTTTTAATGTAAGTTGAGTATATCTCTCTCTAAACTGGTCCTGGAAGAACTATTCCTCCTAAATGTGAATTTATGCTGTACTCTTAATATGTTCAGGAAGTGCTATTTAATACTGACCAACTCAGACTTTGCTAAACAAATAGCAAGACAAGCATTGCCCTATCTGTTTCTGGTGATCAGACTGCCCTGTGGGTAGAAGGAAGACCAGGGTATTTGCTGAAGAATGGATGTCCTTGCTGTCTCTCCAGGTCCAGAAAATAAGCCAGCCTATCTGGAAATGGTCAGAGATTGTGGAAGAAACCTTCTTCTTTCTGGGTACCAGGAAATGGCCATCTGGTCTCTAGAGAGGAAGTTGCCAGAGATTTTTTTATTGGTGAGGGATGGATTCTTCCTCCACTAGGAAGCCTTCCAGCTGCAAAATGGAAATCCAAGATGGGTTAACAGTTTGTGAGGCCCATAAACAACCTTGGAAGTGATGTGAGCCACCCTTTGCTTCATTCTTTCCTATTTCTCATGTGTGGAACCCAAGCAGCACTGAGATTTTTGGGGGAGATGTTAAGGAAGAAGACTGTGTCCAAGCTTAGAACAAACTGTGGTACTTTTTGTAAAAGAAACTCAGGAGCAATGAATACCTAGAGAAAGAAAATCCTGAAACCAAAGTGGATTAGTAGAGTCTATCGATGATGTTTGGGAGGTCATGAAAATTTTGGAAAGAGGGAAATCCCAGGAGAAAGACCAGATACTCTGTTGATGTATAACATGGAAATGATTTTCTTTCTTTTTTTTTTTAATGGTGCATGTGTGCAAAGCTGAGAATGGTACGAGTCTGCACATGTGTGTGAGTCAGTAACGAAAATGACTGCATAAGTGACTGTGTAGCTGTGTGTGGGTGTGAATAGGTTTGTGGGTATTTGTGCATGGGTAGGTGTGTTTTGGACTGAAAATGAGTGTGCAAGAGTGTGACTGAATATAAGTGTGAGTGTGGACAGGGCCAGCCGAGGCCAGAGCAGGGGAAGGGGACCTTCCCTCTCCCTAGCAGCTTAGAGAGGACTAGGGGCTAGTGGATGGCCCCAGCCAGCACTGCAAGGACCTCAGACCTCCAGCCCATGTACAGCAGAGCTTGATCCTTCCTGTCAATGGGAAGGAAGTGCTCACCGAGGGCAGGTGGTCCAGTGGGCAGCAGATGCAAAAAGACTGAGTGATGATTTGCATCTTTCATTTGCATATATTTTCTTTTCTTTCTTTCTTTTTTTTTGAAAGAAAGAAAAAAAAGGAGTGAAGAAGAGGGAGAGAGATGGGAATGTAGCTTTATTCTAAAAATGGATATTAATAATGGCCGATCAATATTTTGTGTATTTAAGATGGAGAATATATATTTTGTGTACTTAAAGTGGGGAGCTCTATAAATATTATCGAGTTTACTTGTTCCGGATCTGTGTTCAAGTCCTGGATATCCTTATTAATTTTCTGTCTCGTTGAGTCTAAATCTCTTTATGAGTCTTATGCATCTGGGTGTTAGGATCGTTAGCTCTTATTGTTGCATTGATCCTTTTACCACTGTATCTTTGTTGCTTTGAAATCTATTTTATCAGATGCGAGAATTGCAACTCCTGCTTTTTATTTATTTATTTATTTTTGCTCTTCATTTGGTTGGTAAATCTTTCTCCATCCCTTTGTTTTGAGTCTTTATGTATCTTGGGATGTGAAATGGGACTGGATGTATTATACCGTTAGGTTTTGGCTGTATCTTTTGATTGGGGGATTTAGTCGACTTAAATTTAGGGTTACTGCCATTTGATGTTAACTGGCTGTTTTATCCATTCGTTGATGTAAATTCTTCTTTATGTTGATGCTCTTTACTTTTTGGTATATTTTTAGAAAGTCTTATACTGGTTTTTCCTTTCTATGTATAATGCTTCTTTCAGAAGCTCTTGTAAAGCCAGCCTGGTGGTAATAAAATCTTTGAGAGAGTGGGGGGCCGATATTCAACATCCTCAAAGAACAGAACTTTCAGCCCAGAATTTCATATCCTGCCATACTAAGCTTCATAATTGAAGGAAAAATAAAATCTTTTATGAACAAGCAAGTACTCAAAGATTTTATTACATGGGGGTGATTTTCTAATTTGACAATTAAAGGAAATATGTCATTAATCTTTTCCCTAAGATAGTGAAGTGAAACAAACCAATAATCTTTTTGAGTTAGGAATAACAATAACAGCAAAGCTTATTTTATTCCATATATTTTGTTGTACATTTATTAGCTCATTTATTCATCCTAATAATCCTATGAGGAAACTGAGGTACAGAGAAATTAAATGACCTGCTGAGAGTTGTAAGTGATCAAGGGAAAAATCAATTCCATAAATAATTATGTTGTCCTTTTACAGATGAGGAGTCTGAGTCCCAGGCTGGTTGATAAGTTACTGAAGGAGAGCAGATATTTAAAGGCTGGCGATGGCTTCAGATTTAGGCACTTTTCCTTCATTTTGTTTGATGAAAGAAGTGAGCGGACTCAGGTTCTTCTAGTCTCTGTCTTACATCTACTTCACTGTTAGAGTCCTCTGTCTTCTCTGCACACGAGCGCATGCCTGCACATACACATACAGATACATACACAATGTGCCCTCCACATATACTTGCACATATACACATACATACATGCACACACACATACGTACACACAAATATGCACACTCACACATCTTTCATTGCTGAAATACCACTGCTCAGACAGTGAGGGAAGATAGGCTCACCTGTATGCTAGCTGATTTTGTTGGTTTTAGGGGATTTTGAAACATTTGAAAGGATATTGTTGGTAACACATAGACATTTTTAAAATGTCAAATTATTCTCAAAATGGATTCTTCTCCCTTAATAGACATATGCTGATGGCTTAAATGCTACAAGACAGGCTTCCAGCTTTTGCTCTAGACATTTCAAAAGGCTGACAGGAGCTGACGTCTCCCACAGAGAGAATACTTTGTTGACAGGGTTTTCACGTAAATTATATGGAATTAGATGGTGGGCAGAGGGAGAGACTTTATTACTCAAAAATAAAACCATCTACCAACTAAATTGGAGGGTGGTGTGGTGTGGGGGCTGGGGCTGACCTGCAGTGTGACAGATGAGGGCTTGGATCTCTGTTTTGTGCCAGCAGCATGACCTTCAAGTCTCTGAACTCGAGTTTCCTAGCCTCTGAAGAAGCATGCAGGGAGACTCCTCCACTCTGCAGATGGGGTGAAGGTGAGTGATAGTGATTTTTGGGTCTATCCCACTGCAGAGGATATGGTTGGAGATCATGAAATGATAGCTAAAGTTACCACCATTTCTGCCTTAAAAAACTGAATGCAAATGATAACCATATCCAATGGCAATTATTTGCCACATATGAAACTGTGAGAAGATTCCTGTGATCTCCTAAAAGCTCTCTTGATCCTCGATACAAGTAGTGTTCATTGAACACTTGTGACGTGAATAGGCATACTGTGAGTCCCACTTTCCAAGTAACATCGAGGGAGCAGCTGATGCACCCGTTTGCATGAGAAGACTTCCATCCCTTGCTGCCATCTGGTGCATGAAAAACAAGAATCTGTCCTTCTGTCATCTGAGTCTCTACCAGGTGCTGGATGACAGTGTTGTCCTTACAGGAACATCTGAGCTCTGTTGGACTTCCACTTACCCCAGTGGTTGTGGAGGAGGAATGTTGAAAATGTAGGAATCACACACAGTTTGGCTTTAAGGCAGAGATTCTCAGTTCTGACTGCATATCAGGATCACCCAAGGAGTCTTTAAAACCCTGAAAGCCCAGGCTGCACCCCAGCCCAATTGTCTGAATTTCTGGAGACGGTACCAGGGTGGCAGGAGTTTAAACTCTCCCAGATGATTCCTATGTGTAGCCAAGCTTGAGATACTTTAGTTTTGGATCTCTGTAGCTGCCACACAAATACCACTGAGTCTATCTCAGTGTTTTCCAAACTTAAGCCTTGAGAGATTCATCAGAGATGTTTGTTAAAAACACAGATTTTTAGAGTCTTTCCAAGGAGATTATGATCCTTCCTGTGTCAGGTGGCCCTGGAGACTGAGAGTTTAACACTGAATTCAGGTGACTCTTCTGTTATATGAAACTGGGAAACCCAGCCTGGACTGAAAGGCTTCGACTCCATTTTCAGAGCAAATACCCCGAGAGGGGAAGATGAGTTGCTGTTACTGACGGTTTATTTAGTAACTTAAATAATAGGGTTATAGATCCTCTTAAAGAGTCTTGGGGATCACCTAGTCCTATATTCTTCTCAGTGAGGAAACTGAGGCTCAGAGGGAAGTGACTTCTCCAAGGTCACATATTAAATTAACCTTAGAGCAGGCTAAGAAGCCAAACCTTCAGCTCCCCTTCTGTGCTGCTTCCCTTGGGGCAGGACCAGCTCTGCAAATTCAGAATCATCAAGCAGCTGGAGTGGTCAGCATTTCTGAGCAGGCAGCCAGAATTGCTTTCCCCTTAATATATCCTTATGACAAGGTGATTGGTGCTAAACAAGGTCCCTGGAGGAACATAAAGCAGCTTTCCCTTCAGTGCCACACCCAGTGGACCAAGCTAATCCATTTTGGTGGACAGCTACCCTCTGCTCAAGCACCTGAAAGCTTTCATCTTTGTTATTAACTCATTAATCACCATGGCCAGTGGCAGCATTGGGAAGCTCTGAGGAAACAGGCAAGTAGGCAAATGCTGGTGTTGATTTCCATGTGCTTTAATACAGTCTTCAGGCGGTCGCACAGCTAACTATTAGAACCTTAACCTAGAGAATGTCTGCCCTGATGGCAGGTGGAATCCTCACCGATGCTCTGTGAGGAAGGAAAGGTTAAGATAATTAGTGGTTTTGACTGAGGAAGAACTAGGCAGAGAAAGATGTCATGGGGCAAGGGCTCCTGAGTGAAGAGTATGAAAAGATTGCTCAGTTGAATCAGCAATAAAGAGTTCAAGTGTTAGATCTGATGCTTCTCATTTCTGGACTTCAGTTTCCTCCTTTGGGAAAACTGATCTATTATTTGCGCCTTCTAGCAGTTACTTGTGGGGATGAATCAGCCAGTGAGGTGAAAGAACTAAGCATTTGACTTACATGGAAAAGGCTGTCACCAGACTAGGCTTGGATGTGTACCCCTCTGTTCAGACTTATGACTTGGCACCCCTTCAAGCTGATATTGACTGAACACATACCTAAGAAGTATTAAGCAACTCTGTCTTAACAATGACAATTATTAAGCAATATCAGGAAGAGTGTTGCATGGAGAAAAGGTGGACCAAGAGGCCTACCAGTGTAGCGCTCAGATTCTTTGTCAGAGCCATTGAAACATCACCCCATCCTGACACACTGTCTCACTCTGCAGAACAAGCTCCGTGGGTACCTAACTATTCTTCTGCAAAGACTGTCTAGTGATCATCAGCGCTTTTAGGCTTTTGCAGGGTGGTTCACTCACCTTTGGTCTCCTAAATGCCTTATCAAAATAAAGGCATGCCTGTTTAATTGTACTTCTCTGTACTGCACTTCACAGATATTGTGTCAACCCTGGGTTGAGCAAGTCTATCGGCGCCATTTTTCCAATGGCATGTGCTCACTTTGTCTCTGTGTCCCAGGTTAGTCATTCTCACAATATTTCAAACTTTTGTATTATTATTATGTGTGCTATGGTGCTCTGCAATCAATGATCTTTGATGTTACCACTGTGATTGGTTTTGTGTACCACAAACTATGATCGTATAGGATGAGGAACTTAATAAATGTTGTGTGTTGTTACCTCTCCACCAACCAATCCTTCTTCCATTCCTCTCCCTCTCTTTAGGCCTCCCTGTTCCCTGAGACACAACAATATTGAAATTGGGCTAATTAATAACCCTAAAGTCTCTTTTTTTTTTTTT
>CM052663.1:82107468-82199601 GCA_028533165.1 Leontopithecus rosalia
CCTTTTACACCTGGGCTTTTTCCCCCGCTCTGTGGGCTATAAGGATCCGTCTGAAAATGCGGTGTTTGCTTACCCTCTGCGTCTTGACTGAGAGCTGCAGTGGTGAGTTGTTTCTACAGCGCCATCTTCCTCCTGGATCCACCCTAAAGTCTCTTTTAAGTGTTCAAGTGAAGGGAGGAGTCAAATGTCTCCTGTTTTAAATCACAGCTAGAAATGAATAAGCTTAGCAAATAAGGAACATATAAAGCTGAGATAGGTTGAAAGCTAAAACTCTTTTACCAAACAGCCAAGTTGTGAACACAAAGGAAAAGTTCTTGGATGAAATAAAAAGTGCCACTTCAATGAACGCATGAATGACAAAAAGTGAAACAACCTTATTTCTGATATGAAGAAAGTTGTACTGGGCTGGATAGAAGATCAAAACAGCCAAAACACTGTCTTAAGCCAAAGCCTAACACAGAGCAAAGTTTTAACTGTCTTCAATTCTGTGAAGGCTAGAAGAGGTGTGGAAGCTGCAGGACAAATTTTGGAAGCTAGCAGAGTTTTGCTTATGAGGTTTAAGGAAAAAATCCATCTCCATAACAAAAGTGCAAGCTGAAGCAGCAAGTTATAATGTAAAAGCTGTAGCAGGCTATCCAGAGGATCTAGCTAAGATCACTGATGAAGGTGGCTACACTAGACAATATATTTTCAGAGTAGATGAAACAGGCTTCTATGGGAAGACAATGCCATTCAGGATTTTATAGCTAGAGAGGAAAAGTCAATGTCTGTCTTCAAAGCTTCAAAGGATAGGCTGAATCTCTTGTTAGGCATGCAGCTGGTGGTATTAAATTGAAACCAATGCTAATTTCCATTCTGAAAATCCCAGAGCCCTTAAGAATCATGCTAAACCTACTCTGCCTGTGCTCTGTAAATGTAATAACAGAGCCTGGATGATAGTATATTTGTTTATGGCATGGTTTACTGAATATTTTAAGCTCATTATAATCACCTACAGTTTTACTAATAGAAAAAATACCTTTTAAAAAATATTAATGCTCATTAGCAATGTACCTGGTCACCCCAAAACTCTGGTGGAAATATACAAGGAGATTCATGTTGTCTTCATACCTGCTAATACATCTATTCTGCGGCCCATGATCAAAGAGCAATTTTGACTTTCAAGTTTTGTCATTTAATAAATACATTTTGTAAGACTATGGCTGCCGTAGATAGTGATTCCTCTAAGGTAGCTAAGCAAAATAAGTTGAAAACATTCTGAAAAGGATCCACCATTCTAGACTACTACAAAGAATATTTATGATTCATGGGAAGACATCACAATATCAACATTAACATGCATTTGGAAGAAGTTGATTTCAATCCTCATGGATGATGAGAGATTCAAGACTTCATTGTAGGAAGTAACTGCAGATTTGGTGGAAAGAGCAAGAGAATTGGAATTAGAAGTGGAGCCAGAAGATGTGACTGAACTGTTGAAATCTCAAAATACAACTTTAACAAATAAGAAGATGCTCTTATGAGGTTAACAAAGTGTTTTCTTGAGATGGAATCTACTTTTGGGGAAGACACTGTGAACATGGTTGAAATGACAACAAAGAATTACAAATGTTATAACAACATTACAAATATAAAAATTACAAACTGGGGCTTATAAACTTAATTGGCAAAACAGGATTTTAGACAGTTGACTCCAACTTTAAAAGAAGTTTTATGGTGGGTAAAATGCTATCAAACAGCATCACATAATATGGCAATGTGTGTGTGTGTGTGTGTGTGTGTGTGTGTGCACGCGTGCACGTGTGTGTAAGAGTCAATCTATGAGACAAATGTCACAGTGGTATTATTTTTATTTTTATTTTTTATTTTTATTTTTTTGAGACGGAGTTTCACTCTTGTTACCCAGGCAGGAGTGCAATGGCGCGATCTCGGCTCACTGCAACCTCCACCTCCTGGCGGAACTACTTGGGAGGCTGAGGCAATTCTCCTGCCTCAGCCTCCCAAGTAGCTGGGATTACAGGCACGCGCCACCATGCCCAGCTAATTTTTTGTATCTTTAGTAGAGACGGGGTTTCCCCATTTTGACCAGGATGGTCTCGATCCTATGACCTCGTGATCCACCCGCCTCGGCCTCCCAAAGTGCTGGGATTACAGGCTTGAGCCACCGTGCCCAGCCACAGTGGTATTATTTTAAGAAATTGTCACAATCACCCTAACCTTCAGCAACCACCATATTGATCAGTCATCAGCCATCAACCTCAAGGCAAGACCCTCCACCAGTACAAAGATCACAACGTGCTGAAGGGTCAGATGACCGTTAGTATGTTTTAGCAATAAATTATTTTTAAATTAAGGTATGCACATTGTTTTTCTTAGACATAATGCTGTTGCAGACTTAATAGATTACAAGTATAGTAAAAACATATCTTTTTTATGCACTGGGAAACCAAAGGACTTACGTGGTTTGCTTTATTGTGGTGGTCTGGAACAAGCATGTAATATCTGTGAGGTATATCTGTGCTATATTAATGTACTCCTCTTCCAGTGGTGTTGGACTTAATTTTCCATCACCTGGGACTAGGCACAGCTGGGTGTCATCTTTCTCTGATTACTTTGCCTGGCTCAAGGATGGGCACATGTTACATAGGCAAAACAACTTGGGATAGACTTCTGGAAAAAGAGCTCGCTGTTTATCCACAGGATTTGAGTTGAGAGGATTCAAGATCTGAATCTGCTGCATCATTTTTTGTGTCCCAAGAAGAGACCTTGTCTGAGGAAGGAGCCAACAGGGAGGGAGGAAGAGCTGAGCAACAGAGAGAAAGTAACTGGGCCCTGCCCTGATCAAATTGTGCCTAAAGATATTCTCTTGAAATATTAATATTCAGTTACACAGACAATTGCTTTAGTCCTTTTGGACCAGGAATTCTGCCATTTGCAACTGAGATTCCCAACTGAGATACTCAGCAACCTTCTGATTATTATGGTGGCTTTCCCTGTATCTCAAGCTTAGGAAAGCAGGATATCTTGATAGGATACATAAAAATTCTGGCTGCTAAAATGGAATGTTTACTGTGGAAGAAGGGATTGTTATTTCCCTGTTAATTTAGTTAGTGTCAGGCTAACACTCAGGTTTGGCCATTTTTGAGTAGATTGAGAGTCTTTTTCTTCTGGATCAGCAAGGCTGTACTCTAGCTCTTAGGCTGCAGTAAATGTGCCAAGAGTCTTTCTCTTGTGACAGTGGCCACAGCCTGCACCCACAAAATATGCAGATACATGTATATAAACACACACACACACACACACACACACACACACAGAGGTACATATCTGCACACATGTCTATATAGTTTTTTTTTTTTTTTTATTGAGACGGAGTTTCACACTTGTTACCCAGGCTGGAATGCAATGGCGCGATCTCAGCTCACCACAACCTCCTTCTCCTGGATTCAGGCAATTCTCCTGCCTCAGCCTGCTGAGTAGCTGGGATTACAGGCACGTGCTACCATGCCCAGTTGATTTTCTGTATTTTTTTTTAGTAGAGACGGGGTTTCACCATATTGACCAGGATGGTCTCAATCTCTTGACCTCGTGATTCACGCGCCTCGGCCTCCCAAAGTGCTGGGATTACAGGCGTGAGCCACCGCACCTGGCCTATAGTTGGTTTCTTATGCTAAGTGCACTTGAGTCATTTTTTTAAACTTTTTTGCAACATAAGCATGAGCCATATTTGTATTAAAGTTTTAAGGACCTTATTTGTAAGTCCCATGTTTCACTTCATAAACTTTGGTGCTCTGGCCTCTCTAGCTTAGCCCTGGAAGTTGCTCAGAAGGGTGGGCCTGGTGAACACAGTATCTACCCCTTGGACCACCCTGACGGGCTGGTTGATTATCAAGATCCTTGACTGAATCTGTATGTTTTTTGCATCTTGCAGAAAACGGACACAGGACAAATTTTCATATCTTTCAGGCTCAAGTACATGTATTTTTAGACTCTTTTGTACCCAAGGAATCTGTTTCATGCTTTCCACCTGCTGAATGGTCAGTGAACCAGACATATTGGCGGAAAGACCTTCCATAAGTTGAATCTGCCTGACACTAAGGCATCTGTATAAAAGATGAAAAATTGCCCAATTTTTCAAATGATTGTCATTATGAGGCCATAACAACATATATTATTTGCAAATTTGAAACAGGATGAGTGTATTTTTTCCCTTTTAACCTGTTTGGCACTTTGAAAACTGTCACAGAAGCACAGAAGTAAGATGGTCAGATTCCCTAACTTCTCTTCTTTTCACTTCAAAAGGCCTTGTGGGTGGGTTTTCTCCATTATTTAAGTTCATTCATTGACTCCAGCTCAGCCCAGAAACTGTCAAGCTGAAATACTGTGAGCACAACTGGTATCACATTTTCCTCCAGTTTTAATAAAAAGCTTTGGAAGTTGAAGATTTGTAACTATCTCCCAACCCAGAAAGTTCAAACGATATTCTTAGGCTTTGGATTTTCCTTGTTGGTGTTGCTATTGAGTTCAAACTGAGACTCTTGGAGGTGATTAAAGTTTTTTTCTTAGCACGTACATCACTTTTAAAAGCACTTCTATGACAATTCTAGTGGCCAGACACTATGCTAGGCTCCTCAAAGACAAAAAGTCAAGGTCCGTACTCTCAAAGACCCCACAATACTAGGAACATAGAAAAATCAGTTTCATGTGAAACATAATGAAATGTGTGTTTAACAGAGGCATAGTCCAAGGGTATGCGATCCCAGAACGGCACAATTCTGCCTGGGAAAATCAAGGAAGGCTTCTTAAAGGCAGGAGTGTTTGTGTAGACTCTTAAAAGATTTTAGAGAATAGAAGGAATAAGAAAAACTGAAAATCCAGGGGTTGTCATGAGCAAGTCTTAGAGACACAAAAACAGATCTGAGGTGTGAAAATAAGAGGAAAACAGATTCAAGATGAGCCTAACGTTCAAGAGAGAATAGCTTAGCATATATCCACTCCCCAGTCCAATTATATATGAGTTTGTGGAGATGTGTACACAGTAGAAAAAGGAGACCTCTTTGGATCTTTCTTTCCTATGGCTCTAGCCTCTCCATCCTCCCACAGCTCACTACACCTATGCACATATCCATTTATGTTCATGTGTTACACAATATTAGAAAACTTAGGCTTCCCTGTCCACTCCTTTGTCTTTAATGCCTCCAAGTTTTGTATATTCAATTCTTTTTTTTTTTTTTGAGACGGAGTTCCGCTCTTGTTACCCAGGCTGGAGTGCAGTGGCACAATCTCGGTTCACCGCAACCTCCGCCTCCTGGGTCCAGGCAATTCTCCTGCCTCAGCCTCCCGAGTAGCTGGGACTACAGACATGCACCACCATGCCCAGCTAATTTTTGTATTTTTATTAGAGATGGGGTTTCACCATGTTGACCAGGATGATCTTGATCTCTTGACCTCGTGATCCACCCGCCTCAACCTCCCAAAGTGCTGAGATTACAGGCGTGAGCCACAGCGCCCAGCTGTATATTTAATTCTTTGTGCCTGGAATGCCTCTGTCTTCTACTCCTATCACCTGGAAAATACTATCTTCTTATGCTTTAAAATCCAACTCAAGATCACCTCTTCTGGGAAACTTATTCTTTTTCTATGAGCAACTTTATATTCCACATCCTTTGTATTTCCAGGAATCCATTTATATTCAGATTCTTCTAGATGTAAGCAACAGAAACCCAATTCAAACTTGTATAGTCCTAAAAGGGGAAGGTTGGCCCATATAACTGGGATAAAGAGATGATGGAGATAATCCAAAGATTTAAAGGTTATAATTGGGGCGTTGGTGTATTTTTTCTTTTGACCTTTTGGGTCTGTTTACCCCAGCTTTAATTTCAGCAGAAAATTTGAGTGTGGAGGCAACATAACCCTTGGCAATGGTATCTTCATTGTCCTTACAAGTCAAAATCCTAACATAAACAGACCTTCTCTCTCTCAGCGCACATTTGCTACATATGGTGGTGGAGCCTTGCCAGTCTCTGGTAGATTTATATACCCCAACTTAAATCATCTCTATGGTCATGGGGACAGATCTGCTTGGTTGCTTAGCTGTACTCAAACCACACAGAACTCTATGGATTTCCCATAGAAAAGAGAGCCAGTGTTATCAGGAGAAAGGGGAAAAGGTGAAGTCGATAAGCAAAAACAAGCAAACAGAAAACACCCAGATTACCACTCTCCTCTTACAGCATTTGTCACAGCAATGTAATGGTTGGCTCACCAGTCTGTCTTTTCCTCTGGACTGGAATCCTTGATAGGTCTCATGGAGACCAACCCGCACCTGTAGCAGGGTGCCTGGCTTAGTAAATAGCAGTTGGGAGGGTTAGTTAATGGAGAAAGGGAAGAAAAATGAATAGACCTGTGACAAAGATGGGTCAGGTAATGTTATTTTCATCGTGTACTTAATAGGTAGTGTTATTTTCGTTGTATATTTCTTAATAGCCTTTTCATTAATTTACATATTATAAGTCTTTGCCTCCTCTGATTCATTCTTTACACAGCAGCCAAATCAATATGTAAAAAAAATGCAAATACGATCATTTTATTCTTCTGTTTAAAGCCCTTTCTGGCATTTGGGATATTGAACAAAAATTTTTTTCAGGACTTAAGATCTGACTTTTGTCTGCTTCTTCAGCCCCATCTCTTGTGACTCTCACTACCCTACACTTATCACCACCCCACCCTACTTCCAAATGCAAACTCATGTGTACTTTACAGTCCAGTCAATTTAAATTATTCTTACTTCCTCAAAGACATATAGTTGTCTCTTGCTTCCAGGTCTTTGTTTCGTCTCCTTGGGGTGCTTGTCCTCTCTCTTCCCTCCTCATGTGGATAATTTCTACTTGTACTTCAAAGCCTAGTTTATACATCATCTCATAAATGAGTATCCCATGGCCTTCTAACTTGTCTCCAATGTGTTCCCACAGGACAACCCTCCCTCCCATAGAGACACTTATTATGCCCTTCTGTACCTGTGTATCTCCTTCTCTGTATCACCTGTGAGCTAGACTAAGGCTGTGAGGACATGAGATATATCTTTTTTATTCATGATTGCATCTCCACCACCTAGATAAGACTTGGCCCTTATGAATGAATGTGTGAATGAATGTATTTATTGAGTCTCAACAGTGTACTAGCCATCTGGTGTGAACTGAGGCTGGAGGGCTGATCATAGCACAGTCCCTGACCTGAAAGGTTTCCCTGTCTCCATATAGAACAGCTGAGGTTCACAGAGAGTGAAAGTGCCAGAGCCTGGCATTGAATCCAATCCTGGTTCCAGACGCAGGCTCTTCACTCCACATGAGCTGTTCTTGTGTTGGTACCCAGTTGGATCCATTTGGATACAGTGGTTTGTGGTTGGACCTGACTGAAGCTGGGTGTGAAATGGCATTCAGGCCATGAGCCATGTTCCAAATAACTGTTTTCCTCTTCATCTGAAGAGAGATCTGTTGATAACGTTTTGGCTTTGGAAAACATGTTGGGACTAAGAATCCACTCTTATTTATGCATTAAAACATGGGCATCAAAATATACCTTCTGAATCATGAAAGCATCCTTCAAAGTTGAGTGGTTTATTTGCTGGTGGTTCTCTGTAATCAGGCTTAGATTGCAGAAGCTAATTCTCTAGTCATTCTTGACAGAAACATAGAGGACCCAAGTTCTAATCTCAGCCTGACTGGTAGGCATTTGCATGGATTTTTTAATGAAAGAAAGCCCCACGTCATCCCCTAAAAAATAACTTTTCTTTGACCTAAAGCTTCTATGGAAATCTCATATATTTTCCTAGTGTTTGGTTTACTATACAACCTAATTCTGCCCAAAGAGATATACGTGGAAGACTCACAAGAATCTTCATTTCCAAATAAAAATATAGAGCCTATTGAGAAAAAGCATTTAGTGTTTCTTCTCTTCTTCTGAGAGGGACATCATTGGAAGGACATGAATATGGAGTTGTAGAAGCTCTCCGTTTACCCTAAGGTGATAAAAAGGATTAAAAAAAGGAGTCAAGGTCCTGAGTGTAGCTGACCAAGAAGATTAGAAAGAGCATCAGTCTTTGCCAACCCAGTTAAGCCCCAGAACGAAAGCTGTGGTCTTCTGGTTCCATGAGATAATTTAATATTTTTCTTATCAATCAGAGCCACTCTAAGGTGGGTTTTCTATTACTGTCAGACAAAAGCATTCCAAATAAATATATATGAAGCTAATGAAATTATAGCTGTTATGTTATAACAAAAGCATAAACAAAAATAATATGCTGATTGGAGCAAATCAACAATCATAATACAACTTTCTTGATTTATTCATCTGTCGAATGGGGAAAATACAACTGATCTTGAGAAATGGCAATGAGGGAAATATGTTGTTCACTTTTCAGACACTAGCAGTGGTACCTTAAGTTTCTGTGTTTAAAGAATGTCTACCGTATGTATGTACCATCATTCTGGATATATGTATATATGTGTTATTCTGTTTCATGTAGACCCTACTTAAATTCCTATTTTTAGGCAATATGACATAAGGGGAAAAGAGCAAGTTCACTGAAGTTATACCTAGGCTTATATCCCAGAACTTTTGCTTAATAAGTTGTATAGTCTTGCCCTTGTCTGAGCCTTAGAAGTCTGTTTGTAAAATAGGAATCATAATATCTACATCTAGAGGGTTGTGAGATCAAATCAGCTAAGATGAAGGGTGCAAAATTCCAGTTAGACACTAGGAATAAGTTCAAGAGACCTATTGTACAATCTGGTGACTATACTAACAATGTGTTGTATTCCGAAAATTGCTAAAACAGTAGATATAAGTGTTCTTATCA
Source organism: Leontopithecus rosalia (assembly GCA_028533165.1). Taxonomy (NCBI): domain Eukaryota; kingdom Metazoa; phylum Chordata; class Mammalia; order Primates; family Cebidae; genus Leontopithecus; species Leontopithecus rosalia. The sequence goes on from CM052663.1 coordinate 82,116,326, forward strand.
CAACAAAGAACATGTGGTAATGCATATGTTAATTAACTTGATCTAGCCATTCTACACTGTGGACTCCTTTCAAAATATCATGTAGTGCAACATGATAAGTATATACAAACGAAAATGTGTGAATATGACAGCCGAGAGCCTGGTGTGTGGTTGACATGCAATACATTTTAGATTATATTGTTATTTCAATATGTTCCACAGGAGGCAACTACTTAGTTTATGATATATCACATCTTATCTCATACTTCCAGGGGTGAGGTGTTATTCTCTCCATTTAACTCTCTTGTCCATGAGTAGTGCTGCATTAATGGTGATTACATACTTCATTTAGCTTCATCTCTAGGAGTCAGTTCTGAATCCCCCATCCCCTTAACCTCTCACATCCAATCAATTACAGAACGAGTCATTCTTTTTGTTTGTTTTCAGAAAGGGAGTTTGGCTGAAGCGTTAAGTATGTGGAGGCAGTAAAGTGAGGTCAGGGTGATTAAGTTTAGGCTAGAGAGCTAGGGGCCTTCCATGCAAGTCAGAGTTGTGGTTGCATGCTGTGGGTACCGGGGAGTTGTAGAAGAGAAGTCCAGAAACAGAAGGGGTTTCGCATCTGAAGAGAGGGAACCTGGAAAGACAAAAGCAGTAGTATTTGCTGCAGGACAGTTCATCCACTTTCGCTTTGCTTTATAGACACCATATTCAGCACATTGCGTAAAGCTGTTGGTGGTTGGGTAATAGACCAAAGAGTTTGAAGCTGTTTGTGGTTATATAATTGGCCAAAGAGCTTGAAGGAAACCAAACATGGCACCCACAAATAGTCTTCCGTGGCATATTTCTAGATGGATTCAGAGGGGCTGCAGACACAGAAATAGCTCTGAAAAGCTGTCCTTTGTGGGAGAGATTTGTAGAGCAAATCTACCTCCGTGAAATAAACAGTGATGCAAGCAGCAATGAAGACAGGCTCTTTGTGAAGCTCCCTATCTGTTCTTATCCTGATCTAGGAAGACCTTTACTCACAGGAAAAGGCGACTGAAAGTATGATGATTTAGAGGTCTGACGCAGGTACCATCTATTCTTTTTGAGAGCAGCTACCTGAGAGATTAGTATTTTCCTAAAAAGTCAGCTTTGGCTCACCATGCTTTCCTTCCTGACTCTTTCATAGCCTGTGATGCCACTTCCCCCAAGAAGCCCTGAACCCCTATTCTTTATGTAATCTCAGGATAGTTTAAAAACCTCAGTCATCTGGTTCTTCCTTGAGTCTAGTGTTTGCAAGCATCATGTGTTTATGTATCCATTAATAAATTTATGTACCTTTTTCCTGTTAATTTGTCTATTAACAACTCATTTCAACAGATGCAGACTGGAACCTTCAGAGAAGGAGGGAAATTCTTCTTGTCTCTACAAGCTAAAAGACTAAAGAATATTGTAGTATTTCATTTAGGTACTTCAAAAACATGAGAATTCTTTGGGGAGTAAAAATGCTTAGCTAGAGGCAAACGGACTTTTGGAAAGTTTTCTCTTCTCCAGAATACTTCTTTTCACACTTGAATATATACCGAGAGCTCTGAGTGCATTGTACATGATGGGACATTGGCTCATTGAGTTTGTTACTGGAGAAAACAAACCGTGATTGGAAATTTGGAAAATTGAATTGCCTTGATCTATTAAACATTAGAGGTAGGAGAGTATTAAGGATCGTACGGCTCATGCTTCATTCTTATAGATGGTAGAACAGAAGTCTAGAAGGAAAAGTGAGTTGCCCCCTGTTAAACAAAACCATGTTATGCTTCCTAAGTTTTCAATTTAAAGTGGTAGGGAAAAAACTTCACGGTAATTTGTCAGTGAGTATTTGCTTATTTATTATGAAACTTTGTTTTCTCTTGCAAATTTTTGAGTATCAATTATTTGTGGGACACCATAATAAATTTTGAAGATACATGAATCTAGATGATAAGAGCTCTTTAGACATACAGTCACATTACTACCTTTTTATAAAGATTTAGTTTGTAGAGATTCCTTAAAATGAGAGAAAAATATATTCAAACAATGTCATACTGCCTTCTCTCCATGCAGCTGCCAACTTATGTAAAATATCATATGCAAAGTACCTGCAGAGGATTTTCTGGAAAAAAGAAAATCATCATTATGACTATTTGTCTTTGGTGTGTAAACTCTGTAGGGAATCTCAGTGTTGGAAAGCCGAGTTGGGTCAAAACAATACCTATAACTTGCATGTGACCGATCCAAGCTCCCCAGGGAAAGGGGCCATTTTTTTCTTAGACCACAGAAGACACCAAAGATCAAAGAAGCCAGCTGAGGGGCTGCTTACTATCCCAGGCTTTTTTCCTGCTTGGCCATTCAGGGGTCAGTGGGTCTCCTTCTCCTACTGGCTTTTACTGCTGCAGACGTGCCCAGTGTGGAAGAAAAAGAAAAATGAATCTCAAAGGAACATAAGACTTTCTGAGGCAAGAATATACCACAGAGATGCAGGTGCCTTCATCTGACTCTTGCTCCTTACTCCAAAAGCCGTTCCTTCACTCCTGCTCCAAAAAACTTGCCAGCCACTCACACTCCGCAGCATGGTACCCTGGTGGCATCCTTGGCTTTGATTATATTCCAAACTCCTTCTTAAGGGGACATAGGGTAAAGAGTGTTAGAACGTTTCTGGAGACCAATGTCACTAATCACATGAAAAAGACCAGCTCTAGCCACAAAGTCACTTGGACAATCCTGAAAAATGATTTTAAACTTGCCTGCCATAAGAACTGCAAGGGAAGAACCTCATAATAGTTTATTTTATTGTATTTGCATTTAGTATTTATTCTCTCACTTCATTCATTCAACAATGATGAAATCACATCCTACTGTGTACCAGGCATGTCTAGAAAGGGTACTCTGTTCTTCTTTTATTCCTTCTGGAGAACTATGTGCTGCCATGAAGACTGGTTTCTAGGGGCAGAGACATACAGTAAGTGAGAACATTGTCATCTTTCATCAAGTCAAAGATACCAGTGATTGCAAGATGCACTACTATTTTTTGGGCTGCTGAGAAAGAAATTTAATGATAAACAAAGAAATATGTGCCAGCTAATGTTGATGCTTGTGATTTCAGTGCCACTGTGTCCTATCTCCTGTGTACACCATGGTGTCTTTTGGTCTGCTTGGCTGCCTCCAGCCCAGAGCAAATACATAACCACCAAGTGTGATGAAGTTAATGATTGGGATATGAGGGTGGGTATTTAGTGCTTCAGATCCAAGCCTGCCCTTAGAAGAACACAAGTCAGGACACATAATCAACTCTATGATAATTCTTGATTTAAAAAATGTGAATATATTTTTAAAAAAATCTTAGAAATGATGAGATATGGTAAATAGTTATAATTGGAGCTAAGGAAAAAAATTAGCAGGGAAATTTATACAGAGTGTCCCAGAGAGAGACTCACTGGTAGATGACTTTCCAGAAAAGACTGGAAGGAGGCAAAGCTTAGGAGTGTTTGTGGGTGCAACATTCCTGGGAAAGGGGGAAAGGCCATGCAAGGGCTCTGAGGGAGGGGTGTGTCTGGTCCACTCATGGGACAATGAGGAGGCCAGTGTATCTGAAGAACAATAAGAAAATGACAGAAAAATACAAAAGCCAAATAGACAAATGGGATCTGATTAAATTCCAGAGCTTCTATACAGCAAAAGACACAATCATTAGATTGTGCGGCAACCAACAGAATGGGAAAAAATTGTTTGCAATCTACCCATCTGAAAAAGAGCTAATATCCAGAATCAATAAAGAACTAAAACAGATTTACAAGAAAAAAACAAACAACCTCATCCAAAAGTGGGCAATGGATATGAACAGACACTTTTCAATAAAAGACATATATGAAGCCAACAAACACATGGAAAAATGCTCATCGTCACTGGTTATTAGGGAAATGCAGATCAAAACCACATTGAGATACCATCTCATGCCAGTTAGAATGGCGATCATTAAAAAATCTGGAGTCACTGGGCGCAGTGGCTCAAGCCTATAATCCCAGCACTTTGGGAGGCTGAGGCGGGTGGATCACAAGGTCAAGAGATCGAGACCATCCTGGTCAACATGGTGAAACCCCATCTCTACTAAAAATACAAAAAATTAGCTGGGCATGGTGGCACGTGTCTGTAATCCCAGCTACTCAGGAGGCTGAGGCAGGAGAATTGCCTGAACCCAGGAGACAGAGGTTGCAGTGAGCAGAGATCACGCCATTGCACTCCAGCCTGGGTAACAAGAGTGAAACTCCACCTCAAAAAAAAAAAAAATCTGGAGACAACAGATGCTGGAGAGGATGTGGAGAAAAAGGAACAGTTTTACTTTTTTGGTGGGAATGTAAATTAGTTCAATCATTGTGGAAGACAGTGTGGCGATTCCTCAAGGATCTAGAAATAGAAATTCCATTTGACCCAGCAATCCCATTATGGGTATATACCCAAAGGATTATAAATTGTTTTATTATAAAGACACATGCACATGTATGTTCATTGTGGCACTGTTTACAATAGCAAAGACCTGGAACCAACCCAGATGTCCACCGATGATAGACTGGACAGGTAAAACGTGGCACATACACACCATGGAATACTATGCAGCCGCAAAAAAATGATGAGTTTATGTCCTTTGTAGGGACATGGATGAATCTGGAAGCCATCATTCTCAGCAAACTGACACAAGAACAGAAAATTAAACACCACATGTTCTCACTCATAGCTGGATATTGAACAATGAGAACACATGGATACAGGGAGGGTAGCATCACACACTGGGGTCTGTTGGGGGGTAGGGGAGGGACAGTGGGGAGTGGGGAGGTTGGTGGGGACAGTGGATAACATGGGGAGAAATACCAAGTATAGGTGATGGAGGGATGGAGGCAGCAAACCACCTTGCCATGTATGTACCTGTGCAATAATCCTGCATGATCTGCACATTTACCCCAGAATTTAAAGTAAGATAAAAGAAGAAAAAGAAAATAGAAGCATGAAGGTTAGATTTTGCATAGAACTTTCGGTCATTTTAAGGACTTTGATTTTACTCTGGGTGAGACAGGAAGCCATTGGAGGGATCTATAAGAAGGGTCTGAATTGCCTTAGATTTTCACAGAGTTTAAAGAGGAGCAAGAGTGGAAACAGAGAGACCAATTAGGAGGCTGCTGAAGATCTGGAGAGAGAGGATGGTAATTTGAACCAGACCAATATCAATGAATGCAGTGAACAGTGGTCAGAATGTAGAAATACATTGAAAGGAGAACTGAAAGGATTTTCTCATAAATTGAAAACAGAAAATGAGAAAGAGAGGAGTCAAAGATGACTCTGAGATCATTGTTTTTATTATATTTCTTTGTTACTGTCAAATTAGGTCATATGAGCTTCCTCCTTCCCCACCTTCTTGGTTCTCCAGAACATTCTCTATTTCTCTGTATCGCAGATCACAGAAGCTCCCTATGTGTCATTTTCCTCATCCATAAATGAGATGATATTAATAGTGCAGACCTCACAGGGTTTGGTGATTACTAAAATGTATGGAAGTTGGCATTACATACTAGATACTTTTTAATGCATGCCTCAATCTTGCTTCAGTAAATATTAGCTATTATTTCTACTATTTTGCTTTTTTATTTCTGTGTAGATGAATGTTCGCATTGTATATCAAAGGTGGGGTTAAGTGGGCTCTTGGCCACTGCTCCTGCCAGGCTTTTACCCACCTACTTCCGGGCAACCACACTCACTGAGGGAAGAGGAAATATCTGATTGGTTAGAAGCCAAGACAAACATTAGATAATCTTGGACCAGGGGTCAGGGCTCCTCTGAGGGCAAGAGCCTATTTTTCTCTTTTCTGCTCTTCCTCCCTCTGGTGCCCAGTGGAAAGTAAGCGGACCTAGGCAGGGCTTGTTTCCTTGGACCAAGTCCACCAAAGGTGCTCTTTTGTTCCTGGTTCCTCATAAGCGAAACGAGGGAAGGATTCAGGACCCTCTGTGACCCAACCATCTCTCTTTGACCACCTGGCTCAGTTACCATCATTCTGAGAAGTCCTCTGAAAGATGGGATCCAGGCAAACTCTATCAGGGGGTTGTGCTGGACTATCTAAACCAGGCCCTTCCTGCACACCCACAAGTACCTGCTACTCCCTCTTCCCAGCCTGCCTTGGCTCCCTTCTCTCAGGTGTCTTTCTAATAAACTCCTCTTACTTTTCTGTGTCCATTCAGAAAATGTATAAACTGGAGCACTTTCTCCTTGACACTCAGAAGGGACAGGCGGGGTCTCTGTTAAGTTTGTTTATTGCTGTGCACTGTGGATGTGCTCTTCACATCGTCACTCACTTTCTGCGTGGAATTTTTTGTTTCACTTCTTTAAATAATTGGCTTTTCCATCTTAGAAAAGGCAGACCCTATCTGAGGTCCAGTTGAGATTAGCTATGCTTTGCTTCTCAAAAGGGGAAGCGATGGAGTTGGGAGGGTATTGAAATGCCTAGCTGATTGGTGGGTAAAGAGACAAAGAACAAAGAAAGGATCTTGGAAGTGAAGTGGCTCTTTCCACTGGAATGGGGCTGCAGGGAATCACCCCAGCTCTGTGGTGGCAGGAAGCGTAGTAAGGCACCCTGACTATTTACTGCTGAAAGTCAATGCTTCAGGTTTGTTAGTCATGCCGAGGAAGCATGGTCAAGGCTGAATTAATTAGTGATAAGATGTGTGGGGACATTTGTGTAAGAGTTCACTATGAATAAGGCTGTATATTAAGCCTTACTGAGGGGCTTACTTAGATGAGTAAGACACAGCTTCTTGCCCTCTCTCCAGAAATAACTTCTCACCTCGGAGGGGAGTTAAGACAAATCTTTGTGCAGGTCCACTCTGAGTATTTCTCTGACCTTCCTTTCGTGGGATTATGGTGGTTCTAGTTTTGATGCGGCAGAAGCCATGTCCTGGTAAGCCGAGCCCTGGGACCTGGGTTCAAACGGGATGGGGTGATGCCCACATGACTAGAGTTAGCCTAGACTGGAGTGAATGCTGGTGCTAACACCTCTCTGATGAGGCCAGTCCAGGGTGGAGTTGTCAGGAGGCCTCTCTGGCCCACAGTGTTCTCACTCACCCTTGCTTCCCTGTGTTCCCATTCGCATCTCTTTCATTGCTTTTCCCCAGGTTATCTTTTACCGAAACATTCCATCAGCGTGGGAACAGCGGGAATTCTAAGGGGTAAAGGGTGGAGACATCTTTGGCTGGAAACCCTCTGTGCCTTTCACCTGCGATGTGCCTTGCTCACATATCTTTTAGTAATCTTACAGCTGCTTCAAGTGAGTTTCAATACAACTCTTTTCCTGCTTAGGTTGACATCACTACAGTTCTTTTCCTACTTAGATTAACTAGCTCTTTTTCCTCCAGGATACCTACTTGACTTCTCTGGGCCTTATTTTATTACACATAAAATAAGGTAGAGGGAGGGCTTGGAATTCATAAGTACTCAGCTCTCTCCCTGCTTTGACATCTTGAGAATTGAAGCCATATTTATGCCTCCAGGCATACTGATGTCCAGATATTTTCTGTGTTCTGGTGAAAATGGACTGGACAGAGATGTCATACTCTTTTTTAGAACCCCATTCTAGATTTTCATTTACTTCCTCATTCTGAGGAAATCAAGTCCTTCTATTTCATGTTTAATTAAGATCTCTCGTAGGTAATTTTCTTCTGAGAAGATTTCATGAATGTAGAGAACAATAACTAAATGCTATTTTCATATAAAGCATTTATATGCTCACATATACAAGTTAATTTTCTTTTACAGCCCTATATTTAGCCCCATTTGGGCCTCATTTCCATTAATTTGCATGTTGATATTCATATTTATGTAGATATATTCCTGGATTCAATGGTAAAGAATATCCTACACAGAAGGTTGGAAATGGCAATTTATTCACAGAGCTCGATCCTAAGATTTAGGAGAAGTTCATTGGACAGGATTGCCAAATTAAATACCTAACTACTTTTCCTGTACTGTTAAAAATGGTTATGAATTATATTTACTCATTCATCTTCTGCCAAAAGGAGAGCAGAGGTAGACGCAGCACATGGAAGAGGTACCCCAGCAAGACAGTCCTGATGAATGAAATAAGGTCTCTAAGAGGTATCAGGCATTTGGGAGGGAATGGGCCACCTGGGTGCCAGAAATGTCAATCCCTTGACATGTGTATGCCATTCCTAAAATGTATTGTTCCTGGCAGCCACCACCTGTCCCCTCTAATGTATGGTTCCCCTGTCTAGAACTTAAACAGAAAGCAGTTATAAATTCTAATATTAGGATATCCACAGCTTTCACAATACTTAGGCGTTGGGGTCCCACTGACTATATACATATATCACGTGCTAAATGATATACTGGTTCTTTGTATGCTGCCTTGCTACTTTTGAAAAATTGCCCCATTAAACAGATACGATTGTTTACACTTTTTAAATTAAAAAAACCTGACATTCAGAGAAGATAAAAGACTTGGCCAGGCCAAGTAATGGCAGACCCAAGTGTTGAAATCAGGAATGTCTCATCTCAAGTTTCATTTGTATTTCTGTTTAATCAAGTCCCAGTAATTTGAAATGAAGAATACCTTGGATGCCTTCGAGGTGAAACATTTGGTATAACCTCTCTGATTATTCTCTTTGGCTAAGCCTCACTCAAGATTAATTTTAAAGCAGGTTGTTTATTTTTCTGCTGGAAAACAAAAATTGAGCTAACTATAGCATGTGAATGCTTTATTGGGAGGTGCAATTCCAGGGCAGCAAGAATAAGGGAAAGTGAGAACTCAGAAGGAAGGAGGGAAGCAAATACAAGGAGATAGGTTATAGAGATGGCCAGTTTTACGGGAAAACACACTGGCATGATTGGCACAAGGGACATTCAGACACGCTAAATGATAGCACTGTACCTCAGAGCTGTCAGTCCAGGGAAGTAGAAAGAGGTGTTTATCTCTCAGCAACTTTCCATCTTTTGTCTTTTACCGTTCCGTAGGGTGTTAGCTCCTCTGCACTTCCAGATGATATTGCCTAACCTCTCCAAGTAACCGCTTACAAAGCCAAGCCCATGTCTCATAGTGAGGTCTTCCATCTGAAATCAGAAAAGGCAGGGAGAGTTAAAGCCTCTGTGGGTCCAGCTGGGCTGGATCTGGCCGTTGAGGGTATAGTGGCAGGCATGCCAAAGGATATGCTAAAGCCCAGTGTTCTGCCTGGGAAGAACGAAATGGCCAGCAGTATGTTAGGACATGAGTTTACAGGGGCTAGTGTCCTATACCCGGGGGTGGGGGACAGGTGGGCCTCAGGAAATCTGAGAAAGCACATGCAAATCTGCTTTCTAGGATCTCACTATCTTATGTTATGTGCATCTCACTCTGTGATCCTAAGACAAGATGCATTTCTTTCTTTCACTCTTCAAGGTGGTAGCCCTAGCAATCTCCTCAAAATACTTAATTATGATTAGCAAACCCAGGGACTGTACCAACCCCCCAGATTTAGGACACTAACCCCCATACGCTCATGTCTTAACAGCTGATCTTGGGGCCATAACTGATATTCATCATCTCTCTCTTCTATGACCCTTTCAAGATTTTTCTTATCCTTGGACAGCACTTTGCCTGTTCTGGGTTGCTCGCCTAATGACCCAGATGTTCATCCCAGAGAAGTCTAATCTCCTAATTCCTAGCCTTTGAATAGGTTACAACTACTTTAATTGACACTTACAGTAGCCACGAGTGTCAAAGGACACCCATGGTTTCTATACTCATGATTCTAATTTATTCTAGTTGGTGAGGACATAGAATCATGTAACAGACACTGCATTGATGCATAAATAAATAGTGTGTGTGTGTGTGTGTGTGTGTGTGTGTGTGTGTGTGTGTGTGTTTTCTGTAAAGGGCATCATAGTAAATATTTAAACTCACTGTTGCAATATGGCCATTTCATGATATTGATTCTTCCTGTCCATTAGCATGGAATGTGTTTCTATTTGTATGTGTTCTCTCTTATTTCCTTGAGCAGTAGTTTGCAGTTCTTCTTGAAGATGTCCTTCATATCCCTTGTAAGTTGTATTCCTAGGTATTTTATTCTCTTTGCAGCAATTGTGAATGGGAGTTCACTCATGATTTGGCCCTCTGTTTGTCTATTATTGGTGTATAAGAATGCTTGTGATTTCTGCACATTGATTTTGTATCCTGAGACTTTGCTGAAGTTACTTATCAGCTTAAGGAGATTTGGGGCAGAGACGAAGAGTTTTCTAAATATATAATCATGTCATCTGCAAACAGACAATTTGATGTTCTCTCTTCCTATTTGAATATGTTTTATTTCTTTCTCTTGCCTGATTGCTCTGGTGAGAACTTCCAAAACTATGTTAATAGGAGTGGTAAGAGAGGGCATCCTTATCTTGTGCTGGTTTTCAAAGGGAATGCTTCCAGCTTTAGCCCATTTGGTGTAATGTTGGCTGTGGGTTTGTCATAAATAGCTCTTATTATTTTGAGATACATTCCATCAATACCTAGTTTATTGAGAGATATTAGCATGAAGAGGTGTTGAATTTTATAAAAGTCCTTTTCTACACCTATGGAGATAAACATGTGGTTTTTGTCTTTGGTTCTGTTTATGTAGTAGATTACATTTATAGATTTGCATATGTTGAGCCAGTCTTGCATCCTAGGGATGAAGCCGACTTGATTGTGGTGGAGAAACTTTTTGATGTATTGCTGAATTCAGTTTGCCAGTATTTTATTGAGGATCTTTGCATCAGTGTTCATCAAGGATATTGGCCTGAAATTTTCTTTTTTTTTGTTTGTGTCTCTGTCAGGTTTTGGTATCAGGATGATGCTGGCCTCATAAAATGAGTTGGGGAGGAGTCCTTTTTTTCTATATGAAATAGTTTCAGAAGGAATGGTACCAGCTCCTCTTTGTACCTCTGTTAGAATTCGGCTGTGAATCTGTCTGGTCCTAGTCTTTTTTGTTTGGTAGGCTGTTAATTACTCCTTCAATTTCAGAACTTATACTTGGTCTATTTAGGCATTTGACTTCTTCCTGGTTTAGTCTTTTAAGGGTATTTGTGTCCGTGAATTTATCCACTTCTTCAAGATTTTCTAGTTTGTTTGCATAGAGGTATTTGTAGCATTCTCTGATGGTAATTTGTATTTCTTTGGGATCAGTGGTGATAACCCCTTTTTCATTTTGTACTGTGTCTTTCTGATTCTTCTCTCTTTTTTTCTGTACTATTAGTCTGGCTAGCAGTCTATCTATTTGATTAATCTGAAATAGAGACAGCAATTAATAACCTACCAACTAATAGAAAATTTCTTGTTCTTATGAAAACTGAGCTGCAGGGAGGGGAAGACAGAGGATAGATAAGAAGTAGATAAGAGTGCTTTTATATCCAGGAAGGCTAATAAAAATGATTGTGACATCACCAGATAAGAAATGATGAGACCCTAAGTCAGGAAATGTCACTGAATGGAGAAGAGGGTATCGGACAAAACAGCTGCTGTGTATCCTCACAGAAGCATGGTCCTTAGAACCTGCTTTCCTGGATTGTAACTCCTTCCTTGCCATTTATTCATCGTGACTGGTAGCAGCTCAGGCCACTCCTCTGAGCCTCAGTTTCTTCATCTACACAATAAGCAGATTAGAGCTAACAACATGTAAAGTCTCTTGCCACAGATACTTCAGCTTGTTGACAGTTTTTCCCTGAGCCGAATTTCTCAAATGTTCTTTGGCTATCAAACACTGCACAGCATAAAACTTAAATGACCAAGAACCTATTAGAAAATTACTAGTTGCAACCCTAGGGAAATGAAAAGTTTAACAAGAGTACAGGCAGCACTGGTGTTTAAATGGGGAAAAAGCATTCACATAGAACCCTTAATTGGTAACTAGGGCAGCCTGAGTTAGGCGGCTAACAAGCTAAACAATTTTGATGACATAAAATTAACACCAGGACACAGGAAAAGCCTGCTTTATTTGCTATTTTATGTGTTATATGACAATTTAATTAAACTTTGAAGGAATCCAAGCAGTTGATTCCCCAGAGAAATAAACCAAGAATGACATTTAGGCCTGTCTCCTAAGGAGTTAGGCAAGGGAGTACTTCTTCATTTTATAATGCTGTAAACCCAACTTTTACCTTTAAATGAGAAAGTGCGATTAAATAGCCTTGGCCTTGCCTGCATCCCTTTTCCTTTCTCCTCCCAGGATTGACTTGAGGCCATCTGGGATATCTAAGTGAATATAATAAAGGCAATTTGAGTTGTACCTCATAATTTGTAGAATCAACTTTCAATATACGCTACATTGCAGGGTCAACCTGGGCATGTCTGTTTTCTTTATACAAACACTAGTTGAGACGGCATAATGTAACAACGACAGCCACGACTACCACCACATAGTATCGGCCAAGAGAAGCTAGGTTATGCAGCAATAACAAAGAACTCCAACAGCTTAGTACTCCAAACAGCAATACTGTATTTCTCACTCATACTTTTTGTCGACCTAGGGTTTCCTGGAGCTTCTGCTCCATCAGGTCACCTTTATAGTACTAGGACAGGTGAAACAGCCATGTTCTAGATTATTGTTGGTCTCAGTGGCATAAGAAAAGCAACAACACTGAAGGAGGTGCCAGCCATCGAAGCTTCCATCTGAAATTGACATGTTGCGGCTACCTCAGGCATTTCTTATGAGAATCTAATTGACATGTGTCAATTTCACCCACATTTTATTCTCTGAAGCCTGTCACATGATCACTTCTAAACAGAAGTGCAGGGAAGTGAAATGCTTCCATGTGTCTGAAGGAGGGAGAGATAGAAATAGTTGGTGAACAGCATTTTCTTCATGCTAAAGTTTGTCGTAAACAACATATGTATATACATGCATGTGTACATATACACACATATGTACATACACATAGACACATAGATTCATTTATATATATATAACAGATATGCATATATGTAATCTGAATAATATAAAAATATCTGTGTAGTAGTTTCGGAGATCTTGGCGTCTGTCATGTTAGTAGGTGCCAGCATTACCCTTTCTCAGCTGTGTGTCCTGGGCATGTAAATAAGATCTTGATTTCTCCATTTTTCATTTGTGAAATTGCCTACCTAATGGGGCCAGGATAAATGTATAACACATATGATACTATTTCATAAATGATCAATAAGTGCTAGTTAGTATTATCTAAAAGAAGGCTTAAATACCTTCTCTTAATAAAAGCAAATAAATGGAGACTGATCCAAATGAAACTTTTTACTTTGGTTAGAAAAGGTAGCTCAGTTTTCTTTTGGATAAATAAAGGCAAATTGATTTGCTTCGGGCTTTACGTATGTTTTGCTTCTACTCTAAGTTTCCTGGCTTTTGTACCAACTTTAAGTTCACTCTATGCTCAAGCTGTCATTTTTGCTTCTATAGCATTTACTCTCTGTCCTATTCTGTGTGGTTTGAATAGTGCACTGTTTGATACTGCAATAACCTAATAAACCCTTGAATGAATGTATGAGTATCCAGTTCAATGTTAAAGCACTACAGAATAGCCATCCAGGCCCAGGGTCATGGGAGTGGGGCTGGGACTATCAGTGGAGTTTCTACTATATGCTGAGTAAATATTGTCCTAAGAGTAATAAGTGTACGATTTAGTTTGATTTTCACAATACTTCAGTGAATTATATATGATTGCCCCTTGCTATATAAGGAAATAGGAAACTGATACTCAGGGATCGAATGTAATAATGAAAATATCTACTATTTTTTGAGAACCTACCATGGGATGGGCACTTACTAGTCATCAGACAATGTCACCATCACACAGAGGTGCACATGCACATACACACAAAAGCATATATCTCTCAGCAAAGTGCCCACGTGTTAGCCACTTAACACATGTGGACAGCTGGGTTGGGAAAGAGTCTGAAGGCATTTGAACAAGAAGACAAAGAGCTGATACTTATTCAGTAGCATCTTCAGAAGCTGATTAATGTTTGAGCATCAGGAATACAAACTGGCAGCTGTATGTGGGATGAGGGTTGGGGATGGGAAGAGACTAATGATAGGAAGATCATTAAAGACAGGGGCTCCCAAACTTCTGGGCCATGGACTGATACCTCACAATTTTCATGAAGCCTTCTGTTGAAAATATAGCCTACAGATATTCAGATTGTTACTGAGATTTGCTAGAAGTAAATGAAATTTAGCCAGGTCAGAGCAGGTTAGCAACTTAGAAACAATCACCATCAGCCTCTCCATTTTACAGATGACAAAGCTGAGTTTCATAGAGGTGATATGACTTGCCCAAAGCCATACTGAGCAGGTTCCTACTGGTCTGTGGCCCATTAGGAACTGGCCTGCACAACAGGAGGTGAGCCATGGGCCTGCAAGTGAAGTTTCATCTGTATTTACAATGGTTCCCCATCTCAGTCTTGCATTACCACCCGAGCTCCGCCTCCTGTCAGATCAGGGTACCATTAGAATCTCGTAGGAGTAGGAACCCTACTGTGAACTACATATGTGAGAGATCTAGGTTGTGCCTTCCTTATGAGAATCTAGTGCCTGATGATCTGTTACTGTGTCCTGTCACTGCCAGATGGGACCACATGGTTGCAGAAGAACAAGCTTAGGGCTCCCACTGATTCCACTTTACAATGAGTTGTATAATTATTTCATTATAAATTGATATGTAATAATAATAGAAATAAAATGCATAATAAAGATAGTGCATTTTAATAATCTTGAACTCCACTCCCCCATACCAGGTCCATGGAAAACTTGTCTTCTGCAAAAGTGATCCCTGGTGCCAAAAAGGTTGTGGACCACTGATTCTTGAATCAGATTATTGAGACAATTCAAGCAAGTGGCAAGAAGCACCAGAGCTGGGGAGGGGGCAGTGGAAACCCAGGCAGGTGGAGGTGAGGCTTCCTAAGTGGTGCTACAAAGGCAGTGTTGAAAAAACTAGGCAAAGAAATAGGTGTGAGCACCTAGAAGGAAAGAGGCCTCCATAGTCAATCAGCTGGAGAAGCTACATGCCTATTAGGACTATATTGCCATTTCTGGCAACTGTGAGGCCTAGAAAAAAGAGCTGTTTTTGGAAGGGACATGAAGAACTAATTTCTAGGTGTATGGAAGTTACAACAAATAATTGAATAGAGCTCCCCAGCAGATGCTGGGCACTGCAGAATCTGAAACTCAGGAGAGGGAATTGGCTAGACCGGGACATTTGTGGATAAACAGCAGAGGGTGGAAGGTTAAAGTATAAGGAGTGAGGGGTGGCTCTCGAGGTGGAGTGTGTAGATACAGAAGATGAGAGATGGGAGTGCAGCCTGTGGAGGAGCAGAGAGGTTGAGGGAGTGGGGCCTGGAAATGGCAGAAAGTACATGAGGAGAAGCACTGTGAAGTTTAGGAAGAACGTAGGAGACAGACTGTGTAATTTGGACCAATTCATTGGGCTCTGATGAGGACTGAAGGTCTTTTGAGTAAGAGATTGTCACGGAAATCAAAGGAAAATCAATGACTAAGAATGAGAGTGTGATCTACATATGTTAAAGGCGTGTGACAGGAAAGGCAGTGGCTAGTGAGGAGTGCTCTTTCCAGATGCTTAGATGGGAGGGAAAGCTAGTGAGAAGTGTCATTCAATAATAGGAAAGCGGGGCCAAAGCAGACTTGTTTACTTCAAAACAAGAAAAGCCTGAATATTTCCTAAAACTATGAGAAAATTTCTAACTAGGGAGAAAGGCCAGGCACCAGTGAGACAGAGATGAATTGATTTCAGGCACCACAACAAGCTTAAAGACTTGTGGGCTGGGTGCCGTGGCTCATGCCTGTAATCCCAGCACTTTGGGAGGCCAAGGTGGGTGGATTACCTGAGGTCAGGAGTTCAAGACCAGCCTGACTAACATGGGGAAACCCCGTCTCTACTAAAAATATAAAAAATTAGCTGGGCATGGTGGCACATGCCTGTAATCCCAGCTACTTGGGAGGCTAAGGCAGGAGAATGGCTTGAACCTGGGAGACAGAGGTTGCAGTGAGCTGAGATCAAGCCATTGCACTCCAGACTGGGCGACAAGAGTGAAACTCTGTCTCAAAAAAAAAAAAAAAAAAATAAGACTGTGTTAAGGTTACAGGTAGAGGTAACTTTTGTTAACACAAAGGGCCATGAAAGGGAAGCTGATAAACAGAAACAATTTAGGAGGAGGCAATGAAAGTTTAAGTTTCTTGTCACAGAGCCTTCATCTACTAAATACAAAATACAAAAAAATTTTTGTATTTTTACCAGAGATGGGGTTTCACCATGTTGGCCAGGGTAGTCTCTATCTCCTAACCTCATGATCTGCCCACCTTGGCCTCCCAAAGTGCTGGGATTACAGGCGTGAGCCACCACACCTGGCCTTCTGTATTTATTTGTAAACTTTTGTGTGTTTCTATCATCTACTAATCAAAAGAGAGATCAAGCATCTTTTGCCAATAGTGCTTTTTGAGTAAGAGATGTCATGGAAGTCAAATGCAAATCAGTGACTAAGAATGAGGGTGTTATCTATGTACGACAAAGGGGTGTGACACCAAGGGGGGTCTCATCAGGAAAGGCAGATGTTTGGATGGGGTTCACTTAACTTGATACTACCAAAGGATAACTTCATCTACTTTTTCATTTTAGTGGAGTTACAAGCACATGATAATGCTAACTCTGTAGAATCTGAAATGAATCCAGGATCTCACACATCGCCAGCACCCAGAAACACTCCAAAAAAAGTGCCGTTAATAAATTTTGAATTTTTACATTATTTAAATTTGACTGATCATGTCTCTAATCTTCCTGTCTTTCCTACCTCCCAACTAGATGCTGAAGTCTGAAAACCCAACTCTGTGCTATTATCTTTATTTACATTATCCTAGACTCTGTAGCTGCATTGAGAGATTTCCTGGGTTTTCCTGTCATGGGTTAGTAAGCGTCATACCTGGGATTCAAACCATTTACACGTCTCCAAAAGACATACATGTTCTCTGTAGCGTGAGGATACTATAGTGTTAATTTTTATGATTAGTGCACCGTCTTATATTGTTAGTACTTAATAACTTCTCTTCAATGGACTTGAAGCTTCATTTTCAGGTTTGTTTTCACTCTTTTCCTACCCTCACTCCAACTTTAATTTCCAGCATTTCTAGAAAGAACTGACCATTAATTTATTACTGGTGTCAAGAATCATACTTTGTCAGCATGGTGATCTCTCTCTCAGCTTATCAGAAGGAAACACCCTATATTTTTAATGCTGAGGAAAGATTGAGATGGTAAAAAGAGAAGTATGGAAAAGTGTGGAGGGAGGAAAGAGATAAGAATAATAGAGGGATATGAGGAAGGTTGAGAAAGGAGAGACGGACAGTTAAGGAGCTGGGAAAAGTCCAAGTACTGGGATGGGAAAGAGGAAGATGTGGAAGGGGAGAGAGGAGTGAGGAGAGGTGAGAAAGGACTGGACCAGGGTCAAGGACAAGTGAGAAAGGGAGTGAAGGATTTTCAACTGGGCATGGCAACTTCATTCCAATTACTGCATATTTTTGCTACTTAGGACCCCAAGCAGATCAGGCCTGTGAAGATAGGAGACAGTCTGTTGGACGCTTAATGATTTATAACAAGTACACAAGAATGCCATTAAAAACTAATTCATCACTGGCAGGCTAAATGATTTGCAAACATCTGCTCTGCAACAAGACCCTCTTGGGAAGAGAATTTCCAAGGGTTGAAAAGTCCTTCTAATGTAGCTATTGCATACGGGAGTTAAGACACAGACACCCGCCTTTGGGTCACCAGCTTTCCATCCAAAGTGATTAATTAGAGTGATGCTTAAATGTCTCCTTCTGACCTGCCTCGTTTGTGTGCTGGAACTCTCTCTAAAAGCTGGTTACCCTCCAGAGTGATATGCAGATTAAGACATGGTTGTCCTCTACCCCGGAGGTTCGTTCTGTGAGATGACTAAGTTTCTTAGAAATGGTAGGTCTCCACCTTTAAATCTGCTGGCTTGACCTTCTATCAGACAGCAAATCCCAATACGAGTGAGTTCTCAGGCTAAAGCTGTTTGCTTTTTCTTGCCTTGAACTTCACAGTGGCTCACATTCTTCTGGAACTGGCTGTGGGTCCCTCCCTATCCTTCAGGCAATTTCAAGTCATTCTTAAATTTATCATTATAAATAAGAAATTTATAGAAAAGGATATATCTATATCTATATCTATATCTATATCTATATCTATATCTATATCTATCTTGCTATATATACTCTGGCCATGGTAGACAGTTTTCAACATGCTTACAGCTTCCTGTATTCAAGCCATAACAGTATGGCTTGAATCGTTTTCCCCAAGAAGATGTACTGAAGTTCTGACCTCTAGTACCTCAGAAGGTGACTTTATTTGGAAATATGGTTATTGCAGATATAAGTAGTTAAGATGAGGTAATATTGGAGCAGGGTGGGTCTCTAATTGAATATGACTGATACCCTTATAGGAAGAGGAGAGAGACACACAGGGAGGAGATGGATAGGTGGTGATGAAGGCAGATGCTAGAAGTGATGATGTATCTACAAGCCAAAGAACACCAGGGATTACCGGTAGATGTCAGAAGCTAAAAGAGGCTAGGAAGGATTATTCCATACAGGATTTAGAAGGGGCATTTACCTGTGAAGACGTCGATTTTTGGAATTCTAGCTTCCAGAGTTGTGACATAATATATTTCTGTTGTTTTAAGCCACCAAGTTCATGGTGCTTTGATAGGGCAGCTCTAGGAAACTGGATCTCTCTCTCTCCTTCTTTGCTTTAAGGCACTTTTGACTCCATGGAAGCTTGCTCAACCAAATACAAGCACAGCATGAAAATGTCAGGGAGTGTGAGGGGAACTCCTCAATCACTGAGTGATGAGATCCATCAGATAGATTTCCAACCAACCCATCATTTGGTGGGACAATTCTAAAGTGGGCTCCACAGTTTTCAGAGAGTTTCCATAGGAATTGAGCTCCAGGAAGATCAGATGAAGGTGACATCAACCAAGGTGGCACCAGTTGAGGTATGGGGAGTTACCATCAACTGAGATGGAGATGACTGGAGGGGGGTGGTTGGCCTGCTTGTCTTTGTTGAGCACTGTTGGATCGAGTAACTTCGTCTGTTTCAATATTGTGGTAGCTTAAAGATTTTTAGAAGTACTTTGCCACTCCTTCCACCAAGAGCAGTGTAAGTCTCCTCCGGTGTGGGCTTTGCACTTGGCCTTTCATGTGTTCTGGCCAATGGGGCATCAGCAAATTTGACACAAGCAGAGGCTTTATACATTTGTCTGCATTGCGGCTTTCTCTGAGATTGCCATGTAAGAAAACTGGATCATCTACAAGCAGATGAGAAGCCCAGGAAGGAGAAGCAAGATGCCCCAGCTGACAGCCAGCACCAACTGTCAGACATATAAGTGAAGCTAATTTGAATATTCCAGCTTCTGCTAAACTGCACTGACTGTAGCCACTTGAGTAAGCCCAACCACTTGGGTAAACAAAATCAGCAGAAGAACTTCTAAGTCAACCCACGAACTTGCTATATATAAGTTACTGTGTTTTGGGGTGGTCTGTTATGCGGAAATACATAACTACACAAATACCTAGCAATCCTGTGGGAGGTTGCCACGAGAAACCTCCCTGAGCTTCACACTTTGCAACCTCTGCCACAGGTAGCCATGATCTTGCAATTAGCTCATACACTTGGAATGAAAATCTGTTTTCCTCCTATTTTGGATGGTCTCTGTGTCCCCTACAGGGGTCACCTTTTACCCTATAGTGTTCCTGAAATCTTCTATTGAAAATACAGCCTATAGATATTACGATGATTACTGAGATTTTCTGGAAGTAAATGAAATTCAGCCAGGTCAGAGCAGCTCAGCAGCTTAAAAATAGTCACAACCAACCTCTCCATTTTATGAATGACAATGCAGAGTCTCATAGAGGTGCTGTGACTTGCCCAGAGCCATATTAATCAGTCCATGGTAGTACAGTTACGAGTTTGAGATCGAATCCTATCCCTACTCATTTTTGAGCTGTGTGTCCTTGATGTCCTTGAGCTGGTTTCTAAAATTCCCTGTGCTTTAGTTTCTTAATTTTTGAAATGATATAAGAGCAAGTAACATTGTTACAGGTTTTTATACTTCATGAGACACTTAAAATGCCAAGCACAGTGCCCAGCAGGTTGTGAATTCTCAAAAAATAGTTATTAATAATTTATTGAATGCCAGGTGCTAGTCTGGGTGCTGCTGGCAGAGAAAAGAATAAAACACACAAAGTCCTTGCCTCCATGTACTTATATTCTAGTAGAAGACAGACTATTCATTAAAAAAGCAAATGCATATATAACCTGATGTCAGGTACTGTGATAAACGATAAGGCGATTGGAAAAATAAGAGTTAGAATAATGGGTATGTTATCTGATAGAGTGGTTATGGCAAGTATCTTTGAGGAGATAACACAGACAGGAATGGTGGGCATAATTATCATCATCATTGTCATATTATGATCACATCCTGCTCCTCCTCCTCATCACCGTTGGTATTAACACAAGTTTTGAAGCCCAAGATAACATTCTTTCAGCAACATGCTGCCTCCCAGTGACTGAGTAGAGAGGGAGAATTTACGAGCAAACAAACAAATGAAACAAGCTCAAGTATAAAGTTACACTCTCCTCCCTCACCCTGAAGTCAGGAAAAAGCTACAAAAGTAGGTCAGTAAATATAAATCCTCTTTTCAGATTATGTAAAATATTAATGTTTGGAAAAGTGACCATTTCTGATTCCTCCAGCCATCCAGCATGATGGTAACTTGCAAATGCCACTCTGGATGTTGTTCCTCCCTGGCTGAATATACGTGTGGTCTATAAGGGCAGAAGTCACTGAAGGACAAGAAACCAGGACAGCCCAGGCGTTATGTGTGCAGGATTTGAAATGAGAGAGAATACTATTTCATCTCAGTTCCACCACTTTCTAGGTGTATGGTTTTAGGCAAGGAAACAAACTGCTGAAATGTGAGCTCCATGAAGGCAGATCCCATTCACCTGAATGGCACAGTACTTAAACCAGTGGTCACAGTTTAGGGACTGACACGGTACAGGGACTGACACGGTAAAGGGAAGACACGGTACAGAAACTGACACGGTACAGGGACTGACACGGTGCAGAGAAAACATGGTACAGTACTTAAACCAGTGGAGATGCTCAGTCCATCTGATTGAATGATTTACCTCATGCCCCCAAAGTTCAATGCACACTTTTAAAAAATGGGAATCATATCCCCTCCCACACGGTGAGAGCTCCCTCTGGAATCTCCCCTCTGGAATCCCCTTCCACACTCTTCATGGAAGCCTTTCTCTTCTTCTCCTTTCCTTCTCTTTTCTCTACCTAAATAAAATCAGCTTTCTGCAACAATAACAACAACAACAACAACAAATGGGAATCATAATATGCACATCAGGTTTTTGTGTATTAAATGTTAGAGAAATCATAGAACATTTAGCACAGTGCCTGGCACATAGGAAGTAATTAGTCAATGGTAGCTATATTATTCAGTGTTTGCAGAATGAATGCAATTATGAGTGAATTAGGACTTTCTGTGCTAGTGGAAGAGTATGGACAAGAGGGCTAAAGCTAAGATCTTTGCAAATAAGTAAAAAATTAAATGTAGACCATGGTCAAGGTGCCTCAGTCTAAGGCTTTTGAGCAATATTTCTAGAATATTTAGGTGAAATAGAAGTTCAGACTCAGATGGTGTTTAGGTAGCATCACTTGTACTTCCTTGAGCATGACAGGAATTGTGCTACCTGTGTCCACATCTATAATTTCATTAAAAAGATCATAGTAAACCAGTTGGCTGGGGATCATCATAGTCCAATTCATAAATCTGATAGAAGACAGAGTTCGAGATGAAACCAGGTCTTTAACTTGGAAGATGTGAAGGTGGTATTCATTTCTACAGTAGACCAGTTTCATGCCAATCTTTCAGGATGAATGTCATATCATGAATGTAGCCAGGACCTGTGGTCTCTTCATTCTGTTCTGAGTTCTTCCATTAATAACTTACCCCTTAGGTTTTCTCACTCATCAAATGGGGGGAAAAAAGAGTGATGTAGTCTGCCTAGCACCCAGAACTCTTCAGAGAACTGGACAAAAATAATAAAGCATTTATAAAGGTAAAGACAAAAACTTACTATTTTTATAAGACAGAGGTAATGATGCATGTTTCTTATGATTTTTAAAGAAGTATTGCAAGACAATTTTGCTAATCACCTTATTCCCCCCTCAAAGCACATTGTACAAACAAATTTAAGACTTCTTAGCACCTGGCATCAGCTTCAAGAAGTAAAATGCTCATGAACAATCAATGAATTTTTATATAACCTTTGCAATTGCTAGAGGGCATTAGTACCCATTTTCTATTTGTAATTCATAAAGTATATGAAGTCATTATAGTTATTTCTATGAGCAGGTGAGGAAATCAAGATGGAAAGAAGTAAAATGACTTTACTGTGGTCCCATGTTAAATGGCCATCAGGGCTTAGCTGTAGCTTTTCTGGCTCTTGACATGACAGGTGCCATCTTCACTGTGCTGCCCCATTAGCCTCTATTACGTTCAAGAGTCTTAACTAGGACAGTCATTGGTAATGTATTTTTATATGATTTCATTTGCTACATTGTCCCCAAGCATATTTTCTGAATGCAGATATGAGGACCAATGGCTTCTTTTTATTTGTTGAAAAAATATTTAAAGAAAATAAGGCCATGAATTTCTCAAGATCATACTGGTCTGAATGCATAATGAAATTATAGGGCTTTGTGAAGATATAATCATGGTAAGTGAACTATGAAGGATTTGGAGGATTTATCAATAGTGATAGTAACTTAGTTTCTAGGGTAATTCTTTGCTTCTTGGAAATTAGGAGAAGTTGTTTTGAACACACAGTAAGAAGGGGGTGCCGGATTATCTTTAGCTATTCTCACTTCCTCACTCTGCTCTATGTCCTGGGAAGCTGTCCCCAAAGCATGGCTTCACCCCCACTCCCTTACCCTCCTGCCTAGGTTGGATGTAGCCAATGGGAGCACCAGCAGGAGATGATAAGGGTGACGGGTTAAAATCTGAGGTCTTTATCCCCCTGGACTGTAGTTGGTAGTGGGGTGTTCTTGCTTAAGGCTACCACTTCTATGGGGCCTTCCCTACAGCTATAGGTCAGTTATAACTCTCTTTCTAGATCCAATAACTATTTTATCACTGCTTCCCTTTTAGGCCTAATGAGATAGCACTCCTGTATCTGTTGTCATTAACCCAGAATGTTTCATCATTCTTTTCTGGCTTTCCTTACCCGTGACCATACCTTTTTCGTTGTTGTGGCATTAAGCATTTCTACATTCCCCCTGTGGAGCACGGCAGTGCTTCCTGCTAAGAATAAGTAGTGATGATTTACAGGAGATGTAAGACTGTCTTGCCTCAATTATATATGCTTTGACCTCAAAAAGCATGCCCATTCTCCCACCTAATTAAGGTGAATGGACAGTATGAATTAGAAGCACATGACAAATAGCAATGCTTGATCCATTCGTTTGAATGCATCAGTGATGGACTGAGGTGTCTGCATGAGGCAAAGCTTTCATCAACCAGGCTCAGTTAAAACGACAGCAGGAAGAATGTCCACAGGACTTTAGCTCCCAAGCTGCTCATATCTGTCAGCGACTATCAGCTGTCTTGGGGCCCAGAGCTCTTCAATCTAAAAGCACAGGAAGTTAGAGGAAGTTATAAATAATCCTTGAAAGTAGAAAGGCAGCCAAGGATTTGGTTACGTAGCAATTGAAAACAGAGTAAGGGATAAAATTCATGGCTACTCTTATTTTATAAATCTTTATTTTTTATGTATATCCTCAGCTATATACTATTTTGTATGTAATAAAATAGCTTTTCTTGTGATTTTAATAAATATTTGAGAGATTAAAAAAAGACATCCATTAGTTAGGTTCTATAATGCTTTCGTAATGTGTCAACTGGGCCAAGAGGAACTGCATCGTCCAGAATCCCCTTTGCTGTATGTTTCAGTAAGAGCCATACGAGAGATTCTTATGTGAGATTTAGAGGCAAGGTGATCATTCATCTGAGTTTGCCCGGACTAAAGGAGGTCCCTGGACATGGACTATCAGTTCTGAAACCTGCTCAGTCTCAGGCAAACAGGAACGGTTGGTAAACCTGTTGGAAGATGGAAATGAAGCAGCAGGTCACACAGGTAATCACTTACCTGCTGGCTCACCTTAATGGCATGGAACAGAGGTGAGGTACAGGACTGGGACTGCTCCACCTCCTCTAGCTATTTCCTTCAGCTTCTCCAAGTCCTGGGCTAGGTGTGCCCTGTCCCCACTCCCCAAGGGAGGATGTCCAGCTCTCCTCTGGACACTCATAACATCAAGATCTATTAGTTCACTCTGTAGGGATCCTGCATGTCCTTGCTATGGCCCACTTTACAAATATGTTCTCTTCCTGAAGAAACTGCCTACTCTGTCGAACTCAGGCTTCCAAATTAGATGCCAAAAGAACAGCATTACCAGAACATAATGTCAAATGTTGACAGTAAATCCGTCCATCTGCCTGTCTATCTATCTGTCTATTTGTCTATCTATTATCTGTCTATCTAATTAGCATGCACATATCTTTGGGTTCTGCTTTTCTGACTGAACCCTGATTCCAGTTTCATTTCCTAAGTTTTAAAAACGTGTAAGTTCACTTAGGAAGAAGCCTTATAGCTGGGCCCTCACAACCCTAGCAGAACCTTTCGGCAACTGGTGTAATCACGTGCTTTGGCCTGGAAAGCAGTTGTCTACTAGACATTCACAATGACATCATAGCAGGTGATTCTAGGAGGGCAAAGAGGTACAGAATCCAGAATAACAGACTCTGTTGCTGAAAATGCAGTGTTTCCAAAATATCTACAGACCTAAATCTTTATTGTGAACAGTGAGATCCCTTAAGAGCTTGCCTGTCACTGTCTGTGCACTTTATCCCTCACCACTTTTGTTCTCACTTTATGCTCCAGTGACATAGAAGGAATTGCTAGTTCTTCTATGTCTGTGACTAACTCTCTGGGTGATCTTAGGCAACAAACAAACGCCAAACAAAAAACCCTCTAGTCTTTAGTTGCAGTGTCTGTTATAACATAAATGATACAAATCACGTATGACTCAGGTCTTCTGTCTTCTTGTGTTGTTTTCTTCGCCCTGACTGCCTGTAAAACTCCTTAATGCCTGTGAATTCACATCCTCTGTTAAGTTCCTTTGATGTTTTCAGGCACATTCAGGGGCTGCTTTTTCTAAGCTACCTCAGAGAAATTCCTATTTCTTCTTCTATTGTTACTACTAGTTAATAGTAAGAATAAGAATAGTACTAACAAAATTATACTACAGAGCTATAATAACCCAAAGAGCATGGGGATAAAAACAGACAGAGACCAGTGGAATCGAATAGAGAACCTAGAAACAACTCCAAACATCTAAGTAAACCCATTTCCAACAAAGGTGCCAAGAACATACATTGGAGAAAGGACAGTCTCTTTAATAAATGGTGATGGGAAAACTGGATATCCTTATGCAGACGAATGACATTAAACCCTTATCTCACACTTTGATTTTTTTATTTAAAAAATCAAATTAAATCAAACCAAAATGGATTAAATACTTAAATATAACACATTAAACCATAAAACCACTAAGAGAAAACACTGGGGAAACTCTCCAGAACATTGGACTTGGCAAAAATTTCTTGAATAATAGCCCACAAGTACAAGTGGCCAAAGCAAAAATGGGCAAATGGGATTACAAACTGAAACTTCCGCAAAGCAAAGGAAACAACGAAGTGAAGGGACAGTCAGCAGAGTGGGAAAACATGTTTGCAAACTATCTCTCTGACAAAAGACAAAAAACCAGAATACATAAGGAGCGCAAACAACTCTATAGGAAAAAATGTAATAATCCAATTAAAAATGAGCAAAATACCTGATGAGACATTTCTCAGAAGAAGCTATAAAATAGCAAACAGGTATATGAAAAGGTAATCAACATCATTTATCATCACAGAAATGCAAATCAAAACTACAGTGAGATATTGTCTTACTCCAGTTAAAAGAGCTTTTATCCAAAAGACAGGCAATAATAAATGCTGGTGAGGATATGGAGGAAAGGAACCCTCGTACAGTGCTATCAGGAATGTAATTAGTACAATAAAGACTATGGAGAACAGTTTGTAGTTTCCTTAAAAAACTGAAAATAGAGTTTCCATATGATCTAACAGTTTCACTGTTGGGTATCTACCCAACAGAAAGGAAATCAGTGTACCAAAGGGATATCTGCATTTCATGTTTATTGTATTGCTATTCACAATAGCCAAGATTTGGATGCCAACTAAATATCCATCAACATAGGAATGGATAAAGAAAACATGGTACATATATACAATGGAGTACTATTCAACTGTTAAAAATAATGCAGTTCTGTCGTTTGCAACAACATGGATGGGACTAGAAATCATTATGTTAAGTAAAATAAGCCAGGAAATAAATAACAGCTTCACATGCTCTCACTTATTTGTGAGAGTTAAAAATGAAAACAATTGATCTTATAGAAAAAGACAGTAGAATGATGATTACCAGAGGCTGGGAAGGGTAGTGGGAGGGAAGTGGGGATGTTTAATGGGTATGAAGAATAGAAAAAATAATATCTAGTATTGAGTATTTGATTGAACCACAGGGCAACCATATTCAGTAATAATTTAATTGTATACTTAAAAATGACTAAAAGAGTATAATTGGATTGTTTGAAATATACAGGATAAATGCTTGAGATGATGGATACCTCATTTACCCTGATGTGATTATTATGTATATTGTATATTCCTATATCAAAATATCTCATGTACCTCAGATAGATATGTGTGTAGGGGTGTGTGTGTGTGTGTGTGTGTGTGTGTGTGTGTGTGTGTGTGTGTTTATGTATATATACATATGTACTATGTACTCACAAAAGTAAAAAATTAAAGAATAAACAAAAAGCCCCCAAATAGCTTATGTTCTTCATAAATATATATACCTACCATGTACCTACAAAAATTAAGAAAAAAAATTTTTTTTAAGAATAGTAACAATAATAAAACATGACAAGTAATTACTATTTATTTTTAGGAACTGGGATAAACTCCTTACCTCGATTATCTCATCCAAATCCCCACAAGTCATAAGGCATGTAGTGTGGTCACCAAAATTTTACAGGTAAGGAATTGAGGCTCATAGAAATTAAGTAACTTGTCTAAGGCCTCAGAGGCTAGTAAGTGGGTGCCTGGGATTTGGATGCATTTTGACTCCAGAGCTCCAGGTGACACCTCAGCAATTGATTGTGGGTTATACTGATCACACTGTATCATAGTTTTCTTTTTACATATCTGCACCTCATCTAGTTGTTAAATTTCTAGAAGGTGAGGCAGGAACATGAATATTTTCTTTTGTTTCTCCAGCCTTTAATATTGTGCTTAGCATAGGTAAGTGCTGAATAAAACTTTGCAGATAAATACATTGGATACAAAGATGGGTGGATGGATGACTGGAAGTGGCCTGAGAGATCATCTTGTTCCCCTTGATGTGCCCAAGGTGATCCAGTTTGGCAGGGCCAGCATGAGAAGCCACATTTCTAGCTTCCAGTTCTGGGTCTTTGACATCACAGTGCAGCCTGGCATTATTCAGCACAGGAGGAAAAACACCAAGTCTGTAGACAACACAACATCTGAACACTAAATATATATATATGTTTTTTAGTGTTCAGATGTTGTGAAAGGGAGAAGTACCAGAATACCCACCGATTTGTATATATATATATAAATGGATATTCTGGTACTTTTCCCTTTCCATTTAATATTTTATGGCACAAACAACTTTCTATTCTTACATATAATGCAAAAATATATGCTGACTTCGATAATTAAGCTACTGCTTTTAGCTGTGTGCTGTATAAAAATACAAGAAGAAAATACATGCTGAGATTTTCCATTTCTCCTTCATTGTTGTGTCTTACAGAAACTTGGAAATCAAATTATCTGCCTTTTCTATCAGACAGCAAAACATTTGTCCAATTAATCTCTGCCCTAAATTCTGTTTTTCTTAGTCTAAATCCATGTCATTATGCATCATTTAAATCCTGAAAACACAATAAAGTGAGACTAAAGTGTATTTCGGCCCCCATTGATCAACATAATGATTCTAAATGTATTGAATATAAAATAAATGTACTAATTTTGCTTACTTTTCATTTTTTACTCCCAAATAGAGAAAAACCACAGAGCCTCAAGAGAACTGAAACTTTGCAGTTTCTGCACTTGAAACATGCAGTGAATTTCAGCCCACGATTCCCCACTGCCTGGCTAGGAAAACCATTCAGTCCCTGTCCTCTGTGTCTGGATTTCTCAGTGACCATGTCAGCCCAGTCAATTAAGTGCTAGTGATAGAGAGCCTGGGTTTATTGGTTTGATCCCCAAACACATTACTTTTACCACTTTCTTTGATGTTACAGAAAACACCTCATTAACCAACTGTTGGATGAATTGCTGGTCAGGCAATTTGTTGGAAAAGAGCACTGTACTTGGAGTTATAACACCTGTGTTCTAGAATTTGCTCTGCCACTAAATAACTGTGTGACATTGGAAAAGTCATTTATTTTTAGAGTAACCTCATGTTTGCTCTCACAATAAAAGTATATACATAGAGATATCAAAACTTTAGAAAAGTAGGGTCTGTTTCTTTTGAAACTAAGGGAATGAGGCAACCCAAGTATTTCTTACACACTCGGGTCTATGAATCTACTGGGATTGGGAGACATATTTTTGGGGTGGTTGAGTATTTTGTGAGAATTTTTTAAATTTTGTGTTTTTATCTAGATGAATATGAAAAGTTAAAAGTGATAGCTCAATGATCTGCAGGACTAATCACCAACTTCTTCCTATAATTCATTCCCAGCATTGGTATTTGTATTAACTACCTCAAATACAAACCTTAACTGTGAAAGTTTAAATTTTGTTGTTACATTTCTCTTAGGGATCTATAAGAGATCTTAAATTTGAGAATCAGTGAACTGGAAAGCATGTCTTACTCTAAGGTTTGGTGATTTTCTGAAATAATTGAGAATGGCTGATTTGATTCATTTATTATTTTTTTTTCATTTTTGTTTATCCCATGATTCACTGCATACCCACAGCAAGCCAGAGACTATTCTAGCCACCAAGGGAGCCAGAAGGAAGGAGGCTCTCCCTAAGTTTCTAGAATCCACAGAGAGTTATTGGGCATGTGATTTTAAATTTAAAATACCCTTAATACAATATAATAAATCAAACTGAACACCTAGCATCACTTAGACTGTAATTAACATTTGGCCCATTCATTCTAAACTCACAGTGATCTATTCAGGGTCTGAGCGACTTGAGCAATTTCCTTACCCACGTTCAAAGATTGTCATGAGAATGAAATTAGATATTCTAAGTAAAGTGGTATTGAAAACTATAGGTTTTATATTTCCTTAAAGGCAGAAACAACTTGCAGTAACTGTGTATATTTATTAGTTTTTATGTAATAAAAGTACTTAAGGTACTTTACAGCCAAAGCCGTACACTAAAATAGAAATTTTAAAACTGTGAAAGGATAAAAGAAGGAGGAGCATTTCTTCAGTCTGCTAGTAAATTAGGATATGATGTATTGCAAGGTACCTTAACCTTGGAGTCCTACATCCTGGCTTTCATCCCAGCTTGAGTACCTCCATCTTGATCACTTAAGGCATGCTTCCTCACCTCTCTAAGCATCAGTTTTCTTACCTGAAAATTAATCTAACACTTTTAATTCAGGGAACCTATGAGGATTAAATGATATATAGATATAAAACTTAAAGGAAGACTTTGGGTTTCTGGTTCCAAAAGAAAAGAATTTGGAAATTGCCAACCCATTTTAACAATGTGTAAAAAGTTGAACAGACTGAAAATTGAACAACTCTTCTCAGATCTGTAAGGGAGGTGATGATACTGGAAAACCCACTGCCCCCAAGATTGGAGGAACAGACAGGTGGATACAGGAAGTTGCCACTTACTAGAGCAGAGACTCATGAGCAGAAATCTCTGCAGGAACCAGTGTTGGGGTAGGAAAACCTGAACTGTAACTGCTGAATTGCCAGAGGCTCAGTGTGGACAAGTCTAAGAGTTAAAATCTGTAGGGGGACTCAGTCATAGGGGGATTCCGTAACTTTGTTAGTTTTACCTCCAAGAACTTTCCTAGGTTCTCATAGTAAACATCAGAGAAGAATCTGTTTGTGCTTCCAGCAGGGGGGAGGAAAAGGACCCATTTGGAAACAAGCCAGTGCACTCTGTTCTTAATAAAGCCTGTCTGCCGGAGAAACTAGTTAACTAGTGCCTACCTGACCTGGGGGAAGGGAAATACCCAACTCTAACTCACTGTAGCCACTTATCTCTCCTGGGGGAAAGAATATAAGTGAATAGTGCTTATGAAGTCTAGAGATACAGGCTCACTAACCGTCTGATCTTATCATGGGATTATACACTTTCCATTCCCCCATACTTTACCACCACTTTACTAAAGACCTATTTACAGCAAGGCCTCCTACCCAGTACAACATGTCCAGGTATAAGGAACAAATTGCAAGGCATGCTAAAAGGCAAAAGCACAATTTGAAGAGAGACAGTAAGCTGAAAACAGTGATGCATAATATGGAGAGAACTCTAATTGATAAAGCAGGCAGCACTCAAGAACAGGTGAACAATGCTGGCAGAAAGATGAAACTCCTAAGAAAGAAACAAAAGAAATCCTAAGGATCACAAATACTGATGCAAAAATGAAAGATGCCTTTGATCGGCTCATTAATGAACTGGACACAGCCGAGGAAAAAAATCTGAGCCTCAATAGGAACCTCCAAAATGAATAAGCAAAGAGAACAAAGACTGAAATGACAAAACAAACAAAAAACAAAACTCAGAATATCTGAGGAATGCGAAACAAGTACAAAAAAAGTAGCATATGAATAATAGACACGCCAGAGGGAAAGAAAGAGAAGAAGAAACAAAAGAAAAATTATTTGGAAAGTTGATGATTAAGAATTATCCTCAAATTGGTGTCAGACACAAAACCACAGATTCTGGAAGCTCAGAGAGCACCAAGCAGGATAAATGCCAAAAAAACTCCACCCTAAGTATCATTTATAGACATATTTTGAAAACAAAGAAAATTCCACCATAAAGTCCAGAAAAGAACCAAAGAAACAAACACTGTACTTAGAGAGGAACAAAGATAAGAATTATATCCGTCTTCCCAGACACTATGTTAGCAAGAAGAGAATGGAGTGGAATATTGAAAGTGTTAAAAGACAAAAGCCACCAACCAAGAATGATGTACACTGTGAAATGATGCTTCAAAAATGAAAGAGAAATACAGAGTTTCTCAGATGAAAATTGAAGAAATTTCTTTCCAATAGACCTGCTTTGCAAGAAAAAAAATGTTCTTAGAGAAAAAGAAAATAATATCGGTTACAAACTTGTATCTAGATAAAGAAAAATGAGCATCAAAGAAAGCATAAGTGAAGGTAAAATAATAAGTAATTTTCAAATTCTTGATTGGTCTAACAGAAAATAATGTGTTCAAAATAATAAGTATAATAATTTATTCAAATATGTACATATACATACATATATAGACATGTATGTATGCTTAGATATGAGTAAAATGAATGACAGCAATGGCACATGGATGGGAGGAAATAATTAGGATTATATTGTTATTACAAGGCACTCACACTTTCCATAAAGAAGTATAGGGCTATTAGAAAGTGAACTTGGATTAGCTGTAAATATGTATCACAAACTCTAAGGCAACTACTAAAACAAGTGAAGAAAAGTATAACTGATATGCTAAGAAATGAGAGAAAATTGGAATCATATAAAATGTTCAATTAAAACCACAAAAGGCAGGAAATCACAAGAA
The DNA here is from genome assembly GCA_028533165.1 of Leontopithecus rosalia. Classification (NCBI taxonomy): domain Eukaryota; kingdom Metazoa; phylum Chordata; class Mammalia; order Primates; family Cebidae; genus Leontopithecus; species Leontopithecus rosalia. Next base: position 82,148,387 of record CM052663.1, read on the forward strand.
TAACTTTCACATATCTTGTTTGTCCTTTTCTCGTTCCTGGCCTTTAAGATGGTACCTCTCTGGGTTGATGCTTTGTACCCTGTCTTGCTCATACTCTTCACTTGGATGCATAGACTCCTGCTCATTCAGAGCTTTCCATGGACTTGCTCCAATCTTTGCTAGATAAGATGAAACACTTAGAATTATGATAGGGTAGGAACAAATCAGTAAGTGAAGGAATAAATGAATACACATGTGAATGTCTTTATGTTACACATGGGAAAATGATGCATACTTGGTGTTGATGTCAGACAGTGGTCAGACGAGGAATCAATCCAGAGACTCCAGTACCCTTTCCCTTTGTCCTAGCTTCCTTTCTTTCCCCAGCCTCTGGTGGTCTCATAGAACTTCTCTGACCTAGAGACTATGCCTGCTCTACTCTCTTGACTGCCAGAGCCCTCTCTAAGCATGGAGTTTTTTCCTGCTCACATTGGCTGTGGAATGTAACATATTTCCCAAAGCTTCCCACTTCCTTCTCTATCGACTGCTATTTTACAAACCAAGGAAAGAGATTACTTTTGAATAAAGGCTATCTGTAATTATCCATATGTGTAAAAATACAGGATCAACAGGAAGGAACCACGGGCATGCTTCCTCATCCCTTTAGGAGTGTGGTAAAAGCTTGAATCTCACAAAGTTCTCATCGTTGTTGTCCCTGGATGGATTTCCTGTCTTGCCTTTTTTGTATTTTCTAGAGTTTCCATTGCAATTTTCTTCTCATATTCTAGAAGAAATGTGTTCATAAGCCTTCTCCCTTCTCTAGGTCATGGTGAACATTTCTGCCATGACATTTACTTAGAAGGCAAAATGCTAGCTAAATAACTGGGCATTTTCTTTGTGCCAGTCCATTTTAGAAATAATTCCATATATTCTTTAACAGAGATTATAAGCTTAGTAGAGTAAGACTTGATTTAATGCCAGTCAACTTTAGCTGATTCATTTCTTTTAACTAGTATTTTCTTTTCTTTCTCATAAGCCAGCATGGAGGAGAAAAAAAAAATGCTTCCATGATTATTTGGCAAGTCAAAGCTGAGACCAAAGCAGATATTTAAACACCTCTTTAGCCCACTGAGTCTCTGCCTGTTTGGCTAAGGTAATTCTTAGGCTTATAGATTCCCTCCATGCCTTGCTTGCAGTGTAGAGATTTGGTTGTATGAAGGAGTGTGTGGCCATATGACCTTGTGGTTGTTTAGGAAAGGGGTTCGTACAGTGCCCTCTAGGCTTTACTGCCTGTGGTAGACAGAATGCCTCCCCAAATATGTCCACGCCCTAATCCCTGAATCTTGTGAATATGTCACTATACATGACAAAAGGAGTTTGCAGTTGTAATCAACGTTATGCACCACACAGCAGGGACATTATACTGGATTATTTGGGGGAAACTCAATCTAATCAAATGGGTACCTAAATGCAGAGAATTCTATCCATCTATAATAAAAGAGATGTATTACAGCTGGATAAAATAAGAAGTCAGAAAAATTCAAAGCCTAAGAGAGACTCAACCCCTATTGCTAGAGGGGGGCCACATGGAAGGTATGAGAAGAGATGCAGGCAACGTCTAGGAGCAAAGACTGTCCTTGGCTGGCAGCCAGCAAGGAAATGGGAGCCTCGGTCCTAAACCACAAGGAACTGAAATGGGCCAATACCCTGAATAAGATTGGAAGTAGATTGATCATTAGAGTCTCCAGGAAGGGGAACAGCCCTGCTGACATGTTGATTTTGACCTTTTGATAGCCCAAGCAGAGGTCTTAGCTGGGCCATACTGTATCCAGACTTCTAAAGAACTGTGAAATCATAAGTGGATGTTGTTTTAGACACTGGATTTATGATAATTTGTTATGGCAGCAGTAGAAAATTAGCATGCTGCCTTGCAATAGGATAGTTTGCTCCATTATCTGCAGTCTACACTACTGTACCAGTTTCCATGTGCCCCCCATCCCCCATAGGAGCCCGTGACCATGGCTATTTTCTTTGGGCCATATCAACAATCCTAACCTTCCTTGAAGATATTGAAGGCTCTGCATCAATAGGTAGGAAGTCAGTTAAAGAAGGTACCAAAGAGAAAAAACACTTTATGTTTCAGAAAATGCTGCCCCACTACCCAGATAATTGCTATATGTATATTAGGGGCCATGAAAAAGTAGTAGCAGGAGCATTTAAGAAGAAAAGTGTGTGTGTGTGTGTGTGTGTGTGTGTGTGTGTGTGTGTGTGTGTGTGTGTGTGTGTGTGTATTTGTGTTGGGACAACAGAGAGTATGCTAAGATGTTAGGGAAAGCTCTCTAATGGAATTGACTTCTAAGATGAGACCTGAAACTTGAGACCTAAAAGTGGAGAGCTGGGGAAGAGAATTCTGAGCAGAAAGAACGGTATGGCAAAGCCTGGAGGGGAGAGCGAGACGTGGCTGAGGACTGGAACAAGCTGGAAGTGACCAGGCATTGAGGTCTGTCAGAGCCTTCAGATTTTATCAGAAGAATATGACACCGGCCGAGTGTTTTGTGACTGAAGTAAAGTGATCAGTCATGTGTTTTAGAACAATTACTCTGGTGACAAAAACAGGCTAAAGGAGAGAGAGAGTGAGTGAAATAAGGAAGGGTCATCATCTTTAGAAGATGTTTAAAAAAGGAGGGTTTTTCTCCAACAGGTGTTATTACAACTGGGAAAAGTTCCACTACCATCGTTATAATGGGGTACTCAGGCCCCATCTTCCTACAGGAGAGGTGGCATGGGATGAACTGCTTCAGCTAAATCTCATGTCAAAACTTGAGTAGCAGAAGGTGTTCATTTTTGTTTTCCTTTTCTCCAAGGTAAAGAGAAGGAAAAGCCAAAGAGACAGAAGAAAAAAAAAAGGAAAAAGAAAACTGATCCTGAATCACCCTCCATCTCCTCACCCCAAAGGGATGCTTTTCATTCTTGTAGGTTCATTTCTTGGCTTATCCAAATGCCTAAACAATGTTATGCTCTTACAGTCATAGTGTATGCAATTTTCTGTATCACTTTGGGAACACAACATGATAACTTTTCCATGTTGCTGTAGCACCATGGAAAGATCATTTCAAATGCCTACCTAATATTTCCCTGGGTAGATGTTCAATTGTTTTAATAAATTATTCTGTTTCTGCTGGGCATTATGTTCCACTCAGCATTTTGGCTCTTATTGGTAAGTAATATCTTTAGGCCCCATAGCATGTACTATTTTGGTGGCCATTTCTTTAGACTAGATTTCTTCCAGTGTTATTCCTGGGTTGCAAACTAGAAATGCTTCTAGCTCCGGATGCCTACTGCTAAATTGCCTGGAAGAGGCTTACAGCAGAAGCCCCTCTCATTGTCCATCACTGGAGACCACAGGGGAATCAGGAAAATGAATTAACTATTACTGAGCACTCGCCATCTACCAGGCTTCATGGTCCTTAGTTCACTGAACATTTACAAAAACACCATGAGTTGTTTTATTTATTGAGGTTTTACTTCATGCAGGAAACTTTAAGTGTTTTAAGTTCTTTAGCTCCTGTAATCATCAAAAGAGCTCAGTGAGGAAGATGATCAGTTTTTCCTACAGATTAGGAAAACTGAGGTACCGAGAAGTTAAATAATTTCTCAAATCAAGTGCTTAGAAAATAGCAGGATTTACATTTGAATCTGGATCCAGCTGACTTCATAGTCCTTAATCTTCACCACTACACTGCTAAGTACTACACCCTCCCCTGCTGTTTATCATGAGGCTCATGTTTGCAGAAGAGTCAAGAGATACGAGCAGCAAAAATATCCTAAAATTGAAGAGTGAAGGATGTGGCAAGAGCCCTGAGCACCAGTTACCACACTTTTGACAAGTCATAATTCCTATCTGTGGCCCTAACTGGATTAACAGATGTCAGGGTCACTGTCTGTTGTTTATAAAATCTATTCCTGGGAGGTCCGTACATCTGGACTGGGAACAGTTTCAACAGCATCTGCATGAAAGAGGCCTCCCTGTAAACCCTAGCAGACTGTCTTCTGTGAATTAGTGCAGATGACTGGGCACAAGGACATCTATTAGCACTGGGAATCTTCAGCCTGAGAGGCTGGTAGAGTCATGCTGAGTCCGTGGAGGAAAAGGAACATGAACATTTTTAGCTTGGGGTGGGAATGGTGTGAAAATGGCAAGTGCACGTAATTACATTGTGACTGGAGTTTGCACTGAATTCAGGCTTTGGAGGATGCAAAGGGTGCTATGTAATCCATCTGCTGCTGTTTAGCTTGCCAGAAAAAAATATGCACAGAAGGCAAGAGAAGGGAAAACCACAGGGACTTGAGATAAATAACCTCCTGTTGCTGTTTTGCCTGATGTCATGACACTCTGGAAAAGACTAAGCTTTTGTCTTAGGAAAACATAATAAGTGTATAATGATGCAAGCTCATTTACTTATGTATCTGTCTAATTGCTTTGTATGTGTTAAAAGTTTGTCTCTCCAATGCAGTGGAGAGATAAAATCTTCCTTCCTCCTTTAACCCAGTGCACTTCAAGAAAGAGATTGAGCATCCATTGGGTCACTATTGCTGTATGCTGGGGACCTGGGGATAAATACAACAGAGTGATAGGTGGAGTAGTTTGAGTATGACCACAGATCAGAGGGGCAATTAACCCTTTCTAGGGCAGGAAAGGAAGAAAGATTAAGTAAACTTTCAACAAGGTTACAGAAATAGGCTTTGAAGCCTTCATAGACATTTTCCAGGGAAGCAAGGAGAACACAACATTTCAGGCAGAAGAAACAGCCTACAGGAAGTCATGACTTGTTTGAAGAATTGCAAGCCCTTTGGGGTGTTTAAAATGTGCAGTCATGATAGTGGGAAACTGGAAAAGACAAGAATAGGAAATGGAAGAGATGTTAGGCTAAGAAGAGGAACAGAACATGATGTGTTTTTGTAGGCGGGGACCATGGTATGACTCTTTAAGAAGCTATTTGACACCATAGCAGCAACCACTCAGTATTGTGACGTAGCACTGTGATCTGGAAGCAGCATGCCTTAGTCCGTCAGGTGGAAGCCCAGTGGGACACCTTCTAGACACTTTGCCAGTGCTAGGCAAATTATTTTATCTCTTTGAGCCTCATTGTTTTGTTTCTGGCTTTTTTTTTTCATGTTTTAGCTAACAGCATTAGTATATATCTTACAGGATTGTTCTGGCAGGCTAAAAAAAAAAATTCCAGCGGCGTGAAAGAACCCAGTAACATTCCCTGGCATGTGAATATTAATATCTTCTCTGACATCCAGATGATGGTCTGTAAATTTGAACTAAAAATAATTTCATTAGACAATTACAAACAAATTCAAGGTTATCGTGATTATTAATAAATAATGGAAAAATGTCACGGAAGAAGAATGTGTGCTACAGAAGGGAAGGGAATGGATGGCAGAGGAAGACAAAGCAGAAGAGTAGAGGGAAGGAGAGAGAAAAAAACGCTAGACACATTTTTCATGGTAAGTAATATTGATTCAAAACAAAACAGAGCTTTACCTGGACTTAATGCAGAGAAACCTGGCTAACAGAGACTCAGTCAAGCAAGCGTCCTCTGTGACGCAGCCCTCCTGGATGCCAGAGAACCACTCAGAGCCTCTGTCACAGGTTTCTGTGTTCATTCTTTTTCTCTGCCCCTCTGAGCCAGGGAGCAATAATTCTTTCTAAGCTGGCTCCTGAACGTTAATTTAGATCTATTGAGTTTACAGGGATTACCTTGCTTCCTTTGTAGTAAATAAAGCCATAAACAGCCGGTGAAATTGATAAATGGCTCCAGGCGAGCTGCAGAATTTAATCAATGACAAAAGCTGTGCATTGGGTTCAGTGTAGAGGAGAGGAGTCCAGGGCCAGGACCACAGCCATGGGACAGCACAGACTTCAGCAGGCTGAGAAGCAGCTGGATCTTTAGTCAGTACCAGCTTCTACTTACCCAATATGGATGATGCCTCATGTATTTTCTTTTTACTTTTTGTTTGGCTTGGTATAATTATTTGAATTCCTATATTTGGAAAAAAATGACATAGAAAACATGAAATGCAAAGAGATAAAATTAAAAAGTCATATTCAACCTCAAAGAAATCACACAGTAGTTTAATTTTTTCATGTTTATATCTTGTCACTGATTGCATATATGTATTATATGTATCATGTTTGCACTTCTTTCCTTCTTTCTTTTTAGATGGCATCTTTCTCTGTCACCAGGCTAGAGTGCAGTGGCACAATCTCGGCTCACTGCAACCTCCGACTCTCAGGTTCAAGTGATTCTCCTCCCTCAGCCTCCCTAATAGCTGGAACTATAGGCACTTGCCACCACATCCAGTGAATTTTTTTGTATTTTTAGTAGAATGGGGTTTCATCATATTGGCCAGGCTGGTCTCGAATTCCTGACCTCAAGAGATCTGCCCACCGTGGCCTCCTAAAGTGCTGCAATTACAGGTGTGAGCCACCGTGCCCAGACCATGTTCGTATTTTAATTTTGCTCCCTAACAACCCATTCTCCTCAGGTCATCAGAAGGATTGTCTTAGCATATAAATGTGATCACGCTGTGCACTGCTTACATCCTGCAGGAGTTTGTTCAGGGTCTTCAAGACATAGTCTCAAATCCTTAGGAGACCCCTGCCTTGCTCGGTCAAGCCCTCCTCATCTCTCTTCCTCTTCTGGCAAACTCCAACTTACTAGATTCCTTCCACTTCCTGTTCTCAATCACCCCCTGAGTTTTCTCTTCACATTTGACCTTAGTCCAGCTTTATCCTCTCTCTCAAACATGCTTCACCTATTCATCGCTTGAAGAACACATTCTACCTGTGTCAAAGTACTATTCCTTGCTCCAATATAAACTAGATTCTTCTCATCAGGTTATATCTGAATACTTTATATTTTTCTACTTCTGCTTCATTGAAATGATTACAGGCTGGGGATTTTTGTTTCATGACCTTCTTGCCTGTAGAATGTAACTTGCTCATAGACTGTAAGTTTCTTGAAGGTGGAGAACATCTATATATTCACCACTGTATATGCAGTTCCTGGTTGAGTGCTTACATCGTTCTTGAATATTTCCTGATGACTGAATTTAAAGATATGTTTTTATGTTCTGCCCTTTTCAGTTAACATTACATCATAAACAGTGATGTCTTTGATTAGTTGCTGACTATTCCATCAAATAGATGTCTTATTTTACTCTATCATCCCCTTGTAGTTGGGTAATTGAGTGTATTCCAGTGTTTTTTGTGCTTATAAACAATGCTTACCTTTCCTTGGCTGATACATTTAAAAATTATTTCCAGGAAATTTAGTTAAGTTCAATGAAGTATTTTTTTCTCAAACAGAGACACAGTTATTAAAGTACTTGTCACAGAGCATACTGAGAATTCCTACCTTGAGGACATACAAGTGAGGTGTGAGTGGGGACTGTAAATTTGGGAAAATGGCAGGAGTGAACCCCAGGTAGAATAACACTCTCTACCCAACAAACTCAAACTCTGAATGAATAGTGAAAGCCACTATAGATATTACATAAAGAAAAGGCTCTGGCTGTGTTCCAACAAAAGTTTATTTACTGAAACAGAGGCAGGCTGGACATAGCCCTAAGGACATAGTTTGCCAATCCCTCTTCAACAGAATGAAATTACATGCTATTTGTAAGATTCAATGCCTAGTACATAGACTGGAACTAATAAAATAATAGCTATCATTGAGATTATGATGACGATCATTATGATTGGCATCTGCCAGTCTATTGAACTTGACTACCTGCCATTATCCTGAAGAGTTTGGGATACTGACTTCTGTAATAAACTGGTGAGTCTCCCTGCCGGCAGTTTTGCAGAGATTAATACATCTCTCAATGAGACTAACTTCCCTTTCTTTGGGTGTATTCCACTATTATGCAAGAATTCTAGAGTCCTTTGCAATTTTCAGCCCATCCAATTGGACACATTAGTTTAACGCTTTATATAATTACTTCTCACTGGAGTCACAGTCGATGTGCCACAGTGCTATTAGAGTCATCATCAATAATCACTCTAGCTCAATACCATCTCCTGCTTAAGCCTTCTGATCAGTTGAGACTTGCCCACAAATTAGATAATATCCAACAAATGAGGTCTGTGGCTTAGCACTCAGCTTGTGAGGACTGCTATATTTTCCATATGCTACAGTGGAAAATTGTTGGCCACATACACCAGGCGTTGCAACTCTCAGCACCATGTAGGAGCAGGTGGGTTGATGCCCACCTCTGTATCCTTATGGTTCTGGAAGCAGAGAATAACTTGGGCTAACAGGAGAGGAAAAGACCACAGTTATATTTAACTATGCATTTAACTCAGCACACTGGATAAGGCATATTAAGGGTCATCTGGGGGTAATTTTTAATCCCCCTCTTAAGCACCAGGATATTCAGCCTTATTCTGGCTCAGAAAATTTGATGCCAAAGAAAAGGAGCCCTGGCTCCATCAGCTGCATCTTATGCTCAGCAACTTCCTCACACGGGGGCTAAGAAGGTGGCTTCTCACCATTTTCCTTTATTTCAGCTCTGCCATCTCTTGCTTTTCTTTTTTCCAGCTCTTATTTATTTTTTATTTATTTTTCTTTTTTATACTACTCACAGAAAACTGGTTCAAGAGTTCTGTGGTCTGGTTAACCAGTGATAGGCCTTTATTAAAAAAAAATTGTATTACCTGTTTTTAAGGTACACTACATAATGTTTTGATTTACGTATACACAGTGAAATGATTACTACAGTCAAACAATTAAATGTATTCATTGCCTTCCATTGCTACCTTTTTAATTTTTATGCTAAGAGAACTTAAAAGCTGCTCTCTTAGCAGATTTTCAGTGTGCAATATTAATTATAGTTCTCTGGCTGTACATTGGCTCTCTAAGCATGTGCATCCAACCGAATTGCACATGCATACACTTCGGCCAATTTTCCCCATTTCGCCTTCTCCCTGCCACTGGTGACCACTGTTCTACTCCCTCTTCCTATTTGACTTTTTTTTTCCAGTTTGGTGTATAAGTGAGGTTTCACAGTGCTTTTCTTTCTGTGTCTGGCTTATTTCACTTAGCTTAATGTCTTCTGAGTTTATCTGGGTTGTCAAAAATGGTAGTATCTCCTCTTTTTTAAGGCTGAATAATATTCCATTGTATGTGTGTGTGTGTGTGTGGGTGTCTGTGTGTGTGTGTCTCACAATTCTTTTTTGTCTTTATCTGTGTACAGATACATAAGTTGTTTCCATATTTTGGTTATTGTGAATCATGCTACAATGAGTTTGCGAGTGCAGATATCTCTGTATAGATGTAGCTCATTTCAATTCTTTTAGACCCAGAAGTGGAATTTCCTGGATCATAATGATAGTTCTATTTTTAATGTTTTGAGGTACCTCTATCCTCTTTTCCATAGCGAATTCATTCTTTATATGATTTTTTTTTTGAGACAGGGTTTCACTCCAGTCATTTAGGCTAGAGTGTATTGGCATAATCACAGCTCACTGCAGCCTGTAGCTCCTGGGCTCAAGAGATTCTTCTGCTTCAGTCTGGTAAGTAGCTGGGACTATGAGTACATGTCACTAGGCCTGGTTAACTTTTTAATTTTTTGTAAAGACAGAGTCTCCCTATGTTGCCCAGGCTGGTCTTAAACTCCTGGGCTCAAGTGGTCCTCCTGCCTCAGCCTCCCAAAGTGTTGTGAGTACAGGTATGAATCATCATGACTGAGAAAGTTTATTATATAAATAATTTTAATAAGTTAAATTATTTCAGAAAAGTAAATTGATTAATGCATCAAGTAACATGTTATTTCTTAAGTTCCTGGTGTGATCCATCACCTTTGAGTTCTTAAGGCAGCAGTAAGGGGGAGGAAGGCAGAAATTGATATATGGTACCAAGCCCCAGCCTTAACATAGTGTCTGGCATTTAATTTTTGGTTAAACGACTAAGTAAATGGAACCCTACCAAGTACAAGTTCAAATCTGCCTGGTCTTAAAGTAAATTGTGATTGAAACAGGAAAGACCTTCATATTGCCTAAGGCACTGATCATACGGCAGGTGCTGTTCTGAACGTATTAACTTACTTTGCCATAGCTCATTTCCTTTCACAAGTTTATTTCTATCACTCTAATTTTACAAATAGGAAAACCGAGACTCAGAAATGCTAAATAACTTCTCAAGGATGCACTATGGGAAATCAGCAGCTGAGTTAAATTTAGAGGCAGTACTGCCTAACCCCGGACCTGCCGTCTTAGCCACTGTGTGGCAGTGCCATCCTGCTGGCTGGGGGCATGGATATTTTACCACCCATCTGTCCATGGGCCTGGTGGTCAACTGCCCTGAGGGCATCTGAATACCTTTTCTGATCCCTGCCATGTGGCCTGGTTTCTGACTTGGTTGCTTGAGTTTCTCTGGTCCTCTACTGCATTTGAAATCTTCACTATGCATTCAGTTAGTTGTCTAAGTCTTGAAAAACCTGCATTTTGCCTGCTGGCCTTGTCTTTCTGATCCCAGGTTTTGTTCCTTGCACCACCTACCCCTGCAGGTCAGCTACCAGGAGATTGGTCAGCCAGAGTTCATGGGCTTGGGAAGGAGACCCCCTCCTCCATCTGTTTCTCTCTTCTGCCCACTTAATCTAATACCCCGTTCTCTCTCTCAGGGCCGTTGTTAAGCCGGAGCCTTGTGCACCTTGCTGGTCACTCTATCCTGGACTACTGTCCATCCAACTTAGAGAATATCTCTATAGGAAAGTTGATTTCCTTGATTGGTAATCTCCAATTGCATCCTTCTCCCTCTCTCTCCCAGTTCTAACAAATTCCACAGCTTCGATTGTCAGAATCATGAAAAATATTTTTGTATTTGTTAAACACACATATCCTTCTAGGGCAGAAAGCACTCTTGGAGTTGCTTTGTAGCAGACCACTTACTCTCTCTGAGCCTAATTGTCCCATCTCCAAAATTGGGACTGTACCAACACCTTTCTCCTTGGGGAGTGTGAGGATAAGAGGTAAAGGGTAGGAAGCTCCTGATACCTGGTGGTTGCTTAGTAAACGGTGACTTCATTGCTGTGGTGGGTGTTGTAAACTGCACTTTCACAGGGCTTATGCAGCTCTGTGTGGTGGAGCGCCGACCTCTTTTACCCCTTCACTGTAAGGTCAGCCTGGCTTTGCTCACCCACACTTCCAAACTTCCCAAATTTGCAAAGATCCAACGAAACAGGTCTGGCATGCACATAAGTTAATTAAGAAAATGACTGAGATCAAAGGAGGCAGAGGTAGTTAGGAGAGAAAAAAGAAAGAGAATTGGGTTCAAAGTGTGGTTGTTAATTACATGCTCTGGATTTATAATGCCAAGAGGGCACATCCACCAGAATACAGAATGAAGGAATAAAATAAATTAACAGAGAAACTCCGCCTTGTGTTGATTCTCTGTAATAGTCCAGGGTCCTTGTGAGTAATGAATAGCAAGTTAAGAAGCCAATTTACTCAGCAATTTAAAGAGTCCTTTTAGAAACCGTTTTAAGGAAAAAAGCCGAGATTGTGGAGGAAACTGGGAACTACATCACAAGAAAGAATCACTGTTATTAATTCCTGGGGGAAGTCATGCTTTAAAGTAGGGATTCATTGACCAGAGAGATTATTATGGACTGGCAGATGGTGTAGAACTGAGGAAATGAGATAAATGGAGATCTTAAGACCAGAGATGGAATCTGAGTTCTTCCCTCATGTGCTCTGTGACTTCAATAAGTCCACTAAGCTCTCTGAGCTTCATATTTTTATTCTATAGGTGAAAAAGAATACATGCTTTTTTTTTTTTTTGAGACAGAGTCTCACTCGGTCACCAGGAGCCAGGCTGGAGTGTAGTGGCATGACCTCGGCTCACTGCAACCTCCGCCTCCTGGGTTCAAGCAATTCTCCTGCCTCAGCCTCCCAAGTAGCTGGGACTACAGGCACACGCCACCATGCCCAGATAATTTTTTTTGTATTTTTAGTGGAGATGGGGTTTCACCATGTTGGCCAGGATGGTCTCGATCTCTTGACCTCATGATCTACTGGCCTTGGCCTCCCAAAGTGCCGGGATTATAAGCATGAGCCACCATGCCCTTCCAAGAATACATGTCTTATCAGACCTGAGGGATAGTGTGAGGATCAAATGGGGACAAAGATTTTGCAATGGGTTAAAATTCTTTAGACCAGGGCAGTGATGATGTAGAAGATGATGGTCAGCACGATGGTGCTGATGTCGAAAAGGGTTCAGGATTAGGCTAATGTAAAGTTCAAGTTGACTCCTAGATGTCACAACCTTAAGGGCAATGCCAGAGTCTATTTATCTGCCTCGAATACCGTCCCAATGGCTCTCTTATTTGGGTGCTTGATTATAGCACACATATCATCCCTGATGGGCAGCATGCTATTTTTCTTTCCATTGAATTGCCATTGTATTTTTCTACCCATCAGCTGATCTCTCAATCTATCATTTAATATAATCCACCTCAATTTCTTTTGGGTGAGTGTCAGGGAATACGGGGACTAAATCTAACACATGTTGAGCTGTATGCAATGCCAGGAGCTGCACGTTCCTCATGCCACCACATCCTTGCAGCAAAACATGAGATATCTTTTATTAATTCAATTTCGTATTTGAGAATGCTGAGGCATGTCCAATGTGATATAATATGAAACAACAGAGTCCCCAGAATTAAGACCACATCTGTTTAATTTTGTTTAATAAATAATCTAATTCTCTTGGTGTGTTTAACCTTGGTCCATTCAGATGAGCTACATTTTAAGCTTTACAGAGAAAAGTAATCCTGGCTTTTGAAAGATTATATTTGAAAGCTCAAAGCTACAGTTTGAGTCTTCAGAAAAAAATAAAAAGTTTCAGTCCATGCTAAAGGTGTATTTATTACAGCGAACCATTAGTGTCACTCTCCTCCCCCGGCCCAAACTGACAACCAGTGCTAGCAGGAAGTTCCCAGGTTAACTAAATAAAATGTCACTTTGACTGACAGAATGCTGGTGGTATATTCGTAGGTTTGCTTTGTCTTCAGCACCCCACTGGTCAACAGGAACAAGGGAGCTATTTTCAGAGTTATTAGCTGTGTTTGAGCGGTGCTGTCTGTCAAAAGAATCAGTGGCTTTTGGACTCAGATTTTATCTCAGATGTAATGTGGAGAGACACTGTTGACACTTCCCTCTGATAAAGGTAGGTACCAGAGGGCTTCCAATCCCAACGGTACTAGCCTCTTGGAAAAGTCATGACTTAAATGTGATTTTCAATTTCTGAAAACACTGATGAGATAAAACAAAGCTTTCCAGAGAGAAGAAAGAAGATTCTAAAAGGCAATGACTGATAAGAAAGGCTGAATGCAATGCTTCTCCAAATATGCAGGCATTCTATGGGGGAAACGAATAGGTTTCATAGGTGATGGGGTATCTACATACTCATAAATGTGGTTAAATTCTTATTTAAGTAACATTAAACACTTACAATGTTGCAGGACTTCTCCGAGTGTCCCTAAATGTATGAGATCATTCCTCATTTACCATCCCTGTCCCTGCGCTCTTCTTTCCATAATGCCCCTGCTCTAATGTTCAGTGAGACGTGATTGAGAAGGGCTGGGATTGTATCGGCAGGTGAGCTCAGCAGGTGCTACAGATGTGTTCTCAGGGTTCAGGCACTTCTCAGAGGAGGTAGTTAGCTGTACCATTTGTTATTTTAAATAAAAATCTGTTTAGAAAAGAAAATGTCTTATTTATATGCCTAGATCCTGTGCTTTTTTTTTTTTACCTTTTACCTAGTCATTCCTCTAGTCAGCCTTAGATACTTTACCCCATAATCTTTAATTTATATAATGTGTGTGTGTGCACACACACACGCACACGCACACATACACACACACAAACACACCCCATAACCCCTGGACATGTCCTTTAATTTTCTTCCTGAGAACATTTAGTAAGCAACTGTGTGACAGATCTCTGCTAAGGGCCTTGGATTTGAAAACAAGACAAATAATTACTAATTTCATGGAGCTCAGGATTTGGTGTGTGTGTGTGTAGTGTGGCAAAATAGAAACTAACAAAGTAAACTCAGTTACTTACAAAACACTATCACTAAGCTCCATGAGCGGAGTAACAGTAGAGGCTTAGAAAAGTTGTACCACTTATCCTAGGTGAGGGCACTCTGGAGATGTGAAACTGACTTCACATGGTAAATTGAAAAAATATATATAGACACTATTAAATAGTCCATTTCAGGTAAATTTCTAGATCGATGTAATGATCACATTCCTGACAGACCACGTGGTGATAACAATGAGATTTTCCTCATCGAGTTCTGAAGATTTTGTGCTTCCCTTCACACCTTTTTGGCTTCCTTCTCTGATTTAGGTTTTACATCTTAGGCCACATAATTAAATTACTTGTATGCGTGCTTAACTGAGTGTGTTGGAATAAACCAAAATGCAGGCAATTATTGATTTCTTTATAAAACACAAGCATTTTAATTGCTGTGTAAGTTGCTAATAATATGTAACTATTAGTGTGTTAAAGAATGAATCAATGAGGAGTAAGATTTAGACAGCCATCATATCTGAGTAGAAATAGCTTCTTTCCTTCCCTAAATATCACCATTATCAGAGTTTGACGTTATCTCATTATTGCTAAGGTTTTAGCTAATTTCAGCCTGTCTCATTTTTCTAGTGATAAACTTCTGAATTGTGCCTATGCTGAGAATTTCTAGAGCTGACTTTTTCTGTAAAAACTAAGTGAATGCAGAGACATTTGAATTGGAGATAATGCCATGGTGTTTGCATGGAAATGTGAGTGAATCCCACTTAGACGAACTTGAAAGAAGGGTTCTTACATTATTTTGTTTCCCAATCTGGAAATGATTTGCAGAGGAGAGACAGGGATTTATTAGTAATATTGAGAAAGAATGATGAGTTATGCTAAAATAAGAGTGTTATAAAAATAAAGTTCTACAGGGTAGTAGATGGAGGCTGTTCACAGTGCTTAGCAGGGGCCCAGTAATCCATTCACAATGACTGAGACTGGGTTGAATTCACAGTTCTTAACTGATTACAACTTGGCTTCTCCGTTATTTCATAGAGACTTTCCCAGAGATCAGCTCACTTGCTTTCCTAGTGTTTTGCAGTTTGGGGAAGTGGCAGTGCAGAGCTGGGTGCATTATTGCCCTCCCTGGCATCACCTAGTTGTTCCAGGCATTTCAAGACATTGGGGATCGTTTAAATAGTTCCCATACTCAACTGTGTCATACCTATACTCAGGCACTGTCTTTCCAGACCAGCTTCGATTACCTTACTCATGCTGTGGGTAAACCCAGTCTCTTGTTTCTCCTCTCATTGCCACACAGCTTAATCCTCTGGCTTGGATCCCTTCAGTGACTTCATCCACACTGGAATACTCTAAACCAATGACCCCCAGTTTGTTCACACCTCTTTGGGTACATGTCCTTGGATAGTTTCTACCATATTACCACTGAGCTTGGCCACACAACTCTTTGGGCAATGAAATAACAGCAAACATGAATAACAACTCCTAATTTAGCCTCTGCCGCTGGACTCACTTCCTATGTATATATCTGCAGTCACCCAGATTGGACCAGCTGCCTTTGCTCCAGCCCTCATTTGTTCCTAGCCTTGGGTAGCTGCTTGGACTCTTATCTCCCAGCTTCATCCAGTCTGGCCCATCCAGCTGTTTTGTCCTAGCTCTGGTTCTGACCCCAGAGAACTGTGGCTGCTTTTGCCAGAAGGGGCTGATGATACCTAATAGCAAAGTTCCCACCACGTGCTGCAGCAGGTGCCACTGGGAAAGAGCTCCTGAAGGCAGAGCTTGAAGCACAGAGAGACTTCCACAGATGCTGAGGTTATTGTGTTTTGGGTGATGAGCAGTGTCAGGAATTGACAGAAGAAACAGGAGGGGGATAAAACAAAAATAAAAGAAACATCCTTTCCCTGCTTGGTCAGAGAACAACTAACTAAGAACCACAGGTTCTAGAATGAAGGAGAAAGGACAGCAACTGCCCAGTCAGGCCTGGACACTGATGGGCTCACAAAGTCAGAAAGGCACAGACTTAGGTGAGTCACAGCTGTTACTGGAAACCCTACAGTATCTAGACCCACTGGACCTGAAGGCATCCTGCATATTTGGGAGCCATACATTGGGTCAAACCCTCACAAATGCTGAAATCTTGTGGTTCAGGGAGAGTGCAGTTTCCCAGAGTCAAACATCAACTACTGAGTTAGTGTTGCTTCATGCTTATTAAACATATTAGTATAGTTCAACTGCATGAGAATCTGTGTGGCTTTTCAGACATTTCTCCGAAGGGCTGAAAGAGGGAAAGACTCCAACTCTAAAAATTTCCATGGAGGTAATTACTGGTAGAAATCCAGGCAAGCTGTACAGTTGCAAGCGCTTCACAAGCAGCTTTATTTTTTGATCTGCACCCATTGTGTTTTATTTTGTTTCACGTCACTCCACATTCTGGGCTACTCAGAGACAAATGTGCATCAAGTTTATGGAGTAAGCTGATTTTAATTTGAGTATCAACTGTGCCATTTTATAGTGTGTGTCACTGAAGAGGCTTCTGCAGCACTTGAGCCTTGGTTTTCTCAGAAAATGAGTAGCAAAATTATCTCATAAGGGACTTGAGGATTGAAGTAGATTCTAAAATAAAAGAAACAGCACCATGCCTGGTACAGTAGGAGATACCAACAAAAATCTCCCAGTAACTAGTATCATCACTCTGGGAATTTTAAAGCAGCTTGTCATTTACTCATAATTTTCAGAAGACAATAAAAAGGAAAGCAGAATTCTGACCTACCCGCCAGCCACAAAGCACTCCTCACCCTGGGTATCTAGTTGTACTACTGCCATATGGCTTAATTCTTCCTCCTTTCTCTTGAGTACAAGAGCTGAGATGATCAATCACATTCACC
Organism: Leontopithecus rosalia; assembly: GCA_028533165.1. Taxonomy (NCBI): domain Eukaryota; kingdom Metazoa; phylum Chordata; class Mammalia; order Primates; family Cebidae; genus Leontopithecus; species Leontopithecus rosalia. Next base: position 82,165,361 of record CM052663.1, read on the forward strand.
CATGACAGAGCTGAGTGGAAGCAGCTTGGAGATGAATGGCTGAAGAACATAAAGAATAATGACATTAACATATACATATATGAGGAACACTTTAAAATTGTTTTCAGCAGAAAGGAGAGACAGAAAAAAAAATCAAATTCTCCTGTTGAAAATTGTAAAACATGCTGACTCTTTAGTAGAAGAAGAATCGTACCCCAGGCTGATGCTATTCATAATGAATTATATGGTAGTGATTTATTCATACCAAAGTTTTAAGAAACTTGCCAGATTGATGAAAAATGCATAGGTATGCACTTTAGTCTGATGCCAGACAGAAGATGGAGAAGAAAGAGCCAAACTGGAAAGGGAGGGAGATGGAAGAACCAACAGGAAGCCTATGGGGTAGAAGAGTAAGAAGGGACAAACATTTTACAGCAAGAACTACACAAACAACACAAGCTACATGTTCATTTGAACTTCGCTAACATCCATTCCTGAGATCACGGAGAGATGTAAGTTTCAAGATAGATCTAAGATACAATGAGGGCAGATACAATGATTACTGGGAAGAGCACAGGTTTTGGATTCAAGCTGACAAGATTCAAACCTCAGTTCTGTTCGTTCCTGGAGATGTTGCACTAAGGAGCTACCTACCCTCTCTGACTCCAGTTTCCATGTCTCTTCAATGTTAAGCCTAATGATATTCATGAAACTGACTGAAAATTGAATCAGAACAGTTAAACTAAGCTTAAAGTAGAAATTTAAACTCCAGAAGTAAAATCCAAGCAGGAGCCATTAAGAACCCACACAGCCATAAAAAAATCTGAGGTCAAAATCAACCAGGAGTTGACTTGGAAGGCTGACACAGAAACCACAAAAGCTATGGGAGAGGACTTGTGGTTAAATAGGACTCACATTTTATGGTACAACTATCTCTTGTTCTCTGTCTTCTAGAGAAGGATTTATGTGTATATACATGTATATATTTTCATAGCGAAAACTTAAGACATATATTTAGCCAATGCTTTAACAGTACAAAATAGTGAATCTAATATTCCCTTCCACCCTCTCTTACCCCAGACCCTTGTTTCTCACGCAAGTCAAACACCATTGGCAATGTCTTATGTATTTTTAATCCCATGTATAAAAATATACACATGTAGACAAGATGTAGATACAGATGTATGTGGAGATACAGGTTTAGGTGCAAATGTATATGTAGATGTAGGTGAGATGCAGATGAGATGTAGACAAGTGTGTAGATAAAGATTCAGATGTAGATGATAGATGTCTGTGTGTATACAGATTCAGGTGTAGGTGTAGGTGAGATACAGACGCATGTGTAGATAAAGATTCAGGTGCAGACGTAGGTGAGATATGAATGCATGTGTAGGTATAGTTGCAAATGTAAGGGTACATGTAACTAAGGTGTCGATGTTGTTGTAGACGGTGAAGTATGAACGTATATGTAGATGCAGGTATAGATGTAGATATGAGAGACAGATGTAAATGTTGCTGCAGACATAATTATACATGTGGATGTACATGCATATATAGGTAAGATGTAGCTATAGGTATGGATGTAGGAATAGATGCCGCTTTAAGTATAGATATAGATGTACCTGTGTGATGAGATGTAGCTACAGATTTAGCTGTGGGTTTAAGTGGAGAAATAGGCATAGATACAGATGTAACTGTAGGTTTAGGTGCAGATACAGGTATACATGAGGCTATTTCATCACTACCGCCCTTTCTGTGTACAGTTCATAGTGTACTGTATTCACTTTTCTATAGCTTGACCTCTCTCCTTTTATCTTTGGTATTGTTCCACAGCAGCCCATAGAGGCGAACTTCATACTTTCTAAGCATTCACAATACTCCAATGTATAAATGAACCATAATGAGTTTTCCTAATCCCCTATCGGAGGACATTTCAGTTATGTCTAATTGTTGGTTTCACAAACAAAGTCACGGTGATTTCTTTGTGTGTGTATGCTTGCATTTTTGGAGTGCTTTCTTATGTGACCGTCAAGAAGTTTGATGAAGTGGAATTGTTGGGTCAAATGGTGCAAGCATTAACACTTTTTTTTTTTTTTTGAGACGGAGTTTCGCTCTTGTTACCCAGGCTGGAGTGCAATGGCGCGATCTCGGCTCACCGCAACCTCCGCCTCCTGGGTTCAGGCAATTCTCCCGCCTCAGCCTCCTGAGTAGCTGGGATTACAGGCACGCGCCACCGGGCCCAGCTAATTTTTTGTATTTTTAGTAGAGACGGGGTTTCACCAAAGCATTAGTACTTTTACAGATATTGCCAAAATGTAGGCCTCAAATCCCAGATGAATGGTTGAATTAGTTTGAAAGGCACAGTACTCCAACCCTACAACCTGACAATAGTCATCACAAATAAGCCTAGATTACCCTTTATTTTTGTAAATATCAACCCTCATTCATCTGTTTCTACAACAAGTAAATGCTTGATCACCTGAGAGCCATCTGACCACAATCATCACTGAGCTATACATTATTTATTGCATTTTAGAAGGAAAGAAACTTGTCTATTATTATTAGTCCTTTAATATGTTAGATTTGTGTACATCATATTCTAGAGATTCATAATTCAAAAATAATGTTAGCTTAGTCTCAGATGCAATGTTTTTATGAAAAATGCAAACTTTGACAGAAATAACCACCTAGGCACATAGACATTTTTCACTAATTCTTAAAATGTGTCAATGATACTTGGATTGAATACTTGTTTTATACAAAATAAAATGCTCCTTTCTAAATATATTTTCGGACTCAAATTTCTTTCACTGTTAGGATGTAGCTTGTGGATTTTTAGGTCAAATTAAATATAAAGTTAAGCAATGGAAAGTTCTTTAGGGAATGATTTAGCCCATTTCCTATGATCAAAGAAAGCTAGGGCACCAGGGAGGTCATATAGCTCATTGAACTTATGCAGTGTAACCTCAAGTTACCTTGGATGGATGCCAACTTACATTGTTAGAAATTTTATATGTGTTTTTAAATTTATGCCTCACTTTGAGATGTTGTTTTTCACATTTTAAGGGGCTTAGAAAGATTAAAGCTCCACTTGACAGTGATTCTCAAAGTGTGGTGTTATGACTAGCCTCAGCAGCCCCACGTTGGAAGTTGTTAGAAATGCACATTTCCAAGGGAAGTCACTGTCGCCAGAGTCGGATCCACTGCCACCGCCCAGATCCCTACACCTAGATTCCCGCACCTGCTGTTGGAGAAGACCTTCAAGCGGTGCCACACCTTCAAACAAAGAGTAGACAGTGTCTGACTTCTTCAAGAGCAGCATCTAGCCAAACTCCCAGTTATAACAGAAAGATACAAGGGTGAGAAGCATCTTCCTGTCCTGGATAAAATGAAGTCCCTTGTACCTGACCATGTCAACATGAGTGAGCTCATCAAGATAATCGAAGGCACGTACAGCTCAATGCTAATCAAGCCTTCTACCTGTCGGTGAATGGACACAGCACAGTGAGCATCTCCACACCAATCTCAGAGGTGTGTGAGAGTGAAAAGGATGAAGATGGATTCCTGTATGTGGTTTATGCCTCCCAGGAGATGTTTGGGATATTTACAAATTGCCTTTGACAAAAATGTTCCCAGACACTGTTTGTTAATGTTCTAAAACCTAAGTTTACATAAGGTATTTGGACATAGATTAGAGTAAGGTTATCCACAAAAACAAATGACATCAGGCAATGTATTTAACTCACTTTGACATTCCAGGAGTAAGAGGACTGTAAAATGGAGAGGACTTCTGCCACTGACAGGAGTTTCTCTTATGCTTCCTACCATATATGTTTGGAGATGATTAAAAAAAGTGAATAGAACCACGCAGAGAAGTCTACTCAATGACTTCCTTCAGTGGATAAAATGCAAGTTATTGATGTGACATAAGAGGCTTCCCAAGGAGGCAGGAACTCCCTTCCATCCTTGCCAGTATAAAGAACTCCCTCTCCCTCTTAAGCCAGAGATCGATAATCTGACTGCTTTCTCTTGTTCCCAAATAATCAGGGTTAGACACAACTAATCACCTCATCGTCAGTCTAGAGTGGCACTACAATCCAAATGGAAATTGTCCTCTTACCCACTACTTTCTCTGTTACTTAATATGAACCTGTTGGGTAAAGAGGCATGTCTGAATCATCACTGAATCCTCAGACCTTCCTGAAGGCATGTCGTATAGCAAGACACCCAGAATTTGTTTGCTGATGGTAAAAGGAGAATCTTGAGTATGAAATATGGAGAATATAGTCAGTAACTGTACCTAATACTTGATTAATATTCTCAAGATGGTCTCTCTGTTTGTTCCTGAGGGCCTATAGGCCATCATCAGTAGAATGAGAAGTGATGCTAAAAATTCATTCAATCAAATATGCATTATTTTCTATTTTTTCTCATTAGTTCATCCAATCCATTTGGAAGCTCTTTACAGAGCGAAATTAGAAAACACAATTCTATTAGCATATTATCTCAGTTTGTTCAGTTAGCTACTTGGTTGAGGCTTTTCAAGGTGAAGAGCAGAACTCTAAGAGGGACGCTGACTAGCAAAGAACCGCTTTTGAGATGGCTCAGGACACAATGCATAAAAAAGACTTGGAATAAGATGGGAACAGGGAATCACTTAATTTTCATTCAATTCAAGTAAATTAGCAAATATGTACAGAGTTTTAAAAGTTTAACACACAGATTATAAGCACATACACAGGTTGATAAAGTTGATAAGTATACACACACACACACACACACACTATACACACAAATATGAACCATCACACCTAACTGACACACCAACAATGCAGAGTGCACATGGTTTGCATAAACTACATGACAAATAAACCACCAATATACTGCCCACCACAGACCTCTCCAACATGACTCATTATCCACAGCACACCTCCCTGCCACACAGAGAAGTGATCTCCATTTACACTGCACACCCAAAATTACATTCATATCACATTTATATCACACACATCATATCTACTTGTCCATTTATAGAACTTTTCACATTACTCACATCATGTGTGCACAGGTATAGCTCATATTTACAAACACAATATTTAAACATTTACACACCGCAAACAGATGAGCCCTCAAAGTTTTGTCATGACCACGTATCTCATACACATTTGTATTCTACCTGACTCAAACATTCCATTTCCTGTATACTTAGTCCCCTGCTCTTCACAAGCTATACAGACAAACGTGATATGAGTCTCATGTCCCATTCCTTAAGGAGTCTCTCTCTGTCTCACACAGACACACACACACACATTTATACTCATAAACACTCATACACATATTCACCTGTAATGATGCTACTGGCAGTTTAACCACATGTAAAACAGCCCCTTGATAACAAGCAAGACTGATGGACATTTGAAAAAGATGGTTTTGCTGGGTGCGGTGTCTCACACCAGTAATCCCAGCACTTTGGGAGGCTGAGGCAGGTGGATCACAAGGTCAGGAGTTCTAGACCAGCCTGGCCAACATGGTGAAACCCTGTCTCTACTAAAAATATAAAAATTAGCTGGGTGTGTGGCAGGTGCCTGTAATCTCAGCTACTTGGGAGGCTGAGGCAGGAGAATTGCTTGAACCCTGGGAGTGGAGGTTGTAGTGAGCCAAGACTGTGCCTCTGTACTCCAGCCTGGGCAACAGAGTAAGACTCTGTCATGGAAGAAAGAAAGAAAGAAGAAGAAAGAAGAAAGAAAGAAAGAAAGAAAAGAGAAGAGAAAAGAAAAGAAAGAGAAAGAGAGGAAGGAAGGAAGAAAAAAAAGAAAAGAAAAGAAAGAAGAAAGAAAAGAGGGAGGGAGGGAAGAAAGGAAGGAAAGAAGAAAAGGCAGGAAGGACGGGAAAAAAAGAATAAGATAGTTTGAACAGCCATATGCCTGGTGCCAAATGTCTGAAGCATCCACATGTGTCTGGCTGAAGCTTCTTCCCTGCAGCATGCTCTCTGCTGATAGTTCATAAGAACATAGCAAGAACACATTGAAATATTATTTTTGTTGCTGTCAAACCATCACTCCCCTTCCTTATGCATTATAATTCACTGAACATGTCAAGGGAATAATGCTAGTTTTTGTAACCTTTTCTCAGGGTGGGGACGTTGAAGGTCTGAGAGGTGGTACAAAACTTCTGTAGTGTGATGTATTCAGGATGGGTCAGAGTTAGGGCAAAGATGACAGTCTGTCTTCTAGTCCCAGTAGACCAGTGATTCTCAACTGAGAGAGACTGTGATTTGCTGCCCAGAAGATATTTGGCAGTGTCTGAAGACAAGTTTTGTTGGTTGTTGTAACTCATGACAGGGTAGTTGCTACTGGCATTTAGTGGGTAGAGGCAAGAGATAGTTTTATACATTGTACAGTGCACAGAACACCTCTCACAACAAAAAATCATCTGGCCCAAAATGTCAACAGTGCTGAGATGGAGAAGCCCTTAGCTTGACTCCTGAGGCTTCTTGACAGTGGCGGGAGGAGCTGTGATCTGCCTGGCTTGGCACAGGCATACCTGTCAGGGGAAGACAGGGAATGGGTGGTTTGCTCTACTCTCTTTTTAGTGGGCCATCTGGGCATACAGCCTGGCTGAATTTAAAGGGCAGCGATAAGGTAGAGACATAAATGGCTTCTCCCTATTGACATTATTTCCACATGTGCCATCCATAGGCCAACCTTCTAAGAAATGGGTATTTTATTGAAACAGAAGGATGGAAACCCCTGAACATGAGCTCTTGCTGAGCTTATGAATGACTACTCTTGTTCTTAACATTACACGTTTTTTCTTCAGTAGCAATTAAAAAGAAACCAGAAAGAGAAAATATCAGTTTCTTGTTGCATGATGTAAATCAGGTAGACAGGCCTTCATGGTGCTGAAATACATCTCAGGGTCTTGCATTAATTCAATTAACAAGCAGGAGGGAAGACAGAGGCCTGCAAAGGTCCTGGCAGCCTTTCTTAACAAAGAGCCTGTCATTCTTCCGTCTGAATCCTCCCCATTGTCTTTGTTTTTTGGGCACAGAAACTGTTGGGAGTTTGGAGAAATGAATATTTTTATAGAATAAAAAAAAAGCTCGCTGTCATTTGGTTCATTAAAAAGTTTCTGTGAATGGTGATTTGTTCTTAGACCCAGATTTAAACCTGTGTCTCTTCTACGGTCTGCCATGAAGATGGTGGGATTCCTCGTCAAAAGATCGTTTCTGTGTTTCCTTCCTGGCAGTGGGAATGATTTGTGTCAAACCATCCACCTTCTCTGTTCTGGGCCTCTTAATGATAAGGACCCTCAGCAAGTATGGTTTACAAACCTGCCTTAGCATCCAAAGAACAGTGTAGTGTTTGGAAGGACCATCCAGGTTGATTCTCACAGTAATAAGATGGGTTACATTAATAATATTATCCCTATTTTATAAATGATGGAATGAACTAAAGGTGTGACTTGACCTTAGCCACTCAAAGTAGAGGTAGAGGGATTAAAATGCAGGTATGTAAGGAATTTGAGAAGAGTGCAACTAATTTCTTACATTCACAGGTTCTCAACATTACTTGCATACTGAAAATAGCAGGGAACTTTAAAAAATGTGATGCTTTGGTACCCAGAGATTGTGATAAATACCAAAAGGTTGGCTGGGCATGGTGGCTCATGCCTATAATCCCAGCACTTTGACAATTGGACAATGCTCTGAGGGCTATGACCATAATAAAACCACAGTCTGATCTTCGTGGATTTGGGAAGAGGTGGGAGGATAGGCATCTGTTTTCCTTGTTCCCCAGGAGCACGTGGCTGGTGGTAATCATATGAGGTAGACTGGGAATAATTAGAGTCCAGTATCCCTACACTTTTCTCTGGCCACTGTTCTATTGGGAGGCCGAGGCAGGTGGATCATGAAGTTAAGAGATCGAGACCATCCTGGTCAACATGGTGAAACCCTGTCTCTACTAAAAATACAAAAATTAGCTGGGCAGGGTGGTGCGCACCTGTAGTCCCAGCTGCTCAGGAGGCTGAGGCAGGAGAATTGCTTGAACCCAGGAGGCAGAGGTTGCGGTGATGAGATGGCGCCATTGCACTCCAGTCTGGGTAACAACAGCGAAACTCCGTCTCAAAAAAAAAAAAAAAAAAAAACAAACCCAATTACAACATGAGTGTCAGAGTTTTGATTGTAACATTCAGTCAATTTTGGGAATCACTGCACCAGATATTTACTACATTGCAGCTTGGGTAAAGAGGCCATGGGCTTCTAGGAATTATTGCAGTGGAATGTTCAAGACTTGAGTCCTAAAGTGTCTGACCTCAAAGTTCCTATTCTTTCCATTTGGTTCAGGAATCATCTCTGGCACCTGTTGGGCACCCTGTGCCTTACATAGACCTTTTAAGGCCAGCATCCCGTTTGATCCTCAGGAGCACTATGCAAGATCAGCAGGGCGAGATCATTGTTATTGTTGTGTTAGTTAAGAAAGTTTCAGTGTTTTCAGTTTTCAGAAAGAGGTTCTGGCTTTAAATCCTATTCTTTTCATTCTTTGCCCCTGAACTTCAAACACCACGCTGTTAATTAGACAATGCTCTGAGGGCTGACTATGACCATAAAGCCACAGTCTGATCTTCATGGCTTTGGGAAGAGGTGGAAGGATAGGCATCTGTTTTCTTTGTTCCCCAGGAGCACGTGGCTGGTGGTTGGTAATCAGATTAGGTAGACTGGGAATAATTAGAATCCAGTATCCCTACCGTTTTTTCTGGCCACTGTTCTATTCTAAGGTGACCCAACAATGATACTGATTGAATCTGAGAAGGAAGGGGCTGAGGGTGCAAGTCTGTGGTCAACCAAGTGATTAGCTTCTAAAGGGAATACGATCTGTAAGAAAGAAAAGCAGAAAAGCTGCGTATGCAGTTTACAATAAGAATGTAATTGAGACAGGGAGAACTTGAGTGACCAAACTACCTTCAAGGTCAGAACTTGTTGGTTTTCCAGATCTATAGGGAGGCCACGTGGGTTGGAAATCAGATCATGGTGAAACAATTCAGTGCTGAGGACCAATGGGTTTTACTAAATGGTTCTCAGTTGTCCTTTTGCTTCTCAACTTTCTTTATTAGACCCTGTGTGTGTCTTCATCTGAGATTGTCAGGAGTGCAGGGAATTGGGCGTAAAATCTGTTGGATACATTTGAATCCTCCCCCAAGGTAAACATTGGACATATTTGGAGCAGTCCAGTATCTTTAGAAAATTCTAAGTGATGATAAGTTACAAAACAGAATTACCATATTTTACTCTCTAAGTCTGAACTCAATTTTCCAAACTTCCTTGAGGCTAGGATATGGAGGATACGTGAGCTTGGCTCTGCCAGTCAGATGCATTCAACTGCCAACTTGGGGCAGGCACCACCCAGAATTCATGTTGCCATGAGAGTAGTGGCTGAGGGACCCAGATTTCAGAAACAACATTTGTGACATTTCTGTGGGTTCTAAATCAGCAGCACAAACCAAAAGACTGGCTTTCAAGAGAGGAAGCCATGGAGCATTCACTAGAGCTGCCCTTAAGTCATTTTAACATTGGACAGTGTTGTCAACCTCTCAGTGGGACTTGCTTACTCTCAGATACCCAGGAGCTCTTTATATTTTTGTCCAAATTATTATTGTTATTGTTTTCTGCTTTCCTTAGCAATGGTGGTTTCTGTTGATTGGCATTAGAGGACCCTGAGTGACAGAGAAACTGGTACCAGAAGTGGTTCTGGCATTAGAGCCTAAAAGCAATGGCAGCATGAAACTGGTTTTCTTGACTAGTTGAGCCTAAGGATAGTGAGGGGCAGCCAATGTGAGGAGGGCACTTTGGAAATTCATGGTATAATGCCACAAACTTACCAATCAAATAATTGCCTAAGCCTACCAGGAATGTGAGAAAGACTGAAACCAGGACTCAGGAAACCAAGAATTTCAGAATAAATAAATAGAATGAGGACTGAAAGGGCAGGCTGGTCCCTTCCAACTGTGCTGAAACACTTAAAGGAAAAGATTGACACAGGAACAGAAAACCAAACAGCACATGGTTTTCACTCATAAGTGGGTGTTGAACATGAGAAAACATGGACACGGGGAGGGGAACATCACACACCGGGGCCTGTCAGGGGTCAGGGTGGTGGGTGGGGGGGATAGCCGGGGATGGGGGGATTGGGGAGAGATAACATTAGGAGAAATACCTAACGTAGATGACGGGGGAATGGATGCAGCAAAGCGCCAAGGCACGTGTATTCCTATGTAACAAGCCTGCGTGCTCTGCACATGTACCCCAAAACTTAAAGTATAATAAAAAAAGAAAAAGATTGACAATTTTAAATGTAAATTCTTTTCTTAAGTCAAAGTCAGAGGACCAGGGACTTTCTAAGCCTATAATAAAATGATCTTTGTTCTCCCAGTTGCGGTATTAAGGTGACAAAAATCAAAATTAAATGACAGCTGAATGACAATGTTGGTAGAATTCTACAACTTGCCTCGTTGTGCATGTGAAGGTTAGGGCATTGATTAGGGAAGAGTGGTCCATTTCCTTCAGATTCACACCACACACACCCCCAGGACCGGGTCAGGGCTGGTGAGGTGAGCTAGGCTTTGGGGTATAAAATTTAGGAGAAGCTCACTCTAAAGGTTTTTAAAGCACTTCCTTGTGTCAGCATAGTCCTGTCTCTCCTGCTGAACTAGATAGGCTCCATATGGGAGAATTTTAAGCAGTGAGGTACCAGGAAGGCTGAAGTCCACTGCACTGCCCTTGATAGGAGAAAATGAGTCCTTTCCTTTTCTTTTGTTTTTGCATCCTTGGAACTATAGTTTTGACAATTCCAGGGGCTCAGTCCAAGCTTCTGAATTAAATTGCAGGACAGCCTGACCACACAGGCTTTGAATTTTCTTTAAAAAATAAGACAGAGGGATGGATGTAGCAAGCCACCATGGCACGTGTATACCTATGTAACAAACCTGCACGTTCTGCACATGTACTCCAGAACTTAAAATATAATAATAAGAAAAGAATATCATGAATTTTAAAAAAGTTAAAATAAACTACTTTTTATTCTTTAATTGACACACATTTAGCAGTATCAATCAAATACATTGTGCGGTGCTTTTTGCTTTTTAAAGAAGTAAGCACAAATCCTGGATGGCTGAAGTAAAGCTAGGCAGCATTGGCATAGCAGAGGGGCTAGAGCAGCAGTGAAACATCAGGTCTTCAATCAAAAACAATGCTCATCAGTAGGGACATTTGAGAAATCTGTTCAAAGGGTCACAAAATGTATTGCTGTAGCTGCACTGCAATTAGGTAAAAGCAAAGAGAGCAGGAAGTAGCTTTTAGATGAAACAATAATGACAAATAAAAGCACATGTTTCACTGGATGGGAGTCTCAGCAATGCAGTATGTGTCACTTTCATTGACACAGCATTAAGCCATTTCTACCCATTGAGTTGGAAATAATAAGAATTATTTTTCTCAACAAAGCCTCTTATTATGTTGTATTTGGCTTATGGTCTTTCAGTGGTTCCTAAATGCTATATAATTAAAGGAGCCTCATGGTCTCAAAAGGACTACTTTCTTATTCCAACTTCAGCACTGGGACACTTTCATGAATTCCTTGTAAAAATAAGTATGCTTTTCTCTGCACAACTCTTGCAGTTTTTAAAAAGGCTTATAGAGGTATAATTAATATACCAAATTTACACATATTTGATATATACATTTTGATGAGTTTGGCATATGAATATGTCCATGATGTCTTCGATATAATCAAGGTACTGAACATGGCCATCACCTACAAAAATTGCCTTTCATTCTTTGTGTGTGTGTGTGTGTGTGTGTGTGTGTGTGTGTGTGTGTGTGGTAAAACACCTAAAATGGCATCAACCATCTTTGCATATTAAGTACCCAATACCATGCTTTAAACCATAGGTACTGTGTTCTACAGCAGATCACTATAACTTACTCATCTTATACAACTGAAACTTGGTACTCATTGGACAGCAACTCCCCATTTTTCCCTCCTTCACAGTCTCTGACAGTCACCAACAATTCTGCTCTCTGCTTCTATGAGCTGAGTGTTTTAGACACCTCAAATAATTAGAATTATAAAATGTTTAGTTCCCAAAATTATAGTAGTCGGAAATTTACCCTCCAGGCAGCAGGCTGAAAGTCTTTTATTGGGAAATCTTACCAGTTCAGGCAGAAAGGACTTTCCTCACTGAAATGGTGGTTGCCAGTGAAATGGTCCTACCACGTAACCCAACAGTGAGGCTCACAACCAACAAGGACTGCTCATGTCAGTCAGTGCCTCTAATTATCTTTTTACAGTTCCATTCCCAAACATGAACAGATAGACATGGTTGATCAGACAGAAAAATCAGTGCCAAAACCCAACACAATTTAAAGATGCTAAGTGATGGAAGAGACGATGCTAGGAGGAAATAAAGTAAAGGAATGAACGCCTATCAATATCACAGAAATGGAAGAAGATATGACAACCCTAAAATGAGAAACATATATCTAGAACAAAGAGAGACTTACAGAATAAAAAAGAACTCTTAAGAAAAAAAGAGAGCTGAAATAAGAAAAATAATCAAACAAATACGTAATATAGGAAGATTATAAAAATAGTCTAGAAGGCCCAAAATAAAAATAATAGAAGTTTCTTAAAGTACAGAGAAAAGAAATTGAAAAAATTACATACTAATTCAAGAACATTTGTCAGAATTAAAAGATACGAATTTTAATCTTGAGGAACACACTCAGACCCCAGAAAAAAAAACAGAAAAATACAGAAATTCCAAGGGACATTAGAACTGTTTTATATCAATGGCACTAAAACTTCCGAAGTTTCCAAAGAAAATTAAAGCAGGTCATATTCAATGTGTCACAAACCAAAAAGACTTTAGCTTTCTTACAAACAACACATTAAGATTAAAGCCAACATACAGAGCCTTCAAAATTCTGAAAGAACGTTATTTATCATTTTAAACCTAGATTTCTATATCCAGCCAAACAAGCATGTAAGTGTAATAAGCATTTTCAGACAATCTCAAAACAAAATAAAGCCAACCAACCAACCAAGCAAAGACTTCCCACTTTTTCATAGATGTTCCTAGATGTGCTGGAGAAAGCGCCAGTGTAGACCTACCTTAGCTACAGCACACAAGGAGATATGACACAGGATAAAGTCAGGAGAAAACCTCAAGTTGACAGTAAAAGGAGATTTTAGAAAGACCACCATGTGTCAAATGAGGAATGCCAGACCAGACTGGGGATAGTCAGAAAAATCCTGCAGAAATTCTTTAGGAAGTTAAACTGATAACATTTCTGATGTACCTGTAAAACTTTTAAAAGGAAATTAAGACAATGATGAGTTTGGGATCGAATTTTTAAAAGAACATAGGAAACTAAAAATCATACACAAATAGGAATATTAATTTTAAGTAAAACAATAAAAAATTCCTGTAGGAAAGGAAACGATTCTAATTTTTATATGGGTCAGTGGTAAATAGATATTCATAAGAATGAGAAGGTTCAATGTTGCTAGAACCATTGTCTCTGGTTACTATACCTGCTTTTGTAGTGGGCTGGGGACTGGGTTGGGTACATACTTGTGGTTGGACTGGAGAGAAAGAGAGCAAAATAGTGAAATTTAAATAGTTGATCCTTAGATTGCAAATATACATATATAATTTAGAAACATGGAAGTAATGCCAAAATAAGCAGCAAAAAGAAGCAGAAGTAATTGATTCAGGGAAGGGGAGATGTGGGGTGCTTTGAGTACTCCATTTTTTCTTTTTATCATTTTTTGAGAAATAAGGGTGGAGGCAGGGAGAGCCACCAGAAAGCATGTATGGTGGTGCAGGAGAGAAATCATGAAAGCTAAATAAGAAAAGAGAGCTTAGAGAGGAAGAGGTTGGCTGGAGAACCATCTAGATGGGACATTCTGATTGCTCATCTGTAACTGAGGAAAAGGAGAAACAAGAATCATCCCTGTGTGTCTAACAAGGGAGAACAAGTGCTGCTCCCAGCAGAGACGAAGCTCTGGACAGACTAAGGGAAACAGTGAGGGAATGACGAACTGAATTTCGGGCTGCTGTGTTCCTTCTGGAAAGAACGATTGACTCCAGTGCATGACACAGTGGCACTCTATCCCACAACATTGATCAGGAAAGCACAGGGGTGGCTTAGATGACACCTCTCTGAGTTCCTGAATGAGGAGAATGTGGAACAAAAAGCCTGAGCTGAATATGTTGTGAGTGAGATTTTAGTTGTGTCACGTTGCAGAGATTGTGGAGCTATTATCTCAGTCTAATTGCTACATAAGAAGGAATAAAATACAGGTACTTTTCTCCAGACTCCTGAGACCATTGGTTCTATGTCTTAGTCCAACTGTTTCTACTTCTCTGTTACTCTGTTATTTTACCTGGAAAATGAATGCACTACTTACTGTATTTCTTTGTGGTGAAGTTAGTTACTGCCTATGAAGCATTTAGAACAGTGCCTGGAGCATTATTATTGACATTATGCTATTTTAACAAATACAAGTTCATGTTACAGTGGAGTACAGTGGGAACCATGTAGTGTGAGTGGAGGCAGCTGAGCTTTTAGGTGAACCAGTCTCTAGCTCAACTCCATCATTGGCTTTCAAGAGAATGCAATGCTGAGCTAGACAAGAAAGTTAACCTCTCCCTACACTGAAAAGTGAAAGAAGAGGTTAAGTTTCTTGTCTAGCCCAGCATTACATTCCCTCAAAATTCATAACTGAATCCTGTACTCTGGCCATCTTGGGATGATATGAGAGAAACAAAGTGAGAGATGCAACTGGAGAGTACATTACTGTGTATATTAGTCTGTTCTCACACTGCTATAAAAAGATACCTGAGACTGGGTAATTTACAAAGAAAAGATGTTTACTTGTTGCACTGTTCTGCAGGCTATATGGTAAGCATGATGCTGGCATCTGCTTGGCTTCTGGGGAGGCCTCAGGAAACTGACAGCAGTCATGGCATAAAGTGAAGGGGGAACAGGCGTCTTACATTGTGGGAACAGGTACAGGAAGGAGCAATAGGGGAGGTGCCACACATTTTAAACAACCAGCTCTCACTCACCATCATGAGAACCACATCAAGGAGATGGTACTATTAATTAATAGCATTAATGAGAATTCTAAACCATTAATGAGAATGCTACCCCTGGGATCCAATTACTTCCCACCAGGCCCCACTTCCAACATTGGGGATTACCATTCCACATGCGATTTGGGCAGGAGACACAGATCCCACCCTTTCACCATGTCTTCATTCTAGGCTGGGGTGGTGGGTGGGAAGAAAGACCTTGCTTGGAGATGGAGTGTGGTATAGGTGTCCCACCAGTATTTGAGGACAAGAGACTAAAGGTTTTGTGTTCATGCTACAGAGTCACATGTTTTGTGTTTTTCCATGCAGTGAGTGGCTTGGGTCCTGGATACCCTCTCTCCCCTCACACAAAAAGTCCAGTGCATAGAAAGGTAGCAAAATGAAATAGGAATTTATAACTTCTTAAGACTTGAATATAAGAATGTTCCATTTTTTTCTTTTATTAAAGAAGGCAAATAATATTTTACATCGGATGCTCCTTATGTGATCTGGGGGCCTGTCCAAACCATAATGAACAGTTGTGAGCAACAAAGGAAGCAATTACGGTTCTTGCCCTGTGGGATACATTTAAGCAGGGATTTATGGCTATCAGCCTGGCTCGGAAGTCCACTTCTCTTCATCTTTCATCCACCAGAAAAATTGCCATAAGCAATTCTTAGTCACTCTTCTTCCTGCCAGCCTTTGTGTTGGAGCATCACTCATTCTTCATTTATACCTGGCACCTGTCCTAAAAGGATTTAAGTTTGCCAGCCACAACAAAAACTACAATCCTAAAAATACGATTGGGAGCATTCCAAACAGCTCCCACACCATTAAAACTCAATAGCAGTGCCTACTGAACACTTCCTTTGTGCTAGGCTATATGTTCAATGTGTTATATGTATCATCTAATTTATTTCTCAGCATATCTATAACAAAGATGTTACCAAACTTGCTTTGTGTGTAAAGAAACTGAGGATCAAAGAGACATGTTAAGTGGCTCACGTTTGCATAGTTCAGGTTTGACCTTGACTCTATTCTCTCAACCTGTCCTCTGTTTATATTGGATCATGTGCTGGATAAGTACTGGCCTTTGGGCAAGTTACACAATGATCATGTGTCTTAGTTTCTTTGTCTTTCAGTAGCCACCTTAAAGTGTATTGTCAGGATTACATAAATTTTAATAAAATATAAGATATTTATATAAATACTCAATAAATGTTAGCTATTATTTTTGTTCTTCCTCCCTTACTCCTCTTTTAGTAGAGGTAGCTCTATTTCATCATTATGTATACTGAGTTCTTGATTCACAGCAGACACTGGTATATATAAGACAAAATCCTCACTCTACAGTTACCCTTTTTTCAGCTTTTGCCCTGGGACAGAGAAGCTCCTCTTTTCCAGAGATTTGAGCAATTCAGCTTCTACTTCTGTTTGAGAAAAACAAAGAAAAATTAACTATCTGAAACCTAGCAAACAGAACTAGATTTTAAAAATGGTAATAGAATATCATGGCATTTGTCCAATCAGCCCCAACACAAAACACACTGCAAAATCAGATGATCTCCTGTCTGTATTTCCTGTAAAAATCTGTTACATACCTTGGGTAATTTTAGAAACAGAATTAACTTTCAATTTGTTGGCACATTGCTGAGGAGAAAAAGTAGAGAAAAATGAGACATTCAAATTAAATTAGCCTCCGATATTGATATTCAACCTCACTGTCGAGCACATGGTGTCCATACACCCACAGAGCCAAGAGTTAATCAAATTCCCAATAATAAAGCATCTTTCTTCAGGTTGAACTGATTATTCATTACTAAATGAAACTGGGTGGAAAAACCACCCAGTGTCCTAAATACACTTATGCAAATAGACATATATACCAGCTACCACACTTCACTGGCTTTAGGAAATACTCTCTATTGGGGAGCCTGTTTGCTCTAAATTAAAGGCCCTTGTTATAAAGTTCTGACTTCTTCCCTGCCCTCAAGATCTACACGGTGTGGTCCAGGGACACATGGAAAATTCTGTCACTGAGTGAGCATGTGGCAATGAGAAAGTATGCAAGCTGTAATACAAGGTCAAGAAAATGAAGACATGCTCCAGGCATGCAGGAGGCTTCTTAGTGAAGGGACTGAGGCTGGAAGAAGGAAAAGAAGACACCAGTTTAGGCAAGGAGGAGTGTTAGCTCAGCTTGCTTTCCTAACAGCAAAGAAGAAGAGAACTCAAACGGTTTCTAGTTGGTATGACAAATCTCTTGGGCTGCCCCCACTCTCACCCCAATAGAAGAGAAAGAGACATTTTACTCTTTCCATTGCTTGGGAAACTTTGCCTAACAAAATAATTTTGTATCTCAAATGAAAACTTCTACTTGCCTTTCTGTGGCATGATTTTCTTTGGACCTACCCTTTGGTTCAGCAGATTTGCTGTCTCCTTAACTCTCAGCTTCCAGAGTAGTGCCATCCTTGACCTGGCTGTTTAAATATCAAGTTTTCTCCCCCTAATCTCACTTCTCAGTATTCCTGGATCGAGTGACTGGATCTTGTCCATGAAAGACAAGACCTGCCTTTTCTGTGTGCTTCAGTCATATTCTTCTGTATTGCAAATTAGGTGGCTAGTGCATCTAGGAAATGCTATTATCTCACCTTCTATTGAGTCTTTAGACAGTAATGAGGTTTGGCATTAGTCATGTCCATCTCTGAGTTCCAGATTCTTGATATTTTCAGGTCCAAACCACTGCTACACTTAGATGTATGAGATAATCACTTATGAGCAAAATGATTAGCTGAATGTATGGGCTAATCACATAAAATACTTTAATAACACTACTAGCTTTCATTTAAAGATTGCCCTTGAAGTCCAATCATTCATCCTCTAGTTTGTGTCTCAATTCACCAATCAACTTAGATTAAGATCCTCCTCTACTTAGATCCTCACCCCAACCCCACCTGATCAAATTTAGGCATTCTCAGCTTGGATCTGGGAGCAAGACTATAGCCAATGTGTCATATTCACAGACCACCCATTCACTTCCTATTAACACATTCGTTTATTATAACTAAGAAATTTGTTCTGCTACAATACATGGTCACAATGATGCCAAACTCTGAGCTTTGTAATCTCCTTTTTATTTACAATTTTAACTGTATCTGCATACAAAACTACAGGTTTGAAAACTACATACCTTAGTTTCTTGGGGCTGATTATGTTTTGAAATTGTTATTTTTTAATGTTGAAATTAAAGAATGGGTATAACATAACATTTGCTCTCAGGGATCTGGGCTAGTAAGCACAGCAATATTCTTGACATGAACTTACAATATTTGCAACAAGCGGAATGAGTAAAATTTATAAGGAGCCTCTTGCCAGACTAGATTAGATATTCCCACTAAATAGGAAAAGGCCAAGTTAAATTGTCCCATTAGGTGGTTTTGCCAAAAGCTTTTAGTTTTCAAAACTGTGGCTAAGGGACTTAGGGCCATATTAGCATAATTGTTACTGTTGAATCCATCACTATTTTGTTGAGCTCTTTCTAGGGGTTGTGCAGCGTTCCATGGACCTCTCATGGAGTGGTAGTATTGCCATTTTACTGATAAGGATGTTGAAGTTCAAAGAATGACAAAGATTTCCTTACACACAAATTACTCTGGCCTCCTTGATTTCAGAGTCGCTACTCTGTGTACTTTATTTAATTAATTACTTTATTTATTTTTGTCTGTCTTCCCTTTTTTCTCTTTTTTTTTTAAGAAAGAAAAGAAAAGGAGTGAAGGAGAGGAAGAAAGAGGAAGAAAAAGAGGGAGAGAGAATGGGAATGTTGCTTTATTCTAAAAATGTGTATAATAATAATGGCCAAGCAATATTTTGTGTATTTAAGGTGGAGAATGTATATTTTGTGTATTTAAAGTGGAGAGCTCTATAAATATTTATTGAGTTTACTTGTTTGTTCTGGATCTGAGTTCAAGTCCTGGATATCCTTATTAATTTTCTGTCTCATTGAGTCTAAATCTCTTTATGAGTCTTATGTATCTGGGTGTTAGGATCGTTAGCTCTTATTGTTGCATTGATCCTTTTACCACTATGTGTTTGTGGCTTTGAAATCTATTTTATCAGATGTGAGAATTGCAACTCCTGTTTTTATTTATTTATTTATTTTTTCTCTCCATTTGGTTGGTAAATCTTTCTCCATCCCTTTGTTTTGAGTCTTTATATATCTTGGGATGTGAAATGGGTCTGGATGTAGCATACCGTTAGGTTTTGGCTGTATCTTTCGATTGGGGGATTTAGTCAACTTAAATTTAGGGTTACTGCCATTTGATGTTAACTGGCTATTTTATCCATTCGTTCATTGTAAATTCTTCTTTATGTTGATGCTCTTTACTTTTTGGTATATTTTTGGAAAGGCTAATACTGGTTGTTCCTTTCTATGTTTAATGCTTCTTTCAGAAGCTCTTGTAAAGCAGGCCTGGTGGTAATAAAATATCTGAGTACTTGCTTGTTCATAAAAGATTTTATTTTTCCTTCAATTGTGAAGCTTAGTTTGGCAGGATATGAAATTCTGAGCTGAAAGTTCTGTTCTTTAAGGATGTTGAATATCGGCCCCCACTCTCTTCTGGCTTGTAGGGTTTCTGCTGAGAGATCTGCTGTAAGTCTGATAGGCTTCCCTTTGTGGGTAACCTACCTTTCTCTCTGGCTGCCCTTAGTATTTTCTCCTTCCCATTTCAACCCTGGTGAATCTAACGATTATGTGCCTTGGGGTTGCTCTTCTTGAGGAATATCTTTGTGGTGTTCTCTGTATTACCTGGGGTTGAATATTGTCCTGCTTTGCTAGGTTGGGAAAGTTTTCCTGAATAATATCCTGAAAAGTATTTTCCAGCTTGGATTCATTCTCTCCATCACATTCAGGTATACCTATCATACGTAAATTAGGTCTTTTCACATAGTCCCATATTTCTTGGAGACTTTGCTCATTCCTTTTTATCCTTTTTTCTCTATTCTTGTCTTCTCATTTTATTTCATTAAGTAGGTCTTCGACCTCTGATATCCTTTCTTCTGCTTGATCACTTTGGCTATGCAAACTTGTGCATATTTCACTAAATTCTCCTGTTGTGTTTTTCAACTCCATTAGTTCATTTATATTCCTCTCCATATTGTCTATTCTTGTTAGCATTTCGTCAAACCTTTTTTCAAAGTTCTTGGTTTCTTTACATTGGGTTAGACCAAGTTCTTTTAACTCCCAGAAGTTTCTTATCATCCACCTTCTGAAGCCTACTTCTGTTAATGAAACACAGTCTAATTCCATCATGGCTTGTTCCATTGCTGATGAGGAACTGTAATCCCCTGTAGAGGGAGAGGCGTTCTGATTTGGGGTATTCTCAGCCTTTTTAGGCTGGTTTCTTCCCTTTGTTATAAATTTATCCATCTGTCATCGTTACGATTACTGCCTTTCTAATTAGGTTTCTGAGTGGACATCCAGTTTATTGATTCCCAGTGCTGGAATCTGAGCAACCCACTGTGCCGGCCAAAACAGCAGCGATAAGACTGATGGTGCTCTTCTGCCCGGGAATCTTCTCCTGTTTACTCTGCACAAAGAGCTGCTGCACCGAGGCACCAGCAAAACTGCTGCGCCGGCCACAAGAGTTGCGCTAGTCACCCATGGGGCTCCTCCACTGGGAATCTTCTGGTCCGTGAGTGACAAAAATTCGTCTGAAAGTGTGGCATCCTCTCGTTCTCTGCACTTTCACTGGGAGCTACAATGCCAAGCTGTTAGCCATCAGCCATCTTGGATCTCTTCCCATCAGGAATGTAAAGTTTGTCTGTGTAAAGTACTGTGTAAAGTTTGTCTGTTTAATGTAAAGTATTCTGTGTACTTTAACACATTGCATAACTTACATTTCTGGGAATCTTAATTTTGGGTTGTTCTCACTTTCAGAAAGTCTTTTGCCCCAAGCTGCAGCTATTTCCTTAAGGAAAAAGGGTCATAGTTTTTTCTTCTGACAAAGTAATGGAGCTAAAAGTCTTTTTTTTTTTTGGCCAAGTTTTGCTCTTGTTGCCCAGGCTGGAGTGCAATTGTGTGATCTCAGCTCACTGCAACCTCTGCATCCCGGGTTCAAGCAGTTCTCCTGCCTCAGCCTCCCAAGTAGTTGGGATTACAGGCATGTGCCACCATGCCTGGCTAATTTTTTATTTTTAGTAGAGATGGGGTTTCTTTATGTTGGTCAGGCTGGTCTTGAACTCCTGTCCTCAGATGATCTGCCAGCCTCAGCCTCCCAAAATACTGGAATTACTGGTGTGAGCCACCACACCTAGCACTAAAAGTCTTTTCTAAAACCTCACTACAGAACAAGGTATACAAATAAATCAAGCCTATAACTCAAGATCTGACCACCAAAACTTCATTTAATTGATTCCTTATCTGTCTCAAACTGTAGAATCTGCCAGAATATTCGCATGCCCTTAGATTTTCTGTCCTGACTGCCCTTTTACACATTCATTTATTTAGCACTTCTTTACTCAGTACCTAATATGTGCCAGGAACTGTGTGAGGCCCTGAACAGTGAACAAAACAGACAAAATTCCTGCTTTCATGAAATTTATGGTGGGGAGGAGTAAAAATTAAATTAAGTATGTGTGTGTGTGGTTAGGTGTTAAAACGTCATGAAAAAGTTAAAGTCAGAGGGGGCACAGGGATGCTGAGAGGTTGCAATTTTATTTTATTTTATTTTATCTATTTTAAGATGGAGTTTCACTCTTTCACCCAGACTGGAGTGCAGTGGGTGTGATCTCAGCTCACTAAAACCTCCACCTTCTGGTTTCAAGAAATTCTCCTGCTTCAGCCTCCAGAGTAGCTGGGATTACAAGTGCCAACCACCATGCCCAGCTAATTATTGTATTTTTAGTAGAGATGGGATTTCGCCATGTTGGCCAGGCTGGTCTCGAACTCCTGACCTTGTGATCAGCCTGCCTCAGCCTCCCAAAGTGCTGGGATTATAGACATGAGTCATCATGCCCAGCCTCAATTTTAAATAACTTATTCTTGGAAAGTCTCACTGAGAAAGAGACATTTAAAGAGGAAGAAACAGCAAGCATCAAGACGCCAAAGGAGAAGAAGTGTACATGCAGCCTGAGAAAGAGTAAGGAGGCCAGCAGGGCTGAACAGAGTGAGAGGGAAAGTAACATGGGGACAGAGAGCTGAGGAGGGGTCCAGGCAGAGGTTGTCCTCTATTCTGAGTGAAATAGGGACCATTGCAAGGTTTTGAGTAGATGGGTATCTGCAAAAGCTAGAGGTGAGCGAGGGCAGAACCAGGAGGGCAGTGGAGCGAACCTGTCCTGGAACCACCTGCTTGACACTTTTCACCCTGCAGGCAGGTCCTTGGTCCACAAGTAGGATTCAGCTTGAATTTCCAAGCCCGTGTTCAGAATCTGGTTTTGGTGATATGAGAGGCAATTGGGAGATGGAAGGCAGGCGACACAGATAATGGGGAAACAACAGTGGGTATTTGCTGTATGCCTTCAATGCCAGCTGGTGTGAAGGATATCGTTGATCTAGGATGGCTAAAAGGACCTAATAAAAGGGAGACCTCTCCTTTCATAGCTTACTAAAGTGAGTCAGGGAAGGTAAGGAGAAATAAAATAAAGTGATGAGGTGCCGTAATAAAATGTCAAAGATGTATTTTCCATTTGTTCAACAACCACAGCAGAACTAGGATAGCCACATAGTTGAAGGCAGCAGGAGGTTGTGGGAAAATCGCAGGTTTGGAATCAGAATTGTGATGAGTTCTGGATCCACCATCACTGGGCAGGACACCTAGGACAAGTGTAAGTCAGGGTCCTCCTAACAAACAGAAGCAATAGGATGTATTTGGGTATAGAAAAAAATGGGCTTGTTCTGAGGGACTGGTTCCTGTGAATGTGCAGGCTGGGAAGCCCCATGATCTGCAACCTACAAACTGGAGGCCCAGAAAAGCCACTGGTATAGTTCTACCACAAACATGAAAGCTTGAGGACTAGGAGAGCCATTCATGTAAGTGTCTGTCTGAGTCAAGACCTGAGAAACGAGGAACAGGGGTACAATGTCCAAGGGCAGGAGAAGATGGATGTTCAGCTCAAAAAAAGAGAGTGATTTGCCCTGTCTCTACTGTTTTGTGCTACCTGGGTCCTCAATGGATTCGATAATGCCTATTTGCCCTAGTGACAGTTATATTCTTTACTCATCTACTAATTCAAATGCTTGTCTCTTCTAGGAACATCCTTGCAGACATACTCAGAAATAATGTTTTACCAGCTATCTGGACATCTCTTAGCCCAGTTAAGATGACACATAAAATTAACCACAGAGGCTACTTCTTTACCCTATTTGAGTCTTGATTTTTGTGTATGTCTACGGAAATCACCATCATTAGTATTTTTGAATGAACTATAATATTGCATTTCACTAACTTATAAATCCCATGAGCTACCTTGCTGTTACTCAATGAATGTAATCATTATTATTAATATTAATCATTTAGCCCAGAAGTCTGTTCATTACAGGAAGGGTCTTATGAGGCCATCTCTTTCTTCTTGGGAAAAACCTTAAAGCCTGAAGAATGTCTTTCAACAGTTTTTTTTTCCTTAGTAAATTATTATAAAGCCTTTGACCATGAATGTATTCAGTATTATTCTTGAGAGCTTGTTTTTCATTTTTACCTAGAAAATAATTCAGTTCTGAGGTGAACATCTGATCTCCCAAGAGTATGAGTTTCTTAATGTGTTAAGGAAGCAACAATTATGTTTTCTGAGCCTCTTTGACATCCCTGCTGGTCACACTCCATAGCTTCATATGCATGTAAATTTGTAATCCAACGTAGTTCACAGTTTGCTTTTATAAAGAGTAACACTTAGGGCCAGGTGTTGTCTGTAGAATTCTATGGAGGCTGCCTTGTGTGTTGCAAAATGGGTGTAGCATTGAAGGCTGGACAGACTGAATTGAAAGTCTGGCATGTCAATTTAGTTGTAATACTATTGCTTTCTAGCATGTGAATCAATTGTTCTCAAGGAATTACAACTTCTTCATTTATAGAATCAGAATAATAATACATACTAAGATGAAAGTTTTGAGGATCAAATAAAAGTAAACTATACATAAAGAGATATCTACAAACATATAAAAGTGTATTCAAAGGAGTTCTTATAAATTAGCTCAGAAAATATAGATTATTCAATAAATAAGGTTGAGACAATTAGTTAACTATCTAGAATGACAAAGTTGGATCTGTAACTCATATTATAGATGAGAATAAAATTAGGAGAAATTAAACATTTAAAAATAAAAAGTAATGAAAATATAAATATGCTAGAAGAAAATTTTTATTCATTCAATAAATATTTATGAATGCCTACCATGTGTCAGGCACTTCTAAGTGCTAGGAGTGTAATCATGACCAAAAGAAACAAAATCACTATTTCTTATAGTCTTGTAGAGTCGGACAAACAGAAAGTAAACAATAAATAAAAAAACGTGAATAAGTAAAATGAATAATTGCTATAGAGAAATAAAACAGAGCAAGACAATAGGGACTACTTAGTGTGGCAGGTCACACTTTTAAATGAGATATATTGGACATATTGCCTGGAGTAATTTATAGATTCAATGCTATCCCCATAAAAAAAAAGAGAGATTATTATGGAGGTCTTTGAGGAGAAAGTGCTATTTGAGTCAACACCTGAAAGAGGTGTGAAATTGAGCCTGTAGTGATTTGGAAGAAGAATGCTCCAGGCAAAAGAAAGAGAAAATGCTGAGGTGGGAGAAGTACTTTATGATCTTGAAGTGTGAAAAAAATTTTAAACTATGACTCAAAATCCAGAATAATCACTGATACAAAAAAAGTCAAATTTTTTACACTGCAAAAAATATACAAATGAGAAACTAGGGAGAAAATTTTATTTCACTTTATAGACTAAGGGAGGGAATCCTTAATACACAAATGATATGAATGAAGAGTTCAGCGAAATGTTCTTAAATCTGTGTAAAGGTGCTTAGGATCCCTCACCACAGACACATAGAGGTCAAAACCATATGGAGTTGCTATTTTTGCCTATTACATAGTCAAAGACTGTAAAGGTAGCTAATATACTCTGCTGAAAAAAAAATGTTTTGTGGGGGAAACAGACCCTTTTACATATTGCTTGTAGAATTATAGAATCCTGGATGATACTGCTGTATATATAAAAATTATAAATTCATGATATTTTGTCCATAAATTCTACTTCTGGGAATTTGTTTTAGAGTATAAATTACTCATGTGCAAGATGATTTACATATATGATTAGTCACTACAGCATTGTTGTTACACAGAATAGAAAACCATCTAAATATTTATTAATAGGGTACTAGTTAAATCAACTATGGTACTTCCATAGAAACAAATTCTAAATTGTAAAAGAGAATATGAAAAACTTTTGCTTGGAAATATCTCTAAAATATGTTCTTTTTTAAAAAAACATGTTGTTTAGCATGATATTTTTGTATAAAAATAAAGAAAAATAAGACATACTTGCACTTGCTTTATTATGAGTAGAGAAACTCTAGAAGGAGAGATGGAAAACTACATTAATAAGGGTTTCGTGTTGGGAGAGGATGGACGGGAAAGGGAGACTTTTCACTGGACCTTTTTATACTCTCTGATTCTGAACCATGTTAATATATTACTTATTCAAAATGAATTGAACTATATGATTAAGGTTTAAAATGCAGCACTCAATTTGTATCTGCTATTATAATTATTAATATTAAAATTGGTATTAATATTAGATATCTGGAGCTCTGGTCAGACTCTGACACAAGCTAGCAGTTTTGATTCTGGCAAATCCTAATTACTCTCTACTTTCCTGACTCATAAAATGTTCATTTCTGAGGATGCTTCCTCCTTTAACATCATAGTGACAAGGAACAAATGGTCATTTGAAGAACAATGTGGCATATGCTGGGACTTTTAAAATTATCTTCATTTCTCTCATATAATGTTGTATATTCTCTCCTATCGTAATAGTAATGTGAAGTATTTCTTTTTCTCCATTTCAGAGATGAGAAATTTGCAATGTAGAGCACTTCAGTAATTTGCTCATAGTCACAAGTCACAGTGGTGTTAGGACCGGGACATACACCTGTGTCCCCTGTGACAAAGCTTCTGGTATTACCACTATCCGAAAAATGCTTTTTATCTTAAAAGTATCTGATGAATAAGAGGTCAGCACTGAGTTGAAGAGAAGGGCCAGGGTTGTAGGCTTTGTTCTTTCCTTGGTCCTGCTCAAATCAGAAGACTGAAAATGGTCAGGACAAATAAGACCTGCTAGGTCTCTGTGCCACTTTATTGGTTATGCCAATTTATTGACCAGGGCAGTAGAGTTCGCATTTGCCATTAATTAACATGTGGATTTAGTTTTGCTTTCTTGAATCAAACAGCTCCTACTTCTGTATTCCTAGGGTCTGGAGGTCATCTCATATTGGCCTAATGTTTGCCGTGTACTCTTGAACATGCTTGGAATCTTGTTTATAGGGCTACAACAGATTAGCTAGAAACTCTGACCATGAAGAGCTACATCCAAGACAAGGTCTTCAAGATGGGAATGAACTAGACAAGCAATTTACCTGCAGAGAAAATGGTTGCAATACAGTGGATGAATGTGAAATACAGTTTACAAGGGAAAAATGAGATCAGAGCTAGAAAATTAGTTCCATGGATTAGATGTGAAGAAACAGTCAGATTATGGTGGAGGATGAAAGCCAAAGATCAGGATCAGAAAATCATAAAGAGAACAGGAATGAGGGAACCTGATCACATCTTGATTTTGTTGTTGTTGTTTGGTTGGTTGGTTGATTTTCTTAGGTACTGATCATATGTTGTGTCCTAAGCTTGCTGGTCCTAAGGTAAAGATTTTGACTGCTGGAGTACTTCCAAATGTATGTCTCTCCTGGATTTGTCCATTTCTGATTCACTTCTATCTAGTATAACAGTCAGTTACCTTCACGTCTTGCAACCAGTCCCACACAGTCAATAAAAAGAAAGACAAGGATGGAAAAATTCAAAAAAGTGAGACCAGATTTAGACCTTAGGGTTGAAATCAGTGGAAAAAAACTAAAACTGTGCCTAGAATAGACCCACACTGAATATGAAGCTTCCTGTTCTTTTGCCCACATTGTAAGTCAAGGTCCGCAACACAATGAACTATTAAGCTCTAACACCAAGGCCAATTTCCAGGCCCCAAAGAGCAGCAAAGTCCGTAAGAGCAGAAGTCAGTGGAAGGTTTATGATGTAACTAAGCACAATGACTTATGCATAAATTTGCAAGAGTTTACGTCAAATTTAGCATCAGCCCAGAGGCTGCATGGGTGAGAAACTCATCCAAATTGAGCTGACCTGCCATCTTCCTCCTTCTCCTGCCTCCTCAGATATTGCTTGCCCAGTTGGCAGCTCTCCTATCCATTGAGTCATCCCACCAGCTAGTGGAGATTCCTTCTCTGTTTCCAGTTTCTCCTTTGTGCTGTACATCCCATATATCCCCATGCCCACCTGACTTCACCTCACAGATGCTTTTTCTATTTAACACCTTTACCATCTTTATCCACATCCCCACTGTTAGGATCCTAAAATAACTTCCAGGGTGACTGCAATTGTCTCTCCATGGGTCTCTCTATGTCCAGATCTCCATTTTTCTAACTTCTGCTTGCTCATTCATTTTAGAGGCATTAAGCCAAGACGTATAGACTCTGGTTAAAATCTTTAAGCCTATCAATGTCCTAAAATGTTGTTTTTCACTCTTTCTTAACCTGTCCATTTCAACAAAGCCTTATTGTACACATAAATATCTTGAAAAATGCATGTCACATGGTAAGTGCATGATAAATGTTAGTTTTCTTCTTCAAGTTACTAGTCAAAAATATTTTGTGTTTTACTTTCTGTAAAATTCGTGTTATGAAAACAATAGACATGTTGAATATGTGTTTTAAAATTGTACTCCATTTCCCCACTCCAGTTTTCCTATATTTTTCTATCACCACCAGCTCCTCAAGTGCTCGTATTGCAGATTCCAGGAGTAGACAGCCCTGCAGGATTCTCTCCCATGTAGCTTTTCAGCTGTATCTCTGGCTGCTCCATTTGTCTCGTATAATGTTGCAGAAACACAAATTGTTTATCAGTCCCTGAAAACACTGCTCTGTTTTTTTGACCTCTTTGCTTTGACTGTAATCCATAGTTAGGCAGGAAGACGCACTTCAGGTGCATTTTTTTCCTGTTAGGAAATCTGCCGTGATGAAAGTCCCCATGGTTAGACTGTGTGTGCCTCTTCTGTATTCCCATGAAGCTCTTTGTTGATCCATAGCATCATCCTGATGTGATTATAACTACTTGTCTTTGTATCTACATGCTAACTAAGGCTCTGGCCTCTTTAAGAACCAGAGTCAATGTTGACTGTTAGTGCATTCACAGTGCAGAGCTCAGTGCTTGATACATAGAACAATCTCCAGATGTATTTGTTGAATAGATGACCAGAGACCAAGGAAGTTGCGCAGGGAATAGAGTCTTTCCAAGGGCTCACTGAATGAGAGGAGGGTTAGCTGTGAGGAATTAAAAATGCTTAGAGGCTCTTCTGTGTCCCACATGCTGATTTTTCACACATTGTCTCAGTTAAGTCTGACAATAGATATGTGTGCTAACTTTCCCACCACAAGTCAAGGAATCAGAGATTCGATGAAGGTACTTTTCTTAGATTATATAGCTAGAAAATGGCTGAGCTGGGATTCAATCCAATTTAACCAACCCCTCTTTTATAGCAAACCTGCCATGCTCCTACAAGTCAGAAACATTGATTTTTCCTCCTTTCCTTTCATTTTCTGGCCCCATGTCCCTTACTATGCCAGTTTGCTTTTGACACTTTAAGGTGGCAATAATTCAATTCACTTCTTTTTTTTCAGGCACAAAGCTACTGCAGTAGTTGGGGATGTTCCAAATCCCAGGAAATCTGAACAGTGGCTCAATCCCAGTACTTCTGTGACTACAGCTCACACTTAGGATGTTTCTCATGGCTGAGATGACTTAGGAGATACATGGGAGATGGATAGAGAGACAGCTGTATTTGAGGGTGGGCCAGAATTTGAGCAGGATCTGGGAAGAAAAGTTCTCACACTTTTATTGTGTCTGGACAAGACCTGTGTTTTAAAGCAGCTCCTCATTTCAGAATCAGACATAACATTCCTAGAGCTTAAATGATGCTTTGACCATGCTGGGCAATTTAGATGCACTTAGAGGTGACAACACCTGCGTGTTCAGCCATTGCTGAGGGGAAAATGTCGTTTATCGAAATGGCTTCCAAACTGCTGTGTTTTGTGTAAGCACCGTCTACAGGTACTCATCAGTGTCGGGGCTGAGTGGTGCAGTGAATGTTTCCCTGAGCAGCCACAAGGAAAAGCGTGTGCTTGGCCTGCCTTTAAAGCCCCAGAATAACTTATTGGTGATGAACACGCTAAGCATAGAGCCTAGCACAAAGAACATGTTCAATATACAGTATTATTGAGTTTTAATGGTGTTGGAGCTGTCTGGAATGCTATTTGTTGGTAAATGGAGGACCTTATGTGTTGTGATCCTTTAGGGATTGGGGGCTGATGCTCTTTAATCTCAGCCTCCAGCATGCTTTAGAAAAATAACAATTAATTTCCCAATTGCTGCAGGTTGTTGTAGGATTGTTTTCTTCCATTTTAATTTTATTTTAAAGCTGTGTCACAAGCCTCTGTAAACAAAGTAATCGATCAATGGCCATCAGCGATTCTTGTGAGAAGGCAGAATAATTTGATGGATTCTGGACAATAGGGAAAAAATAGAGCCAGCATCTTGAATACATTAATGGATGCTATTATCAGCGGAAATGGAAGTTCCCCCAGAGCCTCCTCATCCTCACTCTCCAGGTATTAAGTCTCTCACAGGCCAAAGGTGGTAACAATGCATAGACGTTTCTCACGGACTGCCTCCAGTCCTTTTCTGAATCTTTTTGCATCTGTAGTTTGACTCCTCCTCTGGATTACAGTTGGTAGAAACTGAAAATGGATTCTTTGTTTATTTTTAATCTTTATTGGACCCCTGAACACTAGTACTCCAGGAAGTTCCTTCTATTTTTCTGTGCTCTCTTTTCTGTGAGAAACAAACATTCTGGGTCCCAGAAAGGAGAAGTGAATGACTCAAGGTGACAATTACTTATGGTGGGAGCCAAGTCTCAAGTTCAGGTTTTCTACCTTCAAATCCAATGCTCTTTCGCCTACATCACATTTTTGTATCAATGTTTTATTGAGGTACCTGTAACGGGAGTTTATTATAATGGTTGCCTCCAAATTGTTTCTCCTACTTCCTCCTTCTCCTCTCCCTGGTCCTCCTTACATATGGTCGGTCCCTGTTTCAATTCTCCCCAAACAATTTTTGTCCTTAATAGGATCAGAGAGTTTTGAAGCAAAGTTTTAAATTGCTTGATATCTATCCATTGTTGACTACCTAAAATACTCTCTTTACCCTGGCTTTTAAATACCATTTATTTCCTTGCATGGAGTGAACCATTCTCTTGGTATCATTATGTATTCTTCATTCTGCAGCCCAGACATCTCACTCCTGTGCAGGTATGTCATTGGCTCACAATCTTTTAGCCATCAGTACTCTCTACCCACATCATTTATTACAATTCCGTCTGTTTTTCAAAATGCATGTTAGATGACATTTCCTTTAAGAAGGTGTTACTCTTCCCCACACTGCTAGCTTTCCTGTGTACAATCTTCCAATGTGTTCTATTTCTAGAATGACCTTAGAATCCATGTGTTGAAGGTGGCAGACCCACAATAAACAATTTTGGACTTTATGTAAGAAAGAGTTCTACTTTGATAGCCACAGAGTTTAGGGTTTATTTTAACTAATATAAAACAAAAATAAACAGTAGACCAATATAATAAGAGTTAAACAAGAACCTAAGAAGATGGGAAAGAGAATTATCTGACCAAGTATTTTATAGTTTGCTTGAGAAATGAATAAGTCTCTTTATCTAGAGAAGGGGTCTGTGAACTATAGCTCATGGTCCACACTTGGCATACCATATACTTTTAAAATAAAGGTGTTTTTGGAAAACAGCGCATTTATTTGTCTATATATTACCTGTGGCTATTTTAGAATGCAAAAGCAGAGTTGAGTAGTTATAACAGAAACTGTATGGTCCATGAAGCTGAAACTATTTAATATCTGGCCCTGTACAGAAAAAGTTGGCCAACCCCTGCTCTGGAGTATTGTACTTATGTAGACAAAGAAAGGAGACAGAAAATAGGACTCTTGATGCACTAAGGAATTTTGGCTTTGCCCTTCTGAGCCTCACCCAGTTCACCTGACAAAGGAAGCTAGTAACAACACCCATCTCATGGAGTTTTCTGAGGACACCATGATTTAGTGCATACAGGGTATGCAGAATAGTACCTGGTATATCATGAGCACTCAAGAAATGTTAACTATTAATATTACCTTGAAGCAAAAGAGGAAAAATTAAATAATTTCCAGCAGATGTGTTCCAAGTCAGATATTCATTTAGTCTGATTACCTTGGCTGTAGCCTATGTAAGGGCTTTATAGGTGGGGTTTGGGAGTAGAAAAACGAATGGAAAGAGAGGCTGCATACAGAGCCTTTGACGGTTTGCTTTCTTTTTCAGGCAGTCTCTTAAATGAGCTTCACTTCATCATTTTCTGGTTCAACAGTCCCAGTTACTCTTGCTAAAATATTCCTATAATGTATAGAGTGCGTTTGACAGCTCTGAATGGTACATCACTCTCAGTTCATCTGCATACTTCTGCTCCCAAGGGGAGACTTGATGCTTCCTGAAAAGTCCTTGTGTTTGTGTCAGTTGTATTGTTTATATTTATTCATTTAGCTAATTATTATGCAAATGACAAAATGTGAGGGCAAGGACAAAGAGAATTGTTTCTATGAAAACAAGTGTAAATACTTTGGAAAGATTTGATTTGATATAATATTTGATAAAGGTAGTTTTTATAATTTCTGTTAAATCAGCAAACGATGGTATTAGGAAGTAAAAAAAAAGTTCAAAAGTCTGTATTCTTATTGCTTTTCCAAGTGTCTTTACATTTTTTACTCTACTTTTAAGAAACTCACATTGGAGATCAAAGAATCACACATTATGAGTATGATTTATACAAGTAAGACTGGAGCAAAATTCAATCAATCTGGGACCCATCTTCAAATCAGCCCCTTGGCTGTACATCTGAACCTTGGCAAACAACAACAGATTTTTATGTTTTAAGTAATATAAAATATTTATAAGCTGCTTAGAGTGTATATGCATTATTTTTTATGATCCTCTCTTAAACTGATTCTTTTGATTAATTAGCCAACAGTGGCAGTCCTATTTTATGGACTATAAGGGCTTCTAATGAGTTTAGAGACTATTTCAAGTCACTGCTCCTCTAAGAATTTTGCTCTCAGCAGGTGCTCCTTTTCTGTGTCCCTGGACTCCTACTCTGGGCACACCTCTATTAGAACAGCTTCAACACCTTTTGTTAACTATGAAATGGCTAAAGGCAAAACTCTATCTTTTAGCTTATCTCCCAGTACCCAGTCCAATGTTAGTACATTTTAATTCCACTACTGTGCATTCAACTGATGGTCTCCATGTGGATGTCTAAGTGACAACCAACCTGACTTTCACATGGTCTTCCCATCTCAGTTAGTGGGGACTCCAGCTTCCTGCCTGCACGGGCCAAAAGGCTTGACTTATCTTTGGCTCTTCTCTTTCTTTTATCCTCAACAACCAATCTTTTAACTTACCCTGGAAACTCCTCTGTCTTCATACTAGATTTGACCACTTCTTACCACCTCCACTCACTTCACAATGGTCCAAGATCCCTCCTTCTCTTATCTGGATTGTTTGTAACAACCTATTAATTTTGAAACCTCTCTTCTCATCACCCTGTTTCCAATACAACCATCTGAATAATATTTTTCAATAACAAGTTAGATTATATCACCCCTTTGCTCAAAGCACTTCCTGGCTTCTCAGCTTACTAACTGCAAAAGGTACTCAACAAATATTTTACATGAATAAATTAGAGCTATTATTACAACTGTGGTAGTAGTTCTTATATAATGAGAATAATAGTACTTCTTATAATTTTCAGAAGATATGGCCACAGTTATAATAGGAAAAGTAAGATAATCATCTTAGCACTGGAATGACTGTGTAACACTCACAACAAGTCCATTTCGTTGCCTGGAATGTGGCCACATGTGGCCCATACAGGTGTCATGTACTGCAGACAGTATGAGGAGGGAGAGGTAGCAGTGGGAGCTGAGGTGAGAAAGGCCTTAGATGCTGTTTTGAGAAGTTTGGATTTTATTTCATGACCAGTGCAGAATATTCCTCATGCATAGTCCATGACTAATGGAGAATAAGAGGTAGATCATCTCACTCTGCAAAGGCTGCTACTAATGGTAGTAACAAAATTGGGATCCAATAATTACTGATTAAATATATGAATAAATGAATGAATGAAACAACTCATTTGATTATGTGACAGGAAGGGTACTAGAATTTATTTACCACCTATGAAGATTCAGCCACCTTGCCAGCTGATTTTATGCCACTTAATTTTTACTGGGACTTAGTATGCTTAACTTTTATAAGTTGGGGAGTTTAATAAAAAAGAAAAGTCTCAAAAAAGTTATAGCACAGTCTTGTTAAATACCATAAATTTTGGAATCAGTCTGTGTTCAAATCCCCATTCTGCTTCACCTGTCCTTGGAAAGATTAGGTACAATTGGCTCCTCTGTAAAATGATCATCTCAATACTTCTGTTAATGGATTGCTTCAAGGATTGAATGAATTAAAAGAAAATGATTCCTATAGTCTCAATCATAAAATAAATGGTCAACATTGTAATAGTTTTCCAGGTGAGTCTCAATCACACAATAAATAGTATTGTAGTTGTTTTCCAGGTTCACTCAACTAGCGTGTTAAGATTGCATTTGGGATACTGATTGTTTCTTTTCAAATCGTGCACTGGGCTTGGTGATGGTTAATTTTATTTGTCAACTTGGAGGATATTTTTCGATGAG
>CM052663.1:82199701-82243460 GCA_028533165.1 Leontopithecus rosalia
TAAATGCCTTCTAATAACCACTTACACACATGCATTTATATTTCATTCTGGTTTCTCTAGAGAACCCTGACTAATAGAGGATCCTTCTGCAGACTTCATATACTTGGGCCTCTGCAGCCTTCAAATATTGTCTTCAGCCAATCTTTTGGTGTTCTCCACCACACATACAGGACAATCTAGAGTATCCAGCATCAGCCTTTTCACACTTACATAACTTCTGGGCATTCTCTTCCATCTTCCTCTTTTTTTCCACCCTGTGAACTACAATTCGTTTTGTAACAACCACCTCAGTTTCTTCCATCCCTTTTCAGAGTCTTGCAAAATGGCCCCTCTATCACTTACCTGCTGTTCTTTCTTGGCACATATACTTTTAGACTTCTTTTTTAAAACTCATTCAATTATGTTAATCGCTAATAGATTTGCTGTGTCTTTTCTCCACTGTATGCACCTTGAGTTTAGGGGCTATTTTTCTTTACATTTTTCTCCCCCCAAGTTTTAGAACTGTGCCAGGTGCATGTCAGGTGGTTGATGTTAACAAACCCTCACGTAGTAAATGATTTAGCAGAGGTTGGCTTTAACATCTCTGCTGATTCATCCACGTTTGAACCCACCTAGTGAGTAGTTCTGTAGGCTCTCTGTAGGATGTGTAATAGGCTGCTCTCTCACTTAACCTGTTTACAACAAACAGCTTGAGCTGCAAGTTTACCTCTGCACCCTGAAACCTGCTCCTTCTCTAATCTCCCTCATTTCAGAAAATAACACCACAATGGCTCGGGCAAAAACATTTGGTGGTCATCTTTACCACTCCATTTCTTTCACAAGATACCTACAGTCTGCCTGCAAATCCTGGGACTGCCACCCAGCGGTCCCATATATAAGCACTTCTTACCATCTTTTCTATGACTGCCCCAGCCTGGACACCATCATCTCTGGCTCAGATGAACATCTAGCACAGTGGCCTCCAGCCTGTCCTCTCTGCCTTGCTTCTCTTCTCCACACACCAGCCAGTCTGATTGTATCAGGTGTAAACCTGATCAGTCTATACCTTCAACACCTTCTATGGCTCTTCTTTTAATTCCCATTAACCTCTTTTAGAATAAGAATCCAAAGTTCCTACCACAGCTTAGTAGATTTCATGTGACCTTCCCTCTGCCCTCTCTCCAAGGTCACCTCCTACCTGGTTTCTCTTTCCCATTTTGCTCCAGCCAGAGACCTTCTGCAGTTTCTCAGCACAGTAGCTTCACTTGCTATCTCTAAACTAGGCATGCCCTTCCCAGAGCTTCCCATGGCTTGCTTTTCGAAACTGTCAAAAAAGTTCAACTCAAATACCACCTCTGTGAAGAGCATTTTCCTGGCCTTCTCTGTCTTACAAATCATGTGCATCTCCTAATTTCCTATCCATTGTATTCTATTAATAACCTTCATTATTATCTAAATGGTATCACTTATGTTTATTCCCCTCACTAATCTCCACCACCAGTGGAGCGAAAGCTCCCTGATAGCAGAGACCTTCCTTCCTTCCTTCCTTCCTTCCTTCCTTCCTTCCTTCCTTCCTTCCTTCCTTCCTTCCTTCCTTCCTTTCTCTCTCTCTCTCTCTCTTTCTTTCTTCTTTCTTTTTAAATATAAATCTGTTTTCTTAGTGGCTAGAACAAAACCAAGCGCATAGTAGGTGCACAATAATTATTTGCTGAGTGAAAGAGTTGAAGGAACAAACAGTATTTATTAGGTTTGGATGCTTTGGTTTGAATGGCTGTTTTTTCCTCTTTAAATGTATTCAATTATTCTTGGCAAGAAAACACAGGAGAGTGAATATAAGTCAGATGATATATGGGAAAATGAGAAAATAAAATGGAGAAACTGCTGAGCTACTGAATAGTGAATCTTAAGGGGGAACGGTCTTATTTCCAATAGCTTTATTTCCCGGAACAGAAATAGAATGTTTTCGTTTGGAAAGGAAATCCCAATGGAACTTGCAAAACACGAAAGAGAATTGCATTGCCTTTTTGGGTTTTGTTTTGCTTTGCATTGATTCAGTGTATAAAAAGAGGTTTCTGTGCATCTTTATTAGGTCAATGTTCCCAATAACATTATCCTCAGGGAAGTCGGGGAGAGATGGGAAGCCTTGGAAAGAGTGCTGGGTAAGAAAAAGCTACTAGTTTTTCAGGCCTAGTCTGTGTTCAATGCTTTACAGTAATTATAATAGTAGCTAAAATTAATTGGGGAATTGACAGATGTCTTGTGTTACATGCGTTCTCTGATTTGTCCTGTTTATCTTTTTGGCATCTGGATATGTTAGCACTATTATCACTGTTTTGTAAAGAGGAAACTGAAACTCGGAAATATTATTTAACTTTCCAAAATCATGCAGCTTGCAAGGTCTTCTGTTTTGCAGAATCAGTCAGTGTTCTAATCCCTGTTCTGCTTCATCTATCCTTGGAAACATAGAAATTGGCTTTGTATTCCTACTGTGAGAACCTCAACTGAGGCTTCCCTTCCTCGCTGGGATACTGATAAGGTTTGGCTGTGTTCCCACCAAAAGTCTCATCTTGAATTATAATCCCCGTAACTCCCATAATCCTCACATGTCAAGGGAGTGACCAGGTGGAGATAATTGAATCATAGGGGTGGTTTACCCCACTGCTGTTCTGATAGTGAGTTCGTTCTCATAAGATTTAATGGTTTTGTAAGTCTTTGGTAGTTCCTCCTGTGTTCATGCTCCTTTCTGCCACCTTGTGAAGAAGCTTCTTGCTTCCCCTTTGCCTTCCACCATGATTTTAAGCTTCCTGAAGCCTCCCCACCCAGACCTGCAGAACTGTGAGTCAATTAAACCTCTTTTCTTTATAAATTACCCAGTCTTGACCAGTTCTTTATATTTATATATATATATTATTGTTCTTTATATATATATTTATATATATAATTGTTCTTTATATATATATTTATATATAATATATATAAAGAACTATATATGTAATAAATATATAATATATATAAATATATATAAAGAACTATATGTAATATATAATATAAATATATATAAAGAACTATATATGTAATATATAATATAAATATATATAAAGAAATATATACATTATATATTAATATATATAAAGAACTATATATGTAATATATATAAAGAACTATATATATGTAATGTATACATGATATATATATAAATAACTATATATGATATATATAGTTATTTATATATAATTACACTTTAGGTTCTGGGGTACATGTGCAGAACATGCAGGATTTTGCAGATGTACATACATGGCAATATAGTTTCCTGCCACCATCTCCCAGTCACCAGTTCTTTAAAGCAGTGTGAAAGCAGACTAATACAGGTACTATAGCAGCTTCTTTAACTCATTTCGTTGGCTCCAGAATCCCTTTCTTCAGAAGCTGTGGATAGTCCTCATGCTACTCAGTGGCCACATGCATTCACTCACTCCCTCTGACCAACCAGCCTCAGGACACGTATTTACCTTTGGCGTCCACGGCCCTCCAGTGCTCACACAATGTAAGAGGAAAAGACTGGGCCTTCTAAATTAGAGTGGGAAATTTGATCGAAACTTTGAGAAGCTTGAGGACAGGTCCTGAACCTTGGTCATGTCTGCATTTTCAATGCTTAGCATGGTGCCAAGAACAGATAGCGTATTATCTATTATTTAATTTTTAGTTTTTCCACTAAAGCCACATTTTACATCATCTCCTAAAAAATCATTTGTAGCTCTTGCGGATTTATCTGTGAGGCAAGCAGTGACCATGGGGAATAAGCTGGTAATATTGCACATTGTAGCTAGAAAGAATAGGTTTTCTCTCCAAAGCACATTACAGATCAGAGGAAAAAATGGGGTATGGTGTTGAAGTTCCAGAGTCCGACTTCATGAGTTCACTCTCCATCTGTTGCATAGAGCACCTCTGTGGCCTTAAGTATATTGTTTGTTTTCTCAGTTTCTTTACATATAAGATGGAAATAAATAATCATACCTCAAGAGAGTTTTGTGGGTATTCAAGAAGTTAATATATGGAGATACTGAAATATAGTGTCTAGAATATAACAAGCATGACATAGTTTGGTTATATCCCCACCCAAATCTCATCTTGAATTGTAATCCCCATAATCCCCATGTGTCATGGGAGGGACCTGGTGGGAGATAATTGAACGGCGGTTTTCACATGCCGTTCTTGTGACAGTGAGTGAGTTCTCATGAGAACCGATGGTTTTATAAGCATCTGGCATTTTCCTTGCTCGCATTCATTCTCTCTCCTGCCGCTCTGCGAAGAGATGCCTTCTCTGCCATGATTGTAAGTTTTCTGAGGCCTCCCCAGCTATGTGAAACCGTGAGTCAATTAAACCTCTTTTCTTTGTAAATTACCCTGTCTTGGGTATTTCTTCATAGCAGCAGGAGAATGGGCCAATACAAAGTACTTAAAAGTGTTAGCTGACATTATTACAGTTCTTAAAAACCCTTGTGAGCAACTCACTATGCACATCCTTCTTTTATGATGGTATCATGATCATTAAGCCTTGGGAGGTTAAACAACTTGTCTAAGGTCTCACAGCTAAGAAATAGAAGCTCTTGGATTTTCACCTATTTGCTCTAACTCACTGGTCCTCTCTGGGAGCAGATTTGTCCATAAGAGGACATTTAAAAATGCTTGAGGATATTTTGGGTTGCTAGGGGACTGTGTGCTTCTGCCATCTGGTGTGGAGAGGTCTAAGACATAGCTAAACATCCTACTATGCACAGGACAGTCTCTGTGGAAAATAATTATTTTGCTTAAATGTCACTAGTGCCAAGGTTGAGAAGCCATGTGTTAATAATCAATCAATTAGATTGATTAAACATGGCACTATAAACATGAACATGCACCCAGAGGCAAACCTTGATGCTCGAGGGGCCTGGTCAACCCCAGCTGACTAGTCTGGTAACATAGCACCGGTGACTCCATCAGCTAATCTGGGACATCAGCTAGACTTTGTACTAACAAAACTCCCCACAACAGTGTTATTCATATGGCAGAACAATTCTATTTGAATCACAACCCCAAGATGACCCTTTGTGGTGTTTATCACAACTATAAATCACTAATGCAGAAGATTATGTCATTTTCAATGCTGTCCTCTCTTCAATGTAAGCTCTGTAATGACAAGGACCACTTGGGCTTGTCCTTAACACCTGGCACAGTGTCTGCACCATTGTGAGTCTAAGATAAATCTATGCTAGAGATATATTTGTATGAATAAATGAATAAACAAAAGACCTGGCTTAGACGTTGGAAATACAAAAACAGGGTCTGGAGTCTAAGAGAAGAGTTTGTAATATTTTAAGTTTTTTGAAGTAATATTGAATGCTAAAGAACACAGGATTTGAAATCCAATATTTACTCTTTCACTCATTCATTGACCAAATATACAAAGGGTGAGCCCACAATATGCTAGGCATGGTGAGAGAGCAGGGAAGCAGCTAGTCACATAGTGATAAGCCTGGCTTTCACCTAGATGTACACATCTTAACTCTGTTTTTTAAGTCTTTTTCTCTCTCTAAATATGGTAAACAGCCTTTCCAGTGGGATTGCTAAAAGGATTAAATAAAAGATGACAGGGTTTGATGTAGCATCTGGACATAGAAGGTATTTACTAAATGGGTAACCATATACGGTGGCTTTAAATCAAATCTACACATTCACTGACATACCTATCAAGAAGTGGTAGCTATGTTCTCCCTTCATGCACCTGGGCACACTTCGGGACTTCCTTGACTAAAAGAATGTGGCGGAAATGATACCATGTGACTTCCCAGGCCAGGTTAGGGGAGGCCATGTGGCCCCTGCAGGTTTCTCTCTGGGAGCTACCCAGAGAGAAACTATGCGACTCTATGCTCAGAAAGAGAGAGACCTGAGGAGCCCCAGGTGTTACCGTCTATGCGTGTGACTAAAGACACCTGAGAGGCCAGCCACCACCTGGTTGTAGCTTTATGACCGACTCCATATGAGAACCTCCTAGCTTGGCTCAGTCAACTCCAGAGTCATAAACAAAACAAATGACTGCTGTTGTGTTAAGTCATTGCTACCTGGTGATTGCTTGTTGATAGTAAAAGATGAAGAAAACACTATTGTTTCTGGGTCCCAGGCAATCTGATGTTCAGGTGGTACTCCAGTATCAGAGACACCTGTGAATAAGGAAGAGAGTTCAATATGTGCGCAGGGAAATTGCAGTGAAATGGATATGAAGGCTGCTGTCTGGAAGGCTGCTGTCTGGTGGCCCAAGGCCTGCTACACACTACTTTGGGCAGCAAAACCAACCAAATCCATTTCTTGCTTTGAGAATGTCACATAGGGAAGAAGATAGAGCGAGATGGGGAGACATATTCCGAGAAATGAATCTAGAATGCTAAGTTAAAGTCTGTTCTTTTTCTTTTTTGACAGGGGCTTACTCTTTTGCTCTGGCTAGAGTGCAGTGGTGCCATCACAGCTCACAGCAGCCTCAACCTCCTAGGTTCAAGCGATCCTTCTGCCTCAGCCTCTTGAGTAGCTGGGACTACAAGCACTCATCACCACACTCAGCTAGTTTTAGTATTTATTGTAGAGACAGGTTTTTGCTATGTTGCCCAGGCTGTTCTCAAAGTCCTTGGCTCAAGTTATCCACTGGCCTCAGTCTCCCAAGGTGCTGCGATTATGGGTGTCAGCCACTGTTTGTGGCCTGAAGTCACATTTAAAAAAATTCTTATATATCATAGTCTGAAGATTATTAAGGGATAGACTATTGGGATTTTTGTCCAAGGTGGTGGCAACAAAACACAAATTTAAGAAGGTTCAAGACATTGTGAGCAATGACTTCAGTACATCTTATAAAATCCATAGTGGTAACAGATTATAAAGAGGAAAATTGCATCACTTGATCTATGCTGAAGAAAGCCAAGTGGATACCAGCCAAATAACATGTTCATGCTGTTTGGGTTTTTTTTTTCGTAATTATTCTAGAAGTAGAATATAATCACAATGCTAATCTTTTATCTCACTTTATTCTTCCAGTAACAACTGAAAAAAATGTAATCAGATAACATTTCAGACTTCTGCTTCTTATGAATGATAAAAGCAGGTATTTTAACCAATATCTAAATATTAACTTCCTAAGAAAATGAAGCCTTTTTTCCACTTCTTGTGTTACAAGATTAGAAAGAAAATACAATGTCAAGAGATGAGGCCAAAGAAAGATTTTCCTAAGGCTATGATCTTTTCTACAGGCAATCAAGTGCTTGGTAGCATATTAGGCATCAGGGGAGACCACAGATACCCACATCAGAAAAGCAATCTTTCCTCACAGCATTTGACATTTGGCTCCACCTTCCGACCTCTGGATAATGTTACTGTGCAATCTGATGTCATCTACCATTGAGGGTGTTTATTTTTACTTATTTCTTGTGGGAGAGAAAATGTCATTCCTCGTTTTGACTGTCTGCTCCCACCTGACAAGGAAGCAGTTGCCTCAACATGACTGCAGTCCTGTGGGCGCAGAATGAGCGGTGTTTTTGCAGAATAGCAGACAGCTTTTCAGCTACCTGAGTTATTGATGGCAGGTTCGGCACATGGCTAGTGATGCCTGAAGCCAGTATGGCTCTTGGCTATACAAGTTGGATGAAATGTTCCCTGAGACAGGCACCCTCCTTATTGGAATCATAAGTAGAAGCAATGCTGCCTTTCTGAAAACCCTTGGAGCTCAGAGGGGAGAGCCTTCTCTGAGAAACCCTTCAAGACATGTTCTGTTGTGGTGGGCACTAATGGGTCTCTGATAAGCCGAGAGCTCTACACGTGTCTGCTCATTTACTGATTCATTAATCTCTGGGCCACAGAGGACAGGTATGTGCTTCAATCTCAACTCTTAGATGGAATATGTGACTTGATGTAAGTCTTTAGACCTCTGAAAAATAAGAGAAATGACCCAAAAGTTATTGAATCACCATTGTATGTCTAATGTTTCTGTTAGGAGGAAAGCAGATGTAATGCCTCTGTTCTGTGTCTGAGTTTTAAACCAGTTGAGGAATAAAAATAAATCTAGATTAGAATGAGAGTGTGAAAACATCCCCTCTATCACTCATAGTGTAGGAAGGCTGGAGATA
Organism: Leontopithecus rosalia; assembly: GCA_028533165.1. Taxonomy (NCBI): domain Eukaryota; kingdom Metazoa; phylum Chordata; class Mammalia; order Primates; family Cebidae; genus Leontopithecus; species Leontopithecus rosalia. The sequence goes on from CM052663.1 coordinate 82,207,828, forward strand.
TTTAAACTTCAAACCAGATCCATTGCTCCGGTCAGCAGACTCCAACTGGACAGTCTTCTTTTGGCCTCCATTGCCAAGTTTTCTGCATGACTGAAAGCAACTGAAGTCTCCAGCTCTCTGTTGGCAGCCAGCTGCTAAGAAGAAGAGAGAAAAATGTACTTTGGGAGGCCAAAGTGGGATGATCACTTGTGCCCAGGGGTTCGAGACCAGCCTCAGCAACATGGCTAAATCATGTTCTACTAAAAATGCAAAAAAATTAGCTAGGCATGATGGCATGTCCCTGTAGCCTGTAGTCCCAGCTACTTGGGAGGCTGAGGTAGGAGGATGTCTTGAGCCCAGGAGGTTGAAGCTCATGACACTGCACTCCAGCCAGGACAACAGAGTGAGACCTATCTCAAAAAATAATAATAAATGAATAAAATGCATAAGTAAGCTTGAGTTTCTCCTTGTACACATGCCAATAAAATGTCTCCTGACTTCCACAAAAAAAGCAATGAGTGAGACGCAGGGAAGAAAACCAGCGGTGTGACCTTAGCAGGTCTGCTGCCACCTGGAGGGAAGAGAGTAGTCTGGAGAAGAGGCATTCTCTCCGGTGGTCCAACAGTTAGCACTGTAAGGGTCACGTTGTATCTGTTATTTCGTAGAGCTGTTGACAAGATTATGCACGATAATGAACTTTGCAAACTAGAAAGTATTTTATGGCTGAGTGCGTTGGCTCACGCCTGTAATCCCAACACTTTGGGAGGCCAGGGCCGTAGGATCATTTGAGGTCAGGAGTTCGAAACCAGCCTGACCAACATGGTGAAACCTCCTCTCTAGTAAATACAAAAATTAGCTGTGCGTGGTTACAGGTGCCTGTAATCTCAGCTATTTGGGAGGCTGAGGCAGGAGAATGGCTTGAATCCAGGGGACAGAGGTTGCAGGGAGCCAAGTTCATGCCACTTCACTCTAGCCTGCAGTGCGAGAGAGCAAGACTCCTCAAAAAAAGGAAAGAAAGAAAAAGTGTTTTACAGCTTTATGGTGGCATTAGTCTTTATTGTCTAGAAGGCCCTGTGTCCTAGACCTGTGGAGAATAAACAAAAGAAAATTTAAATCTAAACAGATTTTGCATCAAAACACTTCACTGACTACTACTGACTTTGTGTCTTCTCAAAGTGGGTGGTTGTTCAAGTCAAATTTGAAGGGTTCAGGACTTACCTTTATATCTTTTAAGCTGGGTGACTTTGGAAAAATTGTTTAACGTCTCTGTGTCTCAGAAAATAATAGATCCTTAAAAGTGTAGTAAGAGTTAGTATAAGCTTAATGCCATGCGTAATTAGACTAAGTACTCAATAAATATTAGTGATGACTGTTAATAATAGCATAATAGGGTCAGAGTGGTAAATTTGAGTCAGATTACTACACTCTTCTCCTTAAGAATCCTTCAAATGCTTCCTGTTGCTTCAGAATAAAATCCACATTAGAGTCTCTGTCTGACTTAACACCTGTGTGCCTATTTGTCTTCAGTTTGTAATCTATTCTGGTTCAGTATATACTCCAGGTACACCAGTGTCATGTGCATTCCTCCGTTAAGCCAACCGGTTCCCATTCCAGGGTCCTGCCTTGGTGCTCCTTCTGCCTAGAAGGCTATTCCAGCTTCTCTCATGCCTCCTCCTTCTTTTCCTTCAGGTCTTCTCTGTTCAAGGGCTCTGTCCTTGGTGTGGCTTACAAAGAAGACCACTGTCCCTCAGTTACTCTCCCCTGTAGCCATTTCATCTTCATAGAATTTATTACAATCTGTGATTTTGTTTGCCACTCTATTGTATATCTCTCCCTCAGTGGAATGTAAACATCAAGAGGCCAAAGACTGAAGGATTGTGTCTGTTTTACTCACTACCTTATCACCAGCATCTCCCATAGGACCTGGCTATCATACATGTTCAAAAAAAATCATATGGATTCAATGAATTAAAAGCAAATTGGATGCAAGCCTGATATGGTTTGGCTGTGTCCCCACCCAGATCTCATCTTGAATTGTAGTTCTCATAATCCCTGCATGTTGTGGGAGGGACCGGGTGGGAGGTAATTGAATCATGGGGGCAGTTACCCCCATGCTGCTCTTCTTGTGATAGTGAGTGAGATCTCACGAGATCTGATGGTTTTGTACAGGGCTTTTTCTTCTTTTGGTTGGCACTTCTCCTTGCCTGCTGCCATGTAAGATGTGACTTGTTTCTCCTTTGCCTTTTGCTGTGATTGTCAGGCCTCTCCAGAGATATGGAACTGTGAGTCCATTAAACATCTTTCCTTTATAAATTGCCCAGTCTCAGGTATGTCTTTATTAGCAGTGTGAGAACTAACACAAAGCCCACATCCTCCACCTGTAGCTATTGGAACCAGGCAAGCTGTTTAATCCAGATTACTGAGACTGTATTTCCATCTGAAACAATGAGTGATTACACATCATGTTTATGGCAGCAACCGTTACAGCCAAAAGGTGGAAGCAATTCAAGTGCACATCAATAGATAAGGGGATAAAGAAAATGAGGTGCATTCATGTAGTGATGTATTATTCAGCTTTACAAAGTCAGGAAGTTCTGGCATGTGCTACAACATAGATGAACCTCGGGGACGATGTGCTTAGTGGAATAAACTGGTCATTAAAGGACAAATGCCATAAGTGTCCTCTTAAATGAGGTTCCTAGCATGGTAAAATTCACAGAAACAAAGTGGAATGGTGGTTTCCAGGGGCACAGAAGAACAGGAGAAAGGGAAAGATGTTGTCTAATAGGTACAGAGTTTCAGTTCTGCAAGGTTAAAATGTTCTGTGGATTTATTATTACATATTACTACTAAACTGTACACGTAGGAATCTTGAGATGGAAAATTTTATTTTGTGTGTTTTTTTACCATAATTAAAACAATAGAAAAGATGAGAAAAACACTTTTTTGTATCAAAAATATAATTTGAATAATCAAAAGTCTCATGGACAGCTTTTGGGTAAGACAGGTACCCACGTAGACTATCCCAGGTAGGAATGAGCCAGTGTGGAATTTGAAGTCAGAAGAGCAGGGGGAGGTGCCAAGATGGCTGACTAGGAGCCTTGGTTTGCGCTGCTCTCATGGAGAGGAGACAGAGTGGTGAGTAAACATAAGCTCTTCAGGTGGATCACCTAGAAGGCCACGTTGGGAGTCATCAAGTGATACGGTTTGGCTGTGTCCCCACCCAAATCTCATCTTGAATTGCAGTTCCTTAATCACCACGTGTTCTGGGAGGGACCAGGTGGAGATGGTTGAATCATGGGAGCAGTTTCGCCATCCTCTCCTGGTGATGGTTAGTTTTCACAAGATGTGATGGTTTCATAGGGGGTTTCCCCCTTTGCTGGGCACTTATTCTTCTCCCTGCTGCCCTGTGAAGAGGGATCTGTTTTCTTTTCCTTCAGCCATGACTGTAAGTTTCCGGAGGTCTCTCAAGACCTGCAGAACTGTGAGTCAATTAAGCCTCTTTCCTTTATAAATTACCCAGTCTTGTCAGTTCTTTGTAGCAGCGTTAGAATGGAGTAATACATCAAGAAGCTAAAGACTACCCACAGAGAGCGGAGAGGAGAAAGGCAGGTCAGCTGCCCACTAGGGATTGTCAGGGAACCAGAAAATGGGTGAGCGAGTAAGAGCCCCTGGGGACCCACACTTCTGCCATGGTCTTTTGCAAGTCTGGGCAAAGGAGATTCCCCTCAAAGCCCCGGGCTTCCAGACTGACAGAAATATTACTGGAGTCTGAGCAGAGTCACTGCTCAGCCCCATATGGGACCCCAGGCCTTGGATCCCTGAGCACCCTGGCACCAGCTGCTGTAGCCCCACCAGTAAAGGAGGCCAGGCTCTCTGTGTGCCCCTAGATAGGGGCTTCATCTACCATGCTGAGGAGTGAATGGACTGTGGGCCCCGTTCACTGACCCTCACCCAGCAAAGCCCACAGGCCCCTGGGTCCCTAGTGCAAGCCTCCCATCTTGGCCTGAGCACTCTGGTCGGTTGCAGCCCTCCATTTCTCTGGAATGGAGCTCCCAGAGGTAACCAACAGGCCCTCAGTAATTGCTGCTGCCAGGTTTCCCACTCCAGCCTCCCTCAGGCTTGGGAGGAAGTGAAGAGCCCAATAATTTGTATGGGGCTCCAGCACCCTGCAGCTGCCGTACTGAAAAACTGCCAGACTGTTTTCCACGTGTGTTCCTGCTCCTGCTACTCCTCCCTGGGCAGGCTTCCCCAACTCAGCCACCACACCCCTCCCAGATCACTTCAGTTGGCAGCGACTCTGTACTTCTCTGGGGTGAAGTTCACGGAGTCATCTGACGGACTCTCTACCATTGCTGCTACAGTGGTACCTGCCCTTGCTCCCCCAAGGCTAGAAAGGGAACAAACAGGCTGATTGCTTTCCAGTGCTATAGCTCATGTAGCTTCCCTAAAGCAAGACAGAGAGAAGGCCAGACTGCCTTACCTGCAAAGACAACAGGCAGTGATACCTTCCCCAGGCAGCATCCCTCCGGCTTGGGCCTGTGGCACAGCTGCCCTATTTCTTGTGGCTGATCACTCCCATTAGCCATGGCTCTGAGTTTCTGGGATGGAGCTCCCAGCAGCAACTGATGGGCCCTCTGCATTGCTGCTGCCATAGTCTCTGCTGTCTCCAAGATGGGGAGGGTACAAAAAGCCTGAGCTCACCTTATGGCTGTGTACAGCTCAGGAGTGCCAGGCCAAGATCTGTGGCCAGAACTCAAGCAGGAGGGGAACCCATACTCTCAGCACTGGATGGGGTGAGTGGTAAGGATTCCTGGGCTGCTGGGGAGGCTGAGCCTCGCTCCCTCCTGTGAGCTGGCCTGGAAAAGGTATGGCTTATCTCTCTGTCCTGCCCTCTGCCAAAGGGAGCCCTGAAGCCCAGAACAGCCAATAAAAGAAATTTGGGCACAGTGCCAGTGATTTGAGTGGCCTCCCCCAATGCCCAGGAGCAGACCTGGGGAGGGGGGTCACCTCTCTAGCAGCTGAACCACCAAGCACTGCTGCAAACTCCAAGGAAAGACAAAGGAGCCCTATGACTGAGTTTATCTATCGGGCATTACTCTTAAGCGCCATGGTGATGCATAATAGGATGTTTAGGTCTGCAAATAAATAATGCATTTGAGTTGTTGTTCTAGATTTAATAAAATACTATGCCGAAAGCCAGAAGATACTTCCCACTTTGATCAGGCATGGCCTAGGGCCAGGAACAGGACATACACATCAGGTTCAACCACATGTCTGTCTCTCATACAGATCTGACAGCAATGAATGTAGGCTGGGGCCTGTGCATGGGGCTTATCTGTATTTCCATTTATTGTACATTGTTTATTAGTATTGAACACAATGGCATATATCATATGTAAGAAAAAATGGTGGGCCAAGAAAATGTTATATTAAAATGGCAAAAAATACCATTTTGTAGCCCTGAAAATAGCAAACAAAACAAAACAAAGCAAAAAACAAAACAAAAAAAAGCCTATGAGTATAATTGTTGGAAAGAATATGGGGAAGATTTCCTGCTCTGCTGTTGGAAGAATGAAATGGTGTAAATAGTAAAGAACAAACACTAGCATTACCTCGTAATGTTAAAGAAAAGCGTAATACTCCAAGACACATTCACACAAACTCATGCACATTTGCACCAACTGTTAATTCTCCATTCCCTGAATTTTCTTCCTTACCTAAATTTGGTGACACAGTCATTATAATCATTCCCTTCCAGACTCCTTCAACTCCCTACACCTGATGCTGGCCACCCGTTTTGTAAATAGAATTTTGTTGCATTACAGAGCCATGCTCTTTTGTTTACATGTTTTCTATGGTGGGTTTTATGCTACAGTGGCTGAGTTCAGTAGTCACAGAAGAGACTATCTGGCCCACAAAGCCTAAAATATTTATGACTTTACAGAAAATTTTTGGTGAGTCCCATCACCGTCATTCCCTTTTCCAAAACAAAAACAAAAAGCCAGCCTGGATAAAAAATTGAAGTCTGCCTCCTCCTCACCTATCTAATGCAGTGGAATACATCCAGAGAAAAGCATAATAGGATCTTCGTATCAATCTATGATTATACTGAATTCTCCTAAGGTTTTTTTTCCTCTTCTATTTTACTACATGGCTGTTTCATACCTTCTCTTCATTCTTCAAAATCTTCGAGTGTCATTTTTAATCATTGACTTTATTTTCTATGCCTGAAAACAAATAGAAGTAAATGGAAAATAATTTTCAAATTTCCATTAGCACATAACTTATCTGCTCTCACTTCATAATGTGTGTTTCAGTTAGCTAACACTGGATAACAGACAACTTGAAAACTTAAAGCAATAATCATTTAATATTTTATGCAAGCCTACAGGGCAATGGAGCAGACTTGATTATTAGGACTTGGCTGTGTCTATCACATCTGGGCTCTCTCCTGTGCATGTGGTCAATCTGTGGCTGGCTGTGATGACTTTCATATCCCTCAGATATGCTCGTCAGTTATGTTGCTATCATGGTGATGAGAAAGTAGAAACATACAAGTACTTTTTCAATCTCCTGTTTACTTCAATGTACTATTGCCTTGTTAGCCAAAATCATCACACGTCAAGCACAAAGTCAGTGTCAGCATGAAAATAGGGAGGTGTGAAAAATCAAACCCACTAACATATTCATATGCTAATATATTAAATAGTTGGTTTATTTCTCACTACCCTGGTCTAAACTACCATCAGCTCTGAAGTTGATTCTCACAATACCTCTCAGTCAGACTCCTTATTCAGCCCCAGTTTCTTTAATGTCCATATTCAACACGGCAGCCAAAATGATTCTATCAATAGTCATTCGTATCATGTTACTCTTCTGATCAAATCTTCCCAAAGACTTAGAACAAAAGCAAGGATTCGTATCTTGGTTAACGAGGTCCTATAACATTTGTGACCTCATCTTGCACAATTTTTCTCTCAGTCACCCTAGTTTGGGTGCAATGGCACACTTACCATTCCTTAAATGTTCTAGAACCGTACTTATTGAAGGCCTTTGCATAATTCTTGAAATAGCTTTTCTTCAGAAAACGGATTAAGATGCAATAGATTAAGGTCTCTACTTAAATGGTCACTTTATCAATGAAGATTTCCCTAACTGTGCCATATACAATAACTACACTCTCTCCTGTCCAACCATTCTCACCCCATTCTGCTTTATTTTGCTCTGCATCTTACATATTGTGTTTTCACACTGTTTTTTGCATTTTCACTCTATAATGTAAACTTCATAAGGGCATAACTACAGTTATTGCTATTTCGTCATTGCCTAAAGCAGTACATGCCACATAATATGTCCTCAAAAAATATTTGCAGAATAACTGAGTGGATAAATGTGTAAATAAACAAATTAAATTCGGAACTACATAATGTACCCTTACTGTATAATGGATTAATTAATTGTAATATATGTTTACATTGGAATATCAGGTAGCAGTGAGTCAGAATGAAGCACTACAACATAGATAAACATGGATGAGTCGTATATTATTGAGTTTTTAAAAAAGAAAGAAATTACAAGAGAACTATAACAATGACCACAGGAAAATTCATATCACATTACCTGATGTCAGAAACTATAGATGAGTATGTCATTCCTAGGAGTGCACTCTAGTCTCAGATTTCCCTTTCTTGACTGCATTCTGGAGGATGAACAGTAGATAATTGTGTTGCAGTGTCAGAGGAGAGGCTATTGGGGGAAATGCAAAAAACTGAGCAGGGTCCAATGCCTTACTTTCAGCAAACTGTCATAATAGCCAGTTGGAAAGTGACCCTTCAAAGTAAAAGTAATACCTCTTTATAGTTCAGTGTTATGAGTTTTTAATAGTGTCTTTTCTCTTGGAACACAAATAAACAAACAAGGTCTTTGAAGAAAATAATAGGTCAAAAATCTAAGGCCTGTGCATAATTCTTAGTTCTGTTAGGCAGAGTTAGACAGCCAATGTCTCTGTTCCTCTGAGTCATCAAAAAAAAAAAAAAAAAAACAACAGATCTAACCACCTATTTAAAAACCACTTTGACAATGACCTAAAGCATGACCATGACAAAATAAATAGGACAATATGTCCCCAAACACTGTGGAATATCAGTAGAACATGGACTTTTGGGTCATACAGATCTAAGTTAAATTTCTAACTCTACAATTAACAGCCCATATGTCCTTAGAAAAGTTGTCTGATTTTTTTTAAGCCCTGGGATTCAGTGTTTTCTTCTGTAAAAAATAGAGACATTAGTAAGTATGTTAAAGATTTTTGCAATGATCAATAGAGAAAACAATTTTAAAAGTACCTAACATAAAGACCTAATATGAATGTCTAAAAATTGTACAAATGATTTCATGAATAAGTAAATAAATGAATGAATAAATATTCTATAGTCAGGCAGGGAGATTTATGCAATTCACTCCGAGTTCCTGTTTCAATGTATGATAAATGTGCTTGAATTTTCTCCTGGAGAAGAGCTCATATTGCTGTGTTAGAGAAAGAGACAAGGCCTGGACGAATCCAGGCCTTGGAATACAGTGAGATTTTTCTGTTATGGAGAATAGAGGAGGTCTGTTATATTGGGGATGAAGGAGCGGAGTTGCTTAGTGAGCTAAGGGAAGAATGAGCTTTGTTATCAACTTGGCATATCTACTAATTGAACTCAAGCATTTCTTCTGATGAAAACTATGCTAATAGTCACGCAATGTCATTAATATAGATACACAGTTTCATAATAATGTGAAAAGCTTTTGGGCTTGATATGCTTTGGAATCCTTTTTTTCTTTTTTCTTTTTCCTGTCTCCACCCCCACCCCCTTTTTTTTTTAATTGTAGAAGGCAATGTCCTTCATGGATCACAGACAACAAACCCATAGGTGTTTCTCCAGCAAACCACAGAAACTTTCACGCTAATGGGATAAAGAAAGACTATAAAGAGCCTCATGACAATTCAAGAAATCTTTTGCTGCAAATGCTTATAAAAAATGTTCAGCTTTAAAATAGTTTTGAGCTCAACAGTGCAGATAAGAAGCAGCTTACATAAGTCTTGAGAAAAGGAAAAGCTTGACCACATCAAAACACTCTTGGTCACATCTGAGATAAACATCTTACAAAACCACTTAGGGCAAGAGGTTCAGCAGAAGAAATGTTAGGCCTACATCTCAGTTCCTTCACAATAGATTGATTTCCCTCTCGTTTAAATAAGCCACAGAATTAGGAGGCCCTCTAGAGAAATCTGAGCTGTCACATACTAATTAACACAAATAGCAATTCTCATATGGATGGATTGTGTCTGAAAAATCATCTTTGACAGAACACATCTAAGTATCATAGGGAAGTGATGACAAATAAGTGTTTTCTTTCTATATAATGGCTTGAATTGCAAGACATTTCAAATATAAGATCAACAGAACACCAATTTATCTGACAAGGGAGAGAAAATGTGAGGCATGTTTTTCTGAGGTTTTTTTTTCTCTTGAGATGTCAAAGATTTAACTCAAATCTGCAGCTCTTTGCTTATTATTAGTGTTATTTCAAAAGCATGGTTAATGTGTTGGGCTCCAAAATGGTTAACATAATGCAAGCAGAAAGCACTTCCTCATCACATTCATTTAAAGGCGATATCCTCATTTCTATTAAATGTTTTTTTTTGCAAGGGAATTGATAAACAGAGTCTTGCCAGTCTTTCATTCTTAAGATTTATGCACATCAAGACACTGGATTGTCTGAGACTCAGGTCTTTTGCATTAAAATTAAGACAAAGTACTTAATGTAGACAAAAAAAAATCACATGTAGATGTTGAAGGCAGTCCAGTGAGTTTGTTTTAATAACCTGATCTCACCAATTTGATTATACAAATACATTCTTTTTCTTTCTTTTCTTTTCTTTTTTTTTTTTGAGACGGAGTTTCGCTCTTGTTACCCAGGCTGGAGTGCAATGGCGTGATCTTGGCTCACCGCAACCTCCGCCTCCTGGGTTCAGGCAATTCTCCTGCCTCAGCCTCCTGAGTAGCTGGGATTACAGGCACACGCCACCATGCCCAGCTAATTTTTTGTATTTTGAGTAGAGACGGGGTTTCACCATGTTGACCAGGATGGTCTTGGTCTGTTGCCCTCATGATCCACCCGCCTCGGCCTCCCAAAGTGCTGGGATTACAGGCTTGAGCCACCGCACCCAGCTACAAATACATTCTTATCCTCCCCTATTTGGAATGAAAATTGAAGTGGGCTTGGTTGTGCTGAAAATAATGCATGTGATGGCCAAGAGTAGAGGATTCAGACATCAATTCCAAGCCTGGTTCTTGCAGAAGGAAAGAGTGGAATGAAATGAGTTGAAAAAATTCAAAGGATGGTGATGAGCTGGCATTCTGGAGAGCCAGCCAATATTCATGATCCAAGAAAATTTGGAATAAAATGGGAGAAGCAGGGTTGCTTTGTAGAAAGCCCAGCATTTGGAGTCAAACAGATCTGGGTTTGAAATCCTTTCTCTTACATATTAGTTGTGTGATTTTGAATGTTATTTAAAACTTTCTGAGCTCTGAGTGAGGTTATCTCCATGTGAAAATTCAAGAAAATGGTGTCAGCCTGCACTTACTCTGAAGATTCAAGGAGAAAGTGCCAAAGTACCTGGCATATGGAATGTGTTTGGTAGAGGCAGCTAGTTTTGTAGGAAGGTGTTGTTGACTGTGATATAAAAACGTAGAATGATGATGATGATGGAAGTGACTGGTGGGAGATAGATGATATTCAGACCTAAGAGGATTTGGTGCCTGAAATACTCAGTGTTATTATGTGGCAACCTTATAGTACATGGAAGCCTAAAACTAGTGTAACCAAACCAAATCAAACTTTCCTCTTCAGTTTGTGCCATAAATTATTCCATGTGCTGAGAACACAATGGTGGACTAGACAGATAAATTTTTTGCACAGTGGAGTCTATCTCTCGGGAGAAAAAAATTACAAATGCAAGGACAAATGAGGAGTTGTGTTCAGGTACTGTTAAAGTCACTTAAAATTATACCAGGAATTATGTATAGAGAGCAATAATTTTTATTTTGTGGGAGGGGAGGTAGAGTGTTGCTTTATCTGGAGTTGTTAGAAAAAGTTTCCCTTAGGAGCATGTTTTTAAATTAAAACTAGAATGATTAAAAAAGAGAAAGTCTAGTTTATGTAGGACTGTGTGCATTATGGTAAGGATTTTGGGTTATTTTTCCTAAGTAAAAAGGAAAATGATTAGATGGTTTTAAGCAGGAGATGATATAATCTGATTATGCTTTAGGGAGATTACTCTGGTTGCTGAGTACAGGATATTAAGTTGTTGGGTAGAGTGGGGGTGGTATGAGAGAAAACAGGAATAGCATCTGAGGAGGCTGGTGCAGAAACTCAGAAAAGACCATGGCTTGTACTAGGTTCTTGGTTTTGAAGTAATGTAATATGGTAGAACTTAGGGATCTATTTTGGAGATGTACTGACACAACCTATTAAGGAACTGTCTGGGAGCCAAAACCTGTCAAGTCAGGAATGGGTAGCCTTGGAAAAATCCTTGGAAAAATCCAGTATCAGATATACAGCAAAATTTAAATTGTAAGTCTAAAAATCCAAAATCAGATGTAAAGCAATCTATAGCCTTTTAGGGACTTTCCTTGTGCACAGAATACACTTTGAAGATCATACTCAAGCTTCAAATCTGTTTCGTAACCTTGCCTTCACCCGCCTCTCCACATACTCTCAATGTAGTCTTTATGCCTCTGCCACATGGGTATGCTTCCAATTGCACCAATCTCTTTGGTGCCTAAACCTGCTGCTCATGCTGGTCCTTCTGCTTGAGTACTCTAGAAAACATTCCAGGACTCTTCACCTACTAACTCCAACCCTTCCTCTAGATGTGACATTAAACATCATTTCCTCAAAAGACTTTTCTGGACGCACTAAGGTTACCCTTCTGGTTGATGCTGGTCCAGCACTCTGAACTTCTCAGTAATAATAACAATATAATTAATAGGTAATATTTCCTGAGGGCATACTGTGCTGTTGCCACTCTCAGACAGCATACCTGAGTGATCTAACAATCCTCAAAGCAGCATTATAAGTGTAGGTGGTTGTGTTATCACTGTTTTACATACAAAGTACCCGAGGCTCAGAGCGTTTGAGTGAGATCTAATCAGTGGTGGGACCAGAGTATTACAAAGGCAGGCTGATTCAAAAGCCATAATTCTGAGTCACTCAACTATCTGACACCCTTAGTCTGTGACCTTTGTATTATTTGCAATTATTTGTTTGTATCTTTTTCTCTTAGATTTAACACTTCATTAGGCTCGGAAGCTTGTCTGTCTGGTTTTGAAGTATTGAGCACCCTGGTAACTAAAGGCATAGCATACAGCCTGGGACAGGGTGATCATATGACACATATTTATTAATTGATTATTTATCCTCTCAAGCCAATGCCATGTGGGAACCAAGCAGAAATCTCACAAGCACTCAGGAGCCATCCTCGTATTATTGAATTTGGCTTATTCTGCCTATGAAGGTTTTGGCTTATAAAACACCTGCAGATCAGAGTGGGTGGTTCCTTACTTGACTGTGTCTTCTGAGTTCTGAATAGGATGACTTTGCTGAGTTGCATGTTCACAGGGTTCTCATGAATGTCCCAGAGTCGCATAACACCTCCTGTACTACTTAAGAAACTGCTGTTGAGGATTTGGGGCTGTGCCTATGATGCAGGATTTTTTCTTAATCTCTCCAAGGAAATCACAACAGGGGTACCCATTTACTTAGCTTGTCACACTCCACCCCTTGCAGGAGGGAACACATGCGTGAACGAGCATGGGAACAGGATCGATGACTTTGGTACAAGCAGGAGCAAACTCCATGCAGGTCCTGTGGTGGCATCCAGGTGGGGGTTCCTGTGACCCCTAGGCTCCAGAGGACATGTTACAATTCTTTCTTTGCTTTGCTGTCTGCAGAAAGCAATGTGTGGGCCCTTTGTCTCATTGCATGGTGCCGCTGCTCTCCACTAAGGAGAGGAAATGGCCAGTGTGACGCCTTTTTGCGTACCCACACTTGGCGAATCCTAAACTCTTGTCCAGTGCCCAAGAAGAATGAGGTCATTCAAACAAATTGAGGGGTAGTGAATGTGAAGAATTTTATTGAGTGATGAAAGTGGCTCTCAGTGGAGAGAGGAGCTGGAAAGGGGTTGGGGAGGACAGATCACTCTCCCCTGAAGTCAAGTTGCTTCTCTGACTTTCTCCTGTGGAGTCAGGTCACCTTTCTCTAATGGCCAGCCATTGCTTCTGAAGTCCAATTGCCCTTTCTTGAAGTCCAGCCTCTTCTTCTTTCTACTGGCTGAGTGTGGGGTCATTATAGGCACAGGATGGAGGGGTGGGATGGGCCGTAGGTAGTTTTGGAATTAGGAAAAATACATTATTCAGAAAGAACCAATCAAGAGAGAGGGGGCAAACAGAGGCTAGAAGTTCTCACTTTGGACTGCAAGTTTCAGGCTTTTCAACTCGAAGATGGGGTTTTGCCGGGGACCTGCCTCTCTCTGCCTAGAGTTTCTCTGCCTCCTACCTCTCCCACCTGAGAGGCATGTAGCTTTCACAGGGAAAGCTCAGTCATTCGTGCACTGCTCAGTTGTCCAGACTTCTTGACATTGAAACTTTCCTTATGCATGAGATGCCCCTTCCTGAGCTCTACACAAAGCTCATGGTGCTCCTAGTCACCCAAGGCAATTCCCATCCTGAGGAAGCCTTCTTGTGGCAGACTGGTCAGGAATGAGTCTGGACTTCACACTGAAGAGCATGTTCAGAATTTAGACTCTACCAGTTAACTAATTGCATATGCACAGATTTGGGCAAGATTCTTAAACTTGCTGAAGCTTAGGCTTCTCACCTGTACATTAAAATGACATCATCTAGAGTTGTGAGGATTAAAATAGATGGTGTCTTGCATTGCTAGAAGAAACTCCACTTTTGCAGAGCATTTTTGCTAAATCATATCCATTTGTTCATTTGTCTTGAACATGGCAATTGACATTCCAATTTTAGAGTTTAAGCAGTCATTTATACAACTAATATTTTGACCTATTGTTTCAATAAAGATAAGTTAGACTATGATGTAGTAAAAAAGACAACAGAAATAAAAATTATGAGATCTTAGTGGCTTAATCTTAATCGTAGTGGTTTCTTTTTGCTTCCATCACAGTTCTATTCAGGTTGGGTGTGGTTAAGCAGAGCTTCAGACCACCTCACACTTGTTACTCTACCATCTCAGGACCCTTCATTTCCAATCAAAGTGACGAGAGAAGGAGAGAGACTAATTTTCTCTTAACTGCCTCTTACTGAAAGTGACACATAACTTTGTCTTACATTCCCCTGGGAGGAGTCACAGAGCATCACCTGGTTTCTTGGGGGCTTGAATATGAGGAAACGTACATGAATATTTGTGTGCAAACAGCCTCTGCCCTCCCAACCCTGTGCCAGGAGCTAAGAATAAAGAATTCAGTAAATAAATCTTATTTTCTCAATAGAAAGACCCATATTGTTTCATCTCTTAATGTTGTGAAACTGAAATGTGTTTTGTAATCAATGCTTGTATTTTATACAGTAGGGTTTATCAAATCAATAAAATGTTGTTATTGAAATGAGGATGTGTGTTACCACCAGTGTCTTTAAAATCATGGAATTTCTCCTTCAAGAAACTCTATGTAGAGTTGCATAGAGTTTGCAAAGAGGAAGGCAAGGTGCTATCAAGGTTCCATGCAAAGGCAGCTAATCCGGTCAGAGGGTACTTCCTGGAGAAAGTGGTATCTGAAATTTAAAAAAAAAAATGGAAATTGTCTATGGAAAAGAAGGCAGAACTTAAAACCATGGAGGCAGGAAAGAGCATGGCTTATTTAGAGAAATGCAAACAACTTCCGTCACTAGAGAACACACATAGAAGTGAGAGTAGTGAGGATTGGAGAGAGACAAGAATCACCATAAATCTGGATTCAAAATGAATAAATGAAGGGCCGTGGTGATTAGCCTTCTATGAATATTATCTCCTAGGATTACATGTTATGGAATAAGAGATGGCTAGGGTCTTCAGAAAGTCACAGAATACCTGAAAAATCTTGGTTTCCTTATAAAAAAGATACATTGTTCCATCTTGGGACTTAGATCCAGGACTCTTGTGCAATGTGAATTCCTTTCACCCTGCGATGTGAGCAGTAGAGAAGAGCAGGTCGAAGATGTGCTTTGTAAGAAGGTGTTATCGGAAGGACTAAAGGAAGAGCAGGTTTCCTTTACCATGAATTATCTCACAATAGCCAGACATTAAAACAATGTAGCATTTAGAGAATCTGGGCATCTGGATCAGATCCCTGAGCTCCCTTTCAGGGGAAATCTGTAGACAGTTGCAAAGAATAAATCAAAGTGTCTTGATTTATGGTGGTATGCATACCAGTAACCTTCTTGTGTAATACGGCTTGTGTGGCAAGACAGGAATCAGCCCCACCAAGAGCAAAGAACCTGCCATCATCCTTCACCTCAATGATGACCTTGTTCTCTCACTCCCTTTCCTCTGTACCGTCTTGAGCTGCCTTCATCAAACACTCCCTCCACTACCTTGCCTTTTTTTGGAAACTCTATGAAGCAGAAGAAATTATATTAAGACAGAGGAGTGAGCTAGTGCTCAGAGTAGAGTGACAAGGGCTAGCAATGCAAAGTGAACTGAGCCGTGAACTGCACCACAGCAGCTCATGCACATGTTGCACACCCATACACAGGTGTCACATGTGCTCCTTCCAGTGTGAGCCAAGCTGGGATTCCAGACTCATGAAGTTATGCCACGAGATGCCTCTACCACCTCCAACTGCATTCAGAGGTCCCCATGCAGGCCACATATTTGGCCAGGCGGCCAAGCCTTCAATGCTGTAGAAGGACTGTGATAATGGAAGTCTGTCCTCTGTGGAATCTCCTGCCTGGACCTCCTCTCTCAACCTTCCAACACACTAACTAAGCATATGCTCAGGGAACCTGTAAGCAGGGACTCAAAAAATGAGAAAATGTTGGCTTCAATATAGTTTTTATAGAATATCCATTTCATAAAAAAATCAAGAGAGACATTTCAATTTCGCCATATGTGTAAGCTTTCTGTTTACAGTTTAATAACATATTCATTTTGAATTGTATTGAAGGATGCAAGGTGGTGGGATAATGTAGCCTTTCCACGGTCCAGGGAGTGACAAGAAAATGGGCCTTCCTTGGTGCATTCATCCTCATCAATTCACAACTGTTCTCCTATCTACTGGCCCCCATCCCACCCCTGCTCTGACACACTCTCCACGCTAACATCATTGCTTTCCAATAGCACTTGCGGTGCTGTTCTTCCCTGCAAAACCCACCAGCTCGAAGCTAATGCTCGGGCTCTTTGAGCTGATGCACAGCACCACCTGTGTGTATTTCAGCTTTCTTTGCTCCTCCCCTCACACACCTGCACCTGCACCCCCACAAGACTGCGTGGCTTTCTGTCCCTCTGCTCTCTTGGCTCCCCCTAGTGAAAATTGAAACCTTCCTCTTGTGAACTTCCACAAAACATGCCAGGCAACCTCTGTTACCCAACTTACACTGTCACAATTTGTTCTGATGGACCTGTACCTATCCTCCCCAACAGACTGTCAGAAACTCAAGGGGAGTTTGCAATAGAGAAAGGCAAGGTGCTATCAAGGTTAACTTTATTCTCTTTAGTTTTCAGAATATATTCTTCTTAATTTTCAGAACCTGGCAGGATACATAAGATACAGTTAACATTTACTAAATAAGATCAAGTAGAAACATGAAAACAGTGAAAGAAGGGAAGGAAGGAGGGGGAAACTATGACATCATGACCCAGTAATATTTAGAAAAATCACCCTGCTGTCACCCCCTCTTCCATTAGGAAATCCAGGCACCTACGTTTTGGCCAAGGGATCCTGGGAAAAAAAAGTTCACTACTGAGACATATGAGTTTTTGGCTGCCACTGACACAAATGCCTCTGACCCTAGGGTGAGATTCCATTCCGACACCAAATGGAAACAAGACAGGATGCAAAAATAGAAGTGCGGTTAATGAAGCGTGAGGAAGCCGGGCCACACTTGCCTGGTGTCTGTGTGATGAGAACTCCACTGTTCGCACGGCACAGGCAGAGTCCAGCCCGGTCTGCCAGGAGGGGCATCGCTGGGGCTCTGGAAACGTCTCGGATGGCTCATATCAAGAGCTAATATTGTCAGCCACTTCATCTCCTGTTTCCTACCAAGACCTCGAGGCCACAGAGCGAGCAGATGCTCCTACGAAGTCAACTAAGGGAGAGGCAGGGTGTTCTGCAAATCTAACTGTCTCTGAGCCTTAGAAATCCTTTGTCATATCCTCCCCCAAATACTTAGCACTAGCTTCTTGTTTTTAACATGGCCAGGATAACTAGACATGAGACAGAAGACTTGATACAATTGCAAGTTCAAGTTGACTTGAATGGATTGACTTTTGGTTAAAAACCATGAAATTAGAAGTGTCTTTTAGACCCTGACTGCCACTTTAGAACTATGCGATCTTGGGAAATTCCCTCCAGCTCCCTGAGCCCCCTGAAAACAAGAGTTTTAAAAAAATGCTATGTCCTGACGATCTTCTAAGAGGATAGCGAGGATCAAGTTAATGAATGAAGGCTTGTTTAGTGAACTTAGAGGACTATTCAAAACAGAGTTGTTATTACTTGATCTCTGTTCTTTCATGTACTTTGCATATTTGTATCCAAACTCTGAACCCATTCATTCTGATTTCCCCCAGAGAGACTGAGGAATCATAATGGGGGTTACCCCTCTGCTCCTGGAGCTTTTTTTCATCACATTGACTGCCAGCTCTGGTGTCTGGCCTGGTGCTAACTCTTGAGTGCTTGTTATTTTAGATGACAGTAGAAAACCTGCAGTGCAAGTTTTTGTTGTCATTGTTTCATTTAACAGATGAAACTGAGATTGAGAAACATAAATTTACTTTTTCAAGGTGACATGGCTGTAGAATGCAAGGTTGAAAATTAAACTCAAACTCTCTGGCTCTAAAGCATTTGTCGTTTCTGAATCCCATGCAAGGATTCTTTTTATTACTGTCTGTATTTACCACATAAAGAGCTTTGTCTAAAATTATATAGTTTCTCAGAAAATGTTTAGGAATTTAGCAGAATTGACCTTTACCTACAAAATGTGGTCATGGTTCTGCAGAGAAGCAAAACGAGTTTTGCAGTGATAACATATTATCTCACAGAGGGATTTCACAAGGATGTACATTGAAAGTCCCTCCTTTCTTCATCCCTTCCTGTGTGTCCCTTTCCTTGCTCGTGTCTCTCCTCATCCATTCATAAATCTTACTTCATTAATCTCTGTCATTGCATCTTTGTTCTCTGAGAATTGAACCTGTGAACCCAGAGAAGTGAGCTGGACTTTGCCTGCGAACCCAGAGAAATGTACTGATCAGGTGAGCCTTCTTGTTAGTCACCTCAAAGGGCTGTTGGCAGCATCGTGAGTGTAAAACTGTTGGCCCAGTTCCTGGTGCTTTGTAAATACTCAATAAATAGAAGGTGGCAGTAGCTACTGACCCACCCTGCTCTCTGTAGGGTTGCTTTCCATGTGGAAATGGCACCAGGATACAGACCAAACATTTTGGAGCTGCAGAATGATTTGTTTGGTTTTACTGGCTAAGGCAAAAGTCACAGTCAGAAGCAAAGCTCCACAGAGAACAGGAAGAAAAGGTTGGAGGCAGACCCTAAGTTCTTCCCCATGTGGGTTCACATGGCATATCACAGAGAGCATCCTATTTCTCATTGACCCACATGCAAAAAGCAGAGGGAGACTTAAATGGGGACTTTGTCTTATTTTTTCAGGTAGCTAGTGCGAACTTGGTCCAGTGGAATAGATAGTCTTAGTCCTATGGAGGGCTAAGGAGAAAGATGTAGAGAAAGCCGAAGTACCACCCATATTTCAGTGTTCTCCTCAGAACCTCAGTATTTTCCCTAGGGCTTCAGTGCCCCCCAATACTTCAGCATGCTCTCCAATATTTAAGAATGCTCCCAGAAATTCAGCTCTAGCCTAGCACTTCAGCACCTCTCTGGAACTTCAGCACGATCCAGTAATTCAGCACCCTGGGGTACTTAAGCACATTTCCCGATGCACATCTCCAGGACTTCAGCACAATCCTCCTCCCTGCCACAGTACCTTCCTGTCCTCACCAGTACTTCAGCATCCTTTCCAGCATTTCAGCATCATCTCCCAGTACTGCTCAGAGTATGTGAGATTTGGAAAAATTCCCTCTTTTATTGGCCAAGTTTGGAATGTGAGGAGGGTAAGAAAGGGAGTTCCTCTTAAAACAAAGAAAGTTTAATTTTGGAAAAAGAAATGCCAAATGAAGAAACACCATGTATACTGTAGATGTTCAATAAATTCTAGGTATTATAATCCATTTCAACCTTACATTCTAGTGATTTATGTCTCTTATCTCCCCTGCTTGACTTTAAGTGCCTGACAACAAAATGCATATATGATTTTTTTTTAATTACCTATGGAGCTTAGAACATGGAAGGTGCTAAGCAAATATTTGTGTCATATGTGATGTTTCCCTGTGTGTGTGCATAATTTATAAAGAACCAGTCATTGGTTTGTGACTCCCCACTAAACACAAACTAAATAATTTTAACAGAGTCCTTGCATTCTGCATACTGGTGGCAGGGATGAATAAATTCAGAATGATAGGCTTACAGACAAAATTTAAAGTGACCAGAAATCCTGAGCATTGATATTTATTTGCCACCAAAAGTTCGTGTCAGATTCAGGTAAAGTTTATTGAAAACTCTGTGTTGAATGTTATGTTATTAAGTCCATATGATACTTTCAATTACAAAATCTCTGCAGAGGAGATGTCATCCCCTTCATCTTATAGATACAAAAACCTGAAGTTTAGAAAGGTGAAATAATTTGTATAAGGTCATGTACCTGGTATCGAATTGAGCTGACATGGCAAATCCAGGCACGTGTATCTCCTGAGAAAGACTATTAGTTTGGCAAGTGTAGGGAATTATCTTTTTCATTTTAATAATAAAATAAATGGATACGCAAATATATTAATTATTTTCTATGACTAGAATCTGTTAATTTTCCTGCTCTCTCTCTCTCTCTCTCTCTCTCTCTCTCTCTCTCTATATATATATATATATATATATATATATATATATATATACACGCACACACACACATATATATGTGTGTGTGTGTGTGTGTGTGTACTTTTTTTTCGAGATGGAGTCTCACTGTCACCCAGGCTGGCGTGTAGTGGCTTGATCTAGGCTCACTGCACCCTCCACCTCCTAGGTTTAAGCCATTCTTCTGCCTCAGCCTCTGGAGTAGCTGGGACTACAGGCATGTGCCACCATGGCCATCTAATTTTTGTATTTTTAGTAGAGATGGGGTTTCACCATGTTGGTCAGGGTGGTCTTGAACTACTGACCTCATGATCTGCCCTCCTTGGCCTCCCAAAGTGCTGGGATTACAGGCGTGAGCCACTGCACCTGGCCCCTATAATAATTTTTATGGCTACAAGACTGCTTCCCTGATTAATGTCATGAATTTGGATGAGTATAAAACATTCATGTAATTATATTGACTGAAATGATGGGGGTTATTGACTAGGGTCTAGAAAACTTTTGATAATATTTAAAAATTAGATTACAGTGAGATGCAATACGTTTTCAACATGCCAGAAGACAGATTTAAAGGAAAACTGCCCCAGTGGGTCCTACTGACCTGCTTTAATGCTCTAGATTTCACCATATACATGTATTCTTGCCCAACACAGGAGACCATCTTCTTTAATCAGTTCCTGATTCAGAGTCTCCTCTGCATACTCTGCCACATTCTGTACCTCCATCATAACCATTCACTGCATCCTGACTTACTGTATTCAAGCAAAATAGGATGCTTTCTAGACAATTACAGCTTCCTTAGGGAACATAAAGGCAATAAACAGAAAATAAGGGCAAAACATGTAGCCAAGATTAAATGCAAAATTGTGGAAAGCAAATGTAAGTGATCCTGCAGTGCTGTGTGCTGACAATCAGGGGTACACACTTTGATGCTAGAAAGACCCCAGCATACCTTTACCTTGTTCTACTTAGATGACCTGGAGAACTTGCTGAGGTGCTGGTTTTTTTTCTCTTCTACGTGATGGGTAAAATTGCATATAATGAACAAAGTGCTTGTTATGATAATATGAGCTCTTTACTTAAAAGTATCAAGCTCAGAGTTTGGTGCAAGGTAGGCACTTAAAAAGTAAAATAGTTCTTTGCTGTTCTCTTTTCTTCTGCCCCATTTTGAGGGGAAAAAGTCAATAGTCAAAAAGATTTCTTGAATGGTAGGTTTAAAGGAGGATGTTTTGGAGTAGATAGGGAACATTTAAGCTTGAGTTGGATATTTTGAGAACCTAGCAAGCCTGTGAACACTAGAAATGTACTCATAGCTTCCTGTAATCTATTTTAGCAGCCATCATAAATATTTTGAACCATGTCCTCTTCCACTTAGCTTAAGCGTGCAATGGAATATAGTGTCTGTGTTTCTTCTTTTCTTCTTCTTCTTCTTTTTTTTTTTTTTTTTTTTTTTTTTGTTGAGACGGAGTTTCGCTCTTGTTACCCAGGCTGGAGTGCAATGGTGTGATCTCGCCTCACTGCAACCTCCGCCTCCTGAGTTCAGGCAATTCTCCTGCCTCAGCCTCCTGAGTACCTGGGATTACAGGCACACATCACCGTGCCCAGCTATTTTTTTATATTTTTAGTAGAGACGGGGTTTCACCATGCTGACGAGGATGGTCTCGATCTCTTGACCTCGTGATCCACCCGCCTCGGCCTCCCAAAGTGCTGGGATTACAGGCTTGAGCCACCGCGCCCGGCCCTGTGTTTCTTAATTCTAATAACTAGTCTCACAGTCCCAGGCCTACTGAATATTTGATTATATGATTCATCCAGTTTCTGTTCCTAGAACTGTGAGAAGTGGAAGTTGAGCATTTTATTGATCAATTAACTCTCAGGGACAGCAATCGGTGTATCCTTGTAAGTGACAATGAAATCTTGAAGGCAGGAAAGTGGGAAGGATGGTGTGATTCAGTTCCTTATCCTGAGCTGGCTCTGTAAAGCTGTAGGTGTAATTGCAGCCCCTTGGTAATCAGGATTGCTCTATCAGCAGAGGGTGGACATTTTGCAAACAAAAAATTGGTAAAAAATTAAATTGGATGTGGAGTGTGTCTCTTTTCCTTAAGAAACAACTTTATTGAGGTGTTACTGATATACAAAGAACTGCACATTATTTCATGTATACCATTTAATGAGTTTTAACCTCTGCAAAGACTCTTATGATACCATTGCCACAAACTAGGTCACAGATGTGTCCAACACATCCCTAAGTTTCCCTGTGTTTCTTTGGTTTGTTTCTATTTCTGTGGTTACAACATTTAGCATGAAGTCTACCCTCTTAGCAAATTTCAAAGTGCACGATACTGCATTAAGTAAGGGCACTGTGTTGTATAGCAGATTTCTAGAAGTTATTCTTCTAGCATAATTGAAACTGTACCTATTGAACAACTCCCCTTTCCACTCTCCCACAGTCCCTGGCAACCACTGCTGTATTCTCTCCTTTTGTGAGTTTGACTAATGTAAATAAATCACATGAGTGATATTGCTCAGTGTCTGTCTCCCTGTGACATTAATTTTACTTAGCATAATGTCCTCCAGGTTCATTCATGTTGTTGCAAATAGCGACATTTTTTTAAATTTTAAAGGCTGAATAGCACTGTGTTTGCATGTATGTGTGTGTATGTAAAATACTGTATACACACATGTATACATACGACACACACACACGCCATACGCCACGTTTTTTTATTCATTCATCAAACAGTGAACACTTAGGTGGATTAAATTTTAAAGGCTGAATAGCATTGTGTTTGTATGTGTGTGTGTGTAAAACACTGTATACACACATGTATACATACTACACACACACACACATACACACACACACACACACTCACACCATACACCACGTTTTCTTCATTCATGCATCAGAGAACACTTAGGTTGATTTCGTATCTTCACTATTGTGAATAATGCTGCAGAAATTGAGAGTACAGATGGTCTTTTCAAAATCCTGATTTCAACTACTTTGGATATATATACCAAGATCTAGGATGGTTGAATCACCTGGTAGTCCTCTTTTTAATTTTTGAGGCACTGCCATATGGTTTTCCATAGCTCCTGTGCCATTTTACATCCCTGTCAACTGTGTTCAAGGATTCCAAATTCACAACCTTCTCACTAATGCTTTTTATGTAATTTTGGTAATAACCAGGCTGACACATGTGAGGTGGTATGTCATTGTAGCTTTGATTTACATTTCCATTCATTAATGATGTCCAACATCTTTTCAGATACCTGTTGACCATTTGTATGTCTTCTTTGGAGAATTGTTCATTTAGTTCCTTTACCCAATTTTAAATTAGGTTATTTTTATTATCTATCAATATTAGTTTTGCTATGGAGTTGTAGGAGTTTTTTATGTATTATAGAAATTAGCTTCTTCTCAAATATCTGATTTGCAAATATTTTTCGCATAGTATGTGATGCCTGTTCTTCTGCTGATTGTTTCCTTTCCTGTGCAGATGTCTTTTAGTTTGATGTAATCCCCAATCTCTTTTGTTTCCCATACCTTTAATGTCATATTCACTAAACAGTTGTCAAAACCAGTGTTAGGGAGCTTTCCTCCTCTGTTTTCTACTAGAATTTTTACAGTTTCGGGTCTTACATGTAAGCCTTTAATCCATTTTGAGTTGACATTTGTGTACAGTGTTTCAGTGTAAAAATTTATTGTTCTTGAATGTAAATGTCATTTTTTTCCTGCACCATTGGTCAAAGAGGCTATTCTTTCCAACTGACAAAGGTGTATTCCTGGCACCTTTGTTAAAGATCAGCTGACCACATGTGGGTGGGTTCATTTCTGGGTTTTCTGTCCTGCTCCATTGGCCTATTTGTCCATGACAGTACTGTATTATTTTAATTACTGTAGCTGTATTAGCTATTTTGAAATCAGAAAGTGCAATGCTTCCAGCTTTGTTCTTTTTTTGAGATTACTTTGGATATTTTACGTCTTTTATGGTTCCTTTGAATTTTAGAACTGTTTTTACTATTTATTTATAAAACATCATTAATATTTTGATGGTGAAATTATGAAATCTGTAGATCAGTTTGGGTAGTATGAACATTTTAACTGTATTATATTTTCCAATTCATGAACATAAGCATTCTTTTTACTTATTTCTGTCTCTTGTCTTTCATCATTGTCTTGTAATTTTCAGTTACAAATGTTTTACTTCCTGGGTTAGGTTTGTTCCTAAGCATTTGATTATTTTTGATGTCATAATATGTGGGATTGTTTTCTTAATACATAGGGGATGGTTTGTTGTTAGTGTGTAAAAACACAACTAATTTTTGTATATTGATTTTATATCCTGAAACTCTACCTAATTCATTTATCAGATCCTGAAGCTTTTTAGTAGAGTCTTTAGGGTTTTTTATACATATGTTCATGCCATCTGCAAACGGGGACATATTGAGGTACACCTTTTCTACCTGATTTATTGAGCATTTTTTGTCGTAAAAGGATGTTGAATTATGTTAAATACTTTGTCTTGTCTACATCTACTGAGATGATCATGTGATTTTTAAATAATTCCTTTTGTTAATCTAGTGTATCACATTTATTCATCTGAATTTGTTGAAACATGCTTGTATCTCAAGGATCCTTTTATTAAGCTGTTGAATTGAATTTGTGAGTATTTTGTTGAGTACTTTTGCATCCATGTTCCTCAGATCTTGAGACTAGTGAAAACAAAGGTTAAGGAACTTATGAGATGCGGTTGTACTAACAGAACAACTTATAGTGATAAATACCTACATTATAAGGAAGGGAGATCGCAAATAAACAATCTCATTTTAAATTTTAAAGACATAGAAAAAGAAGAAACTAAGCTCAATGTTAACAGAGGGAAGGAAATAATAAAGATTAGAACAGAAATAAATGAGATAGAGACAAGGAAAACAACAGAAAAAAAATAAACCAAGAGTTGGTTTCTAAAAAATAATGTGAACAAACCTTTAGCTAGACTGAGAAAATGAAATGGAGTCTGTCTCTTGAAAGAAGCTGCAAGCTTTAGAAGAAAGAACCAGACCAAAGATATTAAAAACTGTTCTTTATTCCCTTATGTGACTATCATGAATTATGAAATGTTTGTCATTTGTCTTCCCTCAAAGTTGGCTCCTCAAAAGAAAAGAAATGCTATTTTCAAGAAGTAAGGAACAATGGGAAGAAACAAAGCAGAACAGTATGACTATTATTAAATGAGCATCCTCTCAAAAGAGAAGCTCCTCCTCAATGCAAAAAAAAATTCTTTTTCTTCTTGAAGCATGTTTCTTATTCTTACAAGTAAGTATTTCATATGGTGTGTTATCTCCTCATGCTAACCTTTGGACATGACAGATTATACATACAAATGTATGTATTTAGCTTTGTGTATCTAAATACACAGATACACATATGCATATATGAATACATACACATATGTATAAATATGTACACATACACACATTCATGTATGTGTTTTAAAAATTTATGTTCAAGGCCAAACATAGTGGCTGATGTCTGTAATCCCAGAACTTTGGGAGGCTGAGGTGGGTGGATCACAACGTTAGGGGTTGAGACCAGCCAGGGCAACATGGTAAAACCCTGTCTCTACTAAAAATACAAAAAACTAGCCTAGGTCATGGTGGCATGCTCCTGTAACCCTAGCTACTTGGGAGGCTAAGGCAGGATAATCACTTGAACCTAGGAGGCAGACGTTGCAGTGAGCCAAGATTGCACTATTACAGTCTAGCCTGGGTGACAGGGCAAGACTCCATCTCAAAAAAAAATATATGTTCAAATATCTTTGTGTATTCCTTTGTATACTTACACAAACCATTATAGAATTGTCATTGTATTATTTTGCCAAAGAAGAAAATTCAAAATAAAACAAATGAAAACAACTGTAGTCTATTATCACTGTTGATTCATAGATATAAAGATTATTTTTAATCTCAAAAGAGAAATATAACCAGGATTAGGAAGAATCAATATCATAAAAATGGCCATACTGCCCAGAGTAATTTACAGACTCAGTGCTATCCCCATCAAGCTACCATTGATCTTCTTCACAGAACTGGAATAAAACACCTTAAACTTCATATGGAACCAAAAAAGCCCACATAGCCAAGACAATCCTAAGCAAAAAGAACAAAGCTGGAGGCATCAAGCTACCTGACTTCAAACTATACTATAAGGCTACAGTAATCAAAACAGCATGGCACTGGTACCAAAATAGAGAGATAGACCAATGGAACAGAACAGAGGCCTCAAAGCAATACCACACATCTACAATCATCTTATCTTTGACAAACATGACAAAAACAAGCAATGGAGAAAGTATTCCCTGTTTAATAAATGGTGTTAGGAAAACTGGCTAGCCATGTATAGACAGCAAAAACTAGACTCCTTCCTTGCACCTTATATAAAACTTAACTCCAGGTGGATTAAATATTTAAACATAAGACCTAACATCATAAAAATCCTAGAAGAAAACCTAGGCAATACCATTCAGGACATAGGCATAGGCAAGGACTTCATGACTAAAACACCAAAAGCAATGGCAACAAAATCCAAAACAGACAAATGGTATCTAATTAAGAACTTCTGCACAGCAAAAGAAACAATCATTAGAGTGAACTGGCAACCAACAGAATGGGAAGAAATTTTTGCAATCTACCCATTTGACAAAGAGCTAATATCTAGAATCTACAAAGAACTTAAACAAATTTTTAAGAAAAAACAACCCTATCAAAAGGTGGGCAAAGAATATGAGCAAACACTTTTCAAAAGAAGGCATTTTGTGGCCAAGAAACACATGAAAAAATGTTCATCATCACTGGTCATTAGAGAAATGCAAACCAAAACCACATTGAGATACCATCTCACGCCAGTTAGAATGGTGATCATTAAAAAATCTGGAGACAACAGATATTGGAGAGGATGTAGAGAAAGAGGAATGCTTTTACTCTGTTGGTGGGTGTGTAAATTAGTTCAACCATTGTGGAAGACAGTGTGACTATTCCTCAAGGATCTAGAAATAGAAATTCCATTTGACCCAGCAATCCCATTACTGGGTATATACCCAAAGGATTATAAATTATTCCATTATAAAGACACATGCACACTTATGTTCACTGAGGCACTATTTACAATAGCAAAGACTTGGAACCAACCCAAATGCGCATCAATGATAGACCAGATAAAGAAAATGTGGCACATATACACCATGGAATACTATGCAGCCATAAAAAAGGATAAGTTAATATCCTTTGAAGGGACATGGATGAGTCTGAAAACCATCTTTCTCAGCAAACTGACACAAGAACAGAAAACAAAATACCACATGTTCTTACTCATAGGTGGTTGTTGAGTAATGAAAACACATTGACACAGGGAGGGTAATATCACACACTGGGGTCTGTTGAGGGGTGGGGGACTAGGGGAGGATAGCAGGGGGTGAGTAGATTGGGGAGGGTTACCATATGGAGAATTACTCAGTGTAGGTGTTGGGGAGATGGAGGCAGCAAAGCACCATGGCATGTGTATACTTATGTAACAATCCTGCCAGATCTGCCCATGTACCCCAGAACTTAAAGTTTAATTTTAAAAACAGAAAAAAGTAATACATAACAAAAGAGAAACGTATACTTTCAAAATAATACATACATGCCAACACTCTTCTACAGTATTTTTATTTCTGAGATGATCCACACTATCTTTATCTTTGTGTCGCCCATTTTCCTAAAGTCTCATACAGATGTCATCACAACTGGCCATGTTTAAGGAACCTCAGCTCTGTGGAAGGAACCTTGAGCAGCATCCACCTCCGCAAGTTTAATGGCTTCTGCCTTTTTCCGGTGCTTCCTGTTTCTACAGCCAGTTTACTGCAGTCTCCTCATGCACGTGTGGTTATCACGCCCAGTGTAACTGCTCCCTCCCTGCGGGAGTTTACTCTGCTACATGGATAAGCTAACAAAGGCTCATCGGGAACTACAGGGTTACCTCTCTAGGGTCATTGTATGACAGAGGAATCATTTTTCACTCAACGGGAATTCTTTGAGTACAAGGACTTTGAGTTTCTATCTTTGTATTCTGCACTGTGCTTAACATAGAATTTAGAACAAAGTGGATATTTCATTGGTGTGTTAATACATGAATGAGTAGAATAGGTAAACATAAAAACCTCATGCTAAGCTAGTTTTACTTAGTTAAGCCTTTAATAATTTATTTTCATATCTAATTTATAGTTTTTTGGTCAAATGTAGTCATATTTTGTTTTAATTAACCTTTTTACTTTATGAACAAACTTGAAAATAATTTAATGAATTTCATTAGTATCTATGACTAAATTTGCTAATGCTGATGTCTCTAGTTATTCTAAGATATGATATTTACAGTCAGAAGCACTACTTAGTCCACAGGAATTAGTTTCTCATGAAAACACCTGCGATAGGAATGAAGGTTGATCAAAATAAACACAAACTTAGAATTTGTGTTGAGGCTTAAATTAAATGTGAACTCCTTAATGTCCTTTCCCTACATTTTCTAGTTGCTCAGATTTTGACTTTGGCAAATATATTTGTTTCAAATGATCAAATTTCAGTTAAATCAATTTAGTCAAATTTCCAGGCAGTTTGGTTAACGAGAAGTTAGTGCAACTTTACTTGGGATTTATTTTTCTTAATACAAGAGCATATTGTTTGGTATTCATTATCATGAATCAGTCAACAGAGATGACTGAAAGAAATTGGCTGATTCTGAAACCTTTGGAAGAAGAGCTCCTTGGGACAAGGCACCTGTCTCAGAAGTAAGGGATGGTGAATGAAGTCACAGATACTGTTATTCTGTCTACCTCCTGTCCTTCCTTTAAAAAAAAAAAGGCCGGGCGCGGTGGCTCATGCCTGTAATCCGAGCACTTTGGGAGGCAGAGGCGGGTGGATCACAAGGTCAACAGATGGAGACCATCCTGGTCAACATGGTGAAACCCTGTCTCTACTCAAAATATAAAAAATTAGCTGGGCATGGTGGCGTGTGCCTGTAATCCCAGCTACTCAGGAGGCTGAGGCAGGAGAATTGCCTGAACCCAGGAGGCGGAGGTCGCGGTGAGCCGAGATCGTGCCATTGCACTCCAGCCTGGGTAACAAGAGCGAAACTCTGTCTCAAAAAAAAAATATATATATATATATATATTTCATCTGAGAAAGATGAGTGAAAGCATGTACATTTGATACCATTTTCTTTTCTTTAAATGAAAAACAGGTGTTTTGTTGAGTCCTCAGAGCTTAACTCTGTGCTCCTTGGATGGTTTGCTTTTATGCAAATGGTTGAATTTCCTTCCAATTAGCTGGCACCAAGGCACAATGTCCTATAATGGGATGGAAAAAGACCCAGCTGTTTTCCTTTGTAGCTGGAAATTAGCATGGAACCCAGAAAATAATTCAAGGTAGGACAAGGCCGGAAAGAAAGCCTTAGGTTTCTGCAGCTCTGTAGAAGGTAGGAAACAGGAGACAAAGACAAATCATAAAGATCAGAGTGTAAGAAGAAACGACTTACAAAGTCAGCAAGGGAGCTCCTTTTTACTGGAGTTAGTGGCTTGAATCTGGGGCTACTTAGTCTTATAAAAAGGCCAAATCCTCTTCCTGGTCATTGTTTGCCATAAAGTGCCCTTCGTAAATATTTTCTGAATTGAATTGGACCTCACAAGGCACTGAGAAAAATGATAGCTCAGTGTGCAAACTAGACACATTACACTCGTAGCATTTTGGTTTGATAATTATTTTTCCTATTGAAAGGATGAGAAAAATGAGACCAAGTTCATTTTGTTCAGAGTCCCGCAGTGAGCCAGTCTCTTAGCCGTGATCTGAACCCACTTTGCTCTGACTCTAAAACCTGTGCCTGCTTCCCTGTGCCATGTATCCTTCATAGATTAGGAAGGAAGGAAGCATGGGTCTAAGAATACATAAAATGACTGGAAATGACAGGGATAAAGGGGCAGCAAATGATTAAGAAAATTATATTGTCCAATAGCAGAGTAGAGTGACTTTAGTAACAATAAGGTAAAGAACTTAAGCTGTTTTCAACACATAAAAATGATAAATTCTGAAAGTGGTCGATACCTCAACAACCCTGGCTTGATCATTGCACCTATGCATGTAAGAAAATCTCACATACCCTATAAATATGTAAAATATATGTCAACTACAAATAAGATTCAAGTTAAGGAAAATTGAATGTGTGTGTTGTGGGTGAGTAGGGGCTCAACGGAGCTTTCCATTTCAGTTTCTGGGAAATGGTAGTTTGGCCATGAGTTTGCAAATTCTGAAATTTGAATGTAGAAGGAAAATGGAAAGTAGCCTCATTGTTTGGAACAGCTACTCTAGTCTTCCTGGACTGAACTTAAGTTATCTAACCTCAAAGTATTCAACAGGGCTGTGGCAGTCCACCCCATAGTTAGCAAATGGTAGATACAAAAGTGAGGATCTGTGATTTGGGGTCAAACAGATTTGAGCTCAAGTCTTGGCTCTAATCCTTATTACTGAAAGGAAACAAAATTCATTAAACATCCCCTGAGACTCAGTTGGAAAATAAATAAAATAAGAATAATTTCTTTCTCAAAGAGTTACTGTGATGATTCAACTAGATAATGCATGTCAGTTGACCTAGTATAATATCTGGTGCATTGCAAGCTCTCAATATATTAATTTCCCCACTCTTTTTTTTTTTAACAAAATGATGTGATTCTAACTTCAGTGCACTTCACACTACACACTCAGCCCTTTCGAAGTTTCTAAGGTAGAACTCATAAGCCAAATACTTGTTTGATAGGCAAATAAGAGCGAGCACCTAGATTCAGATCTTGACAAAGTTGGCAAGTGAGCAAAGATTGATTTCAGTATAACAGAATGCCTTCCAAGAATTACTTTTTAGAGACAGGATCTCACTCTGTCACCCAGGCTGGCATGCAGTAGCATGGTTATGGCTCACTGTAGCCTTGATCTCCTGGGCCCAAAGGATCCTCCCACCTCAGATCTTTAAGTAGCTAAAACTAAAGGCGTGTGTCATCATGCCTGGCTATTTTTTATTTTTTGGAGAAACAGGGTCTCACTGTATTCACCAGGCTGGAGTAAAGTGGCCTGATCATGGCTCGTTAAGCCTCTACCTCCTGGGCTCAAGGGATCCTCCCACCTTAACCTTCCAAAGTTCTGGGATTACATGCAAAAGCCATTGTACTCAGTCCATGAATTAATTTTTCTTTCAAAGCTACCTTCTCTAATCAACTCATTAAAAAATCATTAGGGAACTTACTTCTATTAGGCTGTATCTAAACTTACACCCAACAGAAACTACTGGAAAGACAGGATTTTCCTTTATAAATATAAGTTCTATGTGCCTTAATTTTTATTATTAGCATAAACAATTATTTCTGTAATTATCATACTTTTAATCCTATTTATCTTAGCGGAAATAAAGGCTCTGTCTACTGTTAAATATTTTTAAATATCGAATAAACTAGGGGAAATTGTAGAATAGGTAGAATACTTTCAAGTGTCCTTATAATCATGACATGCATTGGTTGTTCACATGAAAATACAAAATGCCAATCCCAATCGGAGTAAATGGATTTCCATTCTCTACAGCTCTCTGTACCAGTTCTTGGCCTGAGGCTGAGAAATTCTTAAGATGATAATTGAGTGTAGCAATGATAATGCTTCAGATATTCCATTCCAATGAAAAGAGCACATTTTCTGTTTCCAGTGAGGAAAATGACACCTCCCATACTTCTTTCACAAATTGATATTGAATAATGAATATGGTAGCATTCTATCCAACTGGATATATTACAGTGCACCCATAAAGAATGGGCTGTTTCTGTTATTCTTCCTTCTACCCCACTTACAGTTCATGGGCATCTGATTAACAGTGACCTCCTTCTATATTTATTGGGGGGTAGATAGAGGTTAGGTATAATTGTATGTCTAGCTAGTTTTATCATTACTTAATTGACCAGCTATTTGACTTTGCATTAGGAATCTCGATAATACTGACTCAATATTGAGAAGGGTGGCAATCCTTCATGGGAGCTGATCAAAACTGGAGAGACAAGATAATTCATTTGTAAAAGCATATTGAATATACATATTATTTTTATAAAGCAACTGGAATAA
Source organism: Leontopithecus rosalia (assembly GCA_028533165.1). NCBI lineage: Eukaryota > Metazoa > Chordata > Mammalia > Primates > Cebidae > Leontopithecus > Leontopithecus rosalia. The sequence goes on from CM052663.1 coordinate 82,240,229, forward strand.
TGTAAGACTTCACAAGGTCTTCCAGAGAGATGGATAAGTACAACATTTAGAGAACTAAATCATATTGAGGATAGAGGTTAAAAAGGGTTAAGTATACTATATGCAATGATCTTTATAAAACACTGCATTCAATAATCTTGAAACTCCATGATAACTTGTATTTATTCACTCATTAAACAAATAATTATTGAAGTTCTATTGTGTTCCTGTTGCTGTGTACCAATAATTAATGTTCTATATCACGTTTATTGGTTTAGTTTAAACCTGACTTCCCACTCTGCTCATTCTGGGGTTTTATGAAGAAGTTATTCTGTTTTCTGTACATAGATGATGAGTTCTCAGGAAAAATGGTCTCCAGGGTTGCTCCTGAGCTGATCATAATGCACCGAGTGGCTGGATGATTGATATGTTTTATAAATAGAATGTTGGAAACAAAATACAGGACTAGGAAGAGCCAAATATTGAAAAAAGAGCTGTGAAAATAACCATTCAAATGTATGCAAATTGCTTAATTAATTGACCTCATTTGTGCTTTCAGATATCCTTTGCCTTCCCCTTTGTGAATTGGTTTCTTTTCGTTGCTCTCCAAAACAATATTCCAAGGCCAATTAAAGCTTTTCAAGCTATAGGTTAATATTCGATTCATTGTAAACACATTTATAAACATTAATCAAATCCAAATTGTTTATTTTATAAATATTGTTTTATTCATTTTCAACTAATAGATGTATTTTCTGCATTTATTCAATGTTGATCTTAAGGAGTTTATTCTTCGGGTGATGATAGTTATTTAAATAGCAACCTAGTGTTTACTTCCAAGTCAATTATGATATTGTCTTATTCCTAATTGTTTCTCTAAAGACTTAGTACAAAGGCTTCATTTGAAGTGTTGGTGGGTGTTTACAATATAATGATGATTATCGGAGAACTATTTCATCCCAGAGCATTTGTTTTTAAAAACATGTCACAGGCAAGACTTGCCATCTGTCCAGGTTAGACCTTGTGGAAGAACAGCATCATAGTGGAGTCAACACAATCTCAGATCTAGTCTTAGCTTGAAAATTCATTTGTCCATTCATTAATTAATTAGCTAATTGATGCATTTATTTATATATCCATACATCTATTCAAATATTAATTCACTAAATAACTGCTAAATGGCCTTCTGCATAAAAAATTTTGAAAAATATTTGAGCCACTGCAGATTCCTGGTTTGTATCATAAATTTATTGAATGTGATCTCACACACACATACATAGAAATACACACATATATAGACAAACGTTTTTAATAAACTCCCAAAGTAACTCTTATGTACATCAAAATTTAATTACTTTTGTTATATATATATCTATCTCACACTTTGTGCCAGGCACCAAAATAGATATTAGGCATGAGCAGTACGACTGTGAATGAGGCAGACACTTCCTTCCTTAAGACATTAATACTTAAAATTAAATACAATGAGTACCATGATAGGAAACATATAAGGTGTTATGGTACTATAATCTGAGATCCTAAAGTAGAGGAAGAGTCAGGAAAGGCTTTTCCAAGAATTCCAGTTTTAAGTTTACATATAATGTTAATCACCTTGCTCACCCTCTACAGCCAATGGGGACTTGCACCTATAAGGAGGTGGAGCCTAGAAGCCATGGGGATTGGTTTCATGGGACCTTGGCAGAAAGGTACCTGAAGCAGTAGCTCCTTGATGGTGGACTTGGAGCCTTCATTGCCTGGTAGCAAATCAAGACAGGAAGCTACAGCAGGCAGGGGAGGAAAATGGAGGGCATACAGTATGAAGGGCATCCTAAATGGGGGGCATTTAGTATGTAGTCATTGTGGTTCATGCCTGAAAGTACACATAAAATAATTTTGTGTACATAAAACTCCAGCAATAGGAAAGAGGTGAGAAACCTTGAAGTGACAGCAGATCCAAAGAATTCTATTTAGTGTCATTGCTGTGACCCTGACTTTATTCCCAGTCGGCTGTGGTCTGGCAACACAGGCAAGGGTGTTTTGTAACATAATAAGTGTACGTGTGTGTGTGTGTGTGTGTGTGTGTGTGTGTGTGTGAGAGAGAGAGAGAGAGAGAGAGAGAGAGAGAGAGAGAGAGAGAGAGACATCCTTGTGTCATAATCATCCAAGCATTTCATGCAATGTTATGAATGGAAAAGTAGTTGAATAATTCAGGGTTCTGTAAAACAAAATTCTCATTGTAATTTCTGGTTTGTGATTGAAAGTGCCATGTTAGAGGTGTTACTTGCACTAATAGATGGATGCTGGGGGCTGATTAGTGTCTCTGGATTCTTATGGGCTTGGGCATGAGATACGTAGGATCTCTCCAGGTTTGTGAGGCAGTGAGAGATCAAGTAAAACCAGAGAGGCATTTAAGATTCACTTTCAAGGAAGCCCTGTCCTCATAGAGGACATCCTGTTATTCAGATACAATGATTCTGGCTTGATTTGCAATACTTACTGCTGATATTTTTGTCAAGAAAATATGGGCAGAAAGTCCATGGAAGGAAAATTATGTTGAGCTTGGCTGGGGGCAGGGATAGCATTAATTTCTTATATAGTCTTTAAAGGTATACAAATGTTCTACCCTTTCTCAATAACTCACTGTGCTAACTTCTACAGGTTTGTATTAAGAGTAGGTGTTGAAATTGGGTAATGTGAGTCCTCCAAATATGTTCACTTTCAAAATTATTTTGGTTCTTTTTGTTTCTGTGCTATTCATATAAATTTTAGAATTATTTATATAATAGGTTATAGTTGGGATTGCCTTAATTCTATAGATGAATTTGAAGAAAATTAACATAATGACATTTAGTCTTATAATCCATGAAACAATATCCCTCCCCATTTATTCAGGTCATCTTTAGTTTATTTCTTTAGTTATTTGTAGTTTTTGGAACACAAATTCTACATATATTTTGTCAGATATACATCAAGATATTTTCTTTTTGAATACTATCATAAATGGTGATTCAAATAAATTTTAATTTCAGGCATTTATTACTAGTATATGGAAACACAATTGATATTTTATATCATAAATATTGATATTTTATACTAATATAAATTTATATAAATAATATAAATCATAAAATATTAATATTTTATAGTAATCTTTTAAACTGTGATCTTGATAAACTTACTCATTAATTCAAGAAACCGTCTGGTAGATTACTTTGGATTTTTTTACAGACTATTACAACTTCTATTTAAAAAA
>CM052663.1:82243560-82259729 GCA_028533165.1 Leontopithecus rosalia
CAAGTTGATTTCTTTCTTTTTTTGAGAGAAGGAAAGAAAAAAAATGAGTAAAGGAGAAGAAGAAAGAGGAAGAGAAAGAGGGAGGGTGAACGGAAATATTGCTTTATTCTGAAAAAAAATGGGTATTAATAATGACCAATCAATGTTTCATTTAAACCTATGAGTAGGTGTGATGTGGTATTTTTTTAAAAAAAAAAAAAGGAGAGAAGGAGAGGAAGAAAGAGGAAGAAAAAGAGGGAGAGAGAATAGGAATATTGCTTAATTCTAAGAATGGTTATTAATAAATTAATAACCATTAAAAGCACATTCCTTATTCTCACGTATAGGAAAAGAAAGTTATTCAGTATTTCACCATTAGGTTCGACATCAATTGTAGAATTTTATAGCTGCCTGTTACCTAATTAAGATAGTTTACTTCTTTTCATGATTGAATATTGAATTTTCTCAAATAATTTTTATGTATCTATTGAAATAGTCCTTAATTTTTTTCCTTATGCTGTTAATACAGTTAATTTTATTGATAGCTTAAAAATATTAAATCCTACTTGCATTCCTGGGATAAAGCTCATTTGTTTGTGCTGGATTACAAAAAAGTAAAAATACAGACCAAAATATTTCCTGAGCATTGATGTAAATCTCTCAACAAAATATTAGTTGAATTGTTGGATTAGTTGAATTGTTGGATATTAGTTGAATTGTTGGATTCAACTAATATTTTGTTGAGAAATTTGCATCAATGCTCGTGAAATATTTTGGTCTGTATTTTTACTTTATTGTAATTTTTCATGTAGGTTCAGTATCAGCATATAGCTGCCCTCATAGAATGAGCTGGAATATAATACCTCCTATTGTCTTTTCTGGAACAAATTGTCTATAATAGATTCTATTTAAAATATTTTGTTGAATTTACCAATAAAATCATCTAGACCTGAAGCTTTGTTGTTGTTGTTCTTGTTGTTAGAAAGTTTTAAATTATTAATTCAATTTCTATAAGAAATAGATGAGGCCGGGCGCGGTGGCTCAAGCCTGTAATCCCAGCACTTTGGGAGGCTGAGGCGGGTGGACCACGAGGCCAAGAGATCGAGACCATCCTGGTCAACATGGTGAAACCCTGTCTCTACTAAAAATACAAAAAAGTAGCTGGGCATGGTGGCGCGTGCCTGTAATCCCAGCTACTCAGAGGCTGAGGCAGGAGAATTGCCTGAACCCAGGAGGCAGAGGTTGCGGTCAGCCGAGATCGCGCCATTGCACTCAAGCAAAACTCCGTCTCAAAAAAAAAAAAAAGAAAAAGAAAAAGAAACAGATGACTATTTGGATTGTCTGTTTCTTCTTGAGTGGGTTTGGTAGTTCATGTCTTTCATATTAATATGTGATGATGGGCATAGCATTGTTTATAGCAATCTTATATTAAGATATATCAAGTTTATCAATCTTACCAAAAAACAATCTCTTTTTTCTGTTGATAAACTTTTTCATTTTTATTTATTTTTAAATCTTTATTTTCTGTAAGTTTTTAATTTAATTTCCTCTCTGTATCAAGCTTCTTAAGGTAAAAATATAGATTTTTAATTTGAGATATTTTTTTTTCTATAAGATTGTCTAAATATTGATTCAGAAAAATGCCTTCCACAGATTTAATCAATTAATTACTGAATGTTTTTGTTGTTGGCATTTTTTAGAAAGACTTTTTAAAGGAACTTTATGCTTCTCTTTTAAAGTTTATTTTGTAAAGGTGATCACATTTTGATATGGTTTCCAGCTATCTTAATTTTATTGATCTCTAGTTTTTTTTCCTTACGGTCAGAGAATATCTTTATAAATTATATTATTTCATTTTATTGGACAAAATTAATGTATAGTTGTGGATTATTACATATGGCCTATGTTTGTGAAACTTCATGTGAACTTCAAATAATGCATATTCTACTGTTGTTGAATAAAATGGTCTATAAATATTGATGAGGTCAATTGGTAATATAACTTTGGGCTTCTATAGTTTTATCAATTTTCCATTGATGTGTTCTGTCAAATATACTACCTGTATATATATGAATAGATAACTATTTCAGCCCTGAATATTATTATATTATTTTCTTATTAAGAAAATAATTGTTTGCTTAAAACATTAAGAGAGGTAAACCATATAATTTTATTTCTCCTGGCTATAGTACTCTTAATTCTTGCATTACCACAGTCAACTTTAGTCTTTTTGGGGGCAATATTCTTTATCTCCCTTATTCAACTTTCAATTCCATGGTTAAACCCACTTCTTTTTTTTTTTTTGACATGGTGAGAGCTTAAAGTTCACAACTTTTGTATGAAAGTGGCATAAATTACATTTGTTTCTGGTTTATCTCAGGAGAGTTTCACTTCCATTGAATTAAACATAGTCACCTGGGCCAGCCTATCAGTATATTCTCAGCTGATTTGTATAACAGATACTGACGTTCTTTATGTTATGCAATGGAACATTCAAGGTTCATAATTGTTGTTCTATGTTTATGTTTAGGGCGTCAGTTGGCCCAAGTTATCCCTGATAAGTCTCAAACCATAATTGTATATTTGTCTGTTTAGTACTATTGGTCTTTGCTCCATGCAGTTTGAAATTCTGAGGTTAGGTTCATGCACATTTAGTATTGTTATGTGTTCTTGGTGTTATGGGTTGAATTATGTGCCTCCAAGTTCATGCTCACATTCATAGGGACTATAAGTCCTAGCCCCCAGTACCTCGGAATGTGATGGCATTTGAAGATAGGATTGCTGCAGGTGTAGGTAGTTAAGATGAGGCCATACAGTAGTAGGGTGAACTTCTATTCTAATATGATGAAAGTTCTTACAAAAAGGGGACATTTGTACACAGACATGCATGCAAGTAAAATACTATGTGAAGATGATGACGGAGATTAGGATGATGTTTCTAACAAGCCAGATTCTTAAGGGCTTGGACAGGGGATACCTAGGACCCTAACCAGACCTGTGAGGAGGTAAGACATCAAGTAAAACAAGACAGCCATTTAAGATTCACTTTCAAGGAAGGCCTGTCCTTATATAGGACATCCTGTGATTCAGATCCTGTGGTTTCTGCTGGATCTGCAAGAGATCTGGAACTGGATCCAGATCCTTCTACAAGCTGAGGATTGTGAAAGTCTGCCAGCAAGCATCAGAAGTTAGGCAAAAGGCAAGGACCAGATCATTTTATGGCTGTCACAGGGAAGCAATGCTACTGACAACTTGATTTTGGATTGTCTCACAACTAGAACTGTGAGACAATATATTTTCATTGTTTAAGCCACTCTATTTGTGGAACTTTGCTACGGCACCTTTAGCAAACTAACACACTTGGCGAATTGACCATTTTGTTATTAATAATATCTTTCTTGATCTATGGTAGATTGCTTGTTCTGAAGTATACTTTATCTGATAGCAACATGTCTACTCCAGTTTTCTTTTTTAAATGGGCATTTAGATGGTATACTTTTTCCCATCCTTTTACCTGTAACTTACCTGTACCATTATCTTTAAAGGGGGCATAGTCTATGTAAACAGAAAACAGTTGTCTTTTTCTCACCAATTTAATTTGGCAATCTCTGACTTCCAATTGATGTTTTGGCTACTTGGTATACATTTAATACAATTACTGATATGGCTGAATTTAAGCTGTATCTGTCCACTTTAGTTTCTGTTCTTCAATTTATTTTCCTTGATTTCCTTCTTTTGAATTAGTTGAATGTGTTTTAGCATTTAATCTTAATTAATCCGTTGTCCTTGGGACTATACTTCTCACCCTCCTCTTTTTAGGGTTATTTTAGGGATTACAACATGCATATCTCTCGTTGTGTAGTCTATTTAGAATTACTATTTCAAGTTGGTATTTATATCTTCTTTAGGTTATATTATTATGTTATTATATGTACATACATTAAAAGGAGACTAAAAACAATTAGGTGTTTATTTCGTACATGAGGCAACCTCTCAACCAGACATGATCAGCTGCTATTATGCTTCTTGCATCAGCCTCTGGTGTTGCCTTTGTTCTGCCCATTGCCAAGCTCTTACCATTACCATTACTCAGGATTATTTCATTACCAGGTGATAACATTGTCCTCAGGAAAGTCACATGCATTGTTAGAGAAATCATGAACAAGTGAAGTTTCTAGGTCAAAACAAGGCCTCAGAAGCCTCATCCCCTTGTGAGAGTGCCCTACGAGGAATTTACCTTGGATTCAGGATGTCAACCATTTTGCCTGGTGCCCATATCAAAGTTGTATTCCCAATATGGTAATGCAACCTAAGCCAGGAGTGTAGAAAGGAGCACCTTATTCATAGGCCAGAACATCAGGTGTCAAGCAGGTATCAAGGGGCTCAACTCTTGTTCATAGGAGACAATTTGTACTGGGGATGAGTTAATGAGACTCTTGACTGTCTGTCAAACTTACAGACACCTTTCTAGCCAAGATCTCCCTGAGAATCACTTGATGAGAAGTTTGCTTTGTGTCCTGTGGCTCTTGTACTGGCCACCTCTTACTAGACTTTGAATCTGAATGCACATACAAGCTTTACATAAAAGGGACACTAGCATTCCATGCAGTGGCCTCCCGTAAGAACTCTGTTTAGGAGAGATGCCCCAATCAGACTTTATCTTGGAAAGGTTTGAATATGAGACACCAGACAGATGGCAGAAAAACAACAACAACAACAACAACAACAACAACAAAAACCAGGAGCAGTAGAGAATCAGACAGAAAGATATAATTAGAGTGGGAAACTGGATGCAGACCACAGACTCAGGAATCAGGCTGTCATCATTTTAAATCTTGACTCCCAGCAGGACAACCACGGGCTAAGTTACTTAATAGCTCCGAGCATTTATTTTCTTTCTCATTTATAAAACTTGGATGATGAATGATACCAAATATAGGGTTGTTGTGAGGCTTAAATGAAGACATATTTGCAACATGTTCAAAATCACAGAAGAATCTCTAAGGAGCCATTGTTTCATCCTTTCCCAGGGCAACTCAGTGTCTGGGCACCTTCCTGGTGCTATTTCTCACCCATCTCCTCCACCTGCATGAGTATCTCTCTGGCTTTAAGGCCACACTCAAATGTTGCCTCTCCCTGTGATTTTTGTGGATTCCTGACCCCAACACCAAATTTATGTTCCTAGAACACTTTTCACATATTTCTCATTTATTAAATCTTTCTCCTGACTTTCATGCTGTGAGTTCCTCAAGGGCAAAGATGGGGTTCTTTTCATCTTTGTGCCTCTGCAACAGTGCTAGGCAGCATTAAGAAAACTCAATGCTTTCTGTATTATTGATCACACATATTAAATATTACAACAAATTATCAACTTACCAAGGGCACAGTGAGTATTGCTGCTAATGCACATAAAGCAGGCATGGGCTTCAGACATGCAGAATGGTTTCTTTCCCCTATTCTATTCTACTCTCTTACCCCCCCTCCCGGATCTTTTGTCTTTTTTAATGCATATTTACTCTTGAAATTTGTACAGTTTTATGTATATTTTACATATGTTTCAAGAAGTAAATAAACTATGTTTCCTTTTTGGTTCTTATTCCCTATTAAGTGCTCAATTATTGTCTATTTTGAGTTCTGATTTATAACTGTTTCCATAGATACCTGATCATAATAGTTAATTAGTGGAGCATGTTTTCTAAAGTCCTCTGAATAACATTTCAGTAATAATAAACATCCGTCTTTCATTCAATTAGTACATTTTCCATATTTCTCTCTGGAAGCATTCATAAATGCCACAGGATGCCTTGCTTCCATACATAAAATCCAGTAGAACACAGGTAATCTTTTTGTCTCTATGTAGTGGCTGGTTGTGCTCATTGCTCCACCTGGAAGTCATCTTTCTCTATTTAATGAATTCCCAGAGCAAAAGGCTCAACAACAATGCATACTTGAAAACCAGTTTTTGCTTAAAAAAGCACTTTTGCATATGAAAATTCACTAAAACTTCACCAAGAGCCCAGAGCTATTAGTACAACTATTGTCTTCATTTCACAGACAGAGGCATTGCTGCTGCTTCTTAGAGGCATGATGCACTATTTTGAAATCTCTTGTACCTGGTGCATTGTGGGTGTTCAACAAATACTGATCTGAACTGAGTGACTCACTCAAGGTTATGCAGGTAAAGAGCTTCGTAAATGGCAGAGATGCTTTACTAACTCTGTCTCCATCCTGATCTATCACACATTTGGTGTCATTTCATCTCTAATTGTACTAAATTCAGAGCAGTTACCACTTGCTATACTGCATTATTATTTGCACAACTGTTGTATGTAAGTTACAAGAGTCAGATTGGGGCCTTTTCTAGTGATGAGTAACACCCTTTAGTGTGGCAAGTGTCCAAGTGCACAGAATGCAAATGCAAGAAAAATAACAAGAGAAGCATGACAAGGACTCAACTTCAAAGAATAAGTCAGAAATCATCAATTTAAAGCTGTGGGGGGTTTCCTCAATATAGGTATGTATGAGAGAGAGCAGTTCATGTGAAGACATCTCTCTCTGATCAAAGGCAGAAGCTATGATATTTCTTAGAGAAAAGAAATCACTTTGCTTTAAAAGTCATCAATCCTCTATTCCGGGTTGATTAGTGACAGTGGAACTGGTGCCACTGGAGGCAGGGCTGGAAGTCCATTCGTTTAATCTGGGAGGACAGATAACAAGTTCATCATCTGTCTACTCATTCTGTGCCATTTTCTGAAAATCTCAGGTTCCTTCTTTCAGAGTCCTAACCACTTGTGATCTTATACCCTCCAGGTGGTGGAGGTAAATGGGCAACTCTGGATTGTGTGCTCAAAGCTCAACAAATATCCCTCTGATCAGTTCAAAGAAGAGTGCCAAGAGACTATGGATGACTCTCCCTGCAGAGACGAGTTAAGGCTGGCTGCACAAAGGAGAGGATGCCTGAGAAGGGTCTCAAAACAGACACTATCATTCTTTTTAAAAGGTATCTACAGTCAAACAAATGAGCCTATGAATTTGTTTTTAGGGATAGTGAGGGTAGTAAATATTAAATGTAAGCAGCATGCATCTAACCCCATAGTCTCGGCAGGAAAGAGTCTCCAGGAATGAGAAGATCACTGTAATAGTAACTCCTGTTAACCAGGACAAACACAGACACCAGTTGAATTTCTGGCACCTGTTGGAAAAACGTGAGGGCAACAGGAAAATAAAAGTCACAGAAGTTGTTGGGACCCATAATCCCCTGTTTAGTTGGCCATGTCGAATACAGATCCTTGTCCGGCTCTTCCTTCTCTTTCTTTTTTTGAGGGGGAGAAAGAAGTGAGATGCTTATTGAATTCTGGCTAGCTATTTGTATGAATATTAATAGTTGTTATATGTAATATATATTTATATATTTTTATTTAAACATATTTTACACACACACACACACACACATATATATATACTCAAACATAATTTTGTTCAAATATTTTCAGTCTTTACAATTTAACTTAAACTCTTCAGTCTCCAGTTTTCTCACTTCAGGATTAAGGATAATAATAATGCCTACCCCTGAGATGTTAAGAGGGATGTTTAGACAATAGCTGTAAAGTGCTTACACTTAACATAGTATTGTATTAGAAATGCTCATTAATATTATTAACAATAGAAGTATCCTTAGTTAAAATTTTGTTTGTACTATAAATACCAGGAGGAGGGCATATTTCTAATAATCACACAGCTACAGCATAAACATTTTATGAATGGAGAAATTGAGCATTGAAATTGACTAATGTAAAGAAGTAGAGTTGAAAGCAGTATGTCCACCTCAGCTAGAAGAAAGTCGGCCACACTGTAAACACCTTCCAGGACAGAATCCATCAGGTGCTCCATGAGTGGTATGCAAAATAACCATCCCTGCTTCTTTCAAAATAATCTCAGCACTCTCAAAATACATCTGCCCCTAGTATTATTGAAAAATCTCAGTAGCAGAGTACTGTCTCATATATCTGTCCTCAAGACCAGGCTCTCTGACTGCTCAGACATCAGAGAGCCCTCTTGTTGCTTGGCTGCTTTTCCAGGACTCCCTTCACTTTGCCTGTACTGTGAGTAGTAAATATTAGAAGTTCTTGTGCTTCCTTGTGTGGAGTATTCTGAAATAAAGGGGAGGGCTGAGTCTGACTATATTAGGTAACTTGCCAAAACAACAACCCTACCACATGTGCTAAGGATGACACCAGTAACCACGTTCTGCTATCGGACCGTTGAGGGAGGCTGCCTATTTTTCTGTTAAAGCAATGTGCCTGTCACATAAAATGATGCAAATGAATCTGGGTGGAACTGGGGGGAGGTTCCCGAGTGATGCCAGCCCTGCACTTTTTTGGCTGCTGCCTGGACCCCTGAGAAAGCCTGGAGGCTCATGGCTCTGGCAGGCACAGCCTGGAAGCCATCACACTGGCTCCTTCATTTTCCTGTGACATTCTGAATGGCCTTGTGGATTTAACTGGAAAATGAGCACTGTTCAAAATCCAAAACTTATTTGAATTCAGCTGTTCATGAGCTAGATCCTTTCCAATAAACTGCTTTTTTTTTCTGATTGCATTTGAAAAAAAAAACTATAAAATAGCACAAGAAAGCCACATGTTAAAACAACCTAATGTACAGCATCAAAAATTGACCAGAGAAGAAACACAATGCATAACAAGTTACTCACAATTGGAATTTGCAAATGTAACACAATTATCTAGTTCTTCAGGTTGAAATATTCCCTGAAGGTGCCACTGCATTCATTAATGGAGGGTAAGAAAAGCAGGGGGTATCCTAGAAAGATCTCAGGATTTAGAATAAGCTGTTACTTTGAATTTTTGCTCTGACACTAGTTATGTGATTTTCGCAAGATTGCATTTGTTTGTTGTTTTATGTAACCAAGTCTCAGTTTTCTCATATGCAAATTAAGAATTCAGTTTAGTACAGAGTATTTAATATATCCATTTAATGTCCTTCCTCTTACAACCTTCTTACCATCTCCATTTGGTCCTTACTGGGCTGTCAGACATGGCACTGTTTCCCTCCCGTCTTTAAACACCATCCTTCCCACTACTGCAGGTTGGGGATTTTGCTTCATCACCTTGATCATAAGAAAGTTTTAAGGGAAAGTCACAGGCTTTTAAGCAGGGCCAATGAGTACCCTTCCTGGGATTGTTCTGTGTTCCTGGGAAGGAGAGATTTCTTGAATTTTGGATTACGATTTACAAAAATCTTGGGACTCCAGGTAGGATGTTCCCTTTTCTGGAAATAGCTTGCCTAATAAAAACACCAACCCAAAGGATGTAGAGCAGGAATATTGAAAGAAAGATTGAAAGGAAAAAGGAAGGTTAAAAAATAATTTTTATCAAATGGGAGTAGGAAAGTTATAAAAAGCAAAAGCTAGAGTCGAAACCTCATTTTAGCTTCTGAATGCAGCCATGCCTGGTTCTGATCCCAACCTTGGAGTTCCCAAATAGCGGAACTAAAATTGTCTCTTTCGTGAGATAGAGTTGGGACTCTGTCATTTGCATTGCCTGAAGTCTTTATAAAAACACCTAACATTCAGTGTTGTTTTAAGAATTAGAGGTATAACATAAGAACTTAAGGCACATAGTAATCATTCAAAAAATGGCAACTCCTTTTATTACTTCTTTAGATCTATACAAAGGTACCTTGGCCAATTTATCTTAGCCTACCCTTCATGTTTTTCCTCTTTATTTGTTGACATTATTAATCCCTAAGGTCTAGAAAAATGAAAATATTTTAGCAGATTACTCATAGATTGAGATTATTTTTAACTTTTACTTTTAAATGCATTTGATAGAACTTTTAAATACCGTGCCATTCAAATTTCTTATATGTCATTATACTAACAAAAATTATTTTTATCAAATGAAAGCAGGAAGCTAGGTACAGCTGCACATCCTGTGAACACTGGGACAGTGAACATGGCCAGTACAACAGTGGATGGGAGGGTATGCCAGGGCAGCTGAGGAGATCAGGTCCTAAAGTCTTCCCTCTGAGTTATGTGGCATCCAAGAGAAATGGCTACACCACAGTCTGTAGGGAGGACATGGCAAACACAAGGCCATTTGAAACATTAAACCTGAGCAGAGCTCCAGTCAGTCACTTAATCAAGAGTTAGAAGCTGGGTGGTAGGCTGGGACCAGGCACACCAGAATCTCGAGTGCTGGACAGGCTGGGCACCTCAGCTAAGGCAACTCACAGCAGCTTAGCAGGGATGAGTTATTCCATCCAGGGTCACTGGGAGAGGTGGAGTCAGAAGGCAGAGAGAACACAAACAACTAATCAGGTCTGAGAGGACGGGATGAGATGAGAAGTAGAAAATGGAGTGAAGGAGTGAAGGATCAGGAAGCTGCCTGGGGCCCTGGAGCTATGCGTGAGCAGGTTGTTAACAATGCGGAGTGTCCAGTGTGAAGAGCCACATTTGTGGCCCAATGTGGTCACTATGAGAACTGAACAGTGCAGGGCAGCGGTCAAAGGACAGGGACAGGAGGGTCCTGACATTTCCGTGCAACCTTCTTTGTTTCGGAGGGCAATGAGTGCTGGGCTGGGAATGAGCATACTTGGGTTCTGCACAGGGTGAAAACCAGCCACTCTGTTGTCCTGGATGCCTCTGTCTCAAAGTCCTTCACCTAATGCTATAATTAGGTACCAAATTCAAACTCTTAAAAATTCTGTTTTTCCCCCAACTCTTCAGTTTTCCTGCCTTAGTCAGTTCTCTTCTCCTGGATTGCTTCAATATTCTTCTAATTTATTTGCCTTCAGTTAGAGTCTCTTCAAATAAACTTTTACAAATGCCAGTGATATTTTTTAAAAATGTAGTCTTTGTCCTTTATGTGCCTGTATAAATGCCCTCAATGGGTTGCCAGTGCCCATAGGATACAAAGTAAGCCTCTTACTTCTGCATAAAAGGTCCTCTGTGTTGTGGTGTCCACCTTTAATGCCCAGCTCCTCTCAGTTGTGCTGCACTCCCTCCCCAGTTCCGAAACAAAATGCTTGCAGTTGGGTGAACACATTCCTCTGTTGTGAATTTCCAAGTGCTATTTCATCTGTGGGATATTCATTTTCCTCTTTGTCTATCTGGTGAATTTCAGGCACTTGTTGATATCAGATGTACAGTTGCCACTTCCTCTCTGGCACCGTTCCTGAAAAGCTCCCTTTACCCACCCTGGTTTACTGGTTCCTGCTTGGTTTTAGCAGACCTCCTGTGCGTATCTCTATCATAGTCCTTATCGTTGTCTTCCATAAATGATAGACCCCTCAATCCCCTAGTCCCTAACTGGCAAGTAGCAAGGGCTCAAACATTGTAGCTGAAAAAATGAGTGCTTATTCCAATTGAGAGGGTTGCAGGGATAGGGACAGCATGGGCAAGACCTGAGTGGGGAAATTCCCAGTACTGAAGGTTTCCATTGGAACTCAGGTAGTTACCACGGAGGGAAGCCACTCTGAAATTCCACACTGGGGAATTTCATTAGTTTTATTAGTTACATTTTATTAGTTTCATTAGTTGAGAGCCACGATACAAAGTTCTTGTCCTTGAATTCCTTGTTACAGGGTTGTGAAGAGAAAACGTGTTTTGGCTAGCATGTAAGGCAATGTGATACTTGCTATAATTAAAAAAAAAGCACCTGAAATGAACAGTGTGCTTTCTGACAGTTGATTGCATTGAGGCATAAGCCCCTTATCTTGCTGCACAGAGGAAACATAGAGTTTTGGAGTCCTCTGACTGTGCATAGGATGGCAGGCAGAGTCTTTGGAGGAGGCCATTTTTACCTAGAGTATCAGCTTGGCACAAAACATAAGGCTATCATCTGTGCACTTCTTTTCTTCCCATGGCACAAATTAATATTACCTCCAGGCTGAAAAGAAAGTAATAAAAGGGGCCATGAGTAAAAAAAAGAGAAACCAAAGACCCCAGCCAGCTTTGCTCCTCTTCTCTGTGTGACTTTGGCTAAAATCACATCCTATCCTTTGCACATTAAAAAGGACAGATTTATCCCTGTCCTGTGTTTTGCCCTGGCATTTGTGAAGATTAAATGTGATAATGGTTTGAAAGTGCTTTGAGAACTGTAAATTGATGTACAAATGGAAGAGATTAAGGGATTAGTTTCAATCCACTAAAGACTTTCTCTTTTAAGGAACAACCCTCTAAATATCAGTCCGTGTAAGCTACCAGCGTGCACCACAACCCACACCCCAGTGCATGCCTTAATGATCTTTCCTTTTTTCCAAAGTGGTTCTTTCAAACTTACCCCTAGACTACCCTTTCTCAACACACCAAGACCTTTATTCCACATGACATTAGGGAAGTCATTTCATGTTAAAGGTTGCTCATGCCTAAGGACAACTTGTACGATAAAAGGTGTGTGTGTGTATTTTTGTTTATTTATTGGTTATTTGGTGTGTTCAGTGAAGAAAAAAAACCCAAAACAAAAATTCTAAGATAAAAAATAAATGTTGCTCTTTTAATATTCTTTGTTGAGGTTGTTTATAAACAGAAGGCTGATAAAATATTGTTCCCCTCCTATGCTAATTTGTCACGTTCCTCATCTGTTTTTAGTAATTATTCGATTCTTCTCAAAATTTTATTTTAACAATTTCCCCTGAAGCATCTTGCAAATTTTGAAAGAGAGTTGTTATTCTGACCCTTTCATTTTAGAATTGCAGAATGTAAGATGACTTTCCACTGATGAGCTGACTGACTTCACACTAGTCACGTAAACTGGTCTAACACAGACTGCTGTTAGAAAACCAAAGATTTGTGCAAAGAAGATGAATCTTATGCAGCTCCCAGATGTATTTTCAAGTACTCTGAATTGACTCTTCAAACAGCATTCACATTGTAATTGTCCACTTGCAGATCTAACTCCCTTTCTATGAGTGAGTTCCTTGAGGGCAGAGACTGGCTAGTTATGCCAACACTCAGCTCCTGGATACCATATAAGAACTCTTATTTATTGAATTACTGAAAAAGATATATGCACTTGTATCCATATACACATATATTTTGTGCCCGTTCTTATAGTTTCAGTGCACATTTTCTTCCATATTATTCATGAAAATGTACCTGTATTATAAATAATTTGATCAGTATCTTTCTATATAAACACATACTCAGTATATAATTTAGAAATTATCCCTATTTACTCACATACCTATCTTTAAATTTTTGTAGGAAAATATGCATTAGCTGCAAAAAATAATAAGAACAATGCAATTTCATTTTCATAAGTTTTCAACTTAATTCCCCTGGAGTAGACATGGGCTGACTGAAAAGCAGATCCAAGAAAAAAATACATTTTTTGATTCTCTGTTACTTTACATTCCATCTGCCACAGTTGGGCTGAGCGAGATGGCAAGGCTGGGAGCTAGAAGATGGGGTGGGAGGAGGAAAAATATTTGAAGGCAGCAGATAGGAAATCAACAAAATGAAAAGGTGCATTAGTTATGGGGTGAGCATTCCAGGCAGTAGTCAGCCAGGAAAATGATTTTTTCCATTGAAAACTCAGGGAGGGAAATTAAACTCCTCCCACTACAGCTACATAGCATTTCACAGAGGTCATTGCAATGCGTTTGCATTCAAGGTGAGTGATACTTGTTGAATTTCTGTCATTTTTATAGATTTACAAGATAGTTATTAGGGATAAAATAATTGAAGACCTATGTAGACTGTTTCCAAATTCTGGGTAATTAAGGCACAATATCTTCATTTTTTGAAACCTAAAATTTGGGAAAAAGTACTCTTAAAAACTAGCACTTTATTTAATGCTAAGTTTGACTACTGTGCAACATAAATAAATATATTAGTATTGGAATTACACAGATTCTACCTTCATTACTCTCAGGGCATAGCCAGTGTTATAGTGAAGAGAAATTGGTAAATAGCCTCAGGCCTATTTTTAGGTTATTCTTATATATGCTTCCATGTTTTGTGGAAGTTACTTAACATACCTTCATTCAGTTTATCAATAAATCAAAAGTTGGTTGATATACATTAAGCAGAAAATCGTCATCCTGTAGACTGGTGTCAAATTTTATTTTAAACTTTTAACATTTTTACATAAAAAAGCAACGCAATGAAAGTGAGCCAGTGCTGCTGATATTCATAATGCTGTTTTTTAGATTATACAGAAGAGTTGAGGAAGTCATTCTGCTGGGTATGCTGTTGGCTACTTTATTATGAGTACAGGGGCAATTCCTGAATATGATTCAGAACACTAGACCCTAGTTTTTACTCCCTTATCAATTATGCAATGGCCAGGTATCAAGATTTCTTTACTCTTCATGTTGTTATCTGTATAATTAGTACAATCATGTCCTTACAAAGCTGCTGTGAGGATTAAATTAGGAATTGTTTTTGAAAGTACTTCTGCTAGTTCCAGATACATGAAAGAACATATGAATTTAAAATTTTGTGTAAATCTAATATCAAAAGTGTTATATAACTGGTAAGCACTTTATATAAATTATCATGTCATCTTTATACTCTGAGAGATAGGTATTATTTTTCCCAGATATGTGAAGAAGCTAAATATTAAAAAGATTAAGTAATTTATCCAAATCCATATGGCTATTAATGAGTTTACTTAATATTTACATTAATTTCTTTTTAGACCACATTATATTTAGCAGTGCTATGGTCTAAATGTTTGCATTTGCCTAAATTAATATGTTGAAATCTTATTCCCTAAGGTGAAGCTATTAGGAGGTGGGGCCTTTGGGGGTTGATTAAATAATAACAGGGATCATGCATGATAGATTGGTGCCTTAATAAAAGAGGGCTGACAGAGCTGCCTTGCTCCCTCCACCATGTGAGGACACAGATGCCCTCTATCAACCAAAAAGCAGGTCTTCACCAGACAAAGAATCTGCCAGCACCTTGATCTTGGACTTCCCAGCTTCCAGAGCTATGAGGAATAAATTTCTTTTTATTTCTGTTGCTAAGCCACCCAGTCTATGGTATTTTGTTATAGGAGCCTAACCAGACTAAGATTAACACTTTGGTGTAAACTTGGTCCATAATATCCACCTTGTCCATCTTTCTTGGTAGTACATGTAATCATTGCATCACCTTCAGAGATTGTCCTTAAAGGACAAGTATCTGGTGTCTAAATTTCTGATGACCAAGCTGAGAGTATATCAGTTTTGAAGAGAAGCATGTTTTCCCCACTACCCTGTATTGACTTATTGGAAGAAGCTTAACCTAGAGAGAGAAGAATATTTGTGTTCCTTGAGGCCTCTCAGAGCATGTTCTCTTTTGCTTTCAGTAATGTCACGATCAAGGTTTTTAACACGACATATTTTTGTGTTTCGGGTCTGAAAAACGAATGCGAATGCAAATAGAAACACCAATATGAAAAGCCACAGATTATGTGTTTTAACAAAGTCCTGCCAGCTAGTTCTTGATAATATGCAAACTGTCATTCTGCACTTTCTCATAGTTGATCTGCTTGATACATTGACAATCTCAATAAAGTCTTATTTTAGAAATACATTGTCATTCTCCTCCTGTTATAACTTGGTAGTTGGCATAAGCAATTAGGAACAATCATGATTTATTGCAAGCATAAATCAGAAACAGAATTATGTAAGTTTTATTTTATTTTTTCATGCTGTGCAGTTGCTCCTATAACCAATAATTAAGATGGGGAAATGGGCCACTGGAGATTGGTTTTAGAAAGGCCCCATCTGCTCTGGCCCATCTTACCTGGGGCTGGACTCTCTCTGGGCTAAAGAAGACAGATTCAAGAATAGCAGGTGGTATTTAAATTCATAAGTCAAGAGTGTTTTGAATGAGATTAATAAACAGGTATGCATAATTAGTTTACTCTGTCTTCAATCTATTATCCCTACATTTTTAACAATACCTTACAACTTTAATTATGGTAAAGTTTTTAGTCTATGTGAGTCCTCTCAAAGGGTATCCTGAGAATCCCTGCATGTCACTCTCTGTGGGGAAACTTCATAACCTGCTCTACACAGACGGAAAGTACAATTAAAATAAACATCAAAATCAAGTAAATATATTATGGTATTTGGATTTTAGAATTTAATGCAGCTGCAAATATGACATTGTAGAATATTTAGTCATATTGATAAATGTGGAAGTATATTGTGGAGTAAAAATATTGTAAAACAATATT